>VDFB02271358.1:709736032-710241701 GCA_007258455.2 Sequoia sempervirens | reverse complement strand
GGTTGTAATTGAAAATTCATAATTAATTATTTACTTGGCAAAAAATTACAAAAAAATATCATCACATTGGGGCATGAGTCCTCTACTTATATCTAAAATCATATAAAAAAAATTATCATTTTATTGTGGTTAGGGTCGTCAGACAAACATCTACTTATTTTTTCCCTAAAATTTAAGTACCACTCCATTGAAATTTCAAATTTTCACCAAATAGATTTTTGTTGTTTCAAAAACAATCCTAGTAGTTTAGAAACTACATTCAATTTTCTATAGATTCTATTCTTACATATTTTTGAAATAATATAGATAACTTATTCAAATTTTTACGTCAAGTTAACTAACTCTTATTTTTTTGAATTTTTTGCCATTTAAGGGCCTATTTTTTCCATGATGATGCTGCACATACCCTACATTCCCATTTTTTTAAAACACTTATATTTGGGTACTCAAATTATGGATTAACCTCCACTGTGGTTTTTCCCATAATAGGGTCTCCACATAAAAATCCTCACATTATGGTGTTGTGGATTATTACTTTATGTGCTTGCATCTTTCTTTTGGTTCAATGTTGTAAGTGGTTTAAAGATTATATTAATAAACTTAAATTTTGTATAACACTAATTCACCCCTCCTCTCAGTGTTCCCTTATTCCAATAAGCTGTGAGTTCGTACCATGTTCACACTAGGGGGGGTAAATGTTGGAAATTAGTGTTCACATGGGATAGAGTGTGTGAGGTAAAGTGAGTTAAATTAATAACTTAGGTAGTATTAAAATTAAATATTTTTTAGTTTGTTTATAGGTTATTATAATAGTAGTAGAAATGTTTGTTTGTAATTGAGTTGTTAAATCAACTCAATATATTTAGGGATGTCGTTTATGTTGCTTCCTAAATAGTAGGATTTGAGAATCCTATAAATATGTAATATGTATTGAATTAAAACAATGAGGAAGCATAATATTATGAATTGAATATTTTTCCTTCTTCTATTGATTTACCTAAAATTCCCAACAAACTCTGCACGACCCCAAACTCAATAGATCAGCACTACTGGTGGAGTAACACTAAAATACACTAGCCAATCATCCACAAAATTACACTGAGTCCTCCAAAACACTTTCCAGTTGGATCATAGATGCTACTGACACCTATAAAAATTTCCTCAAAACCACATTACCAAATATTCTTGTGTGGTGGAATACAGACCATTCCAAACAAATACTTTGTACTAGTAACACTATCATTGGGAGACTCAAAACTTTGTCATCATTATCTTTCATAATAGAGGACATAAATACATGAAAATTTAGATTTAGAATCCTTTGAAATACACCAAAATTACATTATAACTCATACCAAAATTCTTCAAATTAAAGCAACATGGATCTAAAAATTGATACTTTGTACACTGAAAATTGAACTCGGGAACATTGCCAAATATTCAACACATTTTCTCTAGACTAGATCAAAACTCTTGCACCTATACAATGAATTACCATCACAATACTAACTCATGCTTCACCAATCAACTATACCTCTATGTAGAACTCAATATTGAAAACAAACCACAATGTTGACATCAATGACAACACTATATATGATCATGATCATGTTCCCAATAGCCATATCGACAATGACAATCAAACCAATAATCTCCTCAAAATTCCAAAAATCTCTCCCTTTTTCATTGATGGAGACATGCACAAAACTCTTCTCCCCCTTTTACATCAAAGGAAATGGGCACAATGTACATGTATACATACTTAATCTCTCCATTAACCATCTTTCTCTCTCTCTTTCATATACATGATTCTACATTATTAGCCAATTATATTTTTCTCCCTCTAATGAAGATGTACATATATGCATGAGAGTAACAAACTTCTTCAAAAAATCAAACTAACTCCCCCTAATAGTGCTATCCAAAAAAACTAATTAAAATTTTGCACTACTACCTTCCACATATATACAATGAAATCTAAAATTTGTATATATAAAAAATAATTTTATACCCATCAGTTGGAAGAAGATAGAATACTTGTGTATGACACCTACAATTTTGCAAGGTGTTGCTCCCAATCCTTTTTACCATCTTCCCATTATTTCTTTACTAAACGAAGCATTTGGCTTAGTGTCTCAAATTCCATTAAAAGCTCCTCACCTTCATCTAAAGTATTGGGTATCAGATTCAAGTTTATTTCCTTCTCTATTTAGTCATAACATTGGATATGGATGTGAATTTGGTATTCACCAGGTCTTTGATTTGCCCAAAATGCACTATAGTATTTTCTTTTTGTTCCTGCAGTTGGAAGAACTATCTATATACATTCTCTATAGCTATTCTTGTAGTCCCATCTATTGGAAATATGAACCCCTACAATATGAGCATGAATGTGTATAGGATGTTTTGGTTGCTCCAATGTTGTCATTAATGTCAACATTATGGAAACATTGTGAGAAGTGTACTTGGTATACTAGAAGCTAATCTATACTAGAAGTGCTCTATATTGATGATACAATGTGTTGGTTTTTCATTCCAAAAGTCACTTCTAGAAGAGATATGACTTTCCTCTCTTAACTTCATTGTTATGATTCATTCATTTAGCTACATTCAAAGTCTTGGGAATTTTTGTATTGAGTATAGAAAGTTATCAATGATAGAGTTTAACTCTATACACTACAATTGTCTCTTTGTTCAATATGCCGGTGTGGGAGACTTTTCATTTTCCTAAGAAGAAAATTCTGATGTTGTAGATCTAATGGTAATCTCTCTAATAGTAATCTGCTAAGAAACTAAAGTAATATCAGATTTGCAAAGTGTTTACCATGAGAAGTGTGTGTGGTGGTTTGTAGTTTTTGTTAGGTCCTATTCATGGCCAACCTAATATATGATATGCATTAATAATATTAATTATACTTTGCAAATGTTAATTGAACCCCTTATAAGTCTACGACTTGATATGATGCACCACATGAATAAAAATATTTTAATATTATATGGTGTCAACAAGAACTATTTGGATTGGTTTGTTTACATCTAATTAGGTTGACCTAATTGATGTATAAAATATACTTGTATATATAAGACCTTTTGGAATTGAAGGATGTGTGGATGAATGAAAATGTGGTGAGTGAGTGATGGAAAAAGGTGAAGAATGTGTGAGCTCAAATGACCTATCAGATGCGAGAAATATTTTGTGGCATAAGTCAAGGATTAGAATAGAATCATTATGTGCCGGTATTGGTATGGTGTGATGGTTTATAGGTGGAATTGTTGTTCTTTCCACCAAGGTTCAAACCCTATTGGGGTGGTATTGTTGAATGGTTGTATCTGGTTCATAGCTTCAGTCAAAAGCATTTACCCTTGAATAAAAAAAGAATAGAATCATTATGTGACTGGTGTATAGAGTAGTACTTCACATACAAAGCCTCATCAAATCTGAACTCAACAAATAGAAGGTGAATTCCATCAGTTCAAAATTTTTTAGTGAGCCATATTCTTGTTTCTCTTAGCATTTAGCCATTCTATATTATATTATGGTTGTGGTCCTTTTAAGGACACCGAGTCCTTGCAGTGAGCCTTGTAATATACTGTATTCAGATATAATATATTGTGAGCTAATCCTCAGAGTGGTTAAATTAGCATTTGGGGTTTTCCACATTAAAATATGGTGTTAATGTGTTTTGTGGTGTCATTCTCATTTCAATGGCTTCACTCTTGTTTGCAGTAATATGTGGTTTACAACTAAATGGTTTAATGGAATACTAGTTTACCCCTCCTCTTAGTATTTTGGATAATCAACAATTGGTATCAGAGCTTGGTTCCTCTGAAGAAGTCTAATAGCTTGAGGGAAGTCCCAAAATTTGAATATATGGAAGATAAAATAATTCACATTCCTCAGGAAGCAATCTTTTTTTAACACATAGAAGAAAATGAAGAATTAAAGATAAAAGAAGTGGTGCACGGGAACCTACACCTTAGAGATAAAATTAAAGCATGTAGGTAGTTAGGGTATAATGTAGGTTTTATTTTTATGTTTTCACCATGAATAAGGTCTCATAAGACCACTTGTAATGTAATAAAAGGCTTGGGTGGTCACTTGAAGGGAACAATATAAAAGTAGTTTATAAGTTGCAAAGTTTGGCATTAAAAATTGTCAACTTACAAATTTGATATGTAATAGGTTCTTAATATTTAAAAAAGCTTTTAAAGGGAAATTAAGGGAAGTTAGTCATTGAGTTTTGATTCAAAACATATTTAAGGGCCTAAGAAGGCTCAAAAAAGTTTGGTGGAGGTTAATATTGAAGATTCCAAGTATAAAAACAACGTTTTCTTCTAATATTTCTCTAATTTCTTGTGTTATTTCTAAGTTTTCTATGTTTCTCTTGTAATATTCAGGCCCAAATTTGTAACAAATGCTCTACATTGTTTGGTGTCCTATAGGGAATGGAATTATCCTCCTTTTGAATCCATTTTGAGGGTCTAACGATCATTTTGGAGGGAGATATTGTGGGTTTCTAATCTTCCTAGGATAGAATAGTGTAGGCCCTCTTTTGAGTATTTAATCATGTAACTTTCCATTCCATCTACTATTACCCATCATTTTTTGATGGAATGGAATAATAAAGGTATGGTAGGATTTCTAGGTTAATTAGAATGTGTAAGAAGGGAGTTGTGTATCCTTGGAGTGCAAATCTAGGGTCTTTAATGGTATTTTTTTCATTGGGGTTTTGAAGGAACTCAAATAGGGATTTGACCAAATGGTGATGGAAATATTACTGTAAAGGGTTAGTATGTATGTAAAGACCTAAACAGATGTGTTGGGAACAATATTAGTGTTTGGGGAGGTCATTGTCGTGGAGAAATAGAAAAACCTTTGCTTCTTGTATGTAAATGGAGGGTTTATGGGAACAATGGTCTGGTGGACTTATGAATGTGGTATGATCATGAAATATTAAGTTTTTATAGATAATTCAACTATTTCAATTGATTTTTTTTCAAAATATGAAGTTTGAAGGGTGCTTTGTTTGTAAAATAGGGCTAATTCTATTAGGCTTCTTGTAGGGTAATTTGATGTTCCTGAATATTGGTACAAGGAAACCTTGTGAGATATTTTAGGATAGTGATTTTAGAACTAAAGCAAGTCTAATGTGATGTTTGATTTCCAATTTGGATGGCCTTCTCTAAAATATGTCTCAATTTGTTACTCTTTGAAGGCTAGTAACCTTTATGGTGTCTTAAGGGCAGATTGGGTGATTGTGAATTCAAGATTTGATGATTTGTTGAATTTTGATTAGTTTTGAGTCTATTGTAAGTTTCTACACCTTGATCTACATCAAGAAGAAAATGAGTGTATTAAGGATCTAAGGGAAATATTTGGAGAGGTCAGTGATCAATTAAAACAACATATGATGATATCATTAGACTACTTGTGAAGTTGGAAGAAAAGAGAAGAATTGAAGACTATCAAAAAGTTGAAATTCAAAGGAAGATGGATGAATGTGCAAAGCTTGAGCAAGAAATGATAATTTTGAAATCAGATTTGGGAAAGAAAAAAATACATGATGATAAATTCAAGAAAATAAATGTAATGCTTGATGAATTGATTAACCTTCAGAGACCGACTATGGATAAAAGTGGTTTAGGATTTGAAGAAGGATAAAGTTCAAAGGAGAATCAACCTCTGAACATGAGGATCCAATGAAATGATGGAAAGTTCAACAATCAGAATAGAAATACTGAAAGGATTCCTTTTAGAAAACCTAATGCTTAAAGGTACTTATCTTTCAATGGTGTATGTTATTCTTGCAATAAGTTTGGACATAGAGAAAAATATTGCAAAAGTAGAATGGATGATACTTTATCATTCTCTAGTCAATGTTTTGAAAGTAAAAATATTAGACATAAGTTTATGAAATGAAAAATTTATAAGTTTAACAAGGCATCTTATTCATTTAATGGGTACTATTATCACTACAACTTATTTCGACATAACACTAATCAGTGTGAATATAGATTGAATAAAGGAAAATATAGATGGAAGAATGTTGTTTTCTATTATTGCAGTAATATTGAACACTTTGCTAGGAAGTGTAGAAGCAAAAATATGAAAAAATTGAATCTAGTAAAGAGACATGAACTAGTAATTAAGTTTGGTCTAGTAGAAGTGAGAAAAGAACTGGAAATAATCTGGAGAGGGGAAGGAGAATTTAAGAAAAGTGAATCATAATCATTAGTTTTTTTTTGTGTTTTCCTCTAGTGCAGATACACCCATCAAAATTTAATACAAGGAATGCCTAAGGGGGAGTAATAATCAGAAAATTTAATAAACCCCTCATTGATATGTGATTTAATAAGGTTATGAAATCAAGATTTCATGCAAAAAAAAATTCAAACACACATTTGTGAAGAATGAAGTTTGTTGAATTTGAAAGGATGGAAGTATATATGAATTTCAAGGTGATCTACTTGCAGTTAGAATAATTTATAGGAAAATAATTTGGAATGAAAGAAATAAATTCAGAAATGATAAGGATATCACATTCAACAAAAGGAATTTGTGGAAAAGGAGAAACATGGAAAGGAAGTTTAAAGAAATCAGAGCAATTCCATATAGAAAAAATTATAGGATTTAAAAGAAAAAGAAGAGGAAATCAAAGTGGACTAAAGGCATGCTTCAAAAGTTGAATATCAAAAACTACTCCTCTCTAAAAATCATAGAGGTATTCAACTTAAACTATCTTTCAAATTTATGCAATGTATAATTCAAAGAATGGGGATATTTCAGAAAAATTACAAATTAAGGAAGTATGCTCTAAGAAAATTTTTAGATGAATCGATGGGTGCATTTTATCACATTCATCCTAGAGTGTTAACTACTAAAGACATTTATGCATACATTTAAGGTAAAATTGAGGAAATTCCACTAATTTAATTGAGCATTTTGTGGAAGAGTGAGTTGAAAGAAAATAATGATTCATATAAAATCCTTGTTGAAAGGAAATAGGAGGTTTGGTGAAAATTCTCGTTATTCAAATTTGATGAGAAATACATTCCAAAGGATTTAAGCATGAATCATGGTGAATCCATTTGGATTTATGAAACACAACTGATAACCAGAAAGGATATAAGAGATGTGACTGGCTTGTGTTTCTCTATAGCAGTTCCAAGACAAAAGATTGTAAATGATCAAGAGATAATTGAGATGATTGGTGCAAACTTTGAAGGAAAATAAATCATTTTGAGTACAATTGAATATTTAGTCATTTGATATGCTACAAATATTATTGGACAAAGAAAATTATTACCAAGAAATAACCACATAGTTTCTACTACTTTCATTTACACTACACTTGATATGGTTAGGAATGATATGGATTATAAGCTTTGTGAGATAATTTGATTGCATCTATTCAAGAATCTAAGGGAGATTGAGAAGAATAAGAAAAGTACATTCTGGTATGGTACCTTAATAGTTGGTTTACTCTATTACTTCATGCAAGAGCTATCAATAATTGGAAGGGTAGAATGGAAAAAGACAACCAATAGATCATCATATTATGAACTTCATGATAAATCTTGGTGGTTCAAATGCTCAAGAAACTACTCTTGTTGCATTCTTTGGAACATTTCAAATGAGAATGAACAAAATAATGAGAATCCCAAAAATATGATTGAAAAGTACTCCAGAAATATTAATTTCCTAGTCTCTATAGATGTTGGTCAAATGGAAGCAATTGAATCTAGATTGATGTCGATTTTTGAATTAGATTATGAAGTTAATAAGGAAAATATTGGTCATTATGCAAAGGTGCTTCTAAAAAACCCTAAGAACCCTAATGTAGAAGAAATTTCTATGATTGAAGCCTCTGGTAATGGAACCAAAATTGAAAAGAAGAGAAAGGTGCTATTTTCAAACAAGAAATCTCAAAACTAGAAGGTTGTGAATTGGAGAGAACTCAATATGAGCATGAAATTTGAGATGCATTAAAATAATTGCATAAAGTGATCCCCAGTGCAAGCTCCAATTCATCTATATCAATTGTAGAACATATCAAGATTATGATTAACTTTTTGAAAGCATACTTATCTAGATTGGAAGCACAAATAGGAAATGGATCTGCAAAACAAAATCTAGAAGTCATCAAGAAGAAATGTGCAAATGCAAATCATAGAGTTGTGAAGAAATTGAAGGAAGTTTAGGATTGTGAGAAATATGCTTAGGAGCTACTATCCTTCTTCTTGAATTGGTACAATAGGACATAAAACATTTAGGAGTTGAAATAAGGAAAAGTGAAACCTAAATGAATACTCAAGTAGATGTGTACAAATTGGTAGATGACAGGGACAATCAAAGATGGTCCTGCATTGTGTAACTATAGGATAAATCATTTTCCCTATAAAATTAAAGAACAAAAGTAATTAAGTATTTTGTGTCACTCAAAGATTTGGTAAAACTCGGGAATATTCTTGTATCTAGTGCTCTTGACAATGTTGGTAATCTATCAAAAATTAATCTCAGTCCCAACACTATGGAAGAAGGCATAGATTCTTTTACTAATCTTGTAATACTTTACAAGACTCTTGTAAGTGCAAAAGGATCATGGGGAGAAGGAAAAGCCACATGGAAGGACACGTTGAAGAACCTCAAAGGATCTTGTTCTTCAAGTTAATACCTCTTTCTTTATGATTGATCAAATTTTAGGTGCATATACATATTTGAGGAATTATACCGAGCCCCTTCATGACCTTTGTTATTGATGTCAAAGGGGGAGAGATAGATAGAGGTAAAAAAAAATTCAAGAAATTTTTTATAAGGAGAAGCATTAACCTTGAAAGGGGAGTATTTAGTTACTTTATATTGGGATAAAAATGTTTTTGATATGCATGTTTCCATCAATGCCAAAGGGGGAGATTGTTGGAAATATGAAGCCCTGCAAGATGAGAATGAATTTGTATAGGATCTGTTTCACTGTTTTGGTGTTGTCATTGATGTCAACATTATGGCAACATTATGACAAGCATACTAGGTATACCAGAAGTTGATCTATATTAAAATTTCTCTTTATTAATGATATCATGCATTGGTTTTTGACTCCATAATTCATTGCAAGAAGAGATATGACTCTACTCGCTTAACCTCATTATTATGATTCATTCATTTAGCTATATCTATAATCTTGGGAAGTTTTAAGTTGAGTATATAGATCTATCAATTACAAATTTTAACTTTGTACACTATAGTTGTCTCTCTATTCAATATGCTAGTTTGGGAGACTCTGCATTTTCCTAAGAACATTTTGATGTTTTGGTTATAATGGTGATCTCTCTAATGTTAATGTGTTGATAAATTGAAGTAATATAAGACCTAGAAGATGTTTACCTTGAGAATTCTATATGGTGGTTTGGAGTTTTTTTAATTAGGTCCTATTCTTGGCCGACCTAATATATGATATGCATTAAGAAGATTAATTAAATTTTGAAAATGTTATTTGAATCCCTTATAGGTCAAAATTGACTTGATAAGATGCACCACATGAATAAAAATATTTAATCTTATATGGTACTGACAAGAGCTATTTGGATTGGTTTGTTTACATCAAATTAGGCCAACCTAATTGATGCATGAAATATACTTATATATATATATATATATGAGGCCTTTTGGAATTGAAGGGTGTGTTGATGAATGAAAATGTGGTGAGCGAGTGATGGAGAAAGGTGAAGATTGTGTGAGCTTAAATTATCTATGAAATGTGAGCAATATATTGTGGGAGAAGTCAAGGATCAAAACAAAATCTCTATGTGATTGCTATGCAGAGTAGTAGTTCACATACAGAGCCTCACTAAAACTGAACTCAACACATATAAGGTGTATTCCATAAGTTCAATCATTTGGCAGTGAGCCATATTCTTTTGTCTCTTAGCAATTAGCCATTCTATTTTGTATTCTGGTTATAAGCCTTTTAATGAAAATGAGTCCTAGTAGTGATCCCTATAATATATTGTATTTGGATACAATATATTTTGATCTAATCATCATTGTCATTTTTCCCATTTCTGATTTTCCACATAAAAATATGGTGTTTATATGTTTTTTGGTGTCATGTTCATTTAAATGTATTTGCTCTTGTTTACACTAATATATCATTTAACAATTGGGTGGTTTACAACTAAACAGTTTAATGGAATACTGATTCAACACCACTCTCAATATTTTGAATAATCAACACAATCTACATCAATTTTTGGGTCATATACACTAAATTCCTTGTCAATCTATGAATTAATAGAGTCTATCTCATCCTTGATGTTCTTAGTGTAACTAGGCCAATTCAAGAAAAAATGAAACAAAATTTTGGCTTCCTCAACATAATTTTGAATACCTTTAAGGTTGTTTTGTAGCTTACCATGTGTAGTAGAAAACTTGTCAATTTTATTCGAACCTTTCCTCATTCACCTTAATTTTTGCTTCCTTCTCTAGCTTCTCCTCTAAACTAGTTGAGTATTATTTGAAAGAGTCTAGAATAAACCTCAATTGATGCACATTAGATAGAGAATTGTCAACAATAGTACTAAAAAATTTCTTCTGTAGTACCTATTGCAAGTATGAATGAGTATGGTGTTGTTGGAGAGAAAGAGAAAAAGTGATTGCAAGTTGTACATGTATAGTTCAGATACTATAGAGATGTTGCAAGTACAAGCAGTTATCTTTATGATGTTGTAGGTGTGTTGATATGATGAGTTACCAAGTGCTTTTGAGAAATAGTGAAGACAAAAATGTGTGTCTATTCAAAATGTGCTCCAGTTTGTGCTCTGGATTTTTTTTTTGTTGATCCTATACTTGTGCAGATCTAAAGTGTTGTTTAAGGGAATCCTTGGGTGATATATCTTGGATTAGAGCTTCTTGTTTGATGAAGAGTTAAAGTTGTGTTCCTTGATTTGTGAACTAGTCTGGAAGAGTTGTTTGTCTATGGACTAGGAGAAATGTATTTACTCTACAATCCTCCACTAATTTTTCTAGGTCTTATAGATTTGGTAGAAGGCTTGTAATGGTGTTATCTATGTTTTGAAAAATGTGTTCATGGTTTGATGCTCTGAAAGACTAGGTTCAAAATTATTGTGTGTCTATATAGTCTAAATGGACTAATGGAAAACATTATATGTATAAAGGTTGTTGCATCTGTAGATGAATTTGAAGGAATCCAAGATATGTTTTAGTGTATGATGAAGCATATTATGTGATCCACATTTATCCTCTTATTTTTAAAATGTGTACTTCAAAATTCATTTGTGTTTTCATTAGGATTGGTCGACCTGGTGTCTACACATCATGCAAAGAATAAGTATCAATTAAGGAAGCATGTGATTGATATAAGATGTTATTTTGGGTCTTACTTAAGTGTTGGATCAGTTTTCTCTCATTCTCTTCCACCATGGGAATGTTGAGTTTTCGACCTAATTTCAACTTGTAATATGAAGTGTTAGTAGCCAAACTTGGAGAAAGTTTCTACGGTTGAAGATGGTATAAATGCAACAAAATATGTTAAGGATTGAATGCCACAAGTTTGAGAAGCAAGAGTGTGTGAAAGTGAATTAAGGTAGTAGTACTTTAATGTGTTTCACTCCTACAACTAGTGAGTTAATGGTTTCTGAAATTCTCTAATCAAGGTTGCAGATGTGTGGATGTTATTGTGGTGGATTTTCTATTAGCTTTCCTTATCTGTAGGAAGTGAGCCTCCCTTCTAGACAATGAGTCCTATCTATAGGCAATGAGCTTTATATCGAGACAGTGAGTCCTATCTTTGGCAGTGAGCCTTTTTGTAATCAGTTTTGCAATTAGTCTTATATAGTGAGTTAATCCTCACCATGGTTTTTCCCTTATTAGGTTTGCCATGTAATTTGGAATTTCTTGTGTTGGTATTGCTTTCTATTATTTTGACTTCATGCTCATACTTAATAATTGATTGAAGTGGATGTGGAGTTAATAATTTTTTGAGATTTGTGAATGTGATATGTGACAACTGATTCACCCCCCCTCACAGTTTTCTTGTTCATTTCAGCAATTGGTATTATAGCTTTGGTTCCTTTGAGAAGAGATTAACCACTTGAGGTAGATCAAATGGTGCACAAATTATTAATCCCTATGTTTGATGGATCTTACTACAGTGAGTAGAAAGTGCAGATGTGATGTTACCTAATCTCTCTTGGCTTCAAGACATGGAAAGCTTTTGTGACAAAATATGTTGAGCCAACAAGTGGTCCTTCTTCTACAGATGATATTTTTGTCTATGAGGAAAATGAAAAAGAAATATATGCAATCTATAGTGCTTTATCTAAGACTGGACAGAAAAAAATTATTTCATTAAGCATTGCTTAAGAAGTGTGGGAAATTTTGAAAGATGTCTATGAAGGAAATGATAGAGTCAAATTATCAAAGAAGCTAACAACAAAGCACAAATATGAGAAATTGAAAATGGAAGAAGGTGAAGACATTGCAAGCTACTTTTAGAAGGTTGATATTGTAGAAAATTAAGTCAAAAATCAAGGTGGTACTCGGATAGATGAAGATGCAATGGAGAATATTTCAATGACCCTACAAGAGAGTTATAGTGAGAAGGTCTTAGCTATTGAGGAATTGTGTGATCCAAAGAAATTCAATAAAGAATAGCTATTTGGCACCTTGACCGCATTTGAAATGAGGAAATTTGGAAAAGAAAAGGAGAAATTAGAAACAACCGTCAAAGCCACTAAGACAAAAGATGATCTAGATAGTGAAGGTTCATAAGAGTTGGAAGAAAAATTTATAAGGAAAATGAAGAAAGGTACAAACAAGTACAAAGTTATATTACTTTTTAAATGTTTTAGTTGTGGAAATATTGGTCATTATGCTCTAAGATGTCCAAATAGATCCATACACAAAAAGAATAGAGATAATAAAGATAAAAAGGACAAAAAGCTAAAAGAATTATATTCTATTCTATGAGAAGATGCTAGAATTTCTGATGATGAATCTGATTTTGAGGATGATAAAGATGAATGCTTGTTTCTAGCCTTGGAGAATAAATCTATGTCTACTAACAATGGAAGATGTGCAAAGGAATGTGGTCCAAAAAACAAGAAGGATGAGATGGAAGGTAATATGGTTACTGCCTTCCATGCTAGAAAAGATGAAGATTATTGGGTAATTGATAGTGGCTATTCAAATCTTATTATTATAGATAAAAGTAAGTTTACTAAACTTGAAAAGTATGATGGAGGATTATCATTTTTTTCAGATGATTATGGTGCAAAGATTGTTGGAGAAGGAAGACTTAGGTTTGATGGAAAGCATAGTACTGATGATGTTTATTATGTTAAGGGCTTAAGGAATAATATTTTGATTGTTGGAAAACTATGTAGCAAATGATTTAAACTCGTGTTCCAGGATAATACCCATGAGATTAGACAAGGGTCCAGAATTGTGGTTAGTGTTTGTAAGAACATATGGAAACATTTATCAGCTTAAGGGTGTTGATTTTCAGTGTTTTGTGTCTCAATTAAATTAAATTTGGCTATGACATTGGAGGATGGTACATGTAAACTTTTACAATATGATAGGGCTTAGTTCAAGAGAAGTTGTTAGGGATCTTCCTAAAACTACAAAGCCCACCAATACTGTTTACAAAACTTGTCAATTAGGATGGGACATGTAAACTTTGAAATATGATAGGGCTTAGTTCAAGAGAATTTGTTAGGGATCTTCCTAAAATTACAAATCCCACCAATACTATTTATAGAACTTTTCAATTAGGAGAAAAAACAAGATGTAGTTTGAAAAGGAAAAGAGCAATCAACTACGAGAATGCTAGAACTGATTTATACAGACCTCTATGGTCCCACAAGAATATGAAGTCTTAATGGTGACAAGTATTTAATGCTTTTAATTGATGATTATTCTAGAATGACAGGGCTTACTCTACTTAGGGAGAAAACTCAAGTTCTAGATAGATTAAAAGTGTTCAAGGTATGTGCAGGATCATCATGGAAAAAATAGGCCCTTAAGTGGCAAAAAATTCAAAAAAATCAAACTTAGACAACTTGACATAAAAATTTGAATAAGTTATCTATATTATTTCAAAAATATGTAAGAATATAATCTAGAGAAAATTGAATGTAGTTTCTCAACTACTAGGTTTATTTTAAAAAAAAAAATCTATTTGGTGAAAAATTGAAATTTCAATGCAGTAGTACTTAAATTTCAAGGAAAAAAAGTAGGTGTCTATCTGACAACCCTCACCACAATAAAATGATAATATTTTTTATAATAATTTAGAAATAAGTAGAGGACTCATGTCTGGATGTGATGGATATTTTTTTGTTATTTTTTTCCAAGCAAATAATTAATTATGATTTTTTTATTACAACTTTTAAAAAATATAAAAAATCGTTTGTCTGACCACCTTAACTTGGTTAAAACTTCATGAAATTCAGTTTTTCTTCTTTTACTCCTATAGTATGCGAAGCATAGAATGTGATGCATGTTTTAGATTCCAAAAATGTGATATTGTTTGAAAGTTATATATGTTTTTCAATCAACCTATCAATCAAGACTTTAGTCGTAATTCAAATAGAAAATGAATAATTATTATTTATTAAATTCAAAGTAAAGAATAATTTATATTGGTGGAAAGCTGAGAATATCCTTTAAAAACCTTTTTCATTTCATCAATTTTGGGTAAAAAAAATGTCGTCAGCCACATATCCTACAAATACTCATCATATTGCCACTTTTTGGCCCATCATGATCCTGCACATACCCTTCAAGGCTAGGGTAAAGAATGAAGTGGACTTGGGAATAAAAATTTTAAGGTGTAATAGAGGTGGAGAATTCACTTCCATTGAGTTTAATACTTTTTATGAAGAGCGTAGTATAAAGAGACATTTTTTTGCTCCTAGAATTCCTAAATAGAATGGAGTTGTAGAGAGGAAGAACCAAAATTTTCAAGAGGCTACAAGGACTATAATGAAAAAGGAAAATGTACTTGATGTATACTAGAGAGAAGAAATCCACACTTCTATTTATATTCTTAACATAATTTAGATTAGAGGTAACAACACAAAGACTCCTTATGAACTGTGGATTGGAAAGATTCCTACTGTTAAATACTTTAAGGTGTTTGGAAGCAGATGTTATATTAAAAGAGATTTTGAGAACCTTGGAAAGTTTGATGGAAGATGTGATGAAGGTATTTTCCTTGTATATTGAACTAATATCAAAGCTTATAGATGCTTCAATAAAATATCGAGAAAGATAGTTGAAAGTGAAAATGGAAAAGTTTATGAAGATATGCACAAACTAGTTCAAATAAGTGAATTTGAACTAGACAAACCTATCTACAAACAAGTACAAGAATAGAATAAGGAAGAAGAAGAATATATTAAAGAAGAAGACAAAGAAGCTATGGAACCTACTCCTAAGACCCTAAAATATATACAAAAAATCATCCTAAAGAATAGATAATTGCAAATAATAGTGATGGTGTAAAGACAATAAAAAAAGTGGTGGTAGCTAACGTAAATGTATGTTTAATTTCCAAGATAGAACCTAAAACAGTGTGTTAAGCATGCAAATATGAGAATTGGGCTAGAGAAATGAAAGATTAGTTGCAACTAATAAAGAAAGATCAAACATGGGAATTGGTTCTTAGACCTGTGAAAAAGAACATAATTGGTTCAAAGTGCATGTTTTGGAATAAGTTGAATGAGAATCGTGAAGTAGTAAGAAAAAAATTAGGACTTGTACGCAAAGGTTATTCATAGGTTTAAGGAATAGACTTTGAGGAGACATTTTCCCTAGTGAAAAGAATGGAGGCTATTTGGATGTTTTTTCCCTTTTATACTCACAAATATTTCAAGGTATAGCAGATGGATGTTAAGTCTACATTCCTAAATGGGGAATTGGAAGAAGAGGTGTACATGGAACAACCGAAGGGATTTTAGTTATTAGATAAAATGGACATGGTTTGTAAGTTGAGAAAGGCACTATATAGACTTAAACAGACTCCCAGAGCATGGTATGCAAGGTTGGATAGATATTTGACACAACAAAGGTTTAGTAAAGGCTCCATAGAAAGTAATCTCTATTTCAAAGTTGAAGGAAATATAATGTTGATAGTGGTTGTTTATATTGATGATATTATATTTAGAGGAAATGAGGGTATGTGCAAGAGATTTGTAGAGGAGATGTAAAAGAAGTTTGAGATGTCTATGATTGGTGAGTTGAACTTTTTTCTTGGACTTCAAGTGAATCAAACTAATAAGGGAATATTTATTTCACAATCAAAGTATGTTAAAGAATTGTTGAAAAAGTTTGGAATGGATGATTCTGAAGTAGTCTGTGCCCCTATGCTGACTAGATGGAAATTGAGTAAGGATGATTATTCTACTAACTTGATTAGAGCATGTACAAATCTATGATTGGTAGACTATTATATCTTACTGATAGTAGACTAGATATCATGAATGCAATAAGTTTGGTTTCCAGATTTCAAGAACCTAAAGAAACACACGTTACATCTATGAAGAGTATATTTAGATATCTAAAAGGAACTACAAATTATGGCTTGTGGTATCTTTAGGATACTGATTTCGCTTTGAGTGCTTACACTAATGCAGATTGGGTTGGTTGTGTGGATGACTGGAAGAGTAAAAGTGGTGGTGCATTGTTTCTTGGAGGAAGATTGGTTTAATGACTAACCAAGAAACAAGATTTAGTCTCCTTATCCAATATAGAGATTGAGTACATTGCAACAACATCTTGCTACACAAAGGTATTATGGATGAAGTAAACATTGAAGAATATAGGAGTGATAGGTGATGAGCTTATCCCTATCTTATGCGATAATAAAAGTACAATAATTTTTTCAAAGAATCTTGTAATGAATTCAAGGACAAAGCACAAATCTATCAGATATCATTTCTTAAGAGAAAAAGGTATTGGAGAATGAAGTCAGACTAGAATATGTTCCTATAAAGGATCAAATTGTTGATATATTTACTAAGATCTTTTGAAGGATACTTTTGAGTATCTCTAGGAGAAGTTGGGGGTTATTTCCCTTCCTTCTTTGAACTAGGTTCACATGGAGGTGTACTAGTCCAGTGGATCTACAAATTCTCCATTTTTCTAGACTAATGACTAGGATCTACTCCTCAGAGGGAGTGGGAAGTATCATTGTCATGGGGTGATCCCACAAAGCTGGTTTACAATTTCTGGGAGATTCTGATTTTTGCTGAAATCACATATTTTTAGAAAATATAATTATTTAAGCCTTAAAATTTTCCATTTAAATCATTCCAATTTAATAGAGTTTGATCAAACTACCTTCGATCAAACCCCCTTGAATAGAACCCTGCTAGTTTTAAACCGTACCTATAACAAAGTCTCCTCTACAGCTATCAAAATGTTGATAAAAAATAACTTTTGATTTACTTCTTGGGGGATCAAATGAATTAATTTAAAATTTATTTTTTGTAAGTATGTAGTACTTATTATAAGCTTCCCAAAAAGTATAATTTTAAATAAATTTAATTTTATTATTATATTTTTTTTTTATTTCTTGTGAATGTTGGTTTTTCATCGAAAATCAAGCTCCATGTTATGCACATGTGGAAAAATAGAAGATTATTATAATTTTTTTTTTAAATATGATTGAACTAGATATTTAAGTTCTTGATCCAACAAAAAAAAAATTGAATTTCGATACATACAAAAAAAATTACACATTATACAATTTGCCTATGTCTGAATTGTAATTGGTTTGACTTCAAAAATTGATTAAGGAAAAAATATTCAATAAAACACTGTCTAACCAAGTGGAAGCACTAGATATTAGAGTTAAAAATCTAATTTGCAAGAATTATAATTTTAAACTTCATGGAAAAAATTTATTCATTATACAGTGAGCGTCACTCTTTAAAAATGTTGTTTTCTGAAAAAAATAGTTTTTGAGGGAGATGGAAAAAGAGGTGTAATCTAAATCCAAAAAAAAATGGAAAAAATATATTTACAATCTACAAACAAAATTTCATGAAATTGTAGTTTTCATCATCTCCAAATTCCTCACAGTTTAGCCGCTATAGGTGCTCGAAAGTGAAGATTCAGTTAGAAAAAATTATTTTAGTGTCTAGTTTGGCCAAAAATTGCAAACCACTATTGTGGGATCACCCGTTGCAAAATGAGATGTGGGTGCTCTCCTAACGGGGAGTCATCAAAATATTTTTTCTTTTCCAATGATGTCAAAGGAGGAGAGAGAGTTATGTGAAAAAGAGAAATTTGAAAGGAGGAGAGACAAGGAGAGAGAATATTGTAAGGAAAAGAGAGTGGAAGAATGTTGTGTAGGTTGTATAATCTAGAAAATAAAGTAGAGTGTGTATTCTATCTTTGGTGGTTTTTCACATCATGTGTTTTCATCAATGATAAAGGGGGATATTGTTTCAAGTATGAATGAGTATGGTGGTGTTTTCATTAATGTTTTCATTGATCTCAACACAATATAGATTGTTGTAGAAAAATGAAACAAGTGATTGAAGGTTGTGCATGCATAGTTGAGATACCATAGATATTTTTTGAGTGCATGGATCTATCTTTATGATCTTGTAGGTGTGCTCATATGATGAGTTAGCAAATTATTTTGTGAAATAGTGAAGACTAAATTGTGTGTGTGTTCAAAATGTGCTCTAGTTTGTGCTCTACATTTCTTCGGCGTTGATCCTATCCTTGTGCGAATATGAAGTACTATTTAAGGTCATCCTTGGGTGATATATCCTAGATTAGAGTTTTTGGTTTATGGACTAGGAGAAATTTATTTTCTCTACAATCATCTGCTACTTTGTATTAGCTCTTGTGGATTTGGTAGAAGGCTTGTAGTGGTTTATCTATGTTCTGTCAAAGGTGCTCATGGTTTGGTGCTCTGGAAGACTAGGTTCAGAATTACTCTGTGTGTTTGTATAATTCAGATAGAATAATGGAAATTATTGTATGTATGAAGGTTGTTGCATTAGATGTGGATGAATCTTAAGGCATCTAGGATGTGTTCTAATGTATTATGAAGTGTGCTATGTGGTTAACATGTTATCCTCTTGTTGTAGAAATGTGTACTTCAAAGTTCATTTATGTTTCATTAGATTTTGGCCAACCTAGTGTGTACACATCATGCAAAGAATGTATCAATTAAGGAAGTGTTTGATTGATCCAATATGTTGTTTTAGATCTTGGTTGGTCTAGTCTCATTCTCTTCTAAAGTGGGAATGTTGAGTTTCCAACCTAATTTTAACTTGTAATATGAAGTGTGTGTAGCCAACATTGGAAAAAATTTATAAGGTTGAAGATGGTATAAATATCAAATAAGGTGTTAAGGATTGAATGCCACAAGTGTGAGAATCAAGAGTGTGTGAAAGTGAATTAAGGAAGTAGTACTTTAATGTGTTTGACTCTTAAAAGTAGTGAGATGATGTTTGCAATTCTCTGATCAAGGCTTCAAATTTTTGCAAGTTGTTATGGTAGATTTTCTATTATCTTTCCTTACCTATAGGTAGTGAGCCTCCATCCTGGATAGTGAGTCATGTATGTAGGAAGGGAGACTTGTATCTAGACAATGAGTCCTATCTTTGGTAGTGAGCCTCTTTGTAATCGATTTTGTAATTACTCATGAATATATTTTGAGTTAATCCTCACTGTGGTTTTTCCCTTATTGGGTTTTCTAAGTAATTCTTGTGTTTCTTGTTTTGATATTTCTTTCTGTTATTTTCAGTTCATGCTCATATTTGACAACACATTAAAGTGGATGTGGAGTTAATAATTGTTTGATATTTTTGAATGTGATTGGTGACAACTGATTCACCCCCTCTCTCAGTTGTCTTGTGCATTTCAACAGTACCTTCAAAGCCTCATTTATCAATTCATCATTCTTCTTGTGAGGTTGTAATATCTTCTTTTCTAGAGAAGGCATGAAATGTGTCACCAAGTTGTATCCTATGCAAGGGGTATTTCTTGTCCATATTGACTTGTCCTTGCTGCATTATAATATGATGCAATCATGCTAATAAAACTAGCTAAAATTGGATTTTCATATCCAATGGGCTTGTCAAGGACTCTCTAGAGATTCTAGATGACTCATCAACCATCTTCACACTCTCTTCACCCTTCTTCTCCTCAAATATTTCCTATTCACCAATTTGACCTTCATATTTGTCATTGTTTTCTTCTTTTTTTCATATTACCAGACTTATCCTCATTTTTCTAATCTTCTTCAACTAATTTTGGATTATCTACTGGAGGAAGCATATCTTTAGTATTTTGTGCCTCACTGTTCTTTAGGTTGTGTTTTATGAATTCCTTTTGTTCTTTTTCATCTATTTTTTGCAAAAACCCCTAAATCTTGGAAACACCATTTAACTTTTGTTCTAACCTTCCATTGATTTCTTACATCAATTACTCGATCCTTTATGTTATGGCTTAAGAGCCCTTGTTTCATGCTTTTACCAACCCCTTATTCTAGGATACTAAAAGTGCCCTTAATTGTCATGTTCTTTTAAAATATTTTTAAACCAATTGTGCTTTACTTGGTCTCATTGGACATGTGGCAACATTTCACATAGTTCCTTCATTTTGTAGAAGCAACTAATGTTATTTTCTTCCTTTTGTGAATCTGTGAAATTCTCCTTGAAAACCTTTGCATAAATAACATTTAAGGGTAACTAGCCAATCAAATCTTATAACTCCTTTTCCCATTATGAGTTAAGGTTCCTAGTAAGGCACTCTTTTATTGTGCTCCAAGGCCCCTTACTCCCTAGTGATTTTTTTTTTTATTAATTACTCATGCTATAATTATTTTTTAAGTCACCTGAGGAATAATTTTCTAAGGGTCCCACCCTAGCCCTAGTTACCACTAGGTGTCTACTCTAAGTTAATTCACACTCAATACATACTTCACAAGAGATTTTACTCCCAGGGAATTCTCTTGGAGAACAAGAGAAATGTGTTTATTCGGTGTTTTAATCTTAGTTGGGTAAAAGTAAAAAGCTATGCCACACTTTTGACCAACTTATCAACACAAGTGAATTTTTGTATTTATAACTAAAAATAAATTTTGGTGTAATACCCCTCCTATTACTGTTTAGATTTGTTTTTTTTCCATGTTTTGATTTGGTACTTTGTTACTGTGATGAGACCGTTATTGTTTGGTTTGGTTAGTAGACCTTGTTGTTTATGCCTATACATTTGAGGACATGGTTATTGATATGATATTGTGGGTGGTGATATTAGTTTGATTTCAATAAACATTGTGATGCATTAATTTAGTAAATTATGTTATGATATGATTTGTTAGTTTAGAAATGATTAATTTATCGGTTATATTATATTGTTTGGATAGATGTGATGGACAGTGTAGCACCACTTATTCGTGGGTGCCCTGCTACGCTGTGATTCCTTCTCACAATACAATGCTTTGATTTTATATATGTATGTACATGTACACAACTTTGTTTGTATGCAAGGATTGCAGGTACATAGTCTCGATTCCACCTGCTTTGGTAGGACAGGGCGAGCACCTATAACCCAATGGTATAATGTTGAAACAGAGTTGGCAATGGCGTCATCTTGTCCCATGATGTTAGACCATCTTGTCTAAATGGTTTTGTGCATTCTTGTAATTGTCATTCTTTGATATCGTCGTTTGTGTTTTGTCGTACATTATTTATGTTGGTATTTTATAAGTTGTGATTGAATTAATTAAATAAGGGTAATATTGTTTATTAAAATGTTAGATTAAATTGTATTTAAATATTTGAATGTTGTATTTATTTTTTAAAAGTCATGTATCTTATTAAATGTTAATTAAAGATTAAATTGTGTTTTGTTATTTTAATTAATTATCTTGTTGAGGAAAATTATTAAAATAAATTATTTAAATAAATTAGATAATGTTCTTTGCAAGTAAAGTTGTAAAAATAGAAATTAAAACAAAAAAAAAATTGAAGAATAGAAAAATAAATAAATAAAAGAATGGAAAAAGTTGTGAGAACAAATGAGAATTGAGATCTGACTGAAAAGCTTGCTTTAAAAAAATAATTTCTTTTCTGATGGATTTTTAGAGTTTTTAGAAGATAATGACAATATCTTTTATTTTAATTAAAAATTTTGTGAGTTTTTCACACACAGAGGATTATTGAGATAGAAGCTGCACAAGTGAATAGTTATGTATTGATGAAATCTTCTGTAGTTTTTGGGGAAAAATATTTTCATTCTTTTGTTTGAAAAATATTGGAGAGAGTCTTCTGAATAAAGTCTAGGATTCAAATTAGAGTACAGTAGTCTAGAGAGGATATTTCAAAGCCGAAACGAGAAGCTCATCGTAGAGGCCATCGGAAACAAGAAAACATCATCAGATTTTAAAATAAGCGTAGGATTCTAGGTTCCTTTCTCCACCTTTGATTTCTCTAAATCTGTAAAAGAAATAGAAAATTATGTCTTGAATGAATATGTGTTGCAAAAGAAACATCGGGCTGAGATTTATTTAAATATAATATTCTGTGAAAGAGAATGAAAATCTTGGAATTTAGATTTTAAGTAATAGCAAATCGTATGGAGAAAATCTAGTTGATTTGAAAACATTTGTGTCTTTCCCATCTGGTTGTCTAAATTTACCATGGTTTTTCATTAAAAATTATCCAACTTGATTGTGTTCAAATTAGAGAAAAATAAATAAATATGATTTCTTTTGCAAGCAATAGATTTGAAGTTTTATAAATAAGTATATATATTATTTATATATTTGATTGTGTAGTTGCCTGTAAACCCTTCTATTGGTGTATTCTGGAAAAAAAAAAAAAAAAATACATATAAATTGTAATGCTTATATATATATAATATATATATATATATTCAATAAATGTTATTGAACTCTATATTTTGTTTTTTTTATTGTAAATTATTTCTGAGTTTGTCGGAATTCGTGCCTGTAAGTGGATGGAATTTTTTGTTTAAAAAAATAAAAATAAAAATAAAGGAAATTTAAATGAAATCAATTTTTTATTATTATTTAATTATATTGTATTGGGGTTTGGGGAGGGGACAGCAAGTCGTACCCACCCCGCCCCCCTATGGCAAAGATTGCCACAACAGTCCTTACGGACTGCTGTGCGCAGCCCAAGGGGATTGTGCGACAATCCCCACTTGCCTCCCAATGCTATCATTTAACTTTACTTTTTTATTTTTGTTTTATTTTTATATTATTTCTTTGTTGTTTATTATTATTTTTAGTTGTTTATATATATTTATATATATATATATATGTATTTAATTTAATTTAATTTTATAGGTATTTATTTTTATTTATATATGTATAATGTTGTAAATATATATGCTCTAGATGTATAGTTTAAAAAATATATATATATATGTATGTATATGTATTGAGATAAAAATGAAATTTATAAATTCAATTAAATCAATTATTTAATTTGGAGTTGTGAAAACTATAATGGTGTATTAATTTGTAAAAGGCAAAATTATAATAGGAATTGGTATTTTATTATTAAAATTTATTGTGGAATTATTTAAAGGAAACTAGAGGAATTGGAAGGTATTTTTAAGAATTATATTAGATTTGTGTGAATGTTCTTACGTTATTCTAATTTATAAATCTATTTGATTTTTGTTGTTGTTTCCTTGAGTTATCGTTTGAGTGTTGTCCATGTGGGAACCCTGTTGTCTTGCAACCCTTGTTCCAGAGGCATGTTTAGTTTTGAATGTTATCCTCATCTTGATTACAATTTTGGAGTTGAAACTTATTGGTTTTATGATGGAAGGGTTGTACGAGTTGTTGAATTTTGTTATGAATTATCGCGAGATGAGCTATACCTCATGTGGCTTGGTTTTGAGTTATGTGTTTTATCTGTTGAGTTCAACCCTTGCCTGCATTTGTTTTATGTTAGGGGTCTTAGGGAGAGTGGATTTTCATGGGGGCAGGCGCCTCAGTTGGAGGAAGGGCTAGGAGATCCCATGAGAGCTATGCAATGACACTCTCCAATAGACACCCATTTTCTTTGTTGCTTATTGCCTCTGGAAATGTGTTTTGGAAGTTGTATGCTTAATGTGTTCCAGATTCTTTTGAGAATGATTTATGAATGTTCTTTGGACTTGTTTAATTGTCATTGCTTTGATTAATTGTGGCGAGTTTCTTATCTTTATCTTATTTCTTGACTCATGAAATTTTTGGTCTATGTCATTGTAACCTTGAGTTGTAATTGTATTTGTACTATGTTGTTCATGGGGTCGGTTTAACAATCATGGTTGAGTTAACTTCCTTGTCACCTCTGAGCATGGGAGGTGAGTTATTCATAATTCACATGGTTGGGTGGAACGTGCTCCGCACCCGTTGGGTTCCCCATCAACATTTTTTGTTCATAACATTTCTACAGTTGGAATTGTACCAATGTTCACTCTATAGCTTCTAATGTTATTGTACTTTGTATCATCCCACATGTTTGGGAATTTTATTGTAATTCATTCATCAAATCATGTAATGTATTGTATAACTATTGATGTAACAGTTAGGGACTTTTGTAACATTATTGTGAGAGATTTTTTATAATTATGTAATTATACATTCACTCCTGGTTCATGGATGTACTCTTATTCATGGTTATTATAATGTAAATAGATATGTTATTTATCATTATCTTTTACTTTTGTTATTAGTTGTTTTGTGAATAAACCTCACATTTGTAATACCCCTCCTCTTACTGTTTGGATTTAGTATTTTTCTATGCATTCGTTTGCTACTTGTGACTATGATGGTACTATTATTGTTTGATATGGTTAGTTAGATGCTAGATGATGCTGTTATTTCATTTTGGACATGATTACTTTATATGACATTATGGTTGATTATATCAGTTGATTTTCTGAATTATGATATGATGCAGTGATTTAATTTAATATGTTATGAGATGATTGTTAGTTGGAAATGTAATTCATTGATTATGTTACAATTGTTAGAATAGGTGTGATGAAGGACAATATAGCATCACTCGTTCGCGAGTGCCCTGTTATGTTGTGATTCCTTCTCACAATGCAGTATTTTGATTTAATGCTTTGATATATATGTATATATGCACATGTACACAACTTCGTTTGTATGCAGGATTGCAGGTATAAGTCTCGATTCCACCTGCTTCGGCAGGACAGGGCGAGCACCAAATAACCCAACGGATAAATGTTGATACAAAGGTGACGATGAAGTCCTTCTGTTCCATGATGTCAGGTCGTCTCATTTGTTTGGTATAGTTGTTTTGTGTAATTGTCGTCATTGTGTGTTGTGTTGTGTTTTGTCTTATTTTTATTTATGAGGGCATTTATAGTTATGATTTATCTTAATGATTGAAATAAATTATTTATTTTAATGTTGGATTAAATGGTATTTAAATATTTAAATGATTTAATTATTTTTGGAAAATCATATATTGCAATTAAATAATAATTAAATATTAAATGTGACTTAATTATTTTAATCATTTATTTGGTGGTGGATAATTATGAGAATAATTTATTTAAAATAAATATGTAATGTGAGGTGCAAGAAAAGTTGCAAAATAGGAAATAAAAGCAATAAAACAAATAAAAGAATAAAAAGACTGTGTGAGCCAATAGGAATAGAGATCAAGGAAAAAGCTAGCTTTTAAAGAATTGATTTTCTTTTAATTTGGATTTTTTTGGAGAGTTTTGGAAAAATGGGCAATATATTTTATTTAATTAGGAATTTTTCGCAGGTTCTCACACACACACAGAAGATCAGAAAGTTGAAGTTGCTCAAGTGATTGTTGAGTTCGTTCTGGACTAAGGATTGGAATCGAGTTTGAGGGCATCAGAGTCAAGCAGGCATCTTCAGATTTGCATTGGACTCCAGGTTCCTCTCGTAGTCTTCTTCTCGTACCCTTTCTTTTATCTGTCTGTTTCAGAAAAGAAAAATATATTTTATTAAAAATGATTTTTGTGAATATAGAAAACTTCTGTTGAAAACTGAAAACTAGGGCAAATTATTAGGCTAGAAAACAAAGAAAATCATAGTTATTATACTGCTTCCAATCTGTCAAAACCTTTAGTTTTCTAAAATCCTCAACTTCACAGTATTAGCATTTAGAGAAAAATAATTTCCTTATTTAAAAAAAAAAATACATTTGATGGTTTGTGTATATGTGTATGGGTGGAGTATTCTTTGCTCTGTAATTTATTTGATTCTGTATAAAAACAGAAAATTTGATCCCTGTGCTTAAAGATCTATATATACATATTATTGTATATAATATATATATATATATATATATATATATATATATATATATATATATATATATATATATATATATATATATATATATATATATATATATATATATATATATATATATATATTATAGTGTGATATATATATCCTTTATTATAAATCATTCTACTCGATTTAAAAATTCTTTTACATTTTGTGATCTGGGCGGATTTGTGCAAATGAAATTCGCGTCCTCATTTTTTGTGTTTTTATTCATGAAAATCGAATACAATTTAAATAAAGTTTAAATCGCATTTTATAAAAGTATTTTTTTTTTTTTCAAAACAAAATTGAATTTTCGTAGCCCGTATACAGTACCAGGCGTAGGGCTTTATTTCGTTTTCTGTGTTTTTAAATAAATATCAAAAAGTAAAACAATATATGAAAAGTTTGGATTATATCAAAGTTTTTATTTATGTTATTAATGTATTGTATGGGGAGTGGGGGCGACGGCTGGGCCATACCCCCGCCCCTACCACAGCAGCCATAAGGGATGCATACAGCCCGTGGCCGGCCCTTTTTAAATTTCATTTTTTTTTATATGTTATTTAATATGTGTTTTCTTTTAGATTTTTGTTTATTTTATATATATATATATGTATATATATATATTTATATATTTTTTTTATGTTTTAAATATAATTTTAATTTTCAAAATATAATTACAATTAGATTTTATAAGTAAATTTATAATTAGTTTATGCAATGATTATTTAGTCAAAATGAATTATAATTATTTTATTTTTAATGTAATTTATTATATTTTAAGAATGCAGTTTTGTATTGTTTTTGAATGTACAATCTTGTTTATAAATAAGTAATTTTTTTTATATATACACATTTAAAATGAGCACTGTTTAACTATCGTTTTGATTAAACAAATGTGATAGACAAGATTTAGTCCGTAATTGTGATTATAGGAGACAACCATATCGAGTTATTTAAACTGAGAATGGAAAACAAACTTACTGGTGCAACCTTGTAAATTGTGATGTAAATTTTCCTGTTATGTCATATGTTTTTCTTTATATCCTTGTGTTGACCCATGGGAACCCTATCGTATTTTAACCTTAGTCCAGAGGCATGTTTATTGTTAAAGTTGTCTTCGTCTTGGTTATACCTTTGGTTTTGAAGCTTTGTAATTTATGCTTGGAAGGGTTGGACGTTTTCTTATGATAGTTTGTTATGGGTTGTCGCGAGAGGAATAATACCTCGCATGTATGGATTCGAGTATTATATTTTCTATGATTTGGTCAAACCCTTGCTGATTTGAGATATGTTAGGGGTCATAGGAGGGAGAGTGGCTCTTCGTGGGTGCCGACGCCTCGGATGAGGAAGGGTTAGGATAACCCACGAAAGAGTAAGCTAAACAAGTGATAACCTAAACAATAGATTTAGGGGGTTGGGTAGTTTAAAAACACAAGATAATAAAACATTGGATTCCTTGGCTATGCATTAGGGCTACCTTAGACTAGTGATAGACTGAGAAGGCCGTGGTCGGCATAGTCATAGTCTCATCTTCATGAGAGACTATTGGCTCCGCATGAGCTACCCTATGGTGTCGGCGCCTCAGTTAGGAGGAAGGGCCAGGAGATCCATAGATGGGTGTCGGCGCCTCAGTTGGAGGAAGGGCCAGGAGAATCCCATGAGAGCTATGCGATGACACTCTCCACTTGACACCCTTGTGCTTTGTTGTTGTTGCCTCTAGATGTTATCTCTTTATGATGTTTCTTTGAATTCTTGTGAATTTGTTTAATGATTGTTAATTGATAGTACCTCATGTTATTGTGATGAGTTTCTTGGGTTTAACTTGTCATGTGATCTGTGAACGTTTTTGGTTGTTCATCGTATGCTTTGAGTTGTACTTGATTTGTATCATAATGTGGTTGAGTCGGTTTGACATTCATGGTCGGGTTCACTTCCTCGTCACCTCTGAGCACGGGGGGTGAGTTACTTGTAATTCACATGGTTGGGTGGAACGTGCTCCGCACCCGTTGGGTTCCCCATCAGCGTCTTGTCTTCTCAGCTTTCCGCAGTGGAGTTGTAGCAGTGATCAGTTGTACTTCATATTTCATTATTCTTGTATCAATCCCCATGTTGGGAAATCCTATGTAATTCATTTTGTCAAAGAAAATTGTAATGTAATATTATAACGATGATGTAATAGTTAGGCTCATTTGTAACTCTATCAAGAGATTTATCATGGATGTATTATGCGATGTTTATTATGCTCGCATCTTGGTTATGGGATATATCTTTGTTTATGGTTATTGTAAAAGTATATGGTTATGTTGTAATCTTTATTTTTATTTGTGGTTAGTGTTGCGATGTAACCTCGCGTGCCCTAGAGAACTAAGTATGTTAATGTTATGTAATGTGCTATGTGAATTATGGTTAAGTGTTATTACATGTTTAATCTAATTGTTTTAAAAAAAAACCTATTTGCATTGTGTGTGTTCTCTGGGGTTTGCACGACAGGCGTTACAACTTGGTATCAGAGCATAGGTTCATACACTGGGCACTATGTGTGCTCACTATGTAACCTTGCATTTAGTCCCTAGAGTCTAGAGTTTCATTTTTTTTTTTTGGTTACGTTTGTTGTGAACCTAAGTTTCTTCCTTTAGCCGGTCTTAGGGCAATGGTGCAGGAAACTGATGGGAAAGGATAGGACCCTCGGTGTAATGCACAATGCACCGATATCCTTCCTATCAGGGATGCACTATGAACCCTTGTGTCATTGTGTGATGTGGTTTCCAGTGATGTGAGTTATGTGTGTGGTTTTTGGCGTGATCTCTGCATGTTTGTTGTGTGCTTACTCTTATGTATTTAATGGCTTCCTGGAGTAAGCCATATCCTTGGTGGGGAGGATGTAATACCCCCATGTTACTAATACTTGTATTATTATTTCTTACTCTTATGTGTGAGCTTGATTCTACTTTCTATTGGTGATTAGTTCACCGTCTTGGTGTGTGAGGATGTCTCCTGTATTGGGGAACCTTATTTCCTCTTTTTTATTGGCTTCCAGGAGTAAGCCGATTTTATGGGGGGAAGATGTAATACCCCTCCTCTTACTGTTTGGATTTAGTATTTTTCTATGCGTTCGTTTGCTACTTGTGACTATGATGGTACTATTATTGTTTGATATGGTTAGTTAGATGCTAGATGATGCTGTTATTTCATTTTGGACATGATTACTTTATATGACATTATGGTTGATTATATCAGTTGATTTTTTGAATTATGATATGATGCAGTGATTTAATTTAATATGTTATGAGATGATTGTTAGTTGGAAATGTAATTCATTGATTATGTTACAATTGTTAGAATAGGTGTGATGAAGGAAAATATAGCTTCACTCGTTTGCGAGTGCCCTGTTATGTTGTGATTCCTTCTCACAATGCAGTATTTTTGATTTAATGCTTTGATGTTATGTATATATGCACATGTACACAACTTCGTTTGTATGCAGGATTGCAGGTATAAGTCTCGATTCCACCTGCTTCGGCAGGACAGGGCAAGCACCAAATAACCCAACGGATAAATGTTGATACAGAGGTGACGATGAAGTCCTTCCGTTCCATGATGTCAGGTTGTCTCATTTGTTTGGTATAGTTGTTTTGTGTAATTGTCGTCATTATGTGTTGTGTTATGTGTTTTGTCTTATTTTTATTTATGAGGGCATTTATAGTTATGATTTATCTTAATGATTGAAATAAATTATTTATTTTAATGTTGGATTAAATGGTATTTAAATATTTAAATGATTTAATTATTTTTGGAAAATCATATATTGCAATTAAATAATAATTAAATATTAAATGTGACTTAATTATTTTAATCATTTATTTGGTGGTGGATAATTATGAGAATAATTTATTTAAAATAAATATGTAATGTGAGGTGCAAGAAAAGTTGCAAAATAGGAAATAAAAGCAATAAAACAAATAAAAGAATAAAAAGACTGTGTGAGCCAATAGGAATAGAGATCAAGGAAAAAGCTAGCTTTTAAAGAATTGATTTTCTTTTAATTTGGATTTTTTTGGAGAGTTTTGGAAAAATGGGAAATATATTTTATTTAATTAGGAATTTTTTGCAGGTTCTCACACACACACAGAAGATCAGAAAGTTGAAGTTGCTCAAGTGATTGTTGAGTTCGTTCTGGACTAAGGATTGGAATCGAGTTCGAGGGCATCAGAGTCAAGCAGGCATCTTCAGATTTGCATTGGAATCCAGGTTCCTCTCGTAGTCTTCTTCTCATACCCTTTCTTTTATCTGTCTGTTTCAGAAAAGAAAATAATATTTTATTAAAAATGATTTTTGTGAATATAGAAAACTTCTGTTGAAAACTGAAAACTAGGGAAAATTATTAGGCTAGAAAACAAAGAAAATCATAGTTATTATACTGCTTCCAATCTGTCGAAACCTTTATGAAATCCTCAACTTGACAGTATTAGCATTTAGAGAAAAATAATTTCCTTATTTAAAAAAAAAAATACATTTGAGGGGTTGTGTATATGTGTATGGGTGGAGTATTCTTTGCTCTGCAATTTATTTGATTCTGTATAAACACAAAAAAATTTATCCCTGTGCTTAAAGATCTATATATACATATTATTGTATATAATATATATATGTATATATATATATATTATAGTGTGATATATATATCCTTTATTATAAATCATTCTACTCGATTTAAAAATTCTTTACATTTTGTGATCTGGGCAGATTTGTGCAAATGAAATTCGCGTCCTCGTTTTCTGTGTTTTTATTCATGAAAATCGAATACAATTTAAATAAAGTTTAAATCGCATTTTATAAAAGTATTTATATTTTTTTTGAAAACGAAATTGAATTTTTGTAGCCCGTATACAGTACCAGGCGTAGGGCTTTATTTCGTTTTCCGTGTTTTTAAATAAATATCAAAAAGTAAAACAATATATGAAAAGTTTGGATTATATCGAAGTTTTTATTTATGTTATTAATGTATTGTATGGGGAGTGGGGGCAATGGTTGGGCCGTACCCCCACCCCTTCCACATCAGCCGCGTTGCTGTGTACAGCAACTCGTAAGGGCCACTATGTACAGCAGCCGTAAGGGCTGCGTACAGCCCGCGGCCGGCCCTTTTTAAATTTCATTTTTTTTATATGTTATTTAATATGTGTTTTCTTTTAGATTTTTGTTTATTTTATATATATATATGTGTATATATATATTTATATATTTTTTTATGTTTTAAATATAATTTTAATTTTCAAAATATAATTACAATTAGATTTTATAAGTAAATTTATAATCAGTTTACGCAATGATTATTTAGTCAAAATGAATTATAATTATTTTATTTTTAATGTAATTTATTATATTTTAAGAATGCAGTTTTGTATTGTTTTTGAATGTACATTCTTGTTTATAAATAAGTAATTTTTTATATATATACACATTTAAAATGAGCACTATTTAACTATCGTTTTGATTAAGCAAATGTGATAGACAAGATTTAGTTCGTAATTGTGATTATAGGAGACAACCATATCGAGTTATTTAAACTGAGAATGGAAAACAAACTTACTAGTGCAACCTTGTAAATTGTGATGTGAATTTTCCTATTATGTCATATGTTTTTCTTTATAGCCTTGTGTTGACCCGTGGGAACCCTATCGTATTTTAACCTTAGTCCAGAGGCATGTTTATTGTTAAAGTTATCTTCGTCTTGGTTATACCTTTGGTTTTGAAGCTTTGTAATTTATACTTGGAAGGGTTGGACGTTTTCTTATGATAGTTTGTTATGGGTTGTCGCGAGAGGAATAATACCTCGCATGTATGGATTCGAGTATTATATTTTCTATGATTTGGTCCAACCCTTGCCGATTTGAGATATGTTAGGGGTCATAGGAGGGAGAGTGGCTCTTCATGGGCGCTGGTGCCTCGGATGAGGAAGGGCCAGGATAACCCACGAAAGAGTAAGCTAAACAAGTGATAACCTAAACAATAGATTTAGGGGGTTGGGTAGTTTAAAAACACAAGATAATAAAACATTGGATTCCTCGGCTATGCATTAGAGCTACCTTAGACTAGTGATAGACTGAGAAGGCCGTGGTTGGCATAGTCATAGTCTCGTCTTCATGAGAGACTATTGGCTCCGCATCAGCTACCCTATGGTGTCGGCGCCTCAGTTAGGAGGAAGGGCCAGGAGATCCATAGATGGGTGTCGGCGCCTGAGTTGGAGGAAGGGCCAGGAGAATCCCATGAGAGCTATGCGATGACACTCTCCACTTGACACCCTTGTGCTTTGTTGTTGTTGCCTCTGGATGTTATCTTTTTATGATGTTTCTTTGAATTCTTGTGAATTGGTTTAATGATTGTTAATTGATAGTACATCATGTTATTGTGATGAGTTTCTTGGTTTAACTTGTCATGTGATCTGTGAACATTTTTGGTTGTTCATCGTATGCTTTGAGTTGTACTTGATTTGTATCATAATGTGGTTGAGTTGGTTTGACATTCATGGTCGGGTTCACTTCCTCGTCACCTCTAAGCACGGGGGGTGAGTTACTTGTAATTCACATGGTTGGGTGGAACGTGCTCCGTACCCATTGGGTTCCCCATCAGCGTCTTGTCTTCTCAGCTTTCCGCAGTGGAGTTGTAGCAGTGATCAGTTGTACTTCATATTTCATTATTCTTGTATCAATCCCCATGTTGGGAAATCCTATGTAATTCATTTTGTCAAAGAAAATTGTAATGTAATATTTATAACGATGATGTAATAGTTAGGCTCATTTGTAACTCTATCAAGAGATTTATCATGGATGTATTATGCGATGTTTATTATGCTCGCATCTTGGTTATGGGATATATCTTTGTTTATGGTTATTGTAAAAGTATATGGTTATGTTGTAATCTTTATTTTTATTTGTGGTTAGTGTTACGATGTAACCTCGCGTGCCCTAGAGAACTAAGTATGTTAATGTTATGTAATGTGCTATGTGAATTATGGTTAAGTGTTATTACATGTTTAATCTAATTGTTTAAAAAAAAAAACTATTTGCATTGTGTGTGTTCTATGGGGTTTGCACGACGGGTGTTACAACATGCCCCAGAGAATGTAACGTTAAGTTGTTAATGTGCAATGTAAATTTAATTAATGTACAAATGCATGTTTACTTTGTGTATTATTAAAAAAAAAAAAAATTGCAATGTTTTTTCTCTGGGGTTTGCACGGCGGGCGTTACAACATTAGTATCAGAGCACTAGGTTCATATACTGGGCAATCTGGTTTCATATGAGCCCATTATGTTGTCCTAGTGAATTTGATAAGAGAAGTTCTTAAGTGATCATGATGACCATGTTGGATTGTGGAAAGGATGTAAAGATTTCAACCACGTAGTTGTTGGAAAGTAAGTGTACTTGTGGAATTATGTATGTAATTGTACTTCCCTTGTAAATGTGAGAAACCAGTAACTGTGCATCAATTGAGTGTTGTGAATACCCCGTACTTGCTTTGTGGGCCCATAACCCATAGGTCTTAGGATAGAGATACGATGTACCCATCCATTCTGAATATATTGTATTTGGTGTGGGATTAACCATACCATTATGTGTGTTTGTATGTTTGTTACCTAATTGAGGGCCAACCCACGTGTGGTTGAAAATCTATACATATAAGAGTAGCCAAAAGCTAGTTTCATGGATTCTTTTCTTTTGGCTCTCTAGTCCCTCAATCTGTGAAGGGGTAGTAGCAGCCACAAAGTTCCTTGGGTGGAGTGTGTAGCGTATGCATATTGCAACGCAGAGTAGTCTTAGCTCAACTGATCCTGAGGAAACGTACTCACTACTTCCCCTTATGATGGATCAGGGTACTTGATCCATATGTGCTAGCCTAAACCCCATAGTTTTGAGTATAGAAACATTGGATTGTTAGTTTATTCGTGGCCATCCATAGGGACGTTGACTTGGCATTAGCGAGTCAACCTCGTCTATATGAGAGGTGAAGCTCGAGTAGCCCCATATTGATATGCTCATATATGTATTGCATACACCATATCTGCACATGTTCTGACATGATGCAATGGATACGATGCCACACCCCACTAATGTTTCGACACAATGCTAGTGATGATGATGTGTTGCTGATGGTAGCGAGCTGGGCACGAGGACATGATGCCATATGCATAGACACATGAAGGCACACTATGAGATTGTGTTATGATAGCCTACTTGTGTGATGAGTGTAATGGGGCCTCACACACTTATAGAGGGATACTCATGTTTGCTTTCAATAGTGTTTGGGTCGGTTAGCATATGGGTATGTCCTAGCCATGTATACCTCTAGCAACAGTGAGCACCTGCCTATGCATTCTCCACAAGGTATTGCTATGTGGGGTGTGTCTGTGTGTGCCTACTTCTACAGAGCCACAAACACACCACCATGTGGCATACGTCAGTGTGTGCCTTCTCTGACTAGTATATGAACATGTCATGTGACAACGCGAGGCAGGGTGTAGCCGAGGAGCACACTTTAGGTCATGTGGATGGCATGCTCACTCTGCACCACATGAGGGCTATTGTTATAGCTAGATGATGTTCCCTCCTTCCTCATTTGGTGGCTAGTATCTAGTCACACAGTGTTGCATTGTGCAATTTTGAAGATTGAGGGCTTCCTATATGATTGTTGATGATTTTCAATTGACCTTGAAGGTTGACATTTTGTTTATGTTTGATTGTAATGGTTTAGCCACACTGTGTGACTTATTCTCTCATAGCCCTCATGGTTACATTTGATTTAGTGTTGACATTGCACACATTTCTTGCTTTACTATTGAAATTGAATCTTATTTTATGTTTGTCTTATGACTTTGGTGGCTAAACTAGTTTATCCTTGTTGTTTTTGAGGTCAGCCATGTGTCGTATTGTGATTCCTCTCCAAGGACATATGAGGTAGACTTGGTGAGTGTATACAAGGAAGTAGACGTAGGGAACCTTGAGGATGGGGGTATGTGAGGCTATTTTATAGCTAGGACCCACTACCCACCTATGTGTGATGACTATCTCTTGGAGGCTAACCACCTTATACAATAAGAGATAGATCATTGTGGCCTTGCTTGTATGGTCTCACTATGTGTGTGTGGCCAAACTCCATCAAGCCACTGAGTGTGAGGTATGGTTTATGTGAGATGGATTTTGGCTCTTGGCTCATGGATTATGTATTGTGGATTAGTATGCTACTTTCCGGCGTCTAGATGGACCCTTGTGTAGCCTCGTTATGTGATTACCGGTGGTGTGAATTTCTGTGTATGTGAGTAATGCATGGATATAGTACTTAGATTCTTGAGATTTTATTTACTTCCCTTCTATTGTTCTTATCTTATATTTGGAACTTGTTCTTTGGTGGTGTTGTAGGACGATGCCTAGAGGTTGTGATCTTGATAGGGGTGGTCATCAGAGCACTCTTTTTTTTAATGTCTATGAGGGTGGTCATGAGGAACATCTGAGCCCTCAATTACGCTCCTTGCATGAGGAAATTCTTAACTGGCTTGGCCCAAGATAGGAAAAAAATTGACAAATGGTAAGGGAAAGAGAAAGGTTCCCTAGGAGAAGAGGTGTTTTAGCTATAGTAAGACTTATAATGGATCTCTTAAGGGAACATTCTCCTACCTTCCATAGTCACAGTGGTGGTTTGGAGGATGAGACTTGGATGATTGGTGTTCGAAGTGGTGGGCATATTTTTTCTAGGAGAATCCAGAGTTGGTTGCGAGCCCAAATTTATCAGCTTGACCAATCAACTCGGAGCACTCAGACTGTAGCTAGTAGGGGCTGACTTCGACAAGATGGTGCACCTCCTCGAGGTAGAAGAAATGGTAGAAATGCAAGATGTTTCTCTTGTGGCCAGTAGGGTCATGTAGCTAGGCAATGTCCTCAGAGGAGCACACCTGAATTCAGTCAGAGACCAACACTCACAAAGCCAATAGGGGATGATGTGGGTAGGATCCACAGAGCAATTGAAGTAGTTGATGACCACCAGGTAGGGCATCAGAGCACAGATGTGGAGACTATAGGTAGCAGACATGCAGCTGACTCAGGAGCCCATGATAATTCTACGATATAGGAGACTAATGTAGTGCTTCTTATGTTGTGTAATACCCCCATGTTACTGATATTGTTTGCTACTATTTGTTACTTTTATGTGTTAGTGTGATACTAGTTTGTGATGGTGACTAGGTCACCGATTTGGTGTGTGTGGATGCCTCCCATTTTAGGGAATCTTATTTTCTTTTGTTTGCCAGCTTCTAGGAGTAAGCTGAATTTATGGGGGGGAGGATGTAATACCCCTCCTATTACTATTTAGATTTGTTTTTTTTCCATGTTTTGATTTGTTACTTTGTTATTGTGATGAGACTGTTACTGTTTGGTTTGGTTAGTAGACCTTGTTGTTTATGCCTATACATTTGAGGACATGGTTATTGATATGATATTGTGGGTGGTGATATTAGTTTGATTTTAGTAAATATTGTGATGCATTAATTTAGTAAATTATGTTGTGATATGATTTATTAGTTTAGAAATGATTAATTTATCGGTTATATTATATTGTTTGGATAGATGTGATGAAGGACAGTGTAGCACCACTTGTTCGCGGGTGCTCTGCTACACTGTGATTCCTTCTCACAATACAATGCTTTCATTTTATATATGTATGTACATGTGCATGACTTTGTTTTTATGCAAGGATTGCAGGTACATAGTCTCGATTCCACCTGCTTCAGCAGGACAGGGTGAGCACCTATAACCCAATGGTATAATGTTGAAACAGAGGTGGCAATGAAGTCATCTTGTCCCATGATATCAGACGGTCTTGTTTAAATGGTTTTGTGCGTTCTTAAAATTATGGTTCTTTCTGGTCGTCATTTGTGTTTTGTCATACATTATTTATGCTGGTATTTTATAAGTTGTGATTGAATTAATTAAATAAGGGTAATATTGTTTATTAAAATGTTAGATTAAATTGTATTTAAATATTTGAATGTTTTATTTTTTTTAAAAAGTCATGTATCTTATTAAATGTTAATTAAAGATTAAATTGTGTTTTGTTATTTTAATTAATTATCTTGTTGAGGATAATTATTTAAATAAATTAGATAATGTGTTTTGCAAGTAAAGTTGTAAAAATAGAAATTAAAACAAAAAAAATATATTGAAGAATAGAAAAATAAATAAATAAAAGAATGGAAAAAGTTGTGAGAATGAATGAGAATTGAGATCTGACTGAAAAGCTTGCTTTAAAGAAATAATTTCTTTTATCATGGATTTTTAGAGTTTTTGGAAGATAATGGCAATATCATTTATTTTAATTGAAAATTTTGTGAGTTTTTCACACATAGAGGATTATTGAGACAAAAGCTGCACAAGTGAATAGTTATGTATTGATGAAATCTTCTGTAGTTTTTGGGGAAAATTATTTTCATTCTTTTGTTTGAAAAATCTTGGAGAGAGTCTTATGAATAATGTCTGGGATTCAAATTCGAGTACGGTAGTCTAAAGAGGAGATTTCGAACCCAGAACAAGAAGCTCATCGTAGAGGCCATTGGAAACAAGCAAACATCATCAAATTTTAAAATAAGCACAGGATTCCAGGTTCCTTTCTCCACCTCTGATTTCTCTGAATCTACAAAAGAAATAAAAAATTATGTCTTGAATGAATATGTGTTGCAAAAGAAACATCAGGTTGAGATTTAGTTAAATATAATATTCTTTGAAAGAGAATGAAAATCTAGGAATTTAGATTTTAAGTAATAGCAAATCGTATGGAGAAAATCCAGTTGATTTGAAAACATTTGTGTCTTTCCCATCTAGTTGTTTAAATTTATCATGGTTTTTCATTAAAAATTATCCAACTTGACTGTGTTCAAATTAGAGAAAAATAAATAAATATGATTTCTTTTCCAAGCAATAGATTTGAAGTTTTATAAATAAGTATATATATTATTTATATATTTGATTGTGTAGTTGCCTATAAACCCTTCTGTTGGTGTATTCTAGAAAAAGAAAAAAGAAAATACGTATAAATTATGATGCTTATATATATATATATATATATATATATATATATATATATATATATATATATATATATATATATATATTGAATATATTTTATTGAACTTTGTATTTTGTTTTTTTCTATTGTAAATTATTTCTGAGTTCATCGGAATCCATGCTTGTAAGTGGATGGAAGTTTTTGTTTAAAAAAAATAAAAATAAAAATAAATGAAATTTAAATGAAATCATTTTTTTTTTATTATTTAATTATATTGTATTAGGGTTTGGGGAGGGGATGGTAGGCCGTACCCACCCCGCCCCCCTGTGGCAAGGACTGCCACAACAGTCCGTAGGACTGCTACGTACAGTAGCCCCACTTGCCTCCCAATGCTATCATTAAACTTTATTTTTTTATTTTTGTTTTATTTTTATATTATTTCTTTGTTATTTATTATTAGTTTTAGTTGTTTATATATATATATATATATATATGTATTTAATTTAATTTAATCTTACAGGTATTTATTTGTATTTATATATGTATAATGTTGTAAATATATATGCTCTAGATGTATAGTTTAAAATATATATATGTATATGTAAATTGAGATAAAAATGAAATTTATAAATTCAATTAAATCAGTTATTTAATTTGGAGTTGTGAAAACTATAATGGTGTATTAATTTGTAAAAGGAAAAATTATAATAGGAATTGGTATTTTCTTATTAAAATTTATTGTGGAATTATTTAAAGGAAACTAGAGGAATTGGAAGGTAATTTTAAGAATTATATTAGCTTTGTGTGAATGTTCTTACATTATTCTAATTTATAAATCTATTTGATTTTTGTTGTTTTTGTTTCCTTGAGTTATCGTTTGAGTGTTGTCCATGTGGGAACCCTATTGTCTTGCAACCCTTGTTACAAAGGCATGTTTAGTTTTGAATTTTATCCTCGTCTTGATTACACTTTTGGAGTTGAAACTTATTGGTTTTATGATGGAAGGGCTGTACGGGTTGTTGAATTTTCTTATGAATTATTGCAAGATGAGTTATGCCTCACGTGGCTTGGTTTTGAGTTATGTGTTTTATCTGTTGAGTTCAACCCTTTCCTGCATTTGTTTTATGTTAGGGGTCTTAGGGAGAGTGGCTTTTCGTGGGGTCTGGTGCCTCAGTTGGAGGAAGGGCCAGGAGATCCCATGAGAGCTATGCGATGACACTCTCCACTAGACACCTGTTTGCTTTGTTGCTTATTGCCTCTGGAAATGTGTTTTGGAAGTTGTATGCTTAATGTGTTCTACATTCTTTTGAGAATGATTTATGAATGTTCTTTGGACTTGTTTAATTGTCATTGCTTTGATTAATTGTGGCAAGTTTCTTATCTTTATCTTATTTCTTGACTCATGAATGTTGTGGTCTATGTCATTGTAACCCTGAGTTGTAATTGTATTTGTACTATGTTGTTCATGGGGTCGGTTTAACAATCATGGTTGAGTTAACTTCCTTGTCACCTTTGAGCATGGGGGGTGAGTTATTCATAATTCACATGGTTGGGTGGAATGTGCTCTGCACCCATTGGGTTCCCCATCAGCATTCTTTGTTTGCAACATTTCTACAGTTGGAATTGTACCAGTGTTCACTCTGTAGTTTATGGTGTTATTGTACTTTGTATCATCCCACATGTTTGGGAATTGTATAGTAATTCATTCATCAAATCATGTAATGTATTGTATAAATATTGATGTAATAGTTAGGGACTTTTGTAACATTATTGTGAGAGATTTTGTATAATTATGTAGTGATACATTCACTCTTGGTTCATGGATGTACTCTTATTCATGGTTATTATAATGTAAATGGATATGTTATTTATCATTATCTTTTAATTTTGTTATTAGTTGTTTTGTGAAGTAACCTCACGTGCCCCAGAGAATGTAACATTAAGTTGTTAATGTGCAATGTGAATGTAATTAATATGTAAATGTAATTAATGTACAAATGTATGTTTACTTTGTGTATTATCTAAAAAAAAAATTGTTTGCAATGTTTGTTCTCTGGGGTTTGCACAACGGGTGTTACATTTGGTCAAACATATGACTAGTAAGATTCATTCTAGATAAGTTAAATATGTCCACAACTTTTCCAACTAAAATTGTTGGCTTAATGCATATGTAGCACCACTTTGAGGCCAATTTACTAAAAAAATGAAATTATTTGAAAAATTTAATGTTTTGACAACTCCTCATATAAATAACATTTTTTTAAATCTAAAAATACCCTTTTGTATATCCATAAGTGTAGTTTTCAAATATACATTTATTTTAATAGTTCAATTTTTTTTTAGGCAAAAGGCATATATGCCTATATATTTATATTATAATATAAGTAAAAGATGTATACAAAATGCCATGAATGGCTTCAGTCTTAGCTTTGAAGTTGATATGATCATTATCAAATAATTCTAACTAGCCAACTTCCCAAAAACTATAACATTTACATATCGAAACACCGCAAAACCAATAGACTGTATTGTAACTATCTAATTTATACTAGTAGACTACTGACCATAGACATTCAAATACCTTTACTTGATACATTCCCAACTCTAGGTGCCTTCCTAGCTTTCCCCGCATTCCCACATCTCTTCCTCCTGCTTCATGTGGTGGTGTGGTGACTACCATTGTCTCACATCTCCTTCAACTGTGGTGTTCGGTAGTGTGGTGTCTACCACTATACTGCTTCTACTTTCTTCTTGTTGTGCAGTGGAGCAGAAACTTTGATGTCTCGCCATTTTTTTCAATTGGCTTGGTGGTAGCATGGTGAAAGTCTCTTTTTGCATCTTAAATACATGTTGTAACTCCTCCTTATCAATGTAACCAGAGGAAGGAAGCTTGACTAAAACTCCATTTTAGTGAGGTGTTCCACTACTCTTCCTTCGATACTTTGCACAATCAACAAAAGAACTACTCTCACTAGATACACCAATGCACTACCCTTTATCTAGATGGCACATTGACAATGCAAGCCGATCCTTTTATGCTAGCCTTCAACTCTAGTAAATAATCATTCATCCTTATTCTTTGAAAAAAAATCATTTAACCAAAAAAACCTGACCCCTTTCACTGAATTATAAATGAATCTAGGCAATGATTTATCTTTGTATTACTTACATGAGGTCTAGGAAGAATTTTAAATTATTATCATTCTCCCTGATATTCACCTCTATCTTATCACACCCCATATTGGCTAGGTGATCAACAAGCATATTAGACTCTCGATACTTGTGTGAAATCTAATAGGAGTCAAATTCAGCTAAGAGCTTCCATACATTTTGTAAGACATACTTTATACTCCAGTTAAAGCATTCTTTTTCCCTACATGCATTTACAATTATTAAGGAGTCACCTTCGATATGGATTGCCTTGATTTGGATTTATCTTACAAGCTGCAAACCATGAATGACTACCAAAGATTTTTCCATATTATTTGTACCAAGAGGTAAAATAATTGATCTAGCTGCTTTCACAAAGCCCCTTGCATCCTTGATACAAACTCCTACTCTTGAAGTTCCTATGTTTCCTCTAGAAGGACCATCAAAATTCAATTTATAAAAACCCATCATTGGTAGTGACAACTTGATTGCACTCCTATCCACTTTTGATTTATAAGCCTACTAGAAACTTCCTTTAAAAGGAAGAGTAATACCTTTCCAGTTCTTTAGAATCATATTATCCCATGATGAGAAAAGAGAGCCAACATTCTTGTGATCTTGAACCTAGGAATTTACTGCTTTTATTATTGACTTTTCTATAATTGCATAGACTAACTTATTAGAGATTGAAGTTTTTCTAAAAATGCACTTATTCCTCTCCCACCAGAGAGACCATGTTACAACTATTGGGATTACTCACCAAATACATGCATAAAAGGAGGTCTTATAAAGCACTGGACAAGAAGCAAAAAGGTCCCAATTAATTGAGTTAGGAAGTGGAGCATAAATTAATAGTTCAATTATTATTTATATTTTTTTAAAATTTTTGACTAAAAGTAGGTTATCAACAAAAAAATATTAGGTTGATTACCATGCCAAGAAAATACTAAAACTAATTAAAATTAAATAAAAAAAAATGATTCCATAGATTAAAGAATCTAAATTAGGATAGTATAGTTTTTTTTTTACTTTAGATAAATATTTAATATAAAAGTTGACATTGACTAGAAACAACAATGTTTTAGTACAAACAAATTTAAATATTTATTTAAAAATATATATTTATTAAAATTGCAAAAAAATATATCCATGCCCTAAAGATTCAAGTTTTAAATATACACAAAAAATATGAAGGAAAAAATAGAAAATTTATTGTATAAAGCTTGACGTCTCATGTAACATCATTTTTCAACTTTTTATTAGCAACTAAATTATAGTGTTAATTTATAAAGTTATAGTCAAATAATTAATATTTTTTTCAAAAAAATACAAACATAAAATATACTAAAAAATACACATTTTATTAGTTTACATCATTTCAAAATTCAAAACATATTTTCCATTTTCAAGTGATTCAACTTTAAAAGTCAAATTAGTGTTGGCCATTCCTTTTATAAAGGTGTGACATAGCTTTGTACTTTTACCTAGTTGTTTCTTTTTTGTTCAAGTTTTAACATTTTCAAGATTATTTTTCTTCAAGCTTATCTTTCCCCAAAAATTTAAAATCATGTCACGAGTCATGCTTGGTTCACTTTGTGTTTTACAAAGAATAGCACTATCGAGGAAGCCTTAAAGTTATTCTATTTGTTTATGTGAGTCTCTAAAATTGTGACAAGTTCCTTGGAGTTATTCAAAGTAAAATGGGTTTTCTTTTTGTGGAAGGGATTTCAAATTTGTGTAATCACCATTGATTTTCATAACATCAATAGTCCATATTGAAAATGAAAAATAGCTACTACTAGTCATGTACTTGACCATGTGTGAACATTGATGGTGGATTTCATTGACAACTACTTAATTTTTACTATGAGTTGGCTTAATTACATATTTAAAATTAATCAAAGCATAAAGAAAAGGTTGTAAATCAATTTTTTGTGAGTTTCAGGATGAAGTAGGGTTTTAGAAGCCATTTCTAGGGTTAATGAAAATTTTCAAAGAAGTAGGTAATCTCAATCCCTTTTTCTATGAAGTGGCTTCAGAAAAGCTTATGTGATTTCCAAAAAATTCATTCATGGTCTAAAAAGCTATAACTTTTTGCATTCTATAAGAAATTTTGATAAAGACTATCAAAAACCCTAAAATCCTAGTTTAGACATCTTGATACCTAGTTGTATTAAGTCATGGCTAGAACTTTAAGAGGGACTAAAAGGGGTTTTGATGAAGATATTATGGTTTAATTACTAGGGTATACAAAAATACCAAAGGTTGGGTATGGGTTTTGGATTATTTTTAGACAAAATTATTGATAATAATGAGTAATACAAAGATTCCATAGTTCCCATCCATGGCTACACATTTTTTAAGTACCATTTCAAGAAATTCTTTATTGATCGACCAATTTCAAACATCTAGAGGTTGGGGCTAGTGTAGTGTCCCTCCAGTTGCTGCACTTTGTTTCAGTTTGTTTTTGTTTGGTTGATAGTTGTTTTAGCTGTTTATGGATATTATGCTACTTTATTTCAGTTCCGACACTGATACTATGTTGGTTTTATACCTTGTTGATGATACATTAGAGACATTATTGATCATCTGATTACATTTGTGTAGTGATATTATGGTGTACATTATGTGTGTTATGGTTTAAATGTTTTTTCAGAGCATTAGTGTGTTTATGATGATGTATTTGATGTTGTTTATGATGTACTACTACATGTTAGTCTTGGTGAAGGAGACAATGTAGCATTACTCACTTATGATCACCCTACTATGTTGTGACTCTCTTTCACAGTGTAATTGTTAGTTTATGTAGATATGTTTGATAGTGTTGTTTTATGTAGTTTGTAGGTAGTAGGCATCAACTCCACCTTATTTGTTAGGTTTGAGCATGCCATGACCCAATGGAAATATGTTGTTTTAGAGATAATGCCAAGTCCTTCTTTGGCCATCATTCCCTTATAGGATGACTATCCATATTGTCACCCATCGATGTTACTGTCATTTTGGTTTGTTGTGTCATTAATGTTTGTGTCTTGATTGTAAATTCATTAATTAGTTAAATGGTTTATTAATAAGTTATTTGATTTAGTGTAATTTTGTTGAAATGATAAATTAAAATATATATGTTTAGAAAATTTAATAATTAAAAATATGATTGTTTTTTATTAATAATAAATAGGTTTTGAAGGGCGCCTAAAACCCTTTCACGAAAAAGAAAGTGGTAGCAAGGATAGAACAAGTGGTTGCCCACCCAACAACAACAAAAAAATAACTAGTTGATTAACCAGCCATAAACAAACCATCACATAACCAACATAACCAAAAAATAAAAAAAAGGGCCACAAGGCTACTATACTAAGTCCTTGAGTACCTTAGTAGCCACAATATCCTTGGCTACCAGCCTCTCATGCATGTCCATGATTTCTTCAACATCCTAAGCAGGATCCTTCATACCTTTCTAAGTTTTTCTCCTAGTATGAACACTCGGGCCAGTAGCTATATCAACCAAATTCACCTCCAAACTAGCACCCTCCACATGAACCAAGTTAGTATGAGCATCAAACAAACCCTTCCCAGTCAGCTCTGTGGCCTTCTAGTTAAGGAAAACCATACCCTCAACAGATGCCTCCAACTTCTCCTTGCTTATATTAATGAGTATTTCTAAGTCCCTTCTAAGTTGCCTATTTTGTAGTTCCAACACCACTACTCTCAGGTTTAGGTCATTCTTTAGCAAAGCAAGCTCATCCACTAGAACACCCACATTGGTATTCAAGGATCTACAAAGCCCAAAAATAGTTTTTTGCTCCTTAAGGCTATGAAGAGTAGAGATGTTGCACCTGGCTATAGTATCATGCTTATTATGAAGATCTTGAATTTATTGAACTAGCCATATAAGAAAATTGAAAGAGATGTCAGCCCCTTCTTTGACAAGGCCCAATGCCTAAGAGAATTCCATTGCACCCCAAAAAATACCCCTGCCCTGATGCAACCCCACCAAGGGCTCCTCAAGAAACATTTTAGCCTTCCCTTTAGAAGTAGGTTCCCCAACAGAAACATCCAAATTAACCACTGAATTCTCCTTACCATTCATAGGGAACCCACCAATACTTGAGTTCTCCCATTGAATATTTCCTGCCACCTTCTTTAGATTAACATCCTCCACCTTTGCAAGAGCCTTTGGCTTCTTACCAGTAGAACCAGCCTCAAAACCCTTCAACTTATGTTTAGCCCACAGAGCTCTAGAGGAAGATGGCTTCACATCACCCATCAAAGGGGTATAGTCCATGTAACTATTATAGCCATCTGACCACCCTTCAAAATCAACTTCAAACTCCAAAGCTTTAGAATCTTGAATCTCCTTAATCCTACAATTCCCACTACAGGTTTCCCCTTCTTTTTGGAAATAGGGGTTCTAACAATGCGATTAGCTTTCAAAAAATCCACAATGAGAAGCATTAAACCTTCATGCAGATAAGGATTCTTGGGGTTTCTTCTAAAATTTGAAATGCCCTCTTCCAAGGAACTCAACAGACAAAAGGGAAACAAAACCAACTTACCATGGTGAAAGTTCTTTAGAAGGACAAAGTGATGGCCATAGAGCACCATGAATCTTCCATCAAGTGTAAAGTAGCACATCAAAGCCACTAATACCTCCCACCAAATAGGTTTAATCTGCATTCTATCATAACCTCCACAATCCAAATAGACTATCCTAGCCCTTTCCTTGTCGCAAACGACATTATGCCTAACATTTTGAGAAATGTTCTTGTCCCTATAGAATTCTCTCCCACCATGGACAATCCTGTAACCTCAGCAATAAAATCTTGATTAATGGTAGTATCTCTACCAAACATACTAACTACACGGCTATGCTAGGCATCAACGAACTCCTTAGACACCAAGTGTTTGAAACCCTTTAGATGCTCCAGGTAAGGAGTAACACCACCATTTTGTAGAATTTCCCAAACCTGAGAATTAGCTCTCATTTCTTCACAAAATAGAGTCTTTGTCTAACACCTATCCCCTCCCATCATTGAGTTAGTAGTAGAGAACAAATAGAGCACAACTGAAGACATGCCAAAAAACCACTAAGAAAGCATGTGAGGCACTTGAAAGTAGTATGAAAGGAGGTAATAAAGAGAGTACTAAGACAACTTGCCAACAAGAGGCCCAACAATTTCTAATGATCACCCACTATGCAAGAATTATCATAAAACAACAAGCTTCATAATAACCTCACAACCCTAGGATGAAGGAGGTGAGTAATAATAAAAAATAATGGATCTCATTAATAATGAGGCTCTTCAAATCAGTAGGAAGGATGTCACCCTCCCTCCACGAACTATTCGATGACACCCCATAATTAGCCAACCAATTGGCTACAACATTATCCTCCCTATAGGCATGGGAAATGTAAATTTCTTCAAATTCCTCACATAAAGAAATAGCATTAGATATAAAATTGTTGATAGATCATGAAGGAGGAGACCTTTGCTTAAGGAAATTCACTCTATTTATGAGTCATCTTTGATACAAAGTTTATAGACCCTCAAGTCCCTATTAATTAAATTAATTAAACATGATATTTATTTAAATGTGATTGTCAATTTTCAGTAATAGATATTTATTAATTTTAATGTGAAAATTTAAATAAGTGAAAAGTAGATATTATTAAGGAGCTTTTTTTCAATAGATTATAAATAAATATCTAAAATTTGGACTTGGATTTAGGAAGTGTTATCTTAGGTAATTGATTAATTAGAACTGTCTGATCAATCTTGTTTGCATCTTGATAATTAGTTGAGTTTTGTGATTATGAGTTAATTGAAAATGAATTAAAAGCCTTGATTATTAAAAAGTTATGCATGACAATTGATTTTGGGGATTGCTGGGAAAAGAAAAATTTCATGGCAATTTTGGGGAAAAATCTTCTTCTTTATGTTTGGGTTGAAAAGTTTTGGAGACAACGGATTTAAAGGATTTGTGCATTTCAGAAAAATAAAGAGTTGTGGATTTTTTGGTTATTTCTTCAATCTACGTTGGATTCAAGAATATAATCTAGGTTGTCTTCTTTTGATTTGCATTTTCTTAAATAATAGCTTATGAATGTTGTTAATGTTATTTATTCTTCCTTGTGGTAGAATTTGTTTGTTGGATATTCTACACAAACATTAGAAATGAAATTGTTGTGGATTAGTGTTGAAACAATCGAAGAAATTTTTTAGAGAAATGAAAGCTAACAAAACTTCGCTATAATAATATTGGCTTTACAATTGCTAATTGCTCTTTCTTGAAAGATTTCTCAATCTTTTACTATTTCACTTACCTTCATTCTTTGTATGCATGGTATCTATTATTATGGAGATAAGATTATGTCTTTGAATGCTATTTCTAGTACACTTAAACATCATGCATGTGAGAGATGAAACCGAATCTTAGAATTAGTTTTCATGTTTACATCTCCTTGAATTCGATAGCTTCAAAATTTTTTGCTACTTCAAATCACCTATGGTTCTAATCATTTATGCCTCATAGTTGAAATGCCTTGAATCCTTGAATTTAACAAAGAATTATCTTAACTTTAATATCGACATGTAGTTTAATTTACCCTTCCATCACTATTTTGTGGTTTCACATTCCATTAAATCATGAACTCTCTTGAAACTTGAAAGGATTCCCTACTCTAGACAGTTGTGGTGATTGTTTGTTGTCTATTTTGTTGAAAGACATCTCAATGGATGGTTTGGAAGAGTCATTCCCATCACCAATGTCGTAGGGTTAATAATCTCATAGTTTCCTCATTCTTTTGTCTTGCAAGTTCTGTGCACAACCAAATTTTCTTGTCGTTACCTCATTTTTCTTCCTTTGAAGTTTTGTTTGGTCTTGCTAGTCCACTGCTCTCTTTAATCATCTTTTGATTAACAAATTTTAGGTTTCTTTGTAGACACCTATTTTTCCTTCACCCATATTGCAGTTGGAGGTATGTCTCTTAGGATGCTAGTTGATCTTCCTTATTAGTCTTTTTTAGGGGCTTGGGCCTGCATGGCATATGATTATCGATTGTGATTGGTACACAATCAACTCTTCATTATGGCGTTCAATATTTTGTTGAATCTTTGATTCATAATATCATTGAATTTATATATATATGTATGTGTGGGAGTGTTTGGGTAGAGGTTCTTGTTATCACATGAATTTGTTAGGCTGTTGAAGTAGTAAGTGACTGCTAGTATATGTATGTAATGTTTATATCTATGATGCGAATATCTTGCATGTTTGCTTTTTGCTTGTTCAATGTTTCTAAATATTTAAAAGTTCACTACCTTTGCATGGCATATTAACTACCTATTCCTTGTTTGATTTTATCCTCACTTAATTGATTACTATTTTGCATGGCGCATACACTATCATTGAAGATAATTGTATACAGGGTTATGTGGATGTTGTGAGATCCTTTTATCTAGGTATTGTAATTTATTTGTTTTAAGAGTTGAATTGTACAAATTGATTCGATTGTAATTGTGGATATGTGTGTGTGTATGTGCTTGTGTGTGTGTGTATTAGAATTGATTGGCTCTTATATGGTTGATTAGTAAATATAAAGAATTTATGTTATTCTTAGTGAAGAATGATCATAGTTTTATTTTGTTAAAATAGAAAAAAATAAGACTTTTAATCATGTCAATGAACTATCTTTTATGAAATTTTAGTTCATGAAGATTTGATGGTTGTGTATGATGGGTAATATTATATTTGTTAATAATTTGAGAGTATACTTCTGTGTTATTGAGTTTTTAAATCTTCTAGAGGCTAGGAAAGGAAAATTGTAATGTAAAGCTTATTATGCTTGTACTTTGATGTTCAATTGCAGTGATTTAATGTGGGATTTAGCCATGCATGGTTTATTTGTTACATTGGAGGTATCTTTAAAGTTAATGGTCTACATCATGTTTGAGATGTGTTCATTCTTGGTTTTCTTTAATGTGTATGATGGTTATCCTTTGTAATTGATAATAAATTATATTATTAGGGAGAGTCACTTTTGATAGGGGATGGAACCCTAAGAGGTAACTAGGGTAACCTATTGGGAGTTTATAATTTAGTGGAAACTTGATTAAATGTATTAGGGGTTGGGTAGTGTTCATTAAATAATTTAGATAATTTTATTGCCTCGCCTAATAACTTAGTGCTTGAATAGATTAAGGGTAGGTTTAGATGGCTTGGAATGGCATAATCGTCTACTTTGTCTTCTTGAAAGGTAGTTTGATTCCATATGAGTTTTTTTAGGGACCAGGAATCAGTGGAGATTACGAGGGTAACTCAGTATGAGGGCTGGTAGTCTAAGAAGATTCACCTGGGTAACCTATAATAAACTATATGATGAAAATATTTTCCTAAGGCATGTTATGTGGTCTCTTGTGTAGAGTTACCCTTTATTATGTTGTTTCCTCTAGGATATTTTTTTGTAATTATGTGGTTTAGATATCATAATGTCATGATGTGTACATCAAGCCATGTGTTGTTAATGTTCTATCTTCTTGTTTGTTAGTCTTTGTGGACCTGATATTATCTCCTAGCATGGTGGATGGACCTTAGGGTACCACATGGTTGGGAGGAATGTGCTTTTTCCTCCATTGGGCTCTCTTGCAACTATTGTGCTTGGATAATATTGTACTTGTGACATGTGCCTGATTCTACATGGTTCATGAAGTTGGATGTTGAGCATGCTCATGAGGAAGGTTGACAAATGTGTTATGATGTTCATCTATATTATATACTTTCTTGATGTGTATGAGTGAACTTATTGTAATGTTATTATGTTGTTATGAGATTTGTCACAATCTCACTTGATGTAACATAAATACATTATGATTATGTAATTGGATCATTCATTATTGGTATGATTTATCCTTATGTTTAATGCCTTTGGTTTAATGATGTGATGCTCTTTCTTGTGAATGTTTAAGTAGCATTGTCATAGAGCCTTGAGGGTGTATGTTTAGATGTTTCTTTTGTACTCATTTTGTAATCAAATTTCTTCAAAAAAATTGTTCAGTTATTTTGTTACTTTGTGCACGTTGATCTCTGGGTTCCTTGCCAAGTCGTTACAATGTGGTATTCGAACACAAGGTTCTAACATTGGGTACTCTAGTTTTGTGATCTCATTAGGTTGTCCAAGATGTTAGAAACTGTAATTTGTGTTTTCTAGTTATCTTTTGCATCTTGTAACTGAGACTTGTCTTTGGCTTTGTGTAGGACCATTCCTAGATGTTGAGATAGGGTTCGTGGTCATGGATGGGGTGGTGGCGATGGGGATAATCACCAGGACACTCCCTCTTAGAGTTCTTATGAGAGTGAGCATGCAGAATAATAGGGTCCTCAATTGGATTAGGCAAGTGGGGATTTGAATCCTATACAACCAAAGTTAGAGGGAGCACCGTTGTATCCCTTACTAGAGGAGGTTCTTGCTCATCTTGGTCCTAGATAGGAGGTTGGATAAGAAGTGGCTAGAGAATGAGACATATCACCTAGGAGAGTTGTGGAGACTATGGAGTAGGATGCCATTTTTGTATGGAATATGCGAGACTTATCAAGGGCATTCCCTCCCACATTTGATGGTACTGGTGGTGGTTTGGAGGAGGAAACTTGGTTGATAGACTTGCGATGGTGTTTTTTTGTGCATCCATATGGTAGGAACACTAGAGCTAGATGCACCATTATGCATTGTAGAGGCTTTGCCTCTACATGGTGGTGATTGAAAGACCAGAAGCTTCATTTAGAGATTGGTTCAATTTCATGGGACATGTTTTTGGAGAGATTCAAAGAACATTTCCTATCAGAGCATTGGAGACAATGTTGTGAAGATGAGTTCCATGATCTATGTCAGATAGACATGTCAGCTGAGCAATTTGAGCATATATTCTATGAGCTCAATCAGTATGTAGGAATTGTGGATGATGAGGGTATGTTGGTCCAAAACTTTATCAAGTTCTTGAACACTCGTATCAGTAGAGAAGTCTGAGTCTTTGAGTTGAAGACTATGGAGGTAGTTGTGAAAAAGGAGCGACTAGTGAAGGAGAATCTGACCATGGCTTTGGGTGGGCATACAATTGTCTAGATAGGTAGTACATGTTCTATAGGCTTTGGTCTATGAGGTAGTCAGACTCAGATAGGGGGTTCCTCTTTGAACCAATAGGCACCCACTGAGGGTGAAAAACAACAATAACAACATTGTCACCCATCAAAGAATAAGAATTCCCAAGCTTAGTAGGGTAACAATTCATAGTCTAGGAATAATTGTAATTGGTGATGCAATAAGCACAACTATCAGGATCATCTAGTACAAAGTGCATAGTCTATAGTTAGTAGCTCTAGTAGTGTTCAGCAGTCTAATGCACCTGTTGGTGGTAGAGGTTTTGGCAGAGGTGCTGGTTTCTTTTCACATGGTTAGCAAGGTAACATTGATAGGAAATTACCTATTAGAGATACATTAGAATTTGGTGAGAAACTAGCAGCTTCAGAGCCAATAGTTGGAGATGTAGGCCATTCACACAAAGTCTTTGCTGCATAGATAACTGTCAGGTAGATTATCTGAATATTGTGGTTGAGACTTTAGGTTAGTTACAGGGTGCTAATGTTTCTATCCTTTTTTATTCTAGAGCTTCTAATTCCTATATTTATCCCTATATTGTTGAGTGATGTGGAATCATGGTAGTAAAGCAAGGCAATAGATGGTAGGTAGAATTGGCCTCTAGGGTGAAGGTAGTAGTAAGATCCCTTGTTCATGATTGTGGACTAAGGATTGGATCAGTATCTACCTTGGTAGATCTTCATGTTACACCTCTTGGTTCTTATGATATTGTTTTGGGTATGGACTGGTTGGAATCCCATTGTGTAGTGATTGATTGTTAGCAAAAGACAGTACACTGTTTAGATGATTCTAGTGTTGAAGTTGAAATAATTGGTGTACAAAGACCCATCTTCTTGTGGATAATATCTGCTATGTAGTTGAGGATATTTCTTCATTAGGGTTGTCAATAGTTTAAAAAAATACTTAATGATTTGGAGGTAGGGGAGAGTCGAGAGGTATCTCTTGATGATTACCCTATTCTTGGGGAATTCGTAGATGTTTTTCCTAGTGATATTCCTAGAATGCCACTAAAACACAACATATATTTCAGAATTGACCTGGTTCCTAGAATAGGGGTTATATATCAAGCTCCATATAGAATGACCACATAGGAACTAGAAGATCTTCATCTATAGTAAGAGGAAATTCTAGCTAAGGTTTTTATACGTCTGAGTTTTTCTCCTTAGGGAGCACCTATCATATTTGTGAAGAAGGATAGATCTCTTAGATTTTGTATTGATTATTGTCAATTGTGCAAAGTGATGGTAAAGAATTGATATCCCTTACTCAGAATTGATGATCTCTTTGATCAAATTAAGGGAGATAACATGTTTTCTAAAATTGATCTAAAATCGAGTTACCATCAGTTGCACATTTTAGAAGTGGACATTCATAAAATGACATTGCAAACTCATTACGAGCACTATGAGTTCACAGTGGTATCATTTGGGTTAACAAATGCACCATCTATTTTCATGAGTTTGATGAATGGTGTTTTATGCACATACCTTGATTGTTTTGTTCTCATGTTTCTCTATGATATTTTGATCTATTCAAGAAATATGGAGGAGCACAAAGAGCATATGAGATAGGTATTGTAGTGCTTGAGAGAGAATCAGTTGTATGCAAATTTGGAAAAGTGCAAGTTATTCTAGACTAAAGTGACATACTTGGGTCATGTTATCTATAGTGAGGGTATTGTTGTGGATCCTTCTAAGATCCAAGCCATTATTGATTGGCCCATTCCTACCAATGTATCTAAGGTTTGTAGTTTTATGGGTCTTTTTGGGTATTACAGACACTTTGTTTAGGGGTTTTCAAGGATTTCTCATCCCATCACTTCTCTTTAGAGGAAAGAGAAGAATTTAATTTGGTCTGATTAGTGTTAGTGGGATTTTCAAACACTCAAGGAAAAGTTGACTAGTGCACCTATCTTAGCCTTTCTAGATCCTACTAAGGACTTTATTGTTTTCACTGATGCATCTTTGGATGGATTAGGAGCCATGATAATTTAGTATGGTCATGTGATCACTCATGAGTCTCAAAAACTCAAGGATCATGAGCTGAATTATCCTACTCATGATCTGGAGCTAGTTGTAGTTGTTCATGCTCTAGTTCGGTGGAGGCATTTCTTGTTGGGGCACCATTTTGAACTTCATAGTGATCATTGTAGTCTGCAGTATATTTTTGTAATTCCCCGCCACGCTAACCCCAAAGGAAAACTATAGAACTCACAATAAAAGCACAATATTTTTTTTGAAAGTAGAACAATACATATGATGGACATGAACAACCAGCACATAAATTTTCAGTTAAACATATACATCGTTAACCACGTCCTTTGGGGTACGCATGACAACATTAATAACATAAACCCATGCCAAGACGATGTTTAACTAACAATAAGTATTCCACTTAACCATTATTTAGAATTACTAGACAAAATACAACATCCACATCATAACATACATAAAACCATCTATCACATCTATGGACGTAATTATACATATTTCCACAGATACAACACCATTAAGAATTGCATAATGTGAAACAAAGTCTCATAATAGTACAAAGCGTCAATATACATTTCAAGCATGATAAGCATCCAACAAAGACCATAAATTAAGGTCAAAGATTACATTCATTAAAATGATAATAAAAGTTACATCGTACAAGAGTGATAGTGATACACAAGTGTTCCCAAACAACAATGGGAACAATACAATAAGATAGAATGATACAACTAGAAAGGTGAATACAAAGTAACAAGTCTGGCTCAGACTTGGGTACAATCCTGAGTCACCACAAGAGAAACATATCTGCATAGCTCGATCCTCAGCTGGGGACCCAATGGGGTGCATAGCACGTTCCACCCGACCATGTGGACCCGAAAGTCCACCCCCCGTGCTAGGATTTGACAAGAAAGATCCCCATACCACAATCCAAAATAATCAAACGAACCAATAACAAAATAGACTCCACAACAAGGATATCATCAACATAAGATAACAAACCACATCATTGCCATCACTTAGCCAAAGCAAAATAATGAAAAGTCCAACATAACCAAATGTCAAGATTATAGCTCAACACTAAATAACCATAAGAGGTGCCAACAACAATAGGATCCAAGCCTCAAATAAAATTGCAATAATCAACAATAAATATCAAGGGAACCTTTCATTAACATCAATCAAGTTTCCATGAGGCATGTATGCAACACTAAAAAGATAGAACTTGGAGGCTTCGACAACAATCACCAAGAACCAATTGCCTCAACAACATCAATGATTCAATCAACACTCCCAGAGGCAACCAAACAAGGGAACGTGAACGGGTACTGTAGGAGAGTGTCATCGCATGGCCTTACATGGATTATCCAAGCAACCTATCACAAGGTACCGCCTCCATCTATGGTTATCCAGGCAGCCTATCTCAAGGCACCGCTCCATAGGGTGACTCATGCGGAACCACTTACCTTTCGTGAGGACAAGGCAGTGATCTTACCAACCAGGTCTTCTCATCCCATCCTTAGCCTATGATAGCACTAACGGTATGGGTGAGGAACATAATTAATCTTGTTTAATGTTTATTTACCCAAAACCCACTAGTTCATTAATTAAATTATCACTTTTTAAGGAAACTCTTCCATGGGTTACCCTAGTAGCCCCTTTGTGCACCGGCCCCCATGAAGAGCCACTCTCCCTATGGGTACCCAAACCAAAACATGCAAGGGGTGTACCTTATCTCACATAGAAATCAAGGTGAATATAACACAAAACATGCGAGGCATGAACCATCTCGCAAACCCATTCCATATCACTGAAACAAGAATAAAGGAGGTACCACCCACCACATCAAAAGTCAATCGCCGTAGTACAAAGTACTACTCATGAGCTCAAAATCTAAAATAAGAGCAATAAATCACAACGGAACAACTATGCAAAATCAACATAAATCAAGTTCCTCCATTGCCTCTAGAAGCCAAAACCATCATAAATCCACAACCTTCTACTGAAGGTAATTCAAGTATATCAAGTTCCCAACCATCTCAAATATGACCACAAGAAAGAAAATGCAACAAAGTCTCCTCAATTAGAATTAACACAATAAGGAAGACTGTCATCAAGGACCCCACCAAAAGACTATATAAGTTTCATAATCATAAATCGAAAGGAGTAGAATAAAAGTGGTGTCATCATAAAGAGATCTTCAGATTGAACCAAGGAAAACATAATCAATTCCGACACATTTTCAATTGGGCATCCAAGGGAGACCTCTATTTCTCCTCTCAAGATACCCTTGCAGTATGGCAACTAATCACCCTTATCAAAACAACAATTATGACAATGACCGCAATCAACGATACAAAATCTCAATTCCAAGATCAATCCAGTCAATCAAGATAACCATCAAAATTTACCTTTAAATATATGATAACACTCATAATCATAAAGACTAATAGATGCTCGATTTACATTTTATTCATTTATTCACTACAAAGACATTTTAACTCATAATAATAAATCATAAGAAACTTTCAATTAATCAAATTCAAGACCAAATCCTTATTCTCTCTTAATATACACATGATGGACCATCAAGGTTATTATATCCATCAAAGGAACTATTTGTTAGCAAGGTAAAACAATACTTTCATTTGAACAATAACCAATAAAACCATTACTCATCCACATAGTCAAAGGCATCAATATCAACATCAAACATTAAACACGACACAAAAATCACTCTAAACCTACATCCAAGAGGAACACTAGGCTATCTCACAAACCTCGTTCTCATATAAAAACAATTCTGGAATAAGACAATTACCATAGTTGACACTCCTACTATCATAAATGTTTAATTTTCACATATGTTAAAGAAGTTATTAACATCACAGGTTGAACCCTATCATTAACATCAACCTTTATTGATCTTCTATAATATTTAAATTATATTTTTAAATGAGTAAAATAAAGCATTTAAGTTATATTTTAATGAATAAAATTAAATAAAACATTTGAATAAAAGAACTAGCCAAATTATATAAAGGAAGTAGAAATGTTATCCTCTTTAATTAAAAAAGAAAAGAAAAGAAATATAAATAGCAATACTTAAATCCTTTATTTTGAGACTAAACTATTTAACATGCCATAATGTAGAAAATATCTTTTAAAATTCCTAACTAAGAACAATAATTGGAAAGAGTGAAGACTTTTCTTATTTTTATATTTAACTTGCCTTTTTTAAGAGAAATATCCTTCTCCCTAATGGATGACTTGCCATCTATATTGAACTTTTTCTTTTAGAAACTTAAGGAGTTTCCACTTGTATTTTGTTTACCTATTTTGAAGGCTTTTAGGTCAACACTATTTTTTGTTTTGTTTTGAGGTATACCAAATTATTTCTTTTCTTCCATTTTTTTTTAAGGGAGATGGGAGGTGTGCAAAGAGGGCTACACTTTTGTTAGTATTTCCTTTTACTAAGGACTATATGCCTTTTTCCAAAGGACTAATTTCCTTTACACGATATCTCGTTAATAGCATGCGCTAATGGTAATTTTAATAGTTCCATTGTCTCTCTTCTTTTAAACGATTATTGAGCTCTTGTTATAATTTTCTAACTGCCATAAAGGATATTGTTATAACTACCATTTTGTTGCTTTTACCTAATCTAACATTTACAGCCACAGACGAGTTAGATCCATAATACTCAGGTACAATGTTCTTGTGGAGAATTTAGGTGATGCTAAATGAAACAGTCTGAAAAGGTACTTGAGCTATAATAATGTGCACCATATTAGATATCCATTAATGATGCAGAGACTTACATCAAGCATAATGGAAAATGTATGCAAAATTGTGGAAGCTGGGCAAGGCATGAGGACTGTTCAATGACGGTTATATAAAATGTATACATTATATATTATTTATGCTAGAATACACTTAGCTATGAGGGGTAAAGGACGCAAGGACAGGGCATACATGCTGTTTGACAGAATGCCTCTGAGAAATGTGATCTCAAGAAATACTATGATTGCAGGATATGCACAAAACGGATTTGATGAAAAGGCTTATGATTAAATCTGAATGGCGTTGACTATGGAAGATATAAATCTGTAAATCTTGTTTGCTCTTTGGATAATATACCTCAAAGAAATAGGGTCTTGGTAAGGAAATTGATGAAGATAAAGGAATTAAAATAATTAAAGACTCAACTGAGTACTATTTCAAATTGAAAGATAAGTATTTGAATATATAAGTATGTATAGAAATACTCTCTTAAATGCTCCCACATGACATAAGATATCAGAACTAGGCTAAGAAAAGTGGAAAGGAACATTAACTCATGTGCAGATAAATAAACTTACACATATCTTTTATAACTGAATGCATGATATGAGACCTTTTCACTTATTTCCAGCAAAGATTGCAAAGGATAAGCCCATATGTGCTACATGCTAGGAACTCAGATATGGCAATCTACAAGAAGATAGCTTGTCATTTTAGAATGAAATTATCTACCCAGATTGGAAATTCAACAAACCAGTTGTAGACTTTAGTTTATGATTTGGAGATTTATGTGTTGGGCTTGCAACCTCTAAATTTGTATTTTCCGCTTCAAGATTTTAGCTATGTCTCTAATGCAAATAGTCGGCTATGCTAGCAGAGCATGGGGAATATGGCAAGATACAAAAAGAACCTTTAGCAAGGGAAAAGGGTCTAAGAGATGTGAATCATTTCCATCATTTTAAACAAATACGCTATTTTGTGGAAAATAAAGTTATTCTAAAAGAAATAATCAGAAAAATAGGTTGAACACTATAGCTATGTGTTCCATCTCAAATATCCCACAATATTGGAGGGTCGGCGGCCTAAGACACTTTTGAGCAAATGCAATTAGCAGATGTAAACCCAGTTTCTGCAACCTTTACCAGCACTATCTCTGCCTACGCCAAAATGGGAGGGATTATTTAACCCTTTTAAACTTCCTATTACTTTCAAGTGCGGCGACTGAGACAAGTTGAAAATGAAATCAAAGAGATTATTTGAACCTCTACGCATTCTATTTTCAAGTTCAGCAGATGTGACAGGTTGCCAACAGAACAAGAATGTTAATTTTTACCTCTACAGTCTTCTATGTTCGAGTGTTGCTGCTGAGATTGGTTGCCAATGGTGTCAGGGACATTATTTGAATTTATACACCCTCCATTGTCTAATCACTACAATAGTGATCGGTTGCCCATGGGATGGAGGCGACCAATGCAGAATGTGCACAAAATGGATTTTACAAGGAAGCTCTCAAAATCTTTGAATTAAAGAAGCCAGTTAAAACTGTGGTGCCTGTGGATCATATATGAATATAGACTTCCCATTTCCAGCAACACTGCTTTTTAGTTGGATCCTAAAATAAGATGCTGCAACTTATGTTCTTCTCTATAACATCTTGCACATAAGCAGACAGGGTAGAGAAGGAGGTGCGTGGCTAAAAAAAACAAGGAGATTGATGAAATTTTGAATATTTTAAAGGATGCCCCGCTGTAGTTGAATGGGACGCCCTAAGATGGTATATGCATTTTGAAAATGAGGCAGAGAATTAAAGCATTGGTTAAACCTACCCAAGGATACCGCATTTTGCAGATGCAAGGAGTATCGAACTGCAACAGCAGATGGAAAGCCAAGTACCGTGGATAGAAATCAAATGTGCATTGAAATACATATGTATAATTTAATCATCATTATGAACAGTTGCGCAGTAATGCAGTAAATCGATTGCCAAATATACATACAAGCTAAACAAAAATCAAAGGCCTAGCAATTAATAAATATATATTCAATTTCAAAAATAGGCACTTGGGAATAGATCATATCTGATTCTCAAAGCATAACCGGAAGGGGAAAATTTTCATTTTTTTTTCAGACTGCACGTTTCTCCTCTACAAGCACCAGATGCCCTCCTCCCTCGGCCCACAGCCTTCTCCCTATTCTCATGCCAGAAAGAGAACGCCTAGAGAGACACGTGAACTGCAGACAAAAGGTGGATGCTTAAACAAGACACATGGTACTTGGAAGGACAGAGTTGGAGCAAGGTGGAGAGCACCGGGAGGAACAGGTGTACTTCTTTATGGTCCAGTAAGTTTATTTATTATAGCAATATATATATGTATATTAATCTTGTTTATCATTTATCTAGGTAAAGAAGTAAATAATAATATATTTATCCCTTATTTTCCTTTTATTCAGTTCTTTAACCAAATAATTCAAAATTTATAAATAAACTGCATTTTAAATGGATGATTAATCCATTATATTAAATTTCAAAATAAACATTGTTTATAATTGTAATTTTAAATTTTTATTTACATATTCATGAAGTATTTTAAATTTATAAATAAACTTTAATAATAAGTGGATTATTAATCCATATTAAATTTAAAATACTCCTTATTTATAATTGTAATTTACGATTTCGTATTTAATAAGGAAATAATGTAATTTATTAGATCATTATGCCCTTGAAATAAGCTTAATAATTAATTAACAGGTTTAATAATTTAATTTAATACTTCAATTAAACTAATGTTGCTATTACGATCAACAAAATTCAAAACAATACCTGAATGACAAAAGGCAGCAAGATTTCGCAAGTCACAAATGCACAACTTACTCATATGGTTCAAAGGACCAAAAGTAGAGGGGTACTACAATTTTCATGCAGCCTAGTTTGAATGCTAGCCAGAGACAGTGGATGGAGTTCTTATGCAAGTATGACTTTGAGGTTAAATTTTCCTAGAGGAAGGAGAACATAGTGGGTGACACTCTTAGTGAGTGAAGGTATGAGCTTTCTGCTATGACTCTTAGAGTTGATTTGAGGAGTCATATTTTAGCAACACTTCCTATAGACATACTATATTGAGAGGTGAAGATGGAGTTAGGATCAGGTAGACCCTTGGAAGGTAGATTCATACTCTTATTTTGTCAAAGGCACATTAAGCACCTTATTTAGGTCATCCTAGTGTTAAGAAGATGCATGTAAACCTTTGATAATTGTACTTTCAGCCAAGAATGAAGCGTGATATTGTTGATTTTGTTTTGAGATGTCTTGAGTGCCAAAGAGTTAAGGATGAGCACCAACATCCCATTGGATTTCTCTAGCCACATCTTGTTCCTGAATGGATGTGGGATATCATATCAATGGACTTCATTGTTGTTTTACCTATGTCATCTCATCGACATGATACTATTATGGTTATTGTTGATAGGTTGACTAAGGTAGCAAATTTTTCTCTAGTTCGTTCTTCCTATAATGCCTCTTGTATGGCCAAGATATTCATGGAGGATATTGTTCGATTGCACAATATTCCTTGTAGAATCATTTCAGATAGAGATCCTCTATTTACATCAGCATTATAAACATCATTACAACATGCCGTAGGTACTCAATTGAACTTTCATTCAAATTATCACCTTGAGACTGATGGTCAGACCAAGAGGGTCAATTAGATTCTTGAGGATATGCTCAGGATGTATGCAGTGGATCAATAGTTACAATGGGTAGATTATCTTTACTTAGTGGAGTTCACCTATAATAATGGGTATCATAGTTCCATAGGTATGCCTTCTTTTCAAGAATTGTATGGATGTCCTTGTTGGACTCCATTGAGTTGGGATCAACTTGAGGATAGAGTTCTACTTGGGCCTAAGATGCTTTAGGATATGGAACAACAAGTTGATTGCATTAGAGAAAAATTGGTGGCAGCGCAAGATAGGAAAAAGAAGTATGTTGATGTGAATAGAGTGCATCATCAATTTTCAGTTGGTGATAGGGTATTTCTTTGGGTGCATCCAAAGAAGAGTCTGATTCATTATGGAAAAGGCTCTAAGCTCACACCTCATTTCATTGGACTGTTTGAGATTTTGGAGATGATTGGTCTTGTAGCATACCATCTTGCTTTATTGCCTAGTTTGTCACACATTCATGATGTATTCCATGTATCTATTCTTAGGCCTTATCATCTTGATATTTCACATGTGTTCGATTGGAATGCATTACAGGTAGAGGATGAGTAGCTAGCTTTGGTGCTCATGGGAGTTCTTTAGCATAGGAGACTCACCAACAAGGGTCTAGACATTGATCAAGTAAAGGTCCAATGGGATCCTAGTGATGAGGCATCAACTACTTGGGAGGATGCAACACACATGATAAAGCTTTATCCATATCTGTTTGTAGGCTTCCACGAGTAAGCCTTATCCTAGGGGGGGATGTAATGTCCCTCCAATTGTGTCACTTTGTTTCAATTTGTTTCTATTCATTTGATAGTTTTTTTACCTATTTATGGATATTATGCTACTTTATTTCAATTATGACACTGATACTATGTTGGTTTTATACCTTGTTGATGATACATTAGAGACATTGTTGATCAACTGATTACATTTGTGTGGTGAACTTATGATGTACATTGTGTGTTTTATGGTTTTAATGTTGTTTTAGAGCATTATCTTATGATGTGCATTATGTGTGTTATGGTGTTAATGTTGTGTGTTATGGTTTTAATGTTGTGTTTATGATGATGTATCTAATGTTGTTAATGATGTAGTACTATCTATTAGTCTTGGTGAAGGAGATAGTGTAGCATTACTCACTCATGAGTACCCTTCTATGTTGCGACTCTCTTTCATAGTGTCATTGTCAATTTATGTTGATATGTTTGATAGTGTTATTTTATGTAGTTTGCAGGTACTAGGCATCAACTCCCCTTGCTTTATTAGGTTTGAGTGTGCCATGACCCAAAGGCAACATGTTGTTTCAAAGATAATGTTAGGTCCTTCTTTGGCCATCATTCCCTTATATGATGTATGATTATATGTATTGTCACCCATCAATGTTATTGTTGTTTTGATCTGTTGTGTCATTCATGTTTGTTTCTTGATTGTAAATTCATTAATTAGTTAAATGGTTTATTAACAAGTTATTTGATTTAGTGTAATTCTTTTGAAATGATAAATTAAAATATATATGTTTAGAAAATTTAATAATTAAAAATTTAATTTTTGTTTTAAAAGGTTTGATTAATTAAATTAATTAAATAGGATATTTATTTAAATGTGATTGTCAATTTTGAGTAATAGATATTTATTAATTTTAATGTGCAAATTTAAATAAGTGAAAAGTAGATATTATTGAAGGGCTTGTTTTCAACAGATTATAAATAAACATTTGAAATATAGACCTGGAGTCAAGAAGTGTTATCTTGGGTAATTGATTAATTAGAATTGTTTGATCAATCTTGTTTGCATGTTGACAATTAGTTAAGTTTTTTTATTATTAGTTAATTGAAAATGAATTAAAAGCCTTGATTAGTAAAAATTTTTGCACGACAATTTATTTTGGGGATTGTTGGGAAAAGAAAATTTTCATAGTAGTTTTGGGGAAAAAGCTTATTCTCTTTGCTTGGGTTGAAAACTTTTGGAGACCGTGAATTCAAAGGATCTGTGCATTTTGGAAAAATAAAGAGTTGTTTATTTTCTTTTTATCACTTCAATTGATGTTGGATTCGAGAATAAAATCCATGTTCTCTTCTTTTGCTTTGAATTTTCTTGAATAATAGCTTTTGAATGTTGTTTATGTTATTTGTTCTTCCTTGTTGTAGAATTTGTTTGTTGAATATTCTACACAAACATCAAGAATGAAATTTTTGTGGATTAGTGTTGAAACAATTGAAAAAATTTACAAAAACGAAAGATAACAAAACCTAGTTGTAATCATATTGGTTTTACAATTGTTAATTGCTCTTTCTTAAAAGATTTCTCGTAATCTTTGGTATTTCACTTACCTTCATTATTTTTATGCATGGTATCTATTATTTTGGCAATAATTTTATGTCTCTTTGAACGTTATTTTTGGTATACTTAAACGTCATGCATGTGAGAGATGAAACCAAATCTTAGAATTAGTTTTCATGTTTACATCTCCTTCCATTCGATAGCTTCAAATTTTTTTTATTGCCTCATAGCCAATATGCCTTGAATCCTTGAATTTAATAGAGAATTATCTTAAATTTAATATCGACATGTAGTTTGATTTACCCTTCCATCACTGTTTTTGTGACCAGATCTGCATTCCATTGAATCATGAATTCTCTTGAAACTTGAAAGGATTCCCTACTCTAGATAGTGGCAATGGTTGTTTGCTATCTATTTTGTTGAAATCCATCTTAGTGGATGGTTTGAAAGAGCCATTCCCATCACCAATGTCCTACGGTCAATAATCTCACATTTTCCCCATTCTCTTGTCTTGCAAGTTTTGCACATAGCCAAATTTTCTTGTTGTTACCTCATTCTCTTTTATGAAATTTTAGTTCATGAAGATTTTATTGTTGTGCATGATGGGCAATATTATATTTGTTAATAGTTTAATAGTGTACTTCTATGTTATTGAGTTTTTAAATCTTCCAAAGGCTAGGAAAGGAAACTTGTAATGTAAAGCTTATTATACTTGTACTTTGATGTTCAATTGCAATAATTTAATTTGGGATTTAGCCATGCATGGTTTATTTGTTAAACTGGAGGTATTTTTAAAGTTAATGGTCTATGTCATGTTTGAGATGTGCTCATTCTTGGTTTTGTTTAATGTGCATGATGGCTATCCTTTGTAATTGATAATCAGTTATGTTATTAGGGAGAGTGGCTTTTAATAGGGGCCAAAATCCTAAGAGGTAACCAAGGTAACCTATCAAGAGTTTATAATTCAATGGAAATCTAATTAAATGTATTAGGGGTTGGGTAGTGTTCATTAAATAATTCAGATAATTTTATTTCCTCGTCTAATACCTTAGCACTTGTATAGATTAAGGGTGGGTTGAGATGGCCTAGAATGGCATGATCATCTACTTTATCTTCTCGAAAGGTAGTTATATTCCACATGAGTTTCTTTAGGGGCTGGGAATCAGTAGAGATTGCTAGGATAACTTAGTATGAGGGTCTACAGTCTAAGAAGATTCACTTGGGTAACCTATAATTAGTTATGCGATGATACTCTTTTTGTAATGCATGTTATGTGGTCTCTTGTGTAGAGTTATCCTTTATTATGTTGTTGCCTCTAGGAGATTTGTTTGTAATTATGTGGTTTAGATATTGTAATCTCATGATGTGTATGTCAATCCATGTGTTGTTAATGTTATGTCTTCTTGTGTGTTAGTCTTTGTAAACCTAGTATTATCTACTAGCACAGGGGTTGGACCTTAGGGTACCACGTGGTTGGGAGGAATGTGGTTTTTCCTCCATTGGGTTCCCTAGCATGTGTTGTTGTGCTTGGAAAATATTGTACTTGTGATAGGTTCCTAATAATACGTGATTCATGAAGTTGGACATTGAGCATGATCATGAACAAGGTTGAAATATGTGTTACGATCTTCATCTATATTGTATACTTTCTTGATGTGTATGAGTGAACTTAGTGTAATGTTATTATGTTGTTACGATATTTTTCATAATCTTGCTTGATGTAACTTGACTACATTATGATTATGTAATTGGATCATTCATGATTGGTATGATTTATCCTTATGTTTAATGTATTTGGTTTAATGATGTGATTTTCTTTCTTGTGAATGTTTAACTAGAATTGTCATGGAGCTCTAAGGGTGTATGTATAGACGTTTCTTTTATACTCATGTTGTAATCAAATGTCTTTTAAAAAAAATTGTTTGGTTATTTAGTTTCTTTGTTTGTTGATCTTTGGGTTCCTTGTTTGGGCATTACAACTAGGAAAATAGCATTCCATAATACAAATCCATGGCTAGGTAATACATCCCCATAGTAGGAGAATTGTTAATAACAAGGGTTCTATACTTCATTAACTTTGGATAGGGATTTTTTTGTGTGAGGTTTTCGGTTTGGACATGAATTCTTAGTTTCCCGTTAATTTTAGAGCATTGAAAAAGAAATATGAAAGGCTACGAAATAGTTACAAAGAAAAATAGTTGCCAAGTTTTAGGCTAAGAGGGACAAATAGAGAAATCTAAAGGTTCACAAGTGGAGACACTGAGCCATTTAATTATGATATATTTGAGGATTACTTTCAAAAAGCATAGTTTTCCTTGTTTCAAGTGTTGGGAATTTATTGTAAGACTTAAATTCCAAAAAAAACCAATAGTTTTAGCAATTAAAATCTAGAGTAGGGATGTAAAAAAACTTATGATTATCTACGGTATGTTGCTAGGGAGCTCTATAAGGCTTTATGTTCCCTTAGCAAATATTCTAACATTGTCCACTTTAAGTGGTATTCTTTATTATTCCATATATTTGGGTGATCCCACAATAGTGGGTTACACTTTTTGGCCAACTTGACATTGCAATGAATATTTTAAAATAATCTTCACTTTCATACACCTATAGCTACTAAACCATGACGAATTATTTTTGAATTTAGATTTCTAACTATGATATCTAGCTCCTTCATTTGATTTCACAGTGTTTTATTGAATACTTTCTTAATTAAGTTTTGAAATCAAACCAATTACAATTTAGACATAGGTTTATTGTGTAGCACATAACATTTTTTGTATGTATTGAAATTCATTTTTTTTGTTGGATCAAAGACATCAATGCCAAGATAGTTGATATTTTTTAGATTTTTTTGGTATTATACTATTTTTCCACTTGTGTAGAACATAGAGCTTGATTTTTGATGAAAAACTTACATTCACAAGAAATAAAAAATAAATTTATAATAATCAAATTAAATATATTTAAAATTATACTTTTTGGGAAGCTTATAATAAGGACTAGATACTTAGAAAATAAATTTTAAATGAATTGATTTGATTCCCCAAAAGGTAAATCAAAAGTGGGTTTTTATTGATATTTTGATAGGTGTAGAGGAGAATCCATTATAAGTATGGTTTAGAACTAGCGAGGCTCCATCCAAGGTGTTTAATCTAAGGGGATTTGATCAAACCCTATTCAATTAAAATCCTTTAAATGGAACCTTTCAAGGCTTAAATCATTATATTTTCTAAAAATATGTGATTTCAACAAAAATCAACATGTCCCAAAAATTGTAATCCATTATTGTGGCAACACCCATTTATTTATGTTGGAAGGAATATTTAGGATTCAAAGTTAAAATTCAAAGCCTTCAATGAGAAAAGACTCATGCTCCAACTTCAAGAATTGGTATATATCTTGGATATAAATTGTGAAGCACTCAATTATTGCATTTTTTAGTAGTATTTTGTTAGAAGTGCCATCAATAATTTCAGATGTGATATTGATTGAGGCTTATTAGAGGATGTAAGGAGATTCTTGAGATAAATGTAGCTCTATCAAGAATTAGGGTTTGATCGCATTTGGAAAGACAAGTTCTTCCATTCTTATTCCACTGTCATAAGATTTTTTGGCTCCCTAGTGGTTCCTCACATTTCACCCAAATTAGGCTTATATAGGATTACATATTTAGAAATAATTTTGTAGTTGAATGAGGTGGATACAACTCATTTTAGAAATTATACAAAACATGCAATTTTTCCTTCTATCCTTATTTTCTCGGACTCTATTGTAACATTCAGAGAAGGGTTGGAATTGATTCTTAATATATTGTTTCCATACAAAATGATGTTTGGTAAGATCAAAAGGTATGATCCTAACAATTTTATTCATAATTTTAGGATAGAGTCCAAACTTTCTTCATTCATTCATTGATACATTTTGACTCAAAATCTGACAAAATTTTGTAGAAATTTCAACGAACTTTCATTGGAATTATTTCATTGATTTTTCGACAAAATTTGAAACATCGAAATTCTAACCCAGCCGACGATGCTAGGTTGAAATTTCAAATTTTCAAATTTTGTCTAAAAATTGACAAAATAATTCTGATGAAAGTTCATCAAAATTTTAACAAACTTTTGTTAGATTTTGACTCAAAATTTATCAGTGTTAGTTGTAGAAAAGGACATGATAGTTAAGGTAGTTTGTATAACATGAACTACTCCAAAATTAAATAAGTTGTTGTGGTTATTGTTTTGCATGAAAATGACATAAATGAGATATGCATCAAATCTAGCCTAAATCAAACCAAATATATGTAAATATCATAAAGATCAAGTGTAATATGTTTATAGATTGATAGCTTGTATGTGGTCTCTCATAATTTTAGCTGCATGATGGTATGATCGATGTGGTTCAATGCAAAATTGGATTAAATAATGATATGGGTATGTGCAAGATCATGATGGGCCAAAAAATGGCAATATGATGGGTATGTGGTTGATGACTATTTTTTTACCCAAAATTGATGAAAAGAAAAGGGTTTTTAAAGGAGATTCTCATCTTTCCACTGATATAAATTATGCTTTACTTTGAATTTAATAAGTAATTATTATTCATTTTCTATTCAAATTATGACTAGAGTCCCGATTGATAGGTTGATTGAAAAACATCTATAGCTTTCAAACAATATCACATTTTTTGAATCCGAAACTTGCATCACATTCTATGCTTCACATATTATAGGATTAAAAAAATTAAAAATTGAATTTCATAAAGTTTTGACCAAGTTAAGGTGGTTAGACATACAAGTTTTTATATTTTTTAAAAATTGTAATAAAAAATTCATAATTAATTATTTACTTTGAAAAAAATTATAAAAAAATATGCATCACATCTGGGCATGAGTCCTCTACTTATATCTAAAATCTTATAAAAAAAAATTATAATTTCATTATGGTTACGGTGGTCAGACAGACACATACTTATTTTTCCCCAAAATTTAAGTATCACTGCATTGAAATTTCAAATTTTCACCAAATAGATTTATTTTATTTTTAAACAAACCTAGTAGTTTAGAAACTAAATTTAATTTTCTAAAGATTCTACTCTTACATATTTTTGAAATAATATCGATAACTTATTTAAATTTTTACGTCAAGTTGCCTAACTCTATTTTTTCTGAATTCTTTGCCACTTAAGGGCCTATTTTTTCAATGATGATCTTGCACATACCCATATGATAAAGAAATATTTTTGTAAATGGGATATAAGGCCTTTAATTTATAAAAAAATCATGAGGGAATTCAAAGTTCAAGATCCATATGTTAATGGATGACTAGGATCTACTGAGGATTAGGGTTTTGATTAAAGTTGTCATATGATATGTGTTACATGAGGGATATGGGCTAGGTTTACAATTTGATTAAGGTGACATCCTTATGTGAATGACTAGGATAAAGATTTGTAATATGAAATGGAGGGATGGGATAAAAATGTAGTTTGAATTTTGGAAAGTGTCTAGATGCAATTAATCTAGACAAATTCTTAGTTGGACATGTGAGAGGGGCACTTGTCAAATGACATTAAATTTATATTACAGTGATCCATGTGAATGAATTCAATGAACAAGGATTGAGGAATAATGTGGAATTAAATAATGGAAGAAAAGGTTGTGGGGATTAATTACATTAAATAAATTTATTAACTGATAATTAATTAATATAGTTGGAGGATTTGGGAATAAGGATAGACTTCACTAGGTAAATATAAAATCAATTTAATTAAAATGGAGGATAAAGGTGATGGGATAAATTAAGTAAATAATAAATAAACAAATATTTAATTAATTAATTGAATAGGATAAGGTGAGATAAAGGTGATGGGTAAAATAAATAAATAAATAAATATTATTTAATTAATGGTTAGGCCAAATTTTAGGTTTATACTATTATGTCTTCACAAGTATAAACATCTAAATATCTTTGCCCTAACTTTCTAAACCAAATCTAGCTTTTGATCTTCTATCATAAAATAATGAACCATTCTTCAAAATTAAAATCAACCTTATATCAAAACTTTATATAAACACTTTATTATCTCAATTTATTTTATTTTTAAATTTGAATTAATTTATCTAAATAATTATTTAAAAAAAAAAAGAGTTCTAAAGGAACTGGAGTCCTTTCCAAAGGGAAAAAAAATTCTCTTAGATATTTGCAATTGAGTGAGAAACTAACATCAATTTAGAGCTTGGTTTTAGAGGGTTGTGTTGATTATTATGTTACTCACAACAACACCTAGTGAATAAATTCTTCATAGACAAACCATGAAGAGCCTATCCTTCTTGAAAGACTTAACCAAAGGCAACCTAGTGGGGATCTGTATGATAGGATAAAAGGTTGGCTTAGTTCAATCCCAAGTCTCTAGTAGTCAGGTCTTGAAAGCACTAGGTTCACTTCAAGGTCTGATGTGATATTATTGTTAATCTCAAAGGGCATATGATTGTTTGAAATCATATGTATTAGACATTGAACATTCAGTTAGATCATAAAATAATATCATGAAATCGAAAGATTTGAAATAATATTTCATGAACATCAACAATTTTTCTATCACTTACATAGATTTAGCTTTAAGCATTTAATAATTTCATAGAAAACGAAAGATTTTTAGTAAATTTCCATTCATTCATCTATTTTTTTAAAATATTTTCCAAAATTTAAACATCTATTCTAAAATAAAGCATAAAAAATACTAAAAATTAAAATTTCTCCTATTATTCTGCACACATGCCCCAAAGAATTAACCAAATCAAAGCAAACCACTTTATACTTCACCATATTACATCACAACTACATATAAAATGGTGCAATATTTTAAAGAGAGGGGTTTTAGTTTGGACACCGAGTAGGTTTTGTATGCACCCTTAAACAACACAACACACGGTCTTGTTCAATTGAACTAACAAAACTGGCTACAAAGATTCATGAGATAGGTAACTATCTAATTTGATCTGATATTGATTAATATCTATGTGCATACAATATTTTAGACCAGAATGATTCAAAAAATAGGAGAAAAGAACAAAACTTAAAGAAGTTTTGGCTCTTCTAACATCCAAAAATTATGAACTTCACTTAAAATGAAGTATCCTCTAGCCTTTTATATAAGGTACAGATAGGATAAGACAAATACATGAGAGGAAATCCAAGGGATGAATCACATCAAGGTACATGGAATTTTGATGTAATAAAGGTGGTGATAAGATACTATGTAACTCAATTTTATCAAACACAAACAACGAAACAACCTTCACAACACAATTCTCTCAAAACTATCCCAAGAAAACACCAACAGGCTTGTAGCCTTCGAAAACAAAAAAATGAAGATATTTTTTGAAGAAGGCTATAAAAAGGCCAAAAAAACATCATTTAAGCATTGACAGAAATTCTTACACAATATCCTAATCGATCACCAAAGGTTTCTTTGACCCAACATTAAGAATCAATAAACTGCCCTACTTCTAGGCTACTCAATTAGCCCTATTTAACAAAGGAAGTACTTCCTAAACTCCTTTTTTTCACCAAAACTCACCTAAAAGAGCTAAATTATGATGCAAAACCATAGATTCATCAATCACTTCTTAGTCCCCTGACCTCTAGGCCATAGTTCCATCAAACCCTCCAATTACATGCAAAAACCTTAGGTTTTATTGAATCTACCATCAACCGGGCTTATAAAACTTCAAAACTACATCCAAAAATCTCTACTAGGTCTATAGACTCACAATATCCTCAAAAAATTAATTCCATTAACAATTCACTAAAACCTTCTCAAAACAACTATTTTCACAAGAAAATTGTGCTACCGAATCCTAGGGCATCACTCCATTTCACACAACATTGTCTCTCTTGATTTAAAAACCATTAAAACAACTAATATACCATATGAAATTACATTCATCCAAGTAACAGGGAAAAATAGTATGAGGAATGGAATTTTACATCATTTAAACTTTAGATAGAGCCTTTTTTGGCCTAACATAGGTAGTTATATAAAATGCACGAGATCTTCCTTTAAAATTAAAGTTAGACTATCAAAATGGATTCAAATGAAACTTAAAACATGCCTCTACTAATTGAAATGGATTTTGGAACATGCAAAATAATATATGGGCCTTACAGTACTTGAAAAGTTTAGAGAACACAAAAAATAATAGAAAAAACATTGTTATTGTTATGGGTAAATCAATATAATCATCATCAATCTTCCTTCAAGACTTGGAGAGGTTTTAAATACTTTCTAAAATCAAACCAACTCCCAAATCATCTATAACTTCCCTTTAAACTTCCTAGACCCTTCAACCACCCAAAAATTACATTTTTGACAATTTTCTCTTGACAACATTTTACACTTTTTGCATTTTTGCACTTTTGACTTAAATTATTCAAAATCCACCCAAATACATAATAAATGGTATTTTAGACCTTATATAGCATAATTAAACTCAAAAAACCCCTAGAATCACACTATTACCAATCATCTAATGATCAAATTTTGACAAAGACCTTTTTAGGTGCTCCTACACCATACACCCCCACAGAAAAAGAACTCTTGTCACAAGAGTTTTGCCTTGTACCAGCTCCTCCAATATTTACACATTTCTTTGATTCAAATAATGAATTAGTAATTATCCCTACATCCTTTTTCTTGTTTGCATTTGAACATGTCTTCATATTTGCTATAAGACTTAAGGTCTTCCTTCTTTCAAAACATGATGATGTCTTTTCTTTTATACCTACAAACAAACACTTATCAGTATTCCCCTAATTTATTTTTTCTTTTACCTCATCTCCATGCTTTTATCCAACCTCAATTCTTTGTACACTCTATCCCTACATCATTATGATCAATTTTTTTATTTTTTTCAACACCATATACCACAATACTAATAGACCTATCACTTACTATACCTACAGATTCCTTACACTTTACAACTTTATTCTCAACTAAAGGGCACACCATGGTCCCTATCAACACATTTGATTTCGAAGTCACTGTCAATGCTCTCTTCAACCTTGCATTCATCTTTACATCTATTTTCAGAGCATCCCCATGCTTTAAAATATCTATAACACTCATCTTTTTGTCTTCATTCACAATTCTACAAGCTCTTTCTTTCCAAACATGATAAATTTTTCCTTACCTTTCTCATCTTCCACCAAAGGAGTTAATACAAACTTGCACCCATCCTCCATTATTGTATAGGTGTTCTCTCTACCATAATATAAGGCTCACTTATCGTATTAATAGGGTCTACCTATGAGTAGGTGACAAAAATCCATAGGAAGAATATCACAAACTACTTGATCTTTATAATATGCAATTTGGAATTCAACAACTTTTTCATTAACCAACAAAGATTGTCCTTCACTCAACCATGACACTTTGCAAGGAAACTCATGAGGATTTTTTTGTAAATTCAACTTACTCACCATCTCACTAGACACTATGTAAGTAAAATATGCATAATGAATGAAACACGCACCTAATAAGAAATTATATCAAGATATTTGAACAAACAATTAATCTAATTAAAGTAGGAAATCTCTTAAAAGTGTCCTACTACTCTCTATCTCCAAAGATTTATTAAATCATGAGGCTCTTAGATTGTTAAGCACTATGACTATTAAAATTCCAATCTAGAGAATGAGATATTGTTAAATGTAGGAATCTAATCCTATGTAATGATTGCTAAATGATATGGAGATGATACTATAGCCTAAAATGACATGAAAATGATAAAACAAACTACTATAAACTAAGATGTAGCTATATGAAAAGCCATGATTATGATTGTTATATGATTGAATGATTACTATTTGATATTTTCTCAATGCTCAAATGCTTAATTGCTCTAATGCTTATTTTGTAGAGTAAAATTACAGAAATTTGGGATTTATTTCCTATAGAAAGAAGTTTTATTTATAGATTCTTGACAACATATTTGTGATGTGACAACAAGTAAGGGTCTGGATTTGAATTGAAAGTTTCAATGTGAAAGGGGAAGAAGCTTGAGAAAATTATGGAGATTTTTTCCTCCCCACAAAATCATTCAGCCAGAGGATAGGAATGATCAAGGGAAGAAGATGAAGAAGTTTCCCTATAATTTGTCTCAAATTTGTGTCTAAATTTTCCCATGAATGTTGAGTTGAATTAATTGGATATGAAATATCTAATTTTGTTGTTGGATATGGTGAGCGAAAAGATGACATAGCTATAGAAATATACTTTTATTTGAATATTTGGATTTATTCAAATTAGCAAAAGAGGATATTTAATTTAATAAAACAAACTATATAAATTTGTTTATTAAATAAACATAGAAGAAATGTTGTAATTAAGTAAAAAAAAGTATAAAACTTGTTTATTTAATTAAAATAGAATGATGTGATTAAGATAGAATAAATATATAATTATAGAATAATTTGATAATAATAATTAAATAAAACAAATCATGGGATTTGTTTATTTAATTAAGATGAAATAATATGAAAAAGATAGAAGAATTAGAAGTGAACTATATAAATAAATATTTCTATTTATTTATAAGTAGATGAAAATAGAAGGTTTAATTAGTTAAATACATTGTATTTAATTAATTAGATTATCCAAACCATTTTTAGGTGTACACATTTCGCCTCTCTTTGAAGTGATGTGTTTATGCATTGCTTTAGAGAAAATTTGGTTGCTGCTACTAGTACTAACAAAAATATTTTAGTATGCTCCAGACGTTGATTTTTAGGTGATGATGGATATATGCCCCCTTGGGAGATAAATTGATGAATTTTTTATTTTTTGGATTTTTTGAATTTTTTATTATTCTTATTCTAATTTGATAAATATTTTCAATTTCAAAGATGCAAAATTGATTTATCTCTTGAAAAAAATGATGTTTACTTCACCAGATGTGAAATTAATGAATTAAGCTCCCTAGATAATAAAATAAATAAATCCCACCAAAATCCTTCTTAATTACTCTTTTGAAAGCTAAAAAGGTGGATTTAGGATTCATTTATGTATTGTGAGTTTGAAAATTTGGAGAGAGAAATTTTGAGAAAAATGGTTATTCCATACCAGACTCGCCATTTTGAGCGCGTACGACAACACAACCACCCAACCATGTACAGACTTTTGGTAGGTACCTTAGAAACCTCCTCATAATTTGTACATTTTAATTTTCACACATTTTTTTCTGTTTTAATTTGGTTTTTCCCTTTTAGCACATGAACACACCGATGTAGTGCATAGGATATTTGTTTTAGTGCATAGACTGAATTAGCGCATTAACTGAATATATTAGCACATTGAATGTTTTGGCACATAGATAGAGGGCTTTAGGACATTGACATGATGATGTGGTGCATAAAAAATTTTAGTGCATCAACTCAGAGGTTTAACACATAGATAAAGGGATTTAGTGCATCCGTTGAATCAACGCATTAAAATTTTGTTATTGCACTTTGATAAAATTCTATAGCACATTTACCTTTTCGATGCATTGAAAGACTATAATAGTGCATAGATAAATTATTCGAGTGCATTGAACTTTTTAGTGCATAGAAATTATGATATGGCACATCCAAGTGAGAAATGATAGAATTTGTCAATTAACTCCTTGTTTTTGATGTTTTTCAATTACATCAGCCTTTGAGTTGATGTTGATTGATTATCTTGATAGGTTAGATGTTTATTGATCTCATGATAGGTGAGATACAATAATTATTTGATGATAATTGACCTCATGATAGGTGAGGTTCAATGATAAAATGATTGATTAACCTCATGATAGGTGAGGTTGAATGATATTTTGATGATTGGCCTCATGATAGGTGAGGTTCAATGATAGTTTCTCACAAGATTTGATCAAAGTCTCACCAAAGCTGATTAGATTTGATAGGATGATTGATGTTTGATTAAATGACAAAGATTACTGACTTTCAACATTTTGTGATGATAGGAGCCTTTGAAAAACTTACAGATCTAAGAGCCGTTTCCTAGGACATTTGATTTGATACCATATCTAGTGTAACCTGAGACAAAAATTATCACATGATGTGGTTTGTCCTCTCTTCTAGATATGCCCCAAATTAGGATTAATCAGGGACTATTTCCAACCTTAGTAGAGAGATGGCATAGTGAGCACAATACCTTCCACCTTCCTACTGGTGAGATGACTACAACTCCAGAGGATGTATGGTAGATCTTGCAAATACTTGTTGTTGGGGAGTTAGTAGTTTATGATTCCTCTGAGTAGGGTGGGATTGATGCACTGTGTTGAGTTTCTTAGGATGATATGATTTGTGGATACCAGATTCCATGGTGAGAGATGGTTGATGCCTATGTTATTTTTGATATGATGTTTCTATGATATATGACATGATGATGCAAATGGGATATGATGCACTTTTTTTTTTAGTATTTCAAATTCAAATATATGATGTAATGAATGGATGAATGAATGATCAATATGATTGTATTGATAATGTAAGATATATGATATGATATTGTAACTACATGAGAATGATAATGTTTTTGATATTTTTCTTATGCAACTATATGATGTAATGCACAAATGAAAAATATGATATGATAAATGAAAATTTAATGTATGAATGATTAAATGATATGATAATTCCCTCCAATGTATGCAATGTAAATGATTATGCAACTACATGATAATGATGATGTTTTTGTTAATGTCAAGTATACTCAATCCATTGATGATAAAAAAAATAACATCATTTTATGAATTTTCTACCATCCTTTAGAATAAAATACTTTGAAGATGCAAAACTAACATAAATGTAATCTAATTTAACCATGCAAATATACATATGTCAAAGTTTCCATCGTAACAAACCATTTATTGTTCCTTTTATCATCATTGAGCCTTTAAAATGTTGAAAGTGAGTACAAGCATCAATTGTATAATTTAGATCAATGATGACCTATGTACTACTTTCATGATTTTTTATATTGCAAGTTAACACAAGCATCTAGGTATAATTAAACTAAGATGACTTGAGAATTTCTTTCATAAATAGACAAGAATCAATCATTTTACTATGTTAATTTTGAATGTCATTAGCGATACTTTGTAGAGCACGTCTCATGATAATTCACACAATAATAGTGATCAACTCACAAACAAAAAACAAAGAAAATACAATTCTCCTTCCTAGCTTCTCTAGTTCAATACATCATCAAGTTGCTCCAAAGAAATGATAACCAAAATCAAAGTAAAATATTTGAGCCTTCAAGCTAAAGTGATAAAATCATGATTCAAAAGAATATCATCCATCTAAAGTTGTTTTGATTGATTTGATTTTAGTTGTTTGATATGGATGGTTGATTTTCTAATTTTTTTTTTATGTTTGATATATGTTCAATGTTGAGTTTCCCTATGATCATTTGTGCTTTCTTTTTTTTCATAATGTTTTTTGTCCATTTGATATACTCAAAGTTTATTGGCCCCAATGAGTTCATAATTTTTCCCCCAAACTAGGGTGGGACATGGCCAAAATTGCTAGGATATGTACATGAGGTTTCCTTTTCCATGATAGGTAGAATGATGGTGAAAATGAACAACCAGGACATGTATCTAATAGATGGAAAAGCTAGTTTAAATCACAAGTAGTTCCTATTTCTAGGTTTTCACAACATGTTTTATTGCACTTTTTCAAATTTTATATTTTTTTTCTGTTTCTAACTTTTTTGTAGGGTGCTGTCATAATAGTGGTTTACAATTCCTGAGAGGAATGAATTTTAGCTGAAATCACATATTTTTAGAAAATATAATGATTTAAGCCTAAAAAAGTTCCATTTTAAGGATTCCAATTGAAGAGGGTTTGATCAAATCACCTTAGATCAAACCCCCTTGGATAGAACCTCACTAGTTTTAAACCATACCTATAAATGTGTCTCCTTTACACCTATCAAAATGCTTGATAAAAATCACTTTTGATTTATCTTTTGGGGATCAAATGAATTCATTTAAAATTTATTTTAAATGATTATGGTATTCCTCAGAACAAGCTATCCAATGAATATAATTTTAATATGTTTTGGTTTTGTTATGTATTTGTTTTTAAGTTTTATTAAACATAGGTTTTTCATCGAAAATGAATTTCTTTGTTCTTCACATGTGGAAAAATAGAAGATTATCAAAAAAAAATTGAAAAATATGAGTGCACCAGATATTGAAGTCCTTGATCCAACAAAAGAAATAAAATAAAATTTTGACATATACAAAAAAGTTACGATTATACGGTCAAAGGTCTGAATTGTAATTTTGACTTTGAAACTTGATTAAGAAAAAATATTCAATAAAAACTATCTAACCAAGTGGAAGCACTAGATATCAGAGTTATAAATCTAAATTTGAAAGAATTAGAATTTTATCCTTCATGGAAAAAAAGTTATGCCTTATACGGTGTGCCACTTTTTAAAAATGTTGTTTTCTAAAAAATCAATTTTCATGGGAGATGGAAAAAGAAGTGCAATTTGATTCCAAAATTTTGAAAAAAAAAATTTAGAATCTACAGACAAAATTTGATGAGACTCTAGTTTGCACCATCTTCAAATTCCTCACAGTTTAGCCACTATAGGTGCCCGAATGTGAAGATTTAGTTAAAAATAATAATTTCAGTGTCCAGTTTGGCCAAAAATTGTAAACCACTATTATGGGATCACCCTGTATTTTTCTCTTTTTTCTCTTTTTGTGTTCTTTTGTTTTTTTGTGTTTTGAATTTTTTTCTATCACCAGGATGCATGTTTTATAGGTTTTCATTAAGGTGACCATTTTCTCAGAACTCCAACCATGCACTAGATGATTCAGGTGTAGATTTTCCTAAGATGGAGACTATTGATAGGTTCATCAAACAAATCACTTTAGGTGTAGATAGCTTATAGGATCGAGATCCATAGATTGATATGACAACAAAGAGACCTAGCCAGTTAGGTTCAAACTTACCTTTCTTTTCTCTGTCCCATTGATTTCAAGGGTTTTCCTTTAAGACCAAGTCACCAACCTGAAATGCTCTAGGTTTTACTTTGTGATTGTAGCTTCTGGACATCCTCTATTGATATTCTTTCAAATGGTCCATAGCTTGTTGATGATGTTCATCCAATAGTTCCAACTCTTGAATTCTAGACACTCTATAATCCTCATGTAAAATAATTCCCTTTAGTGACACACAAAGTGATGGTATCTCAACCTCAATAGGTAGGACAAACTCTAATCCATATACCAAGGCATATGGTGTCACTCCTATAGGTGTTCTGATGTTGGTTTGATATGCCCATAGAGTAGGGTTTAGTTGAGTGTGCCAATTATGTCCAACATTGTTGACTATTTTCTTAAGGCTTTTAGGAATAGTTTTTTTTTATGCCTTTGCTTGGCCATTTCCTTGAGGATAGTATGGGGTTGAAAAAAATGTTGGATATGAAACCTCTCACACAGTTCCTAAACATCCTAATTCTTAAAATGTCTACCATTTTCTATGGCAATGGATTGAGAAATGCCATACCAATAGATCAGGTAATTTAGTATGAAAGAAGAAATTTGTTTTCTAGTGATTGTTGTGAATGGAACAACTTCTATCCACTTTGTAAAGTACTCTATAGTTATGATTATAAATTGTGTCCACTAGATGAAGATGAATTAATCTTTCCTACCAGATCTAGTCCCCACTAACAAAAAGGTCAAGTTGAAGTGAATGGTTGCAATTATTATGCCGGTGCATGGATTAGGTTACCATGGATTTGAAATTTTTGGCACTTCTTAACAAACTAAAAAGAATCCTCCATATTTAGCCAATATAACCCCAAATGGAGGATTTTCTTTGCTAGGGTTAGTCCACTTGAATGAGTTCCACAAATACCTTCATGAACCTCATGTAAGGTTGTCTCAAACTCATTATGTTCTAGACACTGAAGAAGAGTATCATACAGACCTTGATGATAAAGTATGTTGGAAATTAAAGAATGTCATGTGCTTTGGAAGATGGAGCTACTTTTTTGGTTTTGAGAAAGATCAGGAGGAAGGATATTGTATTTTAGGTAATCACAGGTCCTTCCATAAATTGAGGATTCAACGTTAACTAAATGGCATATGGTTTGAGATTCAAGATTATCCTAAGTATGATTAGACACTTGTTGCACCATAAACTCATAACGACCTCGCTTTTCTGGTATCTATAAGAGAGAAGCAATTGTTTCCATAGCATCAACAACTTTGTTTTCTTCCCTTAGAATCTATTCAAATTTGATATCCACAAAGTACTTTTTGAAATCATCCACCATTTTCTTATACAACATCAAATGCTCATCTTTGGTTTGATATTCATAATTTACCTGATAAATGGCTAGTTGTGAATCTCCATATACTTGTAGCTCTATGATCTTCCATTCAACTGCCACTTGGATGCCAATGATTAATGCCTTGTATTTAGCTATGTTATTTGTACATGGAAACATGAGTTTTTAGTACTTTGGGATGGTATGTCCTTGAGGTGTAACAAAGAGAATTCCCGCACCTGACCCACATTGTGTGTAGGACCCATCAAAATAAAGAATCCATTGTTTTGTCACAATAAGAATGTCTACATCAGGAAACTCAATGCTCATTGGATGATTATCTTATAGTGTGGCTCTAGATAACTAATCGACTATCACTTGACCCTTGATGGCTCTTTGATCCACATACTAGATATCAAATTCACTCAAGATCATGACCCACTTGGCTAGTCTTCGTATTAGGGCAACCTTGCTGAGTAAATACTTTAATGGATCAATCTTTGATATGAGCTTGATTGTGTGGGTTAACATGTAATACCAAAACTAATGAGTAGAAAATACCACCACCAAACAAGCTTTCTCAATGAAGGTGTAATTTATCTCATAACCATTCAATGTAATGTTGATATAATAGATAGCCTATTACTTTCCCATAGGATCTTCTTGTCTAATAGAACACCCAAAGAAATACCAATTATTGCAATGTATAGTAATAATGATCTGTCTTATGCAAGTGGCATTAGTATGGGTGGTGACATTAGATATTTCTTTATTTGATTTAAATTTGTTTCACATCCTTGATCCCATTTGAAAGAGACATTCGTATGTAGTAAATGATTGAAGGGATGACTTTTTTCTACTAATTGGGAGATAAACCTCTTGATTGATTGTAGCCTACCCTATAGAGACCGTAATTAACTGATATTCTTTGGTGGTAGCATTTCCATTATGGTCTTAGCCTTTGTGGGATCCACTTCAATACCCTTTACTGAAACTATGCATCCTAGAAGCTCTGTTGATGTAACACCAAACACACATTTCTTAGGATTTAATCTAACATTAAACTTCTCTAATTTGGTAATTATTTTTTCTAGGATCTCTAGATTCCCTTCTCTATTATATGATTTTTGTAATATATGATCCACATAATCCTCCATAAAGGTATGCATCATGTCAAGAAAAATGGTGGTCATTGCTTGCTAATATGTAGCCCCTATGTTTTTCAACCCAAAGGGCATGACATTCTAGCAGAATGTTCCCTGTGGACATGTGAATGCTATTTTCTCTTGAACTTCTAGTGCCATTTTGATTTGGTTGTAACTTGAGAAGCCATCCATTAGTGATAACATGGTGTGTCCTATTGTTAAGTCTACAACAATGTCAATGTTTGGAAAAGGAAAATTGTCCTTTGGGCATGCCTTGTTGAGATCTCTGAAGTCAGTATATATTCTGATACTACCATCTATTTAGAAACTAGTAAAAAATTAGAAATCCACTCAACATAATCAATAGATCTAATGAATCTTGCATCTAACAACTTCTTTAATTTTTCTTTTACCAACAAGGTGATATACAAATGCATTTTTCTTAGTTTTTTCTTCACAGGTTTTATTTGATATGGTAGAGATAAATGATGCATTAGAAGATCTAGGTCTAAGCCTAACAGATCAGAGTAAAAACAAGAAAAGTTAATGCATCCGTCCTCAAAGAACTTAGTGAATTTAGGATTTTCTTGTTCAATCATAGATGTTTCCAGATGTAGAGTTTTTACTTTTTTTGTTCTTCCTAGATTGATAGATTGTGTAGGCTCCACCAATATTGATTATCTTTCATGATAATTTTCTATAAGGGTGTAAAATCTCCCATACTTTGGTGTCTTAGAGAGGTTTGCATTGCCAAATCCATTCTTTATTTTTAATTTTTTGAGATCTAATGTTTCCATTAAATGGTTGTCACCATTAGATCCATTATTCTTGTTTTCAATTTTGCAACTGAAAGATTTGACACCCTCTTGAGTTAAAGCATCGTTATGATATTTATGATTAGAACTTGTTTTAGATTTGTCACAACAAAGGAAATTAATGACATCATCATCATTCACAAAGATAGGTACATTGATAGGCTCATTTGATTCCTAATCGATAAGTTCAAGATGTATTAAGGGTAAAAGGTCATCAGATTGGTTATGGTCAATGGTAGTGAGGGTTTTTGATAGCAATATTGTCAAGTTTTTCAATAGAAATGTCAAGTTCTATGATATTACTCTCCTCCAAGTCATCTATCTCACTCGATATCTATCCATCCTCACTTGAGTCATCGATATTTTGTGATCCAAATACAAGGGGTCTAGTCCCTGAGCTCTGTCCCTCCTCATGTGTGGGTGCGTACTATTTTATAATATCAATTTGTATGTCCTTGTATGATGCTTTAGATAAATAATATGATTCATACTCATTGGAATCTATTTCAAAACTACCTCGCATTTGAAGGATTCTTTCAACAACTCTATGAGTGATTTCTTCTTTTGTTTCCTCTGTAGAACCTAGTCCTATTTTGTCCTTTGAATAAAGTGTGAGAGGTTGGATGGGTTCTACAATTCCTTATTTTCTTTTTCCAATAGGTCCTTTTCATTCATACCCCATTTTCTCTAATATTGTTTTTCCCTTTCCATGTTGATTTGTCTTTATGCTAATAGTTGTCGATGAAGATGCTTCCTCATCTTTGTAGAGCCAATTAAGGATGGCCTTATCTTTAGATTCATCTTCTAAAGTACCTTCCTTTACAAATCTATAATCCAAAACTATGGTTGATTTTGATGATTGTTCTGTTAATGTTGATGGCTTCCCATTTGATCTTGGAGATGGCAGCAATTGTGAAAAACATAAAGATGGCTCTATGGAATACTCTTCCATGCCTTTGTATTTTAAGTAGATATTTTATAGGAGTTGTTGTGACAGAGAGTCTAGTTGACCTTCATTTTTTGTTGGAGTGGAGTCAACAACACTTGTATCTTTTGATTGGTCCTTTTTCTCAACCCATTTAGATACAAAGTTTGGTTTCCTTTCACTGTTCGATGAACTAGAAGTGTTTGCTTCCCTATTATGGGGTACAAAAGTATCTTGAGATATTTTAAGCATGTTATAGTATTGGGGATTGTTGTAGTCAGCTAAAATAGTGACTTCTTGTCCATTGATAGGAAACTTTAAGAACTGATGATAAGTTGAAGGCACTAGAATTTCGTGAATCTAAGGATGCCCCATGAGTATACTATATGTTAGCTCTTTGTCTAACAATTGGAAAACTATATTCTTCACAATTGGTCCTACTTGAATAGGAAAAATGATCAATCCATTGGAGGATCTCTCTTCTTCATCATAAGCTTCTATTGTGATTTATATTTAGGCATTAATAGGATTATCGAAATATCCTAGTGCATGAATTAGTTTTAAAGTGAAAATGTTTAAACCAACTCCACCATCTATTAGGATATGTTTAACATAGTGTTTGTGGACTAATACTTCTATTTCAAGGTCAGAATTATTTGGATGAGTAAGTGATACATCATCTTGTTTGGAAAATGATAGGTAGTGAGGCGTGGTTAAGTGTCCCACCATAGCCTATAATTGGAAAACTTCTAGACTATTGGGTACTATAGTGGCCATAAGAACTTGTTCCAAAACCTCCTTATGAGATGGTGATATTTTAAGGAGTTCTAATATTGATATTTTGGATAGTATTTTCTGTAGTTGATCAACTATGTTGTATTTATTTGAAAGGGAAACAATGGTTTTAGATGTAACTCCTTTCAATATTACTTTGGAATGCCCCCATGTTACATTGAATGGTTGGTAATCATGCTTTTCCTTGATTTTTATGACATTAATCTAATTGTTGGATGTGACCATGTTTGGGATCAAATTTATTGTTATGATGTGATTGATTCCAACATTATCAATTTGGTTATTAGTGGCACCATTATTCTCAACCACATAAATACAATGAATAGTGTTTTCATAAATGTAGTTTACATTTTTACCTTTACTATTTGTAGAAGAAGATTCCCCCTTTTCATAATTTGGTAAAGGATTTTTAAATGCAATATGATCATTGTTTGTTTGATTTCCTTCTATGAATACTGTCTTGTTATCAATCAAATCTTGTACTAGATGTTTCAAATGCATACAATCATTTTTGTTTTGTCCTTTATTTTTATGAAAGTCACAACAGTCTGTATCATTCCACCAAGATGGCTTTACTCTTAGTTCCCAATTTCTTACTTCAGGTAATGTGATAAGTCTATGTGTAAGAATTTCTCTCATTGTTGATTCTAGTGTCTTTCTTAATGGTGTGAATCTTCTTTTATTTGATGGTTTTTTATATGATTGTGGTTTAGATTCACTATTGTTCAAATTGGTATTTTGATTGACACTCTGATTGACGTTTTGGTCATTTTTTTGATTGGTCTTTGCAGTAGTTTTCATCAAATTAAATATTGGTTTAACATTTTTTGTTTCATTTGTAGCATCATTGTTACCAATATTTCTATTCTTTTTCCAAAAATTTGGTTTATCATTATTATTATAGTGATTTGAGGAGTTTTTATTATTTGATCCTTCATTGTAGATTTTTATTACCCCTCTCTTGACCAAGGCTTCTTCAATCTTGAGCCCATTTTCAATCACTTTTTCAAATGTACGTGGGAATTGTATTTCAAGCATATAGCTCATCTCATCAGTTATGTTTCCAATGAATAGTTCCATCTTTTCCTCTCCAGGTATGGAACGAGGATACCTAGAAAACAACCTTTGCCATCATTGTATAAATGAGAGGAATCTTTCACCATGCTTTTGTTTTTTATTGTAAAGATCCTTTATTGTTATCTCATGTTGAATATTATAGGAGTATTGTGAGATAAACTTGTTGATTAGTTCCTCAAAAGATTGAATTCCTAGTTGTAGTTTAGAGAACTATTACATGCATTTACCTCCTAAAATTCTTGGGAACAACCTTATCAAATAAGTTTCCTATCATGAAAATTCAAAACTCATGGTTCTAAATTCCCTCACATGATCTACTGGGTCATTTTTGCCATTGTATTTGTTGTATTTTGGGAATTTGCAATGTCTAGGAAATGGTATCATGTCCACACTTGGACTACCTTCTCACGGTCCCTTTTTGCATATCATGAAGTTTTTTTTGTAAGTTTTGCATTTGATGTGTTAGGGTAGTCACTTGATTTGTGTTTTGTGGTTCAATTTTAGCTCTTATAGGTGCTTCTTTTATTCAATTAATGTCAAAGTCCTTTGGAAGTTTTGTACCTAATTCAACTAGCATTAAAATCTATTTTTCTCCATCCTTCTCAAAACAAATTTCCATGAAATGGTGAAAGTTAGGATCTTGTTGTGCAAATTGGATGTCTTCTTAAGTTATTTCCTTAGGTTTAGATCGATTGAATCTATGAAATGGATTTTCTTTAGCCATGATATTTAGAGATTAAATCTCTTTTTCTATGAGTTTTTGTCTTTGTAACCTTGTTAAAATCGGGATACAAGTGTTAGGGTTTTCACTAAAATTGGATATTTTTGTGACGTAGTGCCAAGAATAATAACTAAGTCAAATAGAATGATAAATTCTATTGATGAGACTAAGTTATAGTTTTCTCTTTCTCTTTATACCATTTCGTTTCATGGTTTTAGGATGATTAATCTTGATAAATGAAACTTAACTTAATAATCGAGAGTTTTGTTTGATGATAAGGAACTTTATAAGTGTAAGATTTTGGTTTAATTTGGAAGATTTTGACTTGTAAGGTCCTATTTTTCCCAAGTTTAAGACACTAGTTTGACTAAGAAAATGTTTTTGTTATGATAAAGATTCAAATTCTGATGTCAACTGTCTGATATGAGGTAAAAATAGCTCTCTAGTTTTTTATTTTATGGATGCACTATAATAGACCTTATATGCACTATAAAAAACTTCAAATGCTCTTGGATAGGGTATGAATGTACTAATAAATTGACTAAATGCTCTAACAGATTGGGTAAATGCATTGTAAAATAGGGTGTATGCATTGATAAAACTAGGTATATGCACTGATAGACTGGGTATATGTGCTAATAGACTGGGTATATGCACTATAACAGAGGTTAGTTACACTCAAATTCTAGGTAAAAGTCTTGATAGACTATATAGATGTGCTACAAAATAGGACAGATGCACTAAAATAGAGTTTTCATGTGTTGTTTAAATAAGGAAGATGCACTAAAAGAATCGGTAGATGTACTAAAATAGAGGTTGGTTGCGCTAATCTAGAAGTGGTTGGTATTTTTATAGTTTTGTTTGTTTTTTCTACTTTTTTTGAATAAAAAGATTGATTTCAAGGTGTAATTTTCTAACCAATGAAGATCTTGGAGGGTTATTTTACTTGTAAATCTTAGAATATGATGATCTAATTGGATGATACAATAAAAAATAACTTTACACACACAACATCAAGTTTGTAAACATTGTTTTCAACACCATGTAAAATAAACAAAGAGTGTGTATTCTAGAATCAAGTCTAATTATTTCAATTTCCATGAGTTTAACACAAGAAAATATAGTTCAAACACTCTTCTAATCTCAAGGGCCACTAACAATATCATAGCCCACAGCTTGCAACTATGTCAACTCACACAACCTTGTCACCCCCTAGAGGGTACCCATGTTTTTTCCTTTCCCGAGTATTAACCAAAGTCAAATCCTCCACTTTTGGACAGGGTCTCTAATAGTTATGTGGTGAGTGTCTTGGGGGTAAATTCTTCCCTCCCCTTGCACTGTGATATAAAAATTGTTCATAAACTAACACAATTGGATTCTACACTAAGTTTCATAGAAAGGGTATCCGTTTGGCGTGACAATTGATAAACTCCCTCAAGAGATGGGTATGTGTAGGATCATCATGGAAAAAATAGGCCCTTAAGTGGCAAAAAATTCAAACAAATCAGAGTTAGGCAACTTGACGTAAAAATTTGAATAAGTTATCTATATTATTTCAAAAATATGTAAGAATAGAATATGTAGCAAATTGAATGTAGTTTTTAAACTACTAGGTTTATTTTAAAAAAAAGAAATTTATTTTGAGAAAATTTGAAATTTCAATGTAGTACTACTTAAATTTCAGGGAAAAAATAAGTAGGTGTCTGTCTAACCAACCTAACCACAATAATATGATAATATTTTTTTATAAGATTTTACATATAAGTAGAGGACTCATGTCCCGATGTCATGCATATTTTTTTGTAATTTTCTTCCAAATAAATAATTAATTATGAATATTTTATTACAATTTTTTAAAAATATAAAAAATTATGTGTCTAACCACCTTATCTTGGTCAAAACTTCATGAAATTCATTTCTTTTTTTTTAATCCTATAGTATGTGAAGTATAGAATGTGACGCATGTTTCAGATTAAAAAAATGTGATACCATTTCAAAGCTATAGATGTTTTTCAATCAGCCTATCAATTAATAATTTAGTCGTAATTCAAATAGAAAATGAATAATAATAATTTATTAAATTTAAAGTAAAGAATAATTTATATTGGTGGAAATCTGAGACTCTCCTTTAAAAACCCTTTTCATTTCATCAATTTTGGGTAAAGAAAAGTCATCAACCACATACCCTATACATACCCATCATATCACCACTTTTTGGACCATCATGATCTTGTACATACCCAGACTTCCCAATCTTTAGAACAAATATTTTGGGGATGGTTATCTTGCACACTGCCATTGAATGTGGGTTTCCCTAGACTCACTTTTGTTTAGAGTGGGTTGAAAACCTAACTTTGGTTGTTCCCACTCAGGTCGTTCCCATGGGGTAAGTACTTTTTCCCACTACGACAGGCCTTCTAAAGGTTTTAATAAAGTAGGATAGCAAGTTTAGCATTCTGATCACCCAGTTAAGGGGAGCACATAAGCTTATTGCTTTTGAAACATAGTGGACATGGGGGTTCAAAATAAATCTTTAATTTATCTAGATTCACTATTTTAACCAAAGGAAAATCAATGAAATAAAATTGAAACCCTACACAAACCATTAGTAATTTATGATATTTTTTCTTTGACTGGTGTAAGTGTTTTCTATCAATTGTCTTCGACCAGTATATTTTGCCTGCAGGATAGAGAATAGGGATTAATTCTAGGAATTTTTAAAATTTTGTAAAAATAGTCAGATGTGACATAACAATCATTAGATGCACTAAAATAATATTTAGATGCACTAAACTAACAGTTCTATGTGGTACAAAATTTATTAAATGCACAAAAAGAAATGATAGATGTGCTGCAAAGACTGTGCTAACTATGATAAAACTAGTATTGGATGCACCAAAATAGTCTTTAGATGTGTTGGAATATTCTCTAGATGTTCTAGAATAGTGATTAGATGTGCTGATCTACAAGTCATATGCACTAAAATAACTTTCAATTATGGTAAAACAAAAACATGTCAAAACTTACGAATGCACTTTTTCTAGAAAATTGTTAAAATTGGGTTTTTTGGGCCCCATAGTGGGTGCCAATTTATGTGTGAGTAAAATATGTGTAATGAATGAAAACACACCTAATAATACATTATATCAATAGATTTAAACAAACAATTAATATAATTACAACAGGAAATCTCTTAAAAGCATCATATTGCTCCTTATCTCCAAAGATTTATTAAATCACAAGGCTCTCATATTGCTAAGCATTGTGACTATTAAAATGCCAATCTAGAGAATGAGATATTGTTAAATGTAGGAATCTAATCCTATGTAATGATTGCTAAATGATATGGAGATGTTACTGTAGCCTAAAATGTCATGAAAATGATAAACCAAACTACTTTAAACTAAGATGCAACTAAATGAAAATCCATGATTATGATTGCTATATGATTGAATGATTACTATTTGCTATTTACTTAATGCTCAAATGATTAATTTCTCTAATGCAATTTTTGGAGAGTAAGATTACACAAAGTTGGGATTTATTTCTTGTAGAAAGAAGTTGTATTTATGGATTCTTGACAGCATATTTGTGATGTGTGTTGTGTAGTTTTCACACACACACCCTGTTGAAAGCATGGACCCTCTTTCGCCTTTGTTTTTATTTGGTCTTTTGGCCCTTTGATTTTGAGGATTTACCTTGCCTTGGCATGAGATTAGAATGTTTATCTTGCTTGCCTATGTGATTCCCCTGAGTTGCACATTATAAATCTAAGTTTTGAATGAAGTTTAGGTTTTTACTCCATTTTAGGATTTTCTGTCAATTCCAAATTTTCCCAAATCCCACTCAATCTCCGGTGAAAGGGTTTTAGTGCTGCAGTTCAAAAAATTTGGTTCTTCACGGAATTTTGCAGGGATCGGATTTTTCCAAAAATATGTTTTGTCATTAGGTTTCTGAGTTTCGTTAGTTTGTCTTGTTGGCAGAATTAATTCACCTAGGTACAATCTCTGTGGCATGATTGTGGTCAAATTTAAGCAAATTTTCTATCATTTTCTCCCTTCTTTCATTGTGTATTACTTTGCATCTGAGATTTGGTGATTTTGACATTTGGATTTATTAATTTGCTTGCTTGGACTCTTGGATTTCTTACATTCGATTTGATCTGGTCGGTAGGGCATCTAAGTTCATTGCTCATTTTCTTCGTGGTTGAATTTAATCCACTTATAGTATGTGCCTATGGTCACTACCTTTGAAATGTTAATGATTTGATTGTTCGTGGTCATTTTACATCCATTTGGGAGCTTGATTTTGCATGATTGATGATTAAATGCTTCAAACTAGGGTTGTGTTTGATGTTTTAGGGTTCTTGTTGCCTATTTCTATCCAACCAAGTTAACCATTTAGATTTTAGCAATGTTTTTCATTCTCAAGTGGTTCTCGTGCCTTTCCCTATGAGTGAATTTTTTAGTTTGCATCAAGTTAGGTTTTCGTGAAGTCTAGTCCAAATTGACACATTTTGAGCTAATTCCTTTCACCCATGGTGGAGGTTTCAACAGTTAAAACTAGGGTATCATTGGTTTGTTATGATTATTTATCATTTGACACCTCAAGTAGTCTTGATCTAAGGGGATTGATAGGAAACCTGAATTAGATTCAAGTTGAGTCCAAAATATTTAAGATTCATGGATGTTATATCGTATCAAAAAAAATCTAACGTAATGACAATTTTTGGGGATTCCGAGGACTCCGTAAAATTTCTGCATTGTTAGATTTTCCCATATTCCATTTAACCTTTAGTTTCCCGGGGTGTGTGTTGAAAATTTTGAACTTTTCCTTTGTGAATTCCCGTCGATTTTGGATTTTCCTGATTTTTTCATCATCCCTTCATTTCCCTGAAGTTCATATGGTATTATTATTTTTGTAGAATTCTAGTTCAGTCATATTTTTCTGGATTCTCTGTGATGCTTTGTGGAGCTTAGAGATTGGATGAAATAGGTGAATTTAATGATGGATGCTTAACATTCCATGCTTTAAATTGATAGAATACACAATGTTATATGCATCTTTTTAGCATTTTGATGATCTATGGTTGATATTTGTGCTTTTTTTGAGAGAATCTGCCTAGTTTGGAATTTTTGAAATTCCTCCCAGACTGGTTTTCCCCAGTTAGCTTGAAATCTTGAAATTTTAAGTTATGGTGATTTATGGTTGATTTGATGGTCTTACTATGATTTTAAGCTAACACTTTGATGGATATGTTATCAATAATGGGATTTTTTATGTTGGTATTTGGTGGATGCAGGTTGAATCTAACAAGGTAGCAGTTGGAAAAGCTAAGAGTGATATGGATGGATCCTCCATCTCAAAGGAAGAAAGAGTTAAATTGGACATGAAGAACATGATTCCAGAAAGTAAGATAGCTTTTGTCTGGCATGAAGTTTTAGATACAAATGTGGGTTGATGGGACTATGAGGATTTTAAGGGAAGGATGGCACAAAAAGATCCTCTACTGTTGGTCAAGAGACTAATGGAGTCAAGATTATCTCATGTAGCCATATTTCCCCCTATAGTTCAGTGTTATGAGTTGGTATTGGAATGTGTTCGACATTATGACAGTGATTCCCAAAGGATAGTCAGCCCTCAAGGGAGGGTACTAGCTAATCTTAACCATGTCTCCATTGCATAGACTTTTCATATGCTAGACATATCCCATGTAGTAGCATTCAATATGTAGACAACTAAAAGGTACTATGAGTAGAAGACTATTAAGTCACAATAGGTGATTAATTCTTGGCTTGAAAATCCAAAGTCTCATTTCTCTAAACTGCCCAAGCAATTGCACAGGGCAAAGTTCAAGCAAGAAGTTTATGAGTCCATCACATTGCTTAGTTGGGTGGTAGGTCTAAAGAGTGCACGTATGTTCAAGAATCGGATGTGCCATATCATTGTGAGGATGGAACAGGAGAAGATCAATTATCATTGGGTAGGTGTCATAACTATTGTGATCCATGAGTAATTATGTAATGTGCTACAAACCAAGACATTCACGATGACTTCTTATTTAGTATATGCACTTGCAAGATTCCATCCCTATAAAGGATTGAGCACAAAAGGAGTATTTGGACAGGATGTAATTTATGAGGTGTATCCTCAACTATAGTTGGGAAGCTCAAGTTATTGGAGGGTAAATGATGCATTCACCATGCATAGAACTAGATTGCTTCAAGGTACAGAGCATGTGAGGATTCCTGATCAAGCCAAAGAGCTAATCAAGAGGTATGGTGCCTAGTTGATATAGTTTGCCACCCTCTCATACATAAGGATTGATGGTTGTCAAAGGGATCCATATCAACTTCCAAGGTATCCCATTGATTATATCATACTCCTGGAGGTCACAAGACAAATATGTGACTTTGATGCGATTATGAAGAAAGATAAACATAAGACTAGATTTGGTGGGGACTTCCCTTTGAAGATAGGTACCGGAGAGGTATGTCCTTCCATTAGTTTAGCCTATGCTTCTAAGGAGGAAATGAACACTCTTGGGTTGTCTTACCATTCTAAAAGGTACTATTTTGACATCACTGGTGAAGGACAAAAGAAGCCCAGTAGGGAATATCACCAAAAATATGATATAGAGGACTATTGGGCCAATAGCAAGGATGAGTTTGAGGTAAGAAAGAAGAAATTTTCTAGACTTCCAGTTGATGTAGTCCAAAGGTACATTACAAAAATGGTTCTCGATCAGGTGGAGAATGATGGAGACTTAATCTAGAGTCATAATTATGAGCCAATTAAAGAGAAACCAATTGGAGAGGTAGACTATTTGGAGGAAGAAAAGACTAAATTAGGACAAATCATGGCCCCTGTGATGAAATACACCAAGTTATGGCTCAATCACAAGGTGTACGAACTCGAAAGTGAAGGTGTACAATGCACATATAATCTGATGGGGGATCTAGAATCCAATTCCACCTCTGAGGAGTCAACTAAGGAAGATCCTAAGGGAAAAATCAAGGTGGATTCTCCTTTTAAGATCAAGTTCAAAGGTCCCCTAGGAGAAGAACAAGAGAAACAGAGGAAACCAAAAGCAAAGAAGAGGATAGCCACTTTAAGGGTAGAAAAATATATAGAAGAAGAACTTGGTGAAGGAGGAGAAAAGCACAGTGCCCCAACACCAAAAAGGAGGAAAACAATAAGGGGTTCAAGAAAGAAATGTGGATCTTCTGAGGAGAAAATTGAAGTTGATCCTTTAATGGTGTTAAATGTAAAAGTTTTGGAGAGAAGACATAGGTATAAAGAGTGGAAACATAGGTAGGTATATGAAGGAGGAGTTACATGAGGTATACTGAGGGAGGAAAAAAAAGGGGTGCAAGAAAGGAAGGAAAAAGTGAAGTTTATCCTTCAATGGTGGTAAATGTAGAAAGTTATGGAGAGAAGACATAGGTATATACAAGGAAATCAAGAAATCCTTCTCCCAAGGATAGTGTACCAAAGAAGGATATTCCTCCAACAGCCTTTGTTGTAGAACAACTCGAGCACTCGTCAGGTGAAGAGGGAGGAGATTTTCAAGAAGGTGAACTCCATAGTGCAGCTGCAGAAATTGAGAAAATTCTATAGTCTCCCTTGGTGACTTATGAAGACTCACCCATTATAAGTGAAGAAGATAGACCTTCTCAAGGAGAGGAAACACCTTTTAGGACTCCATCACCTGTGCACAAAGAAGAAAATACTAAAGAAAGTGGGGATAAGTCAAATGATATTCTTGAGAGGCATGATTTAAATGAAGATGTGCCTAAGGACCAACAGGAAGAAGTGGGACAAAGTGAAATATAGTTAGAGTCTACTCTTCCAGATTGGCTCAATAGAGAAGTAAAGATGAAACAAGTTGTTGTGGATGATACCCCTCCCAATTGGGATGAGCTACTAGAAAAGATAGGAAAAGGTAAAGGAAAGAAGAAGGCTCGGGTCATCTCCAAGATTGAAAGAGATAAAGCAAACAATAGAGTGGTCCACATTGCAATTCTTGCTACTGAAAAGAATACAGATGAGGTTACTGGGAGTGATTATAACATGTAGACTATCAACCTAGGACCCATTTCAATGGAGTAGGATATTGAAGAGTATGAGGGTTCTAGTGTAGTAATCATGTGAAGATTAAGAAAAGAAACACAAACTAAATAGGAGTTGAAGAAAGAAAATGAAAGACTTAAGAAATATTTGGAAGATTTGATGAAACCCTTGTAGTCCATTAGCTCCTCATCCTCTGCTGCAAGTTTCCTGCCCCAAGAAACTATAAATAAGCTAGAAAGAATGAATTCCACTACTCTTGCTACAAAAAACTAGCTACAAGGGGTGTAAACTAAGGGAGATAATGCTATCAAGGACATTCTTTCAATTGAAGGAGATGCACTGAGGGCAATAGATTGGTTGAAAGATGCATTGGCTCAAGATAAAGAAGATGTAGACCTCCAATTGTAGAAAACTAGAACCATCATGGAATATACTAAGGATAAGTTGGTGAGTGATGGAATTATCCCTTCCTCTAGAGATACAAAACCTCAGGAATGGTTTGAAGCTTTGCAAATAAGGTAGAAAGTTCTGAAGAAGATATATAAGTAGAGCAGGAAAATTGAGGATACCTTGACTGATATCTATAATGGATGCATTTCTTTCTTTGAGATCATGACAGGGAGAAGGAGGTTTGAACCAAAGAATTTGAGCTGAGAACAATTGAGAAAATGGTGGAAAGATGTATATTTTCCATCCAGTGAAGATCTTATAGTGCAATTATTGATAAATATCAAACCAGTAAGGTTGAGTGGGATAAATCAGTGGAGCAATCAAGAAAAAATATGAAATCAATCAAAAGGAGACTTAAGGTTTTAACTTTGCCACCTATAGCCGATTTGGACAAAGTACTTTTGATGGTGCATGATATGGTGGATCAAAATAAAGACAAAGGGGAAGGTAGTTAATGCTGGGCTACATTAGAATTTGTGCTTCCCTATTATTTTGCATGCATTGGTCTAGACCATATTGGAGATCCTAGGACAACCTAGACTAAGTTCAAGAATTCAATGCATAGTTTATTTTATTTCAAATTTCTCTTGGGAGACTTTTTTTGTGGCCAATTATTATTGTAAACCCTAACTAGGCCAAAATATCTTCGAAGTTTCTATTAATATGGCATTCTGCTTCATTTGTAAGAGCTAGATAGATTTTGATATTAGAGTGAATTAAGCAGTAGAGCAAGACTTACAAGTTAGTGGTTCTCAAGCAAATATTGTGACAAAAAACTGGAATTGTTGCTTCAGTGGATAATTTGATGCAAGTAATGACATTGTGATTTGGTGCCATAATTGTGTTATTTTTATCTAGCATGGTTCTTGTTATTCTATCTTTAGAATTGCTTTGAATAAAGTTGATACCTTTGATATTTAGGATTAGATATGATTCAATGGTATTTATGATTTGATTCCTGAAGTGTTTGCAACAATCCCCGGTCCATACTTCTTGTAGATAATTGATTGTTAGTCGCTTTGCAAAGTTAGGTTGGACCACAAATCTATTGTGCTTAGTTCAATTGTGAAGGTTTATTCATTTCAATTGCCTTAGGGTTATTTTGGATGAATGTTCATGATCTAAAAATATTTAATACCTTAGAAGATTGTTGATTCAACTGGGTCGAGCAAGAATTAGTTTGTGAGGGATTTGTCGGTTTCAAGTATTTCATCATTTGCATTTTTAATCTTAGCAATAGTTTTAATTTAGAAATCTCTTTGAAGCCTTACATATTTTGTTATTTCTTTTATCATTTGGGTTATATTTAGGATTGAAGTATCATCATATTTCTAGATCTGATAAATTAAAGATTCAGTATTTGCTTGTAGTAAGGTCCCTTTGTGATTACCAACATTTTCCCATTTATCTATTGAGTTGTTTATGCATTGTCAAGACTTGACAATAGAGACCTTGGGGTTATTTCTTGAGGCTTGCTAATAGAGATTTACCTTTGAAGAGAGATAGGATACTTGTATCTTGTCTGAGTTGTTGTGCAGAAAACACCATAAATAGATTGGTGCTAGAAGGAGGGCCTAAATAAGCTAAGGTGGATAGATTTATATCTACCATTTCTCCTGGAAGATTCAGAAGAAGAACTAGATCTACTCTAGGAGAAGAGGAGTTTCAAGAGTTGCCAGTTCCTACCAAGTCAAGGAGGGGCAGACTAAGGGGTGAATCATCATCCACCTGACCACTTTCTTTATCCCCACTGTCCTCATCTTCATCAAGTTCATCTGAATCTAAATCTAAGGACATTCCCATTCAACAACCTCAGCCAACCATAAATCATCCATTACCACCCCCACCTCCACCAATGGATTTCCTTGCCCGTAACCCATCTCCATTGGCCTTTGCTAATTATAATGTCATTCCCAAGAACCTAGAGCACGTTTGTTCTAAGTTCCATGTTAATGACCCCAATAGAACTATTGAGGAACACATTAGGATCTTTTAGACTTGCCTTAAGGATAGAGGAATTAATCATGAAGATGTAGCATGTAGGCTCTTTCCTTATTCCTTAGGAGAAGATTCTTTCTATTGCTACAATCATTTTCCTGTTGGATCTATTTAGAATTGGACCAAACTGGAGACTGCATTTTTGTAGAATTTTAGGATCCCCATTAGCCCCAATGGGCTTTATCTTTAGTTCACTAATGTTAAGAGAGAAGTCCATGAGCCCATATCATCCTTTAACAATTGTTTTCATCATGCCTATAACTGATTACAGGCTCTTTATGCTATTGACGAAGCCATTGCTTTAGAGGTTTATTATGAAGGTCTTGATAGTCTCACAACCACCTTCATAAAGTGGAGAAATAATCCTCCCACCATGTTGCTTGATGCATATATAGAGGCTGTGAAGGTTAGCACTGCCTTAAGAGAACATTTTTCTAGAACTTTACCATCATTAGGATGCACTACTCACCTTGGACAAGTCCCAACTCTCAATCAAGCTCTTACCAATCATACTCCAAACATGAATCTAGTTCCTCAGTTTCCTATGGTCCCTCACCCAGGGCCTCCAGTGATTCAAGTCCCACTTGTAGTTAGCTATCCCCAACAAAATACAAATCAACCTCTGCATCCATAATCTCATGCTAGCTATCCCCCGTATCTACAAAATTCTAAAGTTTTGAACTAGTCATTGAATACCAACACTGTAGTAGGATATCCCCAAAGCAATGCAAATCAGCCTCCATATAGGAATCCTGACAAAGAGAGACTAGATGAGTTAACTGAATAGGTGAAGAAAATAAATGTGGAGGTGACTTATTTGAGGAACCAAAACAATTAACTTCAAGCTGCTCAGAGATGTATGCAGTCCAATTATAGCAAAGAAAACTGAGATACTCAACAAGGGCAACATTTTCATAGAGGGAAACATCCTAAAAGAGGATATAACAATGAAAGAGGATATAAAAATGATAAAGGATATAATGATAGAGAACAAAATTATGATAAAGGACAATGCTCAGGCCAAAATTTTGATAGAGGTCAAGCTGGTGGACAAGGGTTTGATAGGAGACAACCACCTAGACAAAACATGACTTGGAATACAAGGCCTAACAATGGAGGAGTCCTCACCCCATTGGAATAACTAGCCAATCAGCGAGTCAACAAAGACAAGTCTTTGAGTGGTGTATATTTGGCTAAGGTAACTTTATCAAGATGGTGTAGGCTCCATAAAACAAGTCTACATTTTGAATTGGACTGCCCAGAATTCTAAATAGTAGCTTCAATCTTCTAGTATGAAGTGGAGAACAATTTGAGTAGTCAGGAGATGGTGCCATCTACTCCCTATGAGTCATCACTGTTGGTACTCAATCATGCTTCTTTTCCACAAAGCAAGCAAAATGTACCTAAGGAGGAATCAAAACAGCTAAAGGAAGAGGTAGATCATGTGTGCAATGGAGATGAGATTACACAGCTATTTAATGAAAATCCAGTGAATCATAATGGCCCGGATCAATGAAGAAGAGGCTTATATTAAATAAGTAAAGAAATTACAACGGCCAACGAAGAAGTATGATTTGAGGGACCTGCCACATAAATGCCCACAAGATGGAGGCCCCTTCACCACTTCCATCCCTCCAAACAACTTCACCACACCTCCAGATCCCAATGATAGTAATAATCCATTGTATCCTCATGTGTCTAAGTAATATTTTTCAAAGGAAGGACCAACACAAATGGATCCATCAAAATGAAGGAGTGTTGAAGTAAGCAAAGACAAGGTGGTGGAACACCCAAAAGAGGCCCCTACTGATCTAAATGAAGAACAATTGGCCATGTATGTTGTAGAAGAACTCAGGAAACTAAAGATAAGTCTCTCTACATTCGAGTTGTTTAGAGTTCTGACCATTGGGAATGTATTTCTAGGAGCTTACAATACAAATTTTACATCACAAGATAGATTAGCAAGTGACAATGTCAATAAAGCATTTATTTCTCAATCGGTAGGAAGGAAAAATTAGACTCATAATCAAGTTCACATGCCTCCTAGAGATAAGGGAAAAGAGGAAGATAGAACTAAAGTTGCTCAAGTGGATACTCCCTTAACTTTGTTCCAAGGGAAAACAAACACTCCTCCACTTCTGATCTCTATTCACATATTTGGTAAGAACTTGCACAACTTTTTGTTGGATTCAGGTGCTTCCACTAATGTAATGCCCTTTGGTGTCTATAGAGCTTTTGGTATTACTCCTGTTGATTCACAAAAGAAGGTTACTCAACTAGATAGAATTGAAGTTAATGTTGTAGGGGAATTAAACATGATTCATATGCAGGTTGCTTCTGACCCAAGAATTCAACAAGTTATCAACATACAGGTAGCAGATATCCCTGATGTGGGAAGAGACTTGACTAGGGCCCTGAATGGATATGTCTCAATTGATCACTCTCACATGTGGCTTCCCTGGAAGGGAGTGCTAAACTAAATTAGAATTGAAAAAGAACCTAGAATGAAATACATGATCACAGAATATCAGAATACCTCTAACAAAATTCTATATCAAAAGTAAGTATGGGTAATAATGTATTTCCAACCCCTTTTGAGGAGTCAAATGTAGAAGAGGGGAGTGCCAAACCAAATTAGAATTTAAAGAGAACCTAGAATGAAATACATGATGATAGAATATCAAAATACCTCTAACAAAATTCTATATCGGAAGTAAGTATGGGTAATTAAGTGCTTGTAGCCCCTTTTGAGGAGTTGGATGTAGAAGAGGTCCTTATGCTACATACGTCTGTCAATCTCACAACAAAATCCAGTATAAATGAAGCTCTAGTGGAACTAGTTGAAAATGATGATCCTAAAGATAATTAGCTTAGTTTGTTGGATAATTTCCAATAATTCATTTAGAAGTGCACTGAGAATCAGATTCAGTTGGGTAGGGAAATGAATTTCGGAGATTTACTCTTTCCAAATTGGTGCAGGGTCTGTAATGCCTCCCATTTTGAACTGGATTGTTGCTTATGCCAGACTGTAGTGGAACAAGTGCAGAAATGTATCAATCCCATCCTAGCAGTCAAAATTAATATCCAAAATGTTCAAGAGGACCCTAAAGGGAAGAAAGGGATGTTTTCTAAGCAACCTTTGAACCAAAACAGTGTAAGAGATACAATGAGGAAGTTTGCACTTGCTAGTTGTTGGACTTTAAGGTTTGATGGATCCAAGTCGAAACAAGGAGTTGGAGTAGGGTTTGAGTTAATTAGTCTAAAAGGTAAGACTTGCTTATCTGCTCATAGAATTCAATTCCATTGCACTAATAAGGTAGTAGAATATGAGGCTTTGGTCCATGGGTTGTTAATGGCACTAAAGAAAAAGCTTAAGGTTTTGCAAGTCTTTGGGGATTCTGAGTTAGTGGTTAAGCAAGTTAGGAGACAATACTCTTGTCATGACAAAAGAATGACCAATTATAGATACAGAGTATGGGACCTTATTGAAGGATTTGATTCCTTCAACATTCAATTGATACCACACAATAAGAATCAAACAACAGATTCCCTTGCATAGGAAGCCAATACATTGCAACCTTTATCCCTTTCTAGATTGAAGAAGTTTATAGTAGAGTTAACTCTAGTGCCTTCAGTACCTAACAATGTCACCAACTTCCAAGTATTTGAAGATGATAAGCATATTTTAGATTTTATCACAAGTTTATATTTTTTTGCTTCTTAGATTATTGATGAAACTAAATCTCAAGAAGCAGAAATGGATCTAGAAGGAGTAATCAATTTGAAGACTAATACTATTCCCAAAGGAATGGAGTAGTTAGAAAGGATTTTTGATTTGGATAAGGTCAGGGATCAAGAGCAAGATTCCAAGAAGGAGTTCATTAGTTAGCACTATGAAACATATAATATGGGAACTCATGAGGATGTTAGGAATGTCTTCATTGGAAAAGTATGTACTCTAGAAGAGAGGAAAGGAATAATTGATGCATTACATACATATCAGGATGTGATATCTTGTAGTAATGAGGATTTGAAAACTTATGACATGTCAATTATAACTCACACTATCCGTCTAAGGCCAAGGGTAAAACCTTTCAGACAAAGGCAGAGGCTAATCAATGCCTTACTAGAACCTATAATTCAGAAAGAAGTGCAGAAATTGTTATCTACAAGAGTCATATTCCCAGTCAGACATTCAACTTGGGTTGCAAACTTTGTCCTAGTATGAAAGAAGAATGGTGAAATCAGGTTGTGTGTGGATTTTAGGAACCTTAATAGAGCATCAGAAAAAGATAATTATCTAGTACCTTCACTAGATGAAGTGCTTCATATTGTCAATGGTTCTCAAATGATGTATTTTATAGATGGCTACTCTTGGTACAACCAGGTTATGTTGTAGTATGAAGATAGGCATAAGACGGCTTTGACCACAAAATGGGGAACTTTTTCCTACAGGAGTATGCCCTTTGGTTTGATCAATGCTAGAGCTAGATTTTTAGAGGGCTATGGGAATTGCCTTAAAGGACATCATTGGAAAATGCATAATCATTTATATGGATGATCTGATAGTATTTTTCAAGAAGAGAGGAGACCACATAATGGACTTATGCAAAGTGTTTCAGAGGTGCAGGGAATTTGGTATATCTCTTAATCCAAAAAAGGGAATCTTTGGAGTGGCAGAGGGAAGGTTACTGGGACATGTTATTTCAGAGAAAGGCATTGCTATTTACCCAAAATGAGTGGAAGTGATACTTAAGATTCAACCACCAGCCAACAAGAAGGAGATGAAGTCATTCTTTGGAAAATTTAATTTTGTGAGGAATTTTATCACTGGATTTGTTGAAATAGTCAAACCTTTGAACACCATGTTGAAGCAAGAAGCTAAGGTTGAATGGAGTGCAAAGGAAAAAGAGGCATTTGCAGAAATTAAAAGAGCTATTGTTGAGGCTCCAGTACTGGTAAGTACTGATTATGAGAATCCCTTTTACATATATTCATTTGCTTTTGATCATTCCTATGCTGGCATGTTGACTCAAAATTCTGACTAAGGGAATGAACACCCCATAGCATTTATGAGTGCACCACTGAAAGATGCTGAACTAAAGTATCCAAGTGTGGTGAAATAGGCCTATGCCCTGGTCGGGGCTATAAAGAAGTTTAGGCATTATATTCTCAGAACAAGGTGTTTGCAATAGTTTCTAATCCTCTAGTCAAACTATTATTGATGCAAAATGAGCTAGGACAATGCAAAGAAAAATGGGTGACCATGTTGCAAGAGTACGATATTGATATTCAACCTATGAAGTTGGTGCAAGGACAAAGGCTTACGAGAACAATGGCAGAATGGGCCTTGACCTTACAATCCAACATTACAATACTAAAGATGTTTGTCCAAGGGGTTGGTATGATGATATCATTCACTATCTATTGAATCAAAGATGTCCTGACCATCTTAATGCAATAAAAGGGAGGGCCCTACATTTGAAGAACTTAAGGTGTTTGGGATAATAGGAAGCTGAAAGAGTCATGGCTGAATTTCATCACAGATATGGCACTGGCCATGGATCTACACATTCCACTGTGAATCGGATCCTAAGGGCTGGTTATTATTGGCCAACATTATTCAAGGATACACATAGTCATGTTAGAACTTGTCATGTGTGCTACACTGCAACAATCAGAGAGAAGTATGTAGCTCTTCCACTTCAACCAGTCTTTGAGGTAAGACCTTTTGCACAATGGGGGGTGGAATTCATAGGTCCCATCAATCTACCTTCTTCTACAGGTCACGGGTATATTCTCACTATTACTGATTATTTTACATGATGGACTGAAGCTCTTGTATGCAAACAATGTACTTCTAAAGTGGTAATTGAATTCATTGAATCAGGTATTATTAATTGCTTTCGATGTCCTTTATCTGTAGTTTGTGATAATGGTCTTGCATTTGCATTATTGAAATTTTCCAATTGGGCCTTTGATCATTGGATCATAATAAAGTTTGCATCCAATTACTATCCATAGGGTAATGGGTTGGCTGATTCTTCTAATAAAAACCTCTTAACAGTCATCCGTAAACTACTAGAGAAGAATCCCAAGGATTAACACACTCAACTTAGATTTTCTCTATGGGAAGATCATACAAGACAAAAGACTTCCTTAGGGACCTCCCCTTATCACCTTGTGTATGGCCTGGAACCTGTATTTCCAATTCAATTGAGGATCCCTACTTTACAGTTCATTAATGAATATTATGATAAAAAAGTAGGCATGAGGCCCGCTTGCAAGAGTTGTTACACTTTGAAGAGAAAAGAGACGAAGCCTTAGAAAACTTTTCCAAACATTAGGGTATAGTCAAAAGGTGGTTTGATAGAAGAGTCAAGGTATAATCCTTTTGAATTTCTGACTTGGTTCTCTACTGGGATAAAGCTCATGACCGTAACAAGGAGCATGGTAAATTTGAAAAACTTTGGCTTGGCCCTTATCAGATTTTAGAGATCCTAGGTGATAATGCATTTTGCTTGAAAACTATCACTAGGGAAGATATCCCACTACCTATCAATGGGCAGTACTTGAAGCATTATTTCCAATCCTGAGTTGTGTACAGCTCTTTTCCTGTACATAGTTATATTAGTTTTTTTTTGTTTTTTTTTTCTTTTCTTTGCTTTGGTTAGGGTAGGTTTCCCTTCTACTTTTCTTTTCATTTGTTTTCAGTCTGGTGTTTTTGCTTTGCTCTTTCTTTGGAGGTCTTCCTATTTTTCTTTTGGATGTGTTGCACCTACATGGCAAGTATACCTTTTATCTCAGACTGTTCTAAGTATTTCATTGATGAAATTTAATCAAGTGTCCTGAATGGGTGGTTGAGATCTTTGTTATCATCAAATGGTCTAAATGTTTGATTTAAGGAGGATGGGTCATTGGTTTGATTTGAATTTGAAGTATTCTAAAATCCTATATCTTTCATACATTTTAAGAATCTTGAGGTTGTTGTGGGATCTTTGAAAGGTCATAGTAGATGAAAAATATTATTTTTGATTTAGTGCCATTGTGGCTCTTAGCCTTGAGTGTGAACTTCATTGTTCACAGGTTGAAATAAAAGTGAAAAGAAAGAAGTATCAAAAGAGGGAAAAGAGAAATATTAAAAATTGAAAGCATTCAACTTATTAGGAGTATTAGAATATCTCTATCGGGGCTATGGATGCCTGGCTGACAATAGAGCTATGTTTAGGAGAGTCATAGTGATAACCTTATCAGGGCTATAGACTCCTAACTGGCAGCAAGGCACTATCTAGGTTGCTTTTGAAGTTAGAATCTTTACACATCCTACTTTGACTAAAATTGGTTTATGCAGTAGCTCAAGGAAGGAAATGAACTCATGTGCACACACTTGGATTTTCAGTCTATGGAAGGTTTAGTATACCTTTAGTTTTGATTCTTTAATCTTTGCATTTTTATTTTTTTGTGATAGTGAGATCAAAACTAGAGATTTTGGGTTCATGATTCTTGTTCATCATCAGAATGCTCTAGAGCATTTCCCAATAGAGTCACCATTTGTTGTGCAGTTTTCACACACAAGCCCCACTGAAAGTAGGGACCCTCTTTTGCCTTCATTTTTATTTGGTGTTTTGGCACTTTGATTTCAAGGATTTACCTTGCCTTGGCATGAGCTTAGAATGTTTATCTTGCTTGCCTAAGTGATTCCCTTGAGTTGCACATTAAAAATCTAAGTTTTGAACAAAGATTGGGTTTTTACTCCATTTTAGTATTTTCTGTTGATTCTGGATTTTCCTAGATCCCACTCAATATCTAGCAAAAGGGTTTCAATGATATAGTTCATAAAATTTGGTTCTTTGTGAAATTCTGCAAGGACCAATTTTTTTTGAAAATCCATTTTGTCATCGGGTTTCTGAGTTTCTTCAGTCTATCTTGTTAGCGACATTAATGCACCTAGGTATGATCCCTATGACACAAGTGTGGTAAAATTTAAGCAAATTTTGTATCATTTTCTCCCATTTTTTGTTGTGTATTACTTTGCATATGAGATTTGGTGATTTGGCCATTTGGATTTATTGATATTTTTGCTTGGATGCTTGGATTTCTTACATTTGGTTTGATCTGGTCACTAGGGCATCTGAGTTCACTAGTTGTTTTCTTTGTGGTCGAATTTGATCCACTTATGGTATGTACCTATGGTCTCTACCTTTGAAATGTTAATGATTTGATTGTCCGTGGTAATTTTGCATCCATTTGGGAGCTTGATTTTGCATGCTTGATGATGAAATGGTTCAAACTAGTGTTGCGTTTGATGTTTTAGGGTTCTTGTTTCCTATTTCTATCCGGCCTAGTTAACCAGTCAAATTTGAGTGATGTTTTTCATTCTCAAGTGGTTCCTATCCCTTGCTCTATGATTCAATGTTTTAGTTTTCTTTGGGTTAGGGTTTCATGAAGTCTAGTCCAAATTGATGCATTATGAGCTAGTTCCTTTCACCCATGGCAGAGGTTTCAATAGTTAAAACTAGGGCATCATTGGTTTGTTATGAGTATTCATCATTTAACACCTCAAGTAGTCTTGATCCAAGGGGGTTGATAGGAAACCTAAATTAGATTTGAGTAGAGTCTAGAAGATTTGAGATTCATGGATGTTAGATCATATAAAAAAAAATCTAACATAACGACAATTTTTTTGGATTCTGAGGACTTCGTGGAATTTACACATTGTTAGATTTTCTCATATTCCATTTAACCTTTAGTTTCCTAGGGTGTGTGTTGAAAATTTGGAACTTTTCCTTCTTCGCAGATTTCTTTTGATTCTATATTTTCCCAATTTTTTCTTTGTCCCTTCATTTCCTTGGAGTTCATATGGTATTGCTATTTTTGCATAATTCCAGTATAACCGGATTTTTCTGGATTCTCTGTGATGCTTTGTGGAACTTAGAGATTGGATGAAATAGGTGAATTTAATGGTGGATGCTTAACATTCCATGCTTTAAATTGATAGATTACACAATGTAATATACATCTTTTCTTCATTTTGATGATCTATGGTTGATATCTATGCTTTCTTTGAGAGAATCCACTTGGTCTGGAATTTTTTGAAATTCCTCCCAGACCGGTTTTCCCCGGTTAGCTTAAAATTTTTAGTTATGGTGATTTATGGTTGATTTGGTGGTCTTACTATGATTTTAAGCTAACATTTTGATGGATGTGTTATCAACAATGGGATTTTTTATATTGGAATTTGGTGGATGCATGCTGAATCTAACAAGGTAGTGGCTGGAAAAGCTAAGACTGATATGGAGGGATCCTCCATCTCAGAGGTAGAAAGAGTTAAATTGGACATGAAGAATAGGATTCCAAAAAGTAAGATTTTTTCTGGTCTGAAGTTTTAGATACAAATGTGGGTCGATGGGACTATGAGGAGTTTAAGGCGAGGATGGCATAGAAAGATCCTCCACTATTGGTCAGGAGACTAATGGAGTGAGGATTATCTCATGTAGTTGGATTTCCCCCCACAATTCAGTGTTATGAGCTAGTATTGGAATGTGCTCATCGTTATGACAGGGATTCCCAAAGGATAGTCAACCCTCAAGGGAGGGTACTAGCTAATCTTAACCCTGTCTCCATTGCACAGACTTTTGAAATGCCAGATAGATCCCATGTAGTAGCATTCAATATGGAGATAGCTAAAAGGTACTATGAGACGAAGACTATTAAGTCACTACAAGTTATTAATTCTTGGCTTGAAAAGCTAAAGTCTCATTTCTCTAAACTACCCAAGTAGTTGTACAAAGAAAATTTCAAGCAAGAAGTCTATGATGCCACCACATTGCTTAGTTGGGTTATAGGTCTAAAGAGTGCAGGTATGTTCAAGAATTGGATGTGCCATGTCATTGCGAGGATGGAACAAGAGAGGATCAATTATCATTGGGTAGGTGTCATAAGTGTTGTGATCCATGAAAAATTTTGTAATGTGCTACAGACCAAGACATTCACCATGACTTCTTATTTAGTATATGGACTTTCAAGATTCCATCCCTATAAAGGATTGAGCACAAAAGGAGTATTTGGATAAGATGTAATTTATGAGATGTATCCTCAATTGCACTTGGGAGGCTCAAGTTACAGGAGCTTAAATGATGCATTCACCATGCAGATCAATAGATTACTTCAAGGTACAAAGCATGTGAGGATTTTTGATCAAGCTAAAGAGCTAATGGAGAGGTATGGTTCCTAGTTCATATAGTTTCTCACCTTCTTGTACATAAGGATTGCTAGTTTTCAAAGGGCTCCATATCAACTTCCAAGGTATCCCACTGATCATATCATACTCCTAGAGGTCACAATACAAATATGTGACTTTGATGCCATCATGAAGAAAGATAAACATAAGACTAGATTTGGCGAGGACTTCCCCTTGAAGATAGGCACCAGAGAGGTATGTCTCTCAATTAATTCAACATATGCTTCTGAGGAGGAAATGAGCACTCTTGGGTTGTCTTAGCATTCCAAAAGGCAGGGTTTTGACATCACTAGTGAAGCACAAAAGAAGACCAGTAGGGAATACCACCACAGAGATGATATAGAGGACTATTTGGCCAATAGCAAGGATAAGTTTGAGGTAAGAAAGAAGAAATTTTCTAGACTCCCAGTTGATGTAGTCTAAAAGTACAGTGTGAAAATGGTTCCCAATCAGGTGGAGGATGACGGAGACTTAATCCAGAGTCATGATTATGAGCATATTAAAGATAGACCAATTGGAGAGGTAGATTGGATGGAGGAAGAAAAGACTGAATTAGGAAAAATCATGCCCCTATGATGAAATACACTAGGTTATGGCTCAATCACAAGGTGTGGGAACTCGAAAGTGAAGGTGTGCAATGCACATATAATATGATGGGAGATCTAGAATCCCATTCCACCTCTGAGGAGTTAGCTAAGGAAGATCCTAAGGGAAAAACCAAGGTCGATTCTCCTTTTAAGATGAAGATCAAAGGTCCCTGAGGAGAAGAACAAGAGAAACAGAGGAAACCAAAAGAAAAGAAGAGGGCTGCCACTTCAAGGGTAGAAAAATATATAGAAGAAGAACTTGGTGAAGGAGGAGAAAAGGACAATTCCCTAGCACCAAAAAGAAGGAAAACAATAAGGGGTTCAAGAAAGAAAGGTGGATCTTTGAAGGATAAAAGTGAAGCTGATCCTTAAATGGTGGTAAATGTAGAAATTTTTTGAGAGAAGACATAGGTATATACAAGGAAATCAAGAACTTCTTCTCCCAAGGATAGTGTGCCAAAGAAGGATATTCTTGTAGTAGCTTCTATTCCAGAACAACAGAAAGACACTCCTCCATCCCATGAGCCACATGGTGTATCAGATCAACTAGAGCACCCATCAAGTGAAGAGGAAGGAGAATTTCAAGAAGGTGAACTCCATAGTGCAACTACAAAAATTGAGAAAATTCTACAGTCTCCCTTGGTGACTTGTGAGGACTCACCTACTACAAGTGAAGAAGATAGACCTCCTTAGGGAGAGAAAACACCTATTAAGACTCCATCACCTGTGCACAGATAAGAGCACACTTAAGAAAAGGAGGATAGGGAAGATGAGATTCTTGAGAGGAAGGATTTGAATGACGATGCGCCAAAGGACCAGTAGGAAGAAGTGGAATAGAGTGAAATACAATTAGAGTATATTGTTCTAGATTGGCTTGATAGAGAAATAAAGAAGAAACAACTTGGTGTTGATCATACTTCTCCTAATTGGGATGGGCTACTGGAAAAGATAGGAAAGGGTAAAGGAAAGAAGAAGGCTAGGGTCATCTCCAAGATTGAAAGAGATGAAGCAAACAATAGGGTAGTCCACATTGCAACTCCTGGTACTGAAAAGAATAGAGATGAGGTTACTGGGAGTGATTATAACTTGTAAACTATCAACCTAGGACCCATTTCCATGGATCAGGATATTGAGGAGTATGAGGGTTCTAGTATAGTAATCCTGTGAAGATTAAGAAAAGAAGCACAAACTAAACAAGAGTTGAAAGAAAATGAAATAATTAAGAAATATTTGGAAGATTTGATGAAACCCTTGCAGTCCATTAGCTCCTCATCCTTTGTTGCAAGTCTCCTGCTCCAAGATTAAACTATAACTGAGCTGGAAATAATGAAGTCCACTACTCTTGCTACAACAAATTGGTTGCAAGGGGTGCAATCTAAGGGAGATAATGCTATCAAGGACATTATTTCAACCAGAGGAGATGCAATGAGGGAAATAGATTGGTTGAAAGATGTATTGGCTCAAGATAAAGAAGTAGACCTCCTATTGCAGAAAAATAGAACCATCATGGAATATTCTAATGATAAGCTAGTGAGTGATGGAATTCTCCCTTCCTCTAGAGCTGCAAAACCTTTGGAATGGTTTGAAGCTTTGCAAATAAGGTAGAAGGTTCTGAAGAAGATATATAAGTAGAGTAGGAAAATTGAGTATACCCTAACTGATATTTATAATGGATGCATTAATTTCTTTGAGATCATGATAGGGAGAAGGAGGTTTGCACTGAAGAATTTGAGCTTAGAAAAATTGAGAAAATGGTGGTAAGATGTATATTCTCCATCTAGTGAAGATCTTGTTACTGAACATCAATTGGATGATGTGGCCACCTATATTGCAGTTATTGAAAAATATCAAACTAGTAAGTTTGAGTGGAATAAATTGATGGAGCAATCAAGAGAAAATATTAAATTAATCGAAAGGAGACTTAATTTTTTTCCTCTACCACCTATAGCCAACTTGGACAAAAGTACTTTTGATGGTGCATGATATGGTGGATCAAAATAAAGACAAAGGGGATGGTAGTTAATGCTAGGCTACATCAAAATTTGTGATTTGCTATTATTTTGCATGCATTGGTCTGGACTATATTGGAGATCCCAGGCTGGCCTGGATGAAGTTCAAACATTTAATTTATAGTTTATTTTATTTCAAATTTCTCTTGGCTGACTTGTTTTGTGGTCAATTATTATTGTAAACCTTAACTAGGCCGACATATCTTGGGGGTTTCTACTAATATGGTGTTTTACCTCATTTGTAAGAGCTAGATAGATTTTGATATTAGAACGAATTAAGCAGTAGAGCAAGAGTAAGAAGTTAGTGGTTCTCAAGAAAATATTGTAATAGAAAATTTGAATTGTTGCTTCAATGGATAATTTGATGCAAGTAATGGCATTGTGATCTGGTGCCATACTTGTGTTATTTTTATTTGGCATGGTTCTCGTTATTCTATCTTTAGAATTGCTTTGAAGAAAGTTAATATCTTTGATATTTAGGATTATATATGATTCAATGGTGTTTATAATTTGATGCCTGAAGTGTTTACAGTAATCCTTGGTCCATACCTTTTGTAGCTAGCTAATTGTTAGTCACTTTGCAAAGTTAGCCTAGGCCACATATCTATTGTGTTTAGTTCAATTGTGAAGGTTTATTCATTTCAATTGCCTTAGGGTTATTTTGGATGAATGTTCATGATCTGAGAATCTTTAATACCTTAGAAGATTGCACTATTCTTGTAATATTGTAGATTCTTCTAGGTCGAGCAGGAATTAGTTTGTGAGGGATTGGTCCATTTCAAGTATTTCATCATTTGCATTGTTAATCTTAGGAATAGTTTTAATTTAGAAATCTCTTTGAAGCATTACATATTTTATTATTTATTGTATTATTTGGGTTAGATTTAGGATTGAAGTATCATCATTTTGCTAGATCTAATAAATTAAAGATTTATTCCTTGCTTGTATTAAGGTCCCTTTGTGATTACCAACATTTTCACATTTATCACTGAGTTGTTTCTACATTGTTAAGACCTGCCATTAGAGACCTTGGGGTTATCTCTTGAGGCTTGTTGATAGAGATTTACCTTTCAATAGAGATAGGATACTTGTATCTTGTCTAAGTTGTTGTTGTGCATAAAACACCATCAACAATGTGACAACAAGTAAAGGTCTGGATTTGATTTGAAAGTTTCAATGGTGAAAGTTGAAGAAGCCTGAGAAGATTATGGAGATTTTTTCCTCCCCACAAAAAAAATCATCCAGAGGATAGGAATGATCAATGGAAGAAGATGAAGAAGTTTTCCTATAATTCATTTCAAATTTATCTCCAAATTTGCTCATGAAGGCTGGATTGAATTAATTAAATATGAAATATGTAATTTTGTTGGTGGATATGGTGAGTGAAAAGAGGACATAACTATAGAAACATGCTTTTATTTGAATATTTGGATTTATTCAAATTAGAAAAAGAGGATATTTAATTTAATAAAAAAATAATAGAAATCTATTTATTAAATAAACATGGTAAAAATGTGGTAATTAGCTAAAACACAGTATAAAACTTGTTTATTTAATTAAAATAGAATGATGTGATTAATGTTAGAAACCAAGATCTGATTGGAAACCCAGTGGGGAAAACCCCCCTCAATGAGATGAACTACTATGAAGAATCATTGGAAGAATTATGAAGAAGCAACACTAGAACCCAAAATTCGGCAAGCAAGGAAAGGCAATTCTGTCTACAATTGAAAGCAAAAATGGAATAAAAAATGCAACAACAGACCCGATGCCAAGGAACACTAGAAACTCACATACTATATCAACTCTAGAATCTGTAAGCAATAGTAGATGAAAGGATGAAAGGACCCATAATGATGACAAATCTAGAAGATGTGTCTCTCGAAGCCAATGCCAAATTGAAACTAAAACTGCCAATAAGATGAGTACCATCAAGATTTTGGAACATTAACCATAAAAACATGGCCCTCAAACTAAGAAAGATTTGAACCAATGTGGATCAAGAACTATAAAATCCCAATGTGAAGTGTGAACCGAAGCAAACCAAAGATGTGTCCAGCTAAGCAAGAAAGAACTAAAGGAAACAATAGGAAACTAGCCAAACTCATGTGAGTTGTCACCAACATGAAAGATGGATACAAGAACCCCCCTCTATGGAACTTTATATCAGTTCATTATTACAATATCCAATGATTGTAGGAGAGAATGCAAAAAACATGCAGAAACATAAGCAGAAATACAAACCTAGCACAAAAAAAAAATTAATGTATGCATAAAATAAGTTACACATTTTCTATAAATGACCTCAGATATGTATAGAGGCCGAAACCAGCTTTCCAACACCGTGAAAATCACAAAAAATGGATAAGCGAGTCAAAAGATATGCTTCTCGAAGTGAAAATGGAAACATATGACTTCCAAGGCTGAAAATGCATCAAAAAAGAAAAAACAGAAAACCACACAACACCATTGCATAGAGCATCAAAACAACCTTTCGACGATATCTTGTTTGCAAAAAAGGGATGTCAAATGCCCAAGTTATGCTTGTTTTTGTGAAAGTTTTCCAAAAAGCTCCGATTTGGCCCCTAGAAGTGCTGAAGGGTTAAAAAAATAGAGCCCCTGGTCACATGGGCAGACTAGGGGGCTAGAGGCTAGGAGGGTGCGGCATGACCCCTAGTCACCCACGTGACCGAGGCTGGGGTTGGCAGTTGGCTCTTGAGGCAAAGCCCCCGGTTCTCAATAGAACCATTGTAGGAGCTTAAGGGGCCTGTTGGGGCTGAATAGTTTGGCCCCTGGTCCTGACATGAACCTGTCGGTGGGCGAAGATGGCAGAGAAGGCTTTTGAGGTGGCAAACCAGCTGGGAGTGGGTGGCACGGCTGGTGGGAGCAACCAGAAGGTGGTGCGGTGGCGGCGCGAGGGTGGCGTGGTCAGTTTTATATTGGCCGCGCAAAACCCAAAGTGATTTTTTTTATTTTTAAATTTTTTTTTTGAAATCTTTGCATCATGAAGCATACCCAGGGGCTGTATGGCCCTCAAGTAAAAAAAAAAATCCTCTTCAAATGACAGTGTCCAAATTGGATGAATTTTATATGAAAATAGGGGTTTTTGGGTGCTATGAATCCAATGACGAGGTCCATTTGGGCCCAAAGTGCTCTAAAAATAAGGCGACCCCTGGATCTATCAGAAAAATCATCGAGCTTACAACCCTCACAGATTTGGAAAATGATGATGAAAATGAATAAAATAAAATTCATTTCTAACTTTTTCCAATGCTCTAAATCCAACGAAAAACCTCGATCTGATCCAAGACGCTCTAGAAATATGCTCAAGGAAAGAAACCCTTGAGGGACCCTGAACGAGCTCTGCAATGTCTTCCTCCAAAAAGGCTGAGAAGGGGCTGCAAATCGAGGCTCTGATACCATGTTAGAAACCAAGATTTGAAATGCAAACTAGGAAACAACCTTCCACATAAGAGAAAAATAGAAAAGGCAGAGAGTTTGCATAAAAACATGCAAAATGATATATTTAAAGTACTAAATATGACAAGAGATTCTTTTCTTTATAAAAGCAAAGATGCATAAACCTAATCTTATCTTGAGCAACAAGATAGCTCGATAAGATAAAGATAAGATCCTATAACTTAGGAATTAAATATTCCTAAGTAAACTTATGCTAATGTGTAATTAAATATTAATTATAATAACAATTAAGAGAGGAAAAAATATATAATTATAGAAGAATTTGATAACAATAATTAAATCAAACAAAGTATGTGACTTGTTCTTTTAATTAAGATGAAATAATATGATAAAGATAGAAGAATTAGAAGTGAACAATATAAATAAATATTTATATTTATTTATAAGTAGATGAAAATAGAAGGGTTAATTAATCAAATAAATCATATTTAATTAATTAGATTATCTAGACCATTTTTAGGTGGATACAAAAACCATATTTTAAGTAGATTCAAAATCAATGACAACTCTACATACATTTTTCTTTCACTTACACATGGTATTTAAGAGGCTCTTCTTTTGCAATGCTTATACCTCTTTTTCTACCTTCAAGATGGTCTCCCTCATCATCAACATTTCCCCTATTTCAGGATTAGCTCTTAAACTTGTAGAATTTTTTCTCTCACATTCCTCCTCTTGAATGATTTGTGCCCTCCTATCAATCCTCTTTTCACCACTTGATGAACTACCAACCTTTTCAAGAGATTTCCATGAAAGATGACCATATTGGTTACAACTATAACATCTCCCTAAAAATTCATTTGAATTCCTACCACCACTAAACCTTCCTCTACCTCTAAAACCCCCTCTTGTATCAACACCTTTCTCCTTACCTCTACTTACCTCTTCTTGTTTCTCATTTGGCTGCTTTGGTGTAGGGATTTTTCTTCTCCCTCTTGTATTTATACCTCTTCCTCTCACATATTTCTCTTGCATCCTTTTAAGTTTTTCCTCCACCTTGATTTCTAATTGAAAACATTCTTCCAAAGACTTTGGGTTAGCAGCAACAAATTCATCTTGTATATTAAATATCAAACTACCTAGATATCTAGCCACTTTTTCAACTTCATCTTCATCCCTTCTTGACCTTATACTTAATTTGTAAAATTCATCAATGTAGGCATTAACATATAGATCATTTTGATTCAATACTTGCAATATTTTATACAATTGAACTTCATAATCCTTTGGAAGAAAATTACCTTTCAGTTTTTGCACCAACTTGTCCCATGAAGTAATCCTTGATTTTCCTTATTTTCTCCTCTCTATTTGTTCATAGCCCCACCATAAAAGAGAATTTCCTTTGAGTTTAGGCTTTGCCACCTTTTCCATCTGCTCATCTGAAATGTCTTTACTTTTAAATTAATTATCCATAGTAGCAATCCAATCAAGTAATTCATCTTCATTTAAATTATCACCATATATAGGAAGATAAAATTTTACCTTATGAGAATCACCTTTTACTACTTTGAACATATTTACCATCCTTTGATGTTCAAGGTCTAACTCCTCTTCAACATCTTCATATTATTCATCATCTTCCTTTGTTTCACTCTCTTCATTCTCATCTCTTTTCCTCTTTATCTCCAAGGCAGTAAGCCTTTCCAACACAACATTGTGTGACTCCAAAACCTTGGCATGTTTCTACATCAATTCCTGCAACTCTCTAGCAGCACTAACACCCTTTCAAGGCATCTTCACCAAACTTGTTTTTTCACCTTCTAATCACCTTCCTTCAAAACTGCAAAATTCAGTCAAACCACCAACAAAAGACCTTGTTTCTAAGCTCTGATACCACCTAATGTAAACAAGGTGGTGATAAGACACTATCTAACTCATTTTTATCAAACACAAACAAGGAAACAATCTTCACAATACAATTCTCTCAAAATTGTCCCAAGACAACAGCAATAGGCTTGTAGCCTTCAAAAACCAACAAATGAAGATATATTTTGAAGGCCATACAAAGGCTAGAAAAACACCATTTAAACCTTGACATAGATTCAAACACAATATCCCAACAGATCACCAGAGGTTTCTTTGACCCAACATCAAGAATCAATAGATTGTCGTGCTTCTAGGCTACTCAATTAGCCCTATTTAACAAAGGAAATACTTCCTAAACTCCTTGTTTTCACCAAAAATCACCTAATAGAGTTGAATTGTGATGTAAAATTGGACAAATTCATTGATTACTTCTCAGTCCCCTAACATCTAGGCCATAGTTCCACCAAACCCTCCAATTTTATGCAAAACCCTAGGGTTTTATTGAATCTACCATCAACTAGACTTATCAAACTTTGAAAATGCATCAAAAATTCTCTACTAGGTTTTTACAGACTCACATCATCCTCAAAAACTTAATTCCATCAACAATTCACTAAAACCCTTTTCAAAACCACTATTTTCACAAAAAAATTGCATTGTCTGGTCCTAGGGCATGACTCCATTTCACACAACCTTGTATCTCTTGTTTTCAAAACCATTAAAACAACTAATATACCATATCACATGCCATTCCTTCGAGTAACAAGGAAAAACGGTAGGATAAATGGATTTTTACATCATTTAAACTTCAGACAGAGCCTTTTCTAGCCTAACACAAGGAGTTATAGAAAATGCACGAGATCTTCCTCTAAAATTAAAGTTATACTATCAAAATAGATTCAAATGAAACTTAAAACATGCCTCTACCAATTGAAATGGATTTTAAACATTCCATAGGTTGTATGGACCATATAGTATTTGAAAAGTTCAAATAACACAAAAAATAATAGAAAAAACGTTGTTATTACTATGGGAAATTCAATATAATCATAATTAATCTTCCTTAGAACCTTGGAGAGGTTTTAGATACTTTCTCAAATAAAAACCAACTCCCACGACATCTATAGATTCCCTTTAAAATTCCTAGACCCTTCAACCACCCAAAAATTGCATTTTTTTGACAATTTGCTCTTGACAACATTCTACACTTTTTGCAATTTTTGCACTTTTGACACAAATGATTCAAAATCTACCCAAATACATAATAAATGGTCTTTTAGAACTTATTTAGCATAATTAGGCTCAAAAAACCCCTAGACTCACCTTATGATCAATCATCAGATGATCAAATGTTGACAAAGGTGTTTAGGTGCTCCTGCACCAAATGTAGTGACTAGTAAGAGAATTGCAACTGAAGTCAATGAAGGTCAACTCCAATCTTTATGTTGAAGAACTTTGAGTTTTTTAATTCTTTTATTTTTAGGGTTCCCTCTTGGAGCCAAACAAATCTTCTGAAACAAAATGTAGGAACTTCCCATATATTCAGAATGATTAGGTGGAATTTCTTTTCCTACATTCAGGTTCATCCTCAATTTGAACATTCCAGGAATGACCAATACATGAAATGGATGCACTTCTTTTTTGCATGCTTAAAATATAGAGTCTTGGTTTCTCAATATCCAATGTATCTTCGCAACGAACTCTATTCTAGCATGACCTTTTAAAGTGTATTGTTGAATCTGGCAACACAATCGAATTGTTGTGCAAATTTGATTTGCTTGACCATCCATCTTGAACTCTACATCTCCTACAATCACAAATTCTATTCATTAAATCCTTTTAAAAAAACATTTATAAACATCCCATGTAAATAAAACCATCATTCAATTGTTATCACATAAATTTCTCATAAATGACACACTTTCTAGCATATTACAAATCCTTGCATGATTTTCTTTTATATACTGGGTTACTGGACTATCAAAATCATTAGATAACCTTAAGATTTTAAAAATTCAATTTACATCGCTACCCCATACCTAGTACCTGGTATTTAGCTTTAACCATGAATTTTCCCCGAACTTCAATTTTATCAAAACTTCCATCTTACTAGACCTCAACTATCTAAGTCAAACATTATGCTAACATTTGTATTACCTTTTACCATTTTCAAACATTCTTGATTCCTAGTATTCAGTACCTGGAAAACTATGTTACAAAGTACTCTTTTATTAAATATTTCTCTTTGCTCTTCACTCCCAGTGATCTTTTTGACTATCTAGCTCTTGCCATAAGAGTTTTTTTTTTCACTTGGGTCCCTAAGTCTTACGGTCTTGGGGTGTACTATGAGACCACACAACTTGCAACCAATAAAACCAAATTTAAATCAAAACTTGAGATTAAATCACCAATTGTAAATTATAATTTATGCAAATTTTAAAACAATATCTTTTACCTTTACCTATATTCTGGGATAAAACTTAAAACTCCCCTAAAAGAATCCATGTGTGCTTTGATTAATTATAGTTTTTGGAATTCAGTGAAAAGAAAGTTCATTCACATTGAAATACATAATTTGGTAATCCTCCAAAGCTAACCAGGGATAGAGCCTTGCTGCCATTCAAGTGTCCATATCCCCAACAAGGTTATCTCCATAATTCCCCACAAACATAGCTCTACTACCACCCAGGCATTCATAGACCCAATAAAGATATTTGGATAGCCTAAAGAGATGATTTCTTTCTCCTTTTTTTTTTTTTGATATTTCAATGATAGCTCTTTTTTCTCTTTTGATATTTCAATGATAGCTTATTTTTCAACTTGCAACCAATGAATCCCACTATTAAGTTGGGAATTACAATTGTAGTGAAGGCTACCTTTTGATTTTTCATTCAATACAAATCCCTTCATCAATTCACTACTTCCCAAGTCCTATCTAACTATAACTCACTATATGTTAGGAAATATGCATAAATCAAAATTTAGCAATGAGCAATTTAATCACCAAATTTAAATTTAAATTTAGAACCATTAGTCACCACCCTTCTAATTAAATTCTATGACAACTACTAAATACTCAGATAGCACTTTGGATTTGACAATGCTACACCACATTAATGGATCAAAAACATGCCATGATGAAATTAAAACACAATCACATTATTCTACATTAAATTTGCATGCCTCAACTCACATGCATTACTTACTTCAAATTACATAGGTGATGATGTGTGCTGCCTTACCGATTTCATTTTCCTTTCTACTTCAAACACATAAGCACCTCCAAAATTAATACAGATTAAAAAAATAAATGAAATGACCATTATCAACTTCAAAATCTTCAACTTGCTTGATACACAATCTTCATACTGATCAAATTTGAAGTAATTTATCACCAACTATGTGTAAAGATTTAATTTGATTTAACATTATGCTCTGAAGAAAATTATCTAGTTGTCACCTTGCTTACAATTTCCAAGACTTCACTCAAGGCAACTATGTACCACAACTTCCTCATGAATTTCTATAAATTCTACACTTTCTCAAATTCTTCACACTTTTACTTAGCTTTCTTGTTATTCTTCATTTCTTTCTCTACTCATTATTGCTTACTTCTAGGTTATGGATACTCTAATTTGCTTGGCTTACTCTCACCACCAGAAAGTTTTCTTAGGAAGTATCATACTACAAAGGCTTCAAAAAATTTTCTTCATTCAGACTTCTAGTTTCACTATACCAAATTTGTGCTTAGTCCTTGGGGAAAAGTATGTAGAAGGGTGTGTGCAAGAAGTTGAGTCCACTTTTTGGCCAAAAAGTGGAAGTGTTTTCCCTGATTTTCAGAATTTGACACATTTGACGTTAAAATTTGAAGCACTTAGAGATGGAATCTTCGAAAAAGTCACTAATCATAAAATGTAGTACTCAGAGTCTAGTTTCCAAATATGTAATTTATTTCAATACCGAGATTGTAAAAATTGAGTTTCAATAGGTGTTTCTAAAAGCCACTATTTAAAAGTCACTTTTTTATACCATACCATGCACGTGTACGACATCCATATTTTTACCTAAATTATCATATTTTTCTAAATCCTTTTGGGAAAATATTTGTGACTCACTGAAGCTTGTTTTCAATATTTTTTTGTAATTTTTTATTGAATATATTTTTTTTTATTAATTTTTTATTACGCATATTTGTCGTTTTGAAAAATCGTTGTGTACGACACGCATAAGATGACCTAAACTTATCATTTTTCAATTTTTTTTCTTTTTAAACTGAAAAGAGTTGTCTAAAGATTGTTCTCGTGCAATCCGTTCGTCAAAATGTTATGTTGATCAAAAGTTATTAAAATACTAAAAAAACCTGATTAATTCAAGTTTATGGACTAGTTTCATTAGAAATTAATTGAAAAATAGAAAATATAATCAAATTATTAAAAAAATTACGTATTTGGAATCTGCACTGTCTCATCTATAATGGGTTTTAATTTTGTAAAAAAATTATGCAAAAATAGGTCTTCAAACATATGTCCAAAGTCATTATTTTCCTCTGACATTAACAAGACCTTCAAGTTGTAGGTCAAACCAGGTCCAAAGCTTAGGTTCGGGTCTCCAAGCCATTTCCCAAACCAAAAAACAAGCCAAAAACCCACCCAAAAATTTATAATTTAAAAAATAGGATTCGGTTTCATAAAAAAACTATTTTTTATGGTTCTATGAAATGGGATCCGTTTTGAAATTTTCCAAAGCTGAAAGTTTTCAAAAATTGGAAGTTTCCAAAAATAGAAAGTTTTCAAAACGGGATCCTATGTTGAAAACTTTCCATTTTTGGAAAATTTTAAAAAAGGGGATCCTGTTTTTTAAATTTAGGCTCAGGATCTCGAAGCTAAACAAGATCATGTTTTTTTCAAGCCGAATTCATTTTTTTGCCTAAGGAAAAAACTTCCACGTTTCGTGGACTCATCTTCTTGCATTTACCCAAAATATAGCCACTACTTTTATTTCTATTCTGACGTGAATTCTCATTTTGTAGCATCACTTCTGGATATTGGGCTTCTTGTTGAAGATGTTCGCTTGACTGCCAATCTAATAGTAAGATCTAAATATTTGGAGAATCTAGATACTATTTTATCTGTTGCACACCCAACAATTGGAATCCCTTCCATGGATGATATTCCTTGATTACTAGAACACGGAGAAGTGGTTCCACTCCGTCCTTTCCTCACTGATCTCCATAGTCATGACTTTTAAGTTCATTTGGAACTTGCATACATAGGGTATTTGGCCTTGATAGATGAGTCATCCCATATCAACTAAAAGGCTAATCTATCTCCAACTCAACTCATGTTTTTGATTTTTTGATCTTTTGAACCAAAAATTTTGATACTCCTTGTATATATGTGATAGACACACACACATCAATAGGCTAATCTATCTCCAACTTATTTTGATCTTTTGATACTCCTTGTTTAAGGCTAATCTATCTCCAACTTATTTTGATTTCAATGACTATTTCCATTGTTGTTTTTGTACAAATCACAATAGGCTTATCCTTAAATTCATTCAAAGAAATTTCAAAAGTACTACTATAACAATGAATTCTTCTAAATTCTCCTCGTTTAATAATCATAAATTCAAAAGTGTACTTACCAATAACTTGGCTCATATGTATGAAAATGGCCTCATTAAAGGCCAATTGCACACACTTCATTTGATGTGATCATACTCTACCTTCTTTCATCCCTAGTTCATGGTTTGTCTCTTTACTTTGTTCATTTCCATGAACGGTTGTGTCCATTTCTCGCCTTCCTTCTCCTCCAAAAAAATTTCGTGTATTTGGTCTTGTCTTCACTTTGTACTTTTTTAGACCAAGATATACCACAATTTGTATTGTTATCAAAGAGAAAAATTAAAAGTTTGATACTTTGTATCTTGCATAAAATTAGGAAAACTTTCTTTCTTAACTTGTGAATTTTCAACTTGGAGCAAAATACATGCATATCTCACTCAATTTTTTCTCTCCTTCTCTTCATTTGTGTTTTCCAGTTATAAGGAGAATGATGACTCATCAATATTTTTTCCTCATTTCTGATGTGATGTCTTTGAATCTTAGCATTCTTGTGTATTTTCCTGTAAAATGTTAATATTTTCTTTATAATAATTGCAATTATCAAAGCATTTTGATGTACTAGCTATTTTTTTAATATTTCCAATTCCAATAGGGTTGAACATATTTCTTGTTAATAGTTCCTTCCTTCTAGCCATTAGAACTTCTTTTGTTAAGGGAATAACTTTACATATAGCCAAACTTACCCTAGTTAAGAAAATTTCACAATCAATTTCATTGTGATCACTTGCATCATGAATTCTAAAGTCGATGACTCTACCAAAGGTGAATAAACTCAAAGGATGTAATCTTTGGTTAAAATTTTTCCAAAGTTTCTCAACCTACGTATTGAAATACTAGCTTGCACTAAATTCTCTCTTCACAAGATTTCTCCTTCAAATTAGGGTCCTAATACAATTTTCAATATATGGCCATCCTTCTAGCACCAATTCCTATTGATGATAATGTTACTCACAAAAACAAGGTGAAGAAATTCTTCATAGGAAAACTATGAAGAGCCTATCCTTCTTGAAAGAATTAACTAAAGGCAACTTAGGGGGATTTGTATGATAGGATAAAAGGTTGGCTTAGTTCAATCCCAAGTCTCATGTAGTTAGGACTTGATAGTACTAGGTTCACATCAGGGTATGATGTGATATTTCTATTAATCTCAGATGCAATATGGTTGTTTGAAATCATATGTATTAGACAATAAACTTTTAGTTAAATCATAAAATAATATCATGAAATTGAAATATTTGAAATAATATTTCATGAACATCAAAATTTTTTGTATCACTTAAGTAGATTTATCTTTAAGCATTCAACAATTTCATATAAAATGAAAGACTTTTAGTAAATTTCCATTCAATCATTTTTTTTTTTTAAAACATTTTCCAAAATTTAAACATCTATTCTAAAATAAAGCATTAAAAATACTGAAAATTAAAGTTTCTCTTGATTATTCTCCATGCATTCCCAAAAGAATTAACCAAATAATAGCAAACCACTTTATACTTTGCCATATTGCTTCACAACTACATATAAAATGGTAAAATCTTTTAAACAAAGGGGTTTTAGTTTGGACACCGATTAGGTTCTATATGCACCCTTAAATGGGGTAGCACATAGTCTTGTTCAATTGAACTAACGAAACTAGCTACAAAGATTAATGAGATAGGTATCTATAAAATTGGCTCTGATATTGATTAATATCTATGTGCATACAAGTTTTTAGATTGGAATGATGAAGAAAATAGGAAAAAGGAAAAAAACTTAACTAAGTTAAATGGCTCTTCCAACAAATTCTGAACTTCACTTAAAAATAAGTATCCTCTTGCCTTTTATAGAAGTAAGGCATAGATATGATAAGACAAATACATGAGAGGAAATCCAAGGGAAAAATCACTTCAAGGCATGTGGAATGTTGTTTCTGGCAAGAGAATTGCAACAAAAATCAATGAAGGTCTTCTCCAATCTGCATGTTGAAGCACTTCAGGTTTTTTCATCCTTTTATTTTCAAGGTTCCTTCTTGGAACCAAACAAATCCACTCAAACAAAATGTAGGAAATTCTAATATATTTAGAATGATCAAGTGGAATTTTCATTCCTACATTTAGGTTCATCCTTGATTTTAACATTCTAGGGATGAGCAACCCCTAGAATGGATACACTTATTTGACGCATGCTTAAACTCCAATGTCCTAGTTTCCCAGTATCTTGTGTATCTTTGCAATGAACTCTATTCCAAAATGAACTTTTAAAGTTTATTGTTGAACCTCACAACACCATTAGATCTATCTGTAAATTTTATTTTCCTCACCATCCATCTTGAAATTTGCGTCTCTTGCAATCACAAATTACATTCATTAAATCCCTTTAAAAAAAACATTTATAAACATCTCATGTAAATAAAAAAATAATTCAATTTTTATCAAATAAATTTCTCATAAATAACACACTTTCTCCTATATTACAAATCCATGCATGATTATCTTTTATATACATAGTTACCAGACTATTGGACTCATTAGATAACCTTAATATTTTAAAACTTCACTTTACATTGCTACTCGATACATGGTACTCGGTATTCAACTTTACCCATGAATTTTCTATGGACATCAGTTTTACCAGAACTTCCATCTTACCGTACCTCAACTATCAGACCAAAAAATTCTACTTACATTTGTATTACCTTTTTCCTTTTTCAAATATTCTCGTTTCTCAGTATTCAGTATAGGAACACTACAATACGAAGTAATCTTTTATTAAAGATTTATCCTTTCTCTTCACTTCCAATGATCTTTTCGACTAGCTAGCTCTTGCCATAAGTGTTAGTTTTTTTCACTTGGGTCCCTAAGTCTTATAGTCTTGGGGTGTGTTGTGAGATCTCACATTAGGTTGGACAAAGAATCATCTCATAACTTAAATTCAGTGAGACTTGGACTAGACTCATTTACCCAAGTGAAATAGTGTTTAATTAATAAATAAAATTAAGTGAGGCATGGAAATACAGCTAGAGTCATTTATCCAAAAAAAAATTGTTCCCACCAACTTAGTTAAAATATCAACCATGGAATAAATCAACACAACATCGAAATATTTTAGTAATAAAGTCAGTAACTATAAATCATCTCATAAAATTTATAATGTCAAGACAAGTATTATAATATGTATGTATATATATATATAGATATATGTATGTATGTATGTATATAGACATACATACATACATACATACATAAATATATATATATTATGTGTGACCGATGGATGAGTATTGGCTGATTACACTTGATCCATGAAGAATCGAAGCATAATTAAGCCACTAATGCCAATCTCAACAAGATCAATCAAATGTAAATTAAACCAAGAATCAATTAAAAAAAAGCATACTAAACTATGAAATCCTTAAAAATGCCTACTCTAATCCATTTGAAACTTATCCTATTGTGGGAGTGGTGTTGCATTGATGTGGAACAACGACCCTTTCCCAATCTCGTGGATTAATGATCTTGTTCCAATTAGTTTTATTGAAGAAAATAGATTGAAATATTGTGAGATGTGTAAGAAAATATTATTTTAACTGAAATGCACATGATCTAGGCTAATTTAACATGATTTTATGCTAAAATGATCTAGATGTGTAAATGCATAGCTAATATAAATGGATTTTAAGCTAAAAGATTGAAACCATAATTAATAAACAAGCTAAATGTATGCATCTAAGTTACCATGGAAGTCATTAATGAAAGCTAAGCTATTATGCAAGTAATAAAACTAAAAAAAGATGCTAAATATGTGTTAAATATAAGTGTGAGTGTGAGTGATTTTAAGAACATAAATTTGATGTTCAAAGATGGATCCATTTGTCTCAAAATAGTGACCTATTTATATGAGAGAAAATGAGAAATGGAGGGTTGAGATCATAAAGGTTAATCAATGGTAAAGGATGGAAGAATTTTGAGGGATGGATCATGGATTATCATAAATGGATGAGAATGAAAAATGATATTTTAACCAATGGTTCACATTCCTTCAAACAAACACACTTTTGACTTGTATAAGAGGTCACAAGTTAACTTGCATATGAAGCTTTGTAAGAATATTCTTTTTTTCCAATGAGTAAGATGAGAGAATATTCATTGGAATATTCTCATGGGCGAGGGAGAAAAGAGATATTTAGAAAATTAAAACAAATTTTAACTATAGAAAAGGGGAAGGAATATTCCATGGGAATATTCCTTTTGGAGGAATGTGCAAAGGAAAAATATTCCCTTGGAATATTCCCTTGCAAGTGGGGGAATCAAATTAATTAGGTAATTGATAATTAAACAATATTAATTATGAAATTAGGGGATTTGAAGAATTACATGATATTCATTAAATAAAGTGATTTAAAGAAAAAGGGGAAAAGGTGATGATATTTAATTAAATAGCTTAGGGTTATTTGATTAAATAAGAAGATTTGGGGATTTAAATTAAATAGTTTGATTTTTTTAATTTAACAGGATGAAGTATTAGCATGAAAGGGGGTGAATCAACCTAATTAAATTGATTAGGTTAATAGATGAAGATGATGCAATTAATTAAAGAGCTAGGATAATTTAATCAATTAAGAAAAAAGAGGATGGGTTTCAAGAAAAAATGATGTTATTATACTTTATTTGAGTATATTATATCACTCAAGACATTTTTAAGTGTCTACATTTTTCCCCTCTTTGAAGCAATGTACTCTTTGCATTGGTTCAAAGACTGATGTTGATTTCGGTGTTGATTTTGATGATCTCTTTGAGATGTCGATATCCAAGCTAAAGTTGATTGATCTGATTGATTGATTGATAACAATGTTGAGGATTCACAACAATGTAAGGATTATGTTGAATAACATAATGATTAGTAAGAAAAAATATATCCTAATGATGATTGATTTGATAATTTGACCAAGATTTGCTTGCAAGTCTAGTAACAAATTTTTTTAGATGATTTGATATCAATATGATCGAAATATGGTTGGTTTCTCCCTCAAGAGATCAATTGGAAAATAAAGTGTTCCAATTGGGCTCACGATGGATGAAAAGAAGACATATGCCTTATATGCTTTATATTTCAAGTTGCTTTTGAATAAAAGAGCTGTAACTTTTTTAGATTATTGAGCTGAAGATGATATAAATGCCCCATTGTGCCCTAATGGAAGATGGATTGCTAGTGTTCTATCTCAAATATTGATGTAGAAAATTTTTAGGATGTATAGATAGTCATCAACTATGGGTAGCCTCATGTATATTTTGATATATCACACATATTCGATACTTGGATAGAATTGTTAGTAAAGATAGGAAAATATGAAGAATAAGATGAATGGATTGACCATTGATTTTGAGATTGATTGAAAAATTCCAACAAGTCCATGATCCACCAAGACTTTATTAGACATGGTGACGAGAGATGCACGATGATGATGATGATTTTCTCATATCTTGGGATTGGTATTTTTCGTCATTCCTTATTTTTGATATAACACATAGACACGATGCATCAAGGTATTGATAGCCAAGATGGTGTTGTATCTAGTGTAATGGACTTTAGCTCTACAAAGAGATAGGATAGTTCTTGTTTGCACCTTGATATACAAAAACCGTGTTGGAATGTAAGTTAGAAGATTATAATATATCAGACCAAATTATACGCAATAACCAACAATGTACTCCAAACAACTTTCCTACACACAACTAAGCAAGTATGCATCAAGATTATTTTATAAGAATACCCACAATTACAACAAATGAAAGATAATGATCAATTCCCTATTGCTTTCACTCTAAATCATTTTTTTAGACATCATCAAGAGGTCCTCAAAATGGGTCAACAAGATAAATCATAAGAAAAGATAAAAAACAAATAGTCAGTTTTATTCATATCTATTACCAAAGGGAATGTGTTGTTGAGGATAAGTATCCAAAAGTGATGTCCAAAATGATGCCCATTGTTAGAATGATATATCCTAGGATATGCATTATATAGTTCATGATGATTAGTTGATAAGTTGTCTGATAGGCTTTTGATATAAAGTTTGACTTCAACATGTTTGCCTAAATGATCAAGAGTTTGAGTTTGCATTTAAAGTTTGTTGTTTTGATTTTGATTTTGCATTTGAAGGTTCTAATTTTGCTGATTGTTATACTTTTTTTCCATTTTTTTTCCAAATATTTGCAAATGATGATCAGTTTATTATGGGTGAAGGTTTATTGTGAGTGAAAGTGAAATGGGATGAGTGGTTTTGGATTTTTGGAATATTTCAATGTTTTTGGTATTTTCAATGTGTTTTGAGGCTATTTTTGGTCTTTTTGAAAGTTTATGTGAATGTTTTGGTTTTCAGTTATTTGAGGTTGTTTAGGGTTTTTTCTAAGATATTTGATACTATTTAGGTATTTTGAATGTTTTCTAATATTTTTAGGCTTTTCAATTTTCAAATGTTTAGGTTTTTTTTTCAATGTTTAGGATTTTCAATTTTCAAATGTTTAGGGATTTTTTTATTTTTGAATGTTTAGGGGTTTTCTAAGTTTTATGGCCAAGAACCTAACCTACAAGACTATCCTAGTGGCTTCAGGGGCTGATCAAAGATAAGCCTTTCTTACATTATACACACAAATACCACATAGTTCGATTGACACAACTTATTGACAATGAGATATGAACATTTGATGGAATCTCAACTAATTATGACAGACTCCTAAAGAAATGACCTAGGGTGTGTCAAGGACACATCAATGATGGCCTTTCCTCATTCAAGCTTAGATACCTATAGTTCAAAAAGGTTCTATTTTTGGAATTTTGATATGTTTTGGATATTTTAGATTTTGACTTTATAATTTTCTAGTTGTTTCTATTTTTTTTAGCTATACAAGATTTGGATGTTTTTGGATTTTTTGTTTTTGAACTTTTTTTGGATTTTTTAATGAACATTTTATGAATATTTTTTGGGATTCTTCATAGATGTCAAATAACCTTAGGATATACAAGAACCTGATATGATCTAGAACAAATTTCCCCAAGTCTAATGGAATAGACTACCTCGATATAGGGAGGACAAACTAATCTTAGGAATATGCCAAGTAGTACTAAGGGGATATTATACTTCATAATATCAAACTATGATATGGATGTAGATGGGTGATGGAATAAATAGGACAAATGATGCAATGAAAATAATTATAGGATAAAGATCCAAAGAATCTATGGAGGTGTTTTATTTATACAAGGCACCTATTTGCAAGGTTTTCACCAAGGTACTTGCCTAAAGTACCATCGAAATGGTTTTCACTAGAGGACAATTTTTTTTCTTTTACTTTTTTCAATCCTTTTTCTCATTTTTTTGGATATTGAACAACATTTTTTTTTTTTGTATTTTCAGATTTAGACCCTTTAAGATTAGGCATAAAAAAATTTAAGATGCACATTGTTGGTTGGTTCCTACAAGGATCCACCTTCTAGTGTTGAAAAATTTGTATTCTCCTGATCCATAGCTTGCTATAAAGGGACCCAACTAGTTAGGATCAAACTTTCTTTTACTATCCTAATCGAGAAGATTCTTTTGATTTTTCTTTAGAACAAGATCCCCTACCTAGAAAGACTAGAATTTTATCTTCTTGTTATAGCTCTATTTTAGTCGGTTTTGATATACTTGCAAATGATTAAGGGCATCAAGATGATGTTTGCCTAGGAATTCTAGCTCATTTAGCTGAGATACTCTATACTCTTCATCAATGATTAGGTTTTCTTGTGACACTCACAATGATGGAAGTTCAACCTCAATAGGCAAGATGGCTTCTGATCCGTAGACCAAGGAGAATGGGATTGCACCTATAGGTGTGCAGATACTAGTTTGATAGGCCCAAAGAGCAGGATTTAGCTGTAGATTCCAGTCATGACTAGCTTCATTAACCATTTTATTTAGGATTTTTAGAATGGTCTTGTTTGTAGCCTCATCTTGACCATTTCCCTAGGGGTAATATGGGGTAGAGAATCAATGTTGGATGTTGAATATTTGACCTAGCTCTTTGAAATCTTGATTCTTGAAGGGTATTTTTTGTCTGAGATAAGGGTTTGTGGAACAACAAAATGGAAGATGAGGTAATTTAGAATAAACTTGTCGAATTGCTTCCCCTTTATGTAGGTCATAAGAATGGCTTCAACCCACTTGGTAAACTACTGAGTAGCTATTATGATAAACTTGTGGTTGTTGGATAAGGTTGGAGTGATTTTTCCTATGAGGTCAAGTCCCCACTGCAAGAGATGCCAAGGTGTGATCATCAATCACAACTCCTGAGCTAGAGAATGAATCATATCTCCTTGCTATTGACACTAGACACATTTTTGCACATACCAATGGGCTTCTCTTTCCATGGTTGGCTAGTAGTATGCTATCCTCAACAATTTCTTAGCTAATGTCTTACCACTAGAATGGGAACCACATATGCCATCATGTACTTTTATTAAAGAAGTCAAGGATTCCTATTGGTTAAGATATCAAAGTAATGTCCCTTTGATACTTTGGCGATATAAGGTATCAATTAGGATCACGAATCGGGTTACCTTCTTGAAAAAGTTACTTTTAAGGTTGGAGGTGATATCAAATGGGAGGCTTCCTTGGCTAAAATAGGTGAGTATGTCATGATACCATGGGGTTCTAGGACCAACGAAGGCACATGCGAATTCAAACTCATGGTTTTTGAAAGTTGGTTTGAGAAGTTGTTCTACCAAGAATTCACATTGGAGGACAGTGTGTGACATGTGTAATTATGACCCAATTGTTGTCATGGTGTCTGCTTCTCATTTGTTCATGTGAGGAATTTTCTCAAAATTTATATCTATGAAAAATTCCTTGAGATTTTCTACCATCTTCTTGCAAGGAGTAATTTTGTCATCCTTGGTTTGATAGTCATCATTGACTTGGTTGATAACCAGTTGTGAGTCTCCATAGACTTTCATTTCTTGTATCTACCATTGAATTGCTATCCTTAGACCTATGATTAGGCCTTTGTACTCAATAGTGTTGTTAGTACAAGGAAATGATAGCATGTATGACTTTGGAATGCAATCACCTTGAGGGGTGATGAAAAGAATAACTGGTCTTGATCCATATTGGATGAATGGTCCATCAAATATATTTTCCACTAATATGTGAGATTGATAAGGAACACGAATTCATCAAAGAATTCATATATTATTGGGTTCTCTACATAGGTAAGTGCTTCTTCTAGTTGGTCCATGACCACATTTCCTTTGATTTCCTTCCATTCTATGTACTCTATGTAAAACTCAGTCAAGATCATCACCCATTTTTCCATTTGCCTAGTAAGAGTTGCTTTGGATAATAGGAATTTCAATGGGTTGATCTTTTCAATAAGCTTTAATTGATGCGACAACGTGTAGTGTTTGAATTTTTGTGAATAAAATACTAATGCTAAGCATGCTTTCTCAATGGATGAATAATTCATTTCATAGCCCACCAAGTTCCTGCTAATGTGAAATAAATCTCTTGTTTCCTTTTTCCTCATGTTGTGCTAGAAGAGCACCTAGTGCTACTGATGCTCCTCAGATACATAGGATCAATGGTGTTTTAGTATCAATGACATAAGAACTAGAGTTGTTAATAGACAGTCTTTCATCGGTTTGAAGGATTTATCACACTTCTTATCCCACTTGTAAGTTATTCCTTTATGTAGAAGATGTGTGAAAGGGTGGATTTTGTCTAATATTTGTGATACGAATCTTATGATGGACTTAAATCTTCCTTGTAATCCTCACATTTTCTTTAGTATTTGTGGTGGTTCCATGTCTAGGATGGCTTTCACTTTTATTGGATGAATTTCTATCCCTTTTTTTTGAGACGATATAGCCAAGAATTTTCCCTGATGTAACCCCAAAGACACATCTTTTTATATTCAGTTGTACTTTATACTCTTTGAGTATGTTGAAGATGGGTCCTAAGACTTCTATGTGTTCATTCCTTTTCCTTGATTTGTCCATAATATCATCCACATAATCTTCAACTATTTTTTGGATCGTGTCATGAAAGATGAGGTTCATTGCTCTTTGATAGGTCACTCCTACATTCTTCAACCCAAATGGCATTATGTTCCAACAATATGTTCCCCATGGACAAATGAATATAGTTTTGTGTTGATCCTCCTTGGAAAGCATGATTTGATTGTAGCATGAAAAATTGTCCATGAGTGACAACATTTCATCCCTAGCTATTAATTCAATGATGAGGTTGATGTTAGGAAGAGGGAAATCATCCTTTGGGCATGCCTTGTTTAAGTCTCCGAAATTAGTGTAGATTATGATGCCCCCAGTGGGTTTTCAAAATAGTACTAGGTTTTAAACCCACTTAGGATAATCTATCTATCAAATGAATCCCATGTCAAGAAGGATTTGTAAATAAATTTTTACCAAGAGTGTTATTTGAGGGTGCACCTTCCTTAATTTCTACTTTACAAGCTGCTAAGTGATGCACAACTACTTCTAGATCAAGCCCTGACATATTAGTATATGACCATACAAAGTTGGATCTTCACTCTTTTAGGAATGTTTATAGGTTTTTTTTCCTCTTCATCCAATAGGGATTTACCATATAAAGTGATCTTGGGTGCTTCTTCTATTGTCAAATTGATTAGAGTTTCCTTTTTTTCTAGCACTATTGACTTATTTGGATGCATTGCACTAAGGGGGAGATTTAATCCCTCATCCTTGAGCACCTAAAATAGGTTTTCACCTTTGGTACATCCTTTTTTTTTACTATTTTAGGATCAAGAAGCGCCATAGTGTGGTTTTCACTCAAATATCTGCATGTTATTTGAATTTCATGACTTTTACAATTGAAGGATTCAATCATCTCCCTATAGTATGCCCCTATGTCTAGCTCTATGTCAAAACCTACTTTGTGATCTACCCATGGTAATGGAGTCCCATGAATTCTAAGATCACTTCATCATTTTTGAATAAATCAAGAATCGGTGGTCGTAATTGGTCTAAGTCAATGAGTTGTGGGTATACTAGATGTATTTAAGTTGTTGATTGCTTGGGGTGAAGGATGTTAAGGATATCATGAAGAGGGAGTTATTCTTGATTAAGTCAACAACATCAAGGGGGAAGTCATTGAAGGTTGTATCATGTGATGTAGGTAACCAAGAAGAAGCCTTGGCCTATTTAGTAGAAGTTCCTTTGCCAATAAGGGTGACCTTACTAGTAGTACAACCTAATCCAAGATTCTTTAGTCATTTCTTAGGAATTATGGGTTATAGAAAACCATTATCATTCTATCCTATCTTCACTTCTTTTTATAGCCCCATCCCTTCATTAGCTACAAGTCTTTATTATCATCTTCCATGGAAAGAACAAGGACATGGTGTTCATCCTGATAGAGGACTTTAGAGACATCCTCCTCATTGACATCTTCTTGGTTCAAATCCCCCCACTTGGTGAAGGTAGCAGCTACCATCTTGATTGTTTTAGGCTCTTTGTTGCTAGATGTGGGTTTCCTATGTGATTGAGAAGAAAGAGGTAGCTCTAGTAAGATAGAGGTATTCTTCATAAGCTTATAGTTTCCAAAACCATCATCTTGGATCACAACTTTGATGTCAGAAATGTTCTACACAATAGGTGTTTTCATTTATAAGGTCGATGCACGAGATGATTGGTCAACAAATGAGGTAGATGATGTAGGCCTTTCATCATTCTTTGGTATTTGGGGGATATTATAGAACTTGGCCTCAAGGTTTTTTCAATAGTAAAAATGCTTGAGATCTCTATGGATGGTAATCTCTCTTCCCTCAAAGGGAAACTTTACACATTGATGATAGGTCAAAGCTACAACTTTTAGGGCATGGATCCATGGTTTGCCAAGTAGGATGTTGTAGGGAAGATCAAGGTCTAACACTTGGCATGTAGTTTCTATAATGATAGGTACCACTTGGATGGGTAATACAATGATGCCCTATGATACCCGCTCTTGGTCATCATATGCTCTAATGGTGGCACTCTTTGCTTTCTCAATGGTATCCTCTAAATATCCCAAGTTCTTGATCAATTGAAGGGTACAAATACTTATACCAACACCTCCATCTACTAAGACTCTTTTGACCTTGTTCTTATGAATGATAAACTCAAGGTTTAAAGCATGATTATGAGATGGCTATGATGGTAGGTCTTGTTCTGAGAAAGTGAGAAGATGAATAGCAATATGCCATACCATAGCTTGAAACTAATATGCATCAATGTCCTTAGGGATGGATGATTCTGACAAAGCTTTCTCTAAGATTTCCCTATGTACATGGATAGCCTTAATAGTTCTATGATTGATATTTGTGCATGGGTCTTCTTAAGTTGATCTAGGAGATTGTACTTGTTGGGATTTGATATTGGTAAAGTAGGTTCTACCCTAGATTGAGATGGGACTCCTTGGATGGTGACTTTTCCATGTCTTGTGGTGACTCCACCCTCCTCACTAGGCCCTTTCATGGTGATGACAGTGATGACACTATCAAAGGAAGTGACTACAATGGAATATGTATGTTGCACGTTTGTGTAATCCTTGTCTTTGCTAGTGTTGTTCCCTTTGCTATTATCTACAATAGGGTTCTTGTATATCTTAAGAGCCTAATTCCTAGCTAGTATTTCAATTAATATGGTGTCACTCTCTAGAAGGTCTTGGATAATATTTTTGATCCTCATGTAGTTTTTCATTTTGTGTCCTTTGATTTTGTGAAAGTAACAAAGATCATTCTCACTATACCAGGATGTCTTCTCTTCTGGTTCTTGGTAGTTTTCAAATTTGGGAAGTGTTATTAGGTTTAAATCTACCAATTTCTTCATGATGGTTTTGATAGGTTCAAATAATTATTCTTGTTATAGGTTCACCTTTGTTACATTTTTGTGTTATTGATATAATTGTTCTAAGGAGGTTTTGTTTGTTACAAAATTAGTTGAATGTGAGCAACTTGATTGTTGTTTTCCCTAGGAGCACTTAGGACTACCTTAGCAACTACCACAACATCATTTGTTACATTTTTGTTCTTAGCCCAAACAAGAGGATTGTCATTTGAACTAGTTGATGGTTTATTTTGTTTGTGAGTATGGGCATTTCCTTGTGAGATTAGATCTCTCTCAATGTTAAGGTCTCTAGGGAAAAGCTCATCATAATAGGTGATGTACTACATTTTCAATTGGAATGATAGATCTAGATCTAGATTTGATATGATGATCCCTACTTGTTTTTCATCAAGAAGGGGCCACTTGCTCTTACTAGCTCTTTGTCTCCATTATTGCATGAAATTGGTGAAATATTTTCCTTTGTTTTGTCTATGAGTATACAATTCTTCTAAGCTTGTGTCTATGTCAAGGTTATAGGAGAAATGATCTATGAACTTATTAGTAATTTCTTGAAATGTTTTGATACCTAGTAACAATTGAGAAAACCAATCTGTGATTGGACCTGTTAAATTTCAAGGAAAGAGGCACATTAAATAAGAATCATTATAGGCCACCTCCATACATGACATTGAAATCTTTGACATGGTCCACAAGACTTCGTCTCCCTTTTTATTTATTGAATTTGGGGATTTCAAAGCTGAGAGGAAATGGTGCCATTGTGATGTTTCAATTGAATGGATAGAGATATAGGTTTTGTGTATGGGAAATCTTTATCTTTCCCATCCAAAGATCCTGCATTTATTTGGATAACACCTTAAGTTATCATTCCATATCCTCTAGTGGATTAGGTGGAGGAACACATGTTGCATATTGTGGGATGGTAGGTGGGATGTATGTAGGATTTTGATATGATAAAGTGTTGCATGGGGTATATGGTGGTGTGAGATTTTGTGAAGGTGATTGAGGTGTTGATGTATATGTTCCTAACACATTTGTATTGATGATGTTCTATTGAAGATTATATTAGGAACTTTGTTGTTGTTGTTGTTAGGTATACTATTAAGCTATTAAGGCTTGCTATTGTTGTTGTGCCATAAGGGATGCTTGCTGGGCTTTTTTTTGTTGTTGTGCCATAAGGGATGCTTGTTGGGCTTGTTTTTGGTATTGTTTTTATTGTTGTGCTACTAAGGCTGCTTGATGGGATTCTTGTTGCTGTTGTGCTAAGGCTACTTGTTGTGCTTGATGTTTTTGTTGAGCTACTAAGGATGCTTGCGATGTCACTAAGGCTACTTGTTGTTGTTGTTGTGTTGCTTCCTATGCCACTAAAGTTTTTTTTTTTTGTTGTTTTTGTTGTGCTACTTGTTGTTGCTACTATTGTAGGACTTGTTGATAAGCCTATTATGCTTGTTGTAAAGCTAAGGCATGCGCTTGTAATGTAGGATTAGTTGGTTGTTGGCACATTTGTGATGAATTTTGAGTGGGTAGAAGATGGTTGATGAGAGGTTGAGTGATCCCTTGGTTTAACATTCCTTGTAATATAGTGGATTGAGGTCGAGGAATGTAGGTTTGAGGTCTCATTTCATTTTGTATGGAGAAGGGGACCATGGGGAAATATGGGGATGGTTCCATTAGATTTTTTTATGGTAATGAGACACTATGACCTTGATTCCATTGATTGAAAAGGTTCCCTTGTACCATGCCTTGATTTTTTCCTTGTTCTAGAGATGTGGTCAAGGTATTACCTGGCTTGATGGGATTCGTGACTAAGGGATTGTTTTGAGATGGGACATATGTGTTTTGTGAAACCAATGGTGTTGATGAACCAGTTGGAGGATTGGATACAAATGTCCCTATTTGCATTAAGGGTTGAATTTGTATGAGGGTATTTCCTTTCCCTTTTGGACTACTTGTAACACTTGGTCCACACTTCTCTGTAGGATGTTGGGTACACTTGTGGTACTCATGGGTATGGATGAAGAGGGGTGTCCTCAATATTTTGAGGTTGTTGTGGATTAATGAAGTGTAATAGGTTTATACGGATGTTGGGGATCTTCGAGAATAGGAGGAGCACTAAATGTTGGTGTCCAAGTGGTGCTTTGAGGTGGATTGGTGTTGAGGGTACCCACAAGCATGTTTCTTACAAATGGAAGAGTTAGGCCAAGTTCCTCAGCAAGAATAGTTATGAGATTAGGAGTGGATGTTTGATTTAGCCCTAGTGATGGATTTGTGAATCCCTATTTCAAAGGTTATGAAACAAACAATGGGGAAGCTGAAGCTATGTTTTCTAAGATTTGAGGTTCCATGATTTCCTCCCTAGTATGTTGACATGGGTTATTCGTAATGTATTCAATCTCATATGGTCTTGGTGGAGATGATGGTTGTTGTGATGGGGTGACCTAACTTCTTGGGTCAAATCCTTGAGGATTTGGATTACTTGAGGTGAATGTGACTTTGGTTTTCTGTATGATTCTCTTGTGTTGTGATCATGTTTTTACCATAAATTTTGGGTCACCTAGGGGAGAGTTGTGTTGATATTTGTAATGTTTGAACTCTCTAGTTGACTCAAATCTAGGTAAAAGGGATAGTTTAAGTATTTTTGGAGCAATAATGATACTAGGAGATGAAAAGGTGGATGATGTGGAAAGTAATTTTTGCAAAAAAATTGGAACAACACTTTTGACTTAAGAGTTTGATGTTTGGATAAAGGATGTTGATGAACTTGGAAATCTTCAGGCTAGAATCGTGACGTTCAAGATAAACTAGTTCAAAGATGATAAATAAACTAACTGCATGGAAAAGGATACATTTCACATACAAAGTAGCTAAGTTAGGGGTTGGTTTGATAGATGTTCAAGTCAAAAAATGTTGGTGTATTTGAAATTTTTGCAAAGTTTGGTGAAGTGAAGGATGAAATTTGATGAAGGGGTGGATAAATTTTTTGACCAAATATTGACCTAAAGTGAACCTTTATTTGATAAGACAAAGATAGTGAGAAACATGCTAGACCTCTAACCTTTTCAAATCCTAAGCACCCAATGTTTTATATAGGTTCAAGATTGTGATAAAGACCAGGGTTTAGTCTGAAAAATAATGTATACAAGTCTAGATTGTTCCTTGAAACACATTTGTAGAAGTTGTATACCAACCTGCTTCTATTTTGGTGTAGTGATAAAAGTTTTTTTTGAGAGATTTTGGACTAAGAATTCCTAGGTTTGAAATGATGACATATAGAACTTCTCTTGGGGATTCTGATTTTGCATGAGATCATTCAAAGAATTCTATGATTATGAAAGGAGGATATTTATTTACATGTGGGTGGTGGTTTTATGTAGTCTAACAACATGCCCCAAGATTGAAAATACTTGGGGACCCAAGTGAAAAATATAACTCTTATGGTAGGAGCTAACAAATTAGTAGATCACCAACAGTGAAGAAAGGAAGAGAAATCTTTGATAAAAGAAAGTATTTTGTATGGTAAGTGTTTTGTGCACCGAGTACTAGGTACCAGAAGCACAGAAAAGGAAAAAGGTAATGTGAAGTTAAAGTGAAAGGCTTTGATCCAATAGGAAGGAGTCTAGTATAATGGAGTTTTGGTATAACCAAGGTCTAGGAAAGTAAGTGGGTAAAGTTGAATACCAGGTACCAGGTATTGGGTTGCAATGTGAAATGAAATGTTAAAATTTTAATTTTTTCTAATGATCCTTGTGATCCAGTATATGTACAAGGATTTATGATATGCTTTTGAAAGACATGTTAATTATGGAATTTTTGTACTAACATTTGAGTAATGGTTTTATTTACATGAAATGTTATAATATATTTTCTTTAAAAAATGGGATTTAATATATGGAATTTGTGATTGTAGGAGATATTGATTGTGATGCAAAGCTCAAGTATGGAAGTTTACGAAAATTGTATATGCAAAAAAACCTAATTTTATTACCAGGTTTCATGATGCACTTAAGGAGCTCATGCTGGAACAAAGTTTGTTGCAAAGATGTACCAGTTACTTGAATATCGAGATGTTGGAGTTCAAGCATGTAGTAATAAAGTGTATCTATTTTGAGAGTAATTTATTTCTAGAATGTTCAAATCAAGGAACATGAGATATAGGAGTTCAACTTCCACCCAATCACATCGTTATAATGGGAAGCTCCTATATACCTTTGTTTGGATAGATTTGTTCGATTTCATAAGGAATCCTAAAAAAGATGAAAAAGTAGAACCCAAAGACTTCAACGAGTAATTGGAGTTGACTTCCATTGACTTCAATTGCAATTCTCCTATTGGTAACAATATTCCATGTTCCTTGATGAGATTGGTCCCTTAGATTTCCTATCATGTAATTGTCTTATCCTATCTAAGCCTTGTGTTCTAGAAAGGCCAAAGGATGCTTCATTTTTATTTTAAGTTCAAAATTTGTGGATGTTGGAGGAGTATAAACTTTTTTAAGTTTTGTTCTTTTTTCCTTTTTTGAACCATTCTGACATAAAACTTTGTATGCATGTAGACATTAATTGATATTAGAGTTTTATTGATATCTACCTATCTCAGTATCTTTTCTAGTTGGTTTTGTAATTTCAGCCAAACAAAACTATATGTTTTGTCATTTAAGGGTGCAAACAAAACCCTCTCTTTAAAAGCTTGCACCATTTTATACATAGTTGTGAAGCAATCTGGTGAAATATAAAGTGGTTTGCTTTGTTTTGATTAATTCTTTGGGGAATCCATGTAGAATAACTAGGAGAAACTTTTATTTTTTAATATTTGAAAATGTTCCAAAAAATATAAATGAATGGAAAGAATTTTGTTGAAAATATTTTATTTTCCATGAAGTTGTTGAATGCTTAATGCTAAATCTACTTAAGTGATAGCAAGGAATTTATGATGTTCATGAAATTTTATTTCAAATCTTTTGGTTTCATGATCTTCATGTTTATCAATTCAATTCTAAATGTTATCTAAAATGTTCAAAGAACAATTATTGCCCCCCCCCTTGAGATTAACAAAAAATATCACATCATTACCCGAGAGTGACCCTAGTGCAACCATGACTTTGTTATCAATCTTGGGATTGAACAAAGACCGATCTTTGTCATGTAAATGAAAAATTTCCCCTTAGGTTGTCTTTGTTCCATATCTTTCAAGAAGGATACACTCTTTGCAGTCTTGTATATGTAGATTTTATTTGATCTATTTACTACGAGTAAAACTGTCATCAACAAGTGGTAATATGGGCCTTCCAACCTCTATATTGGTTTGTTCCTCTTCTTCATCTAAGATTTTTTCTACATTTATCCACTAAGCCAGTGTTTCCTTGGTTTCAAAAGTGAAGCTTCTCAAACACTTGTTACAATTATAAGATTTAAAGACAAGAATGCTTCTTCACTTCAACGTTTATCATCCAACCTGCAAAACCCAATTAGCCTAAAAACTAGAACAAATTTGAGGCATGTTAGTGATGAGATGAAGTAAAAAATATTAAAGCACAAGTAGAAAATTGATCACTACTTTTCTTAGCAAAGAAGGGAGTTGTTGTCCATGATAGCATCACCATAAGAAAATGAGCATCACTCTTGTGAATTTTAGCATCACTCTGTAGAAATATAGTGATGACAATAGTATCATGATTTGGGAGCATTTTCATTCGCAAATTATTGATACCTTTAAAATTATTCAACATCATCATTTATTTTAATCAGCACCAGGCTATTAATTAGGTGTTGTTTTTGATGTATGGTGATGGCTAACAAAGGTGTCACTAAATTTTTTTGGAGCATTGTTGTATCCTGCAAGAATTAGAAACAATGGAAATAAAGATAGAAATTGATTAAATTTGATCAGTTATGCCCTCCTTCTAGCACCAGAATGTGACCGAAGAATTAGTATGGGATGATTATGCTTGATCCATGAAGAATCAAAGCATAATTAAGCCACTAAAGTCAATCTCAACAAGATCAATCAATTACAAATTAAACCAAGCACTCATTAAAACCAAGCATACCAAACTATGAAAGCTTTAAAAATTCCTACTCTAATCCATTTGAAGCTTATCCAATTGTGGGAGTGGTGTCACATTGATGTGGAACGATGACCCTTTCCTAATCTCGTGGAAAAATGAGCTTTTTCCAATCAGCTTTATTGAAGAAAATTGATGGAACTATTGTGAGATGTGTATGAAAACATGATTTTAACCTAAATGCACTTGATGCAAGCTAATTTAACATGATTTTATGCTAAAATGATCTAGATGTGTGAATGCATAGCTAATATAAATGGAGTTTAAGCTAAAATATTGAAACCCTAATTAATAAACAAGCTAAATGTATGCCTCTAAGTTACCATGGAAGCCATTAATGGAATTTGAACCATTATGCAAGTAATTAAACTAAAAAAAGATACTAAATATGTGCTAAATATGAGTGTGAAGGTGAGTGATTTTAGTAGCATAAATTTGATGTTAAAAGATGGATCCATTTGCTAATCCAAAAGGTTAACCAATGGTCAAGAATGGAAGAATTTGGAGGCATGGATCATGTATTCTCATCAATGGATGAGAATGAAAGATGATATTTTAATCATGGGTTCACATTCCTTCAAACAAACACACTTTTGAATTGTACAAGAGCTCACAAGGTAACTTGCACAAGAATTTTTTAGTTAACTTGCATATGAAGCTATGTAAAAATATTCCATTTTTTCAATGAGTAAGAAGAGAGAATATTCTTTGGAATATTCTTATGGGTGAGGGAAAAAAGAGATATTTAGAAAATTAAAGCAAAGCTTAATTGTGCAAAAGGGGAAGGAATATTCCATATTCCATGTGAATATTACCTTGCAAGTGGGGGAATTAGTTTAATTAGGTAATTGGTAATTAAACAATGTTAATTATGCAATTAGGGGATTTGAAGAATTACATGATATTCATTAAATAAAGTGATTTAATGAAAAAGGGGAAAAGGTGAGGATATTTAATTAAATAACTTAGGGTTATTTAATTAAATATGAAGATTTAGGGACTTAAATTAAATAGTTTTATTTATTTAATTTAACATGATGAAGTGTTACCATGGAAGGGGGTAAATCAACCTAATTAAATTGATTAGGTTAATAGATGAAGATGATGCAATCAATTAAAACACTGGGATAATTTAATCAATTAAGTTAAAAGATGATGGGTTTCAAGATGAAATGATGTTAGTACACCTTATTTAAGTGTATGATATCATTTAGGACATTTTTAAGTGTCTACAATATTCATATAGTATAGATGTATTCATATATATCAATGGCATACAAATATGTATATATATATATATATGTGTGTGTGTGTGTGTGTGTGTGTGTATGTATACATACATATGTACATACATACATATACATACCTACATATACATCCATACATACATACATATATTGAAAATAGTAAAGATAATTTACATTGTTAGATTTCAAACAAACAAGTTACAACATACACATTGCATGAGAGATAGTTGGGCATATTAGTGGCACTACAAAATATCATCAATATCTGAAACAAAATTTGAATGCAAAACTAAGAAGCAGAAAAAGGCACATAACCTAATGTACCATCGTGTTAGGAATAATATGCTCATTATCATTTTGTCCATAAGATGGTTGTAGGTGGTAGAGTCACAATATAGAAGAATGACACTTTGGTTAATATTGTGGATTTTTTCAATAAGCTAATGATCAGATATAAGTTTTTTTGGTGTAGATATAGGATATGCATCTTTCATCTTGTAGCACTTGAATCATCATTTTTAATTTTCTTGCTATGTCTTTGAAATGTGAATGTTAAGTGGGAGAATGTTAGGATAAGGTGTACAATTCATCTTGTACATTTTATGTCTTGATTACTCATATTTAAGCACGTAGATGATCAAGAATTTGTGATCATCTAACATCATGAGATGTGTACATTATTTATTCTTTGTAATACTTGGAATATTGTGTGGGAAGGTATCAATTAGGAATGTTACATTGAAAATATCGAAACTAGTAGTTATAGAACATCCTTCCAATTTAAAACTTTAATGAAGTGCATATATTTGAGAAACTATTCATTTTGATTGCTATGACACAATCTATGATATATAAAGAAATGTTTAAGAGGGGTTGGTTTCTAATATAGGATGTTGATCATGACCATGTGACTTTGGAACTTTAAATCTTCTCACAAAATTTATAATGTTGAGTCAAGAATTATAATATGTATATATATGTGTAGATATATATATATATATATATGTATGTATGTATGTATGTGTATGTATATACACCCATACATATATATAGTATGGATGTATAGATAAATGTAGAAATGACATACACATACATATACATACATACATATACATCTATAGATAATAGATATATATGTCTATGTGCACTACATACATATCTATATTATTTGTAATATAGATGGATATATAGTTATGTTCACTTCTCCATCATGACATTAATCTTTATGGTTTAATTATGTGTAGTTATAGTGCTACATTGTTATTAGATGAAATGATAAGAATATTATATTGATGTAGTTTTTTACTTTGATTGATACAAGCTTGAGTTTTTTTGGTGGAGTTTTTTGTTGCAAGGTTTTCTCAACACATATTTGTTCATATGTTGTGAATAGTTATGTTCACTTCTCCATCATGTCATTAATCGTTATGGTTTAATTACATTTTTTATTAGATTGAAAAGCTTGATTGTTAATATTTTTCATGCCATTGACCATATACTCAATAAAAATGTAAGGTAGAGTGTGAAAATGCATAAGACACATGAATAGTGAGAAAAAGAGATAGAAATATGATTACTCAGACATATAGGAAAAGTGCTCAATTCAAAATCTCAGATAAATGAGTAATGGGTGTAAGATAATGCTATTGTTTGAAGGATTGCTTAAGGTATTCAACAGTAGAAGAAAAAAGCAATGAAGTAGCAATGTACATTAATTAAGGTCATATGGAAAGATGCAAATAATGGTAACCATGAAATTATGTATGATAATAGGATATAGGATGAAATGATAAAAATTTCTCAAGCGTCTATATGGAAACATCAAAGGATGGTGTAATGCAATAAGGTGAAATCAAACAAAAATCCTATGAATAACCATATTAAAAAATATTTGAACACAAATATGATGAGATAATTTTTTTTTGATAAGTTTGATCAAAATAACGATAAATATCCTTGAATGAGTCATCCAATTCAAAAATGTGATATTTGATAGATTACAATGAATTATGAAATACACAATTTATAGAATTTAAAATAGTTTTTTGTACATTGAATTAGTCAAACTGATGCATGTGGAAATAATAATTTCATTGTGATCATAGTAGCATGGATATCAATGAGCACCAACTGAGTTTCCTTTTCAAATTTCATTGGTTTAGGTAACTGCATCGAGAAATTGAAAGTAGGAATTAGTTGAGGGAAGAAATAGTTAAAAGTAAAAACCATGAAAATATTAGAAAGAGAAATCCTTTAATATGAAAAAGAGGAAAGATGAAAAAAATCTTAAAAATGTCATTTCAAGTGCTTTCCAGAAGGCAACAAGGCCAAAAACTTTTGTTCTTACATATGAGAGATCAATACCTGTAGAAGAAGAAGACCCTAAATTAAAGTTGTTTAATTTTAAATCTAATTAGTGAAATGAAGAGAAAAGATAGAAAATTATGAATCTAATCTCATTGGAGAACTAGATGTCCCCAAAATAAACATTACATATTGATAAAATATTAAAAATTTTACATTGACTGATTTTGCACTTATCTAGACCTAATTTTCATTTAATAGATTGAAGTGTGGGTGGCATGCATGCATGAGAGATAAAAAATTAGTTGCATTGTTAATGGTGGTGAAAAAATTACTCAAAATTTATGAATTATGGTGTTAAGTCTTTAACTAAACAATAAGAATCAATCCATAAAAGTAGACAATAGATATAAACAGTGTAGTAAATGTAGGAGTTTAGGTGAACTCCTCAAACACCCTACAATCACTTGCAAGACAAAATACATTCCACAAGAGAGAAATGGAAGAAATATCATGCTATCATTAAGATACAAGGATGCCAAATTGAATTTGAGATGATTACAAATGTACAAAATGCCTTGAATATATAGGCATGAGTGAAAACCTAAAATGCATAATATGTTGCCAAGTGTTGAAATCACACTACATGTGACAACATGTGAACACTATCTAGGAATGATAAAAGATAGAGATAAGTTCTAGAAGGACAACTCATCTTCTAGAAGGAATCTTATCTCCCACAAACATGGGGGAATTACCCCATTATTAAATGATTTATCTAATTATGCAACCTAGGACTTAATTAATTAAATACAAGACCTAAGTTAACTTATGCAAAGTGTAATTAAATAATTAATTACACCAACACCCCCCAATAAGTGCAACTTAGGGAGAAGTAGATTATTATGCAAATGATACAAAGATGCAAGAGATGGGTCCCAACAACAAAGGCTTGATTAGGTACCCATACAAATGCAATGAAAATGGGGTAAAGGAGAAAACCACGTGGGAACAAAAACTCATCCCTAAAATAGGATGAAAAAGTCTTAGTGATGAAGGATGGAGGACTCCATAAGAACCCCCAAGGAAACCATACATCACAAAGATACATGAAAGATCCCCCCTATGAGAGAGGAATGAAAATACCACATGGCCCTACCAAAAAGAAGTAACTCCAGTAGGACTGAATAAACCACATCTCCTAAAAGAAGTGAGAGGGTGGCTGCATGAATGCAATCTTTGATGGTGGAATAGGTGCAGCCCAATATGTCTCCATTGAAACAAAGTTGACCTCAACAAGTGAAGAAGCCAAAGAAGGTGAAGACTCAAGAGTAGCCTCTAGAGAGGGAAGATCAACAAGATCCTATTGCACTAAAATTTTAGAAGCCACATCAATAGCAATAGTAGTAACAACAGGAGGAGGAGGATATGGAATGGAAGGCTTGAGAGCAGGATCTAAAAAAAGAACCCCAAAGTTCACAAAGCCAATGTCTCCTCAAAATGATGGTTCACACTAGAAGTGTGAGGAACATCTGTAGCAATAGAAGCACTATCAATAGAAAAATCTACAAATGAATACAATTGAGATGAGTGATCCACCACACCAGTAGTAATAACCACTCTACTCTCCAAGTCTCTAATGATAGCAGAATCAGGCATAAACTCCACAAATCTTCCTGACTGATGACTTTAATAAGCACAAAGAGCATGCCCCTTCGAAAATGATGTGGTATGAAAACTAGCTATTCTTGTGTCAAGCTGCTCTGAAGGAGGGGATGAAGATGATGTAGACATCCTAGAAGGAAAATCAATCTAATGTTTTTGAAGAAGATGCTTCAACTCATCAATATCCTTCTTGTTGCATCAATGTTATGCATGTCCTTCCCTTTTGCAATAAGCACATGTAACTTTCTCTTTCTTAGATGATTTACCCTTAGAAGAGGAGGATGAATCTAAGGACTCATTTTGTTTCTCATGAGATTTGGAATCCTTTTGTTTCTATTTCTTTCCTTTTCTTGAAGAATCCTTTTCATCTTTGGGCTCCTGAGATACAATGAGTGCTTGTGATGAAGAAGGTTTCACCATGCCCATGCTAGCTAACTTAGCTTTCTCTTGAGTGAGGGATGAAGCAAAATCATCAAAAGAGGGCATAGTTAATCTCATACCAAGAGCATACTGAGTGGCATGAAAGGTAGAGACAAAAATTGAATACTCAAGTCCAAGGTTTGAAAGGATGGACAAAATCAACTGAGAGTCCTACTTCTAAATACCACACTATGTCAACTGCAAATGAAGAGACTTGAGTTTTTTGAAGAACTCCCGAATGTTGTCAAAATCCCTAGGTTTTAAACTAATGAGCTCATTCTCCAACTGGAATTTTCTCATAGTATCCTGTTTCTCAAACAAAAACTCTACAATAGTCCAAATTTGATTTGGAGAAGTACAAGACTCAATATGAAAAAGAAGATTAGGAGAAATAGATAGAAATAAAGTACCAAAAGCTTCATCACACCTAATAAACCACTTTCTCTTTTCAGTAGCACCTGCAGGCTCAACTTCAGTACCCATGGTCACTTTGTACAACCCTTTATGCTTCAAAAGAATCTCCATTTTTTTTTCTAACCAAATTAGTTGAATGGAGTAAGGGGTGCAATATTTTGTGAATCCATGAAAAAATAGTAGTATATGCTCTCAAATGCAAAAAATATTCTCCTTTGATCTCAAAAAAAATCTTGATTACACCTTTCCAAAGAAAATAACCTAGAAAATAAAGGTCAGTTCTAACAAAAAATTAGATACTTGGTGAAAAAAATAGAAAAATCAGGTTTAAGATCTGTGAAGATGACCAAACCAGCTTTCTGATGATATATTGCTTGTGAAAATCCGACACCATGGCTAAAAGTTATGAATTTTTCCAAAAACTAAATTTAGCCTGCAAGAAATGGCTTTTCTAGAAAAAAAAGGTTTACTTCTGATTTAATTTCTGCAAAATATGTTCACAATGAGTGGACAAAAACAAAAACCCATAAATATTTTGAAGCTAGGAACAAAAACCATAAATCATTTTTTTATCTCGCAAGCAAAAGATGAAAAAAAAAAAAATTAAACCTTCAGCAAGGAGAAAAGTGATGCATGCCAATTTTTGTACAGCTATTTTCTTTAGATCCGTGCAAGATATCAAAAATCTAAAAGACACCTAGATTAGATTTTGAACCTGACTACAAAATCTAGAATTTTTTTTTCCTACAACTAAGTGGAAGCTAGATTTTCAAAGAAAAAATGAAAAATGGCTTTAATAAAAAAATTTCTTGCATATAGGAAGAATTTCATGCCAAAATTGATCCCTCATATTTAGGAAGAAGTTTGGAGCACTGAAGCTTTGATACCATGTAGGAGTTTAGGTGAACTCCTCAAACACCTCATAATCAATTGCAAGACAAAATAACTTCCACCAGAGAGAAATGGAAAAAATATCATGCTATCATTAAGATGTAAGGATGCCAAATTGAATATGAGATGACTACAAATGTACAAAATACCTTGAATATATAGGCATGAGTGAAAATGTAAAATGCATAAGATGTTGCCAAGTGTTAAAATCACACTACATGTGACAACATGTGAACCCTATCTAGGAATGATAAAAGATAGAGATAAGTTCTAGAAGGATAACTCATCTTGTAGAAGGAATCTTATCTTCTACAAACAAAGAAGGGGGAATCACCCCATTATTAAATGATTTATCTAATTATGCAACCCAAGACTTAATTAATTAAATACAAGACCTAAGTTAACTTATGCAAAGTGTAATTAAATAATTAATTACACCAACACTAAAGACAATGTAAAAGATATAGGGAATTGCAACTGCCTCATTTTTTGACAAATTTCATCATCATCAAGTAATTTAGGTAAATGAATAAACAACATAAATAATACTTTTCTTGATAGTCTTAAAACTTGACAGCAAAATCCATTGATGATGGCTGTGGTTCAATCCATTGAACATAAATGAAAATCCAATGAAATGTTTCCAATAGCATTAAAACATTACCAATTGATGAAATGATTTTGATAGATTGAAGTGCACTTCGCATGGATGCATGGATAGAAAATATTAGTTCTATTCTTAATTGTGGTGAGCAGAGAAGTCAACATTAATGAATTATGGTGCTAAGTCTCTAACTCAACAACAGACACATAAAGGTGCTCAAAGATAGGGAAGAATAGACATTAATCCATAACATACAGAGAACAAAAATAAATAAATATTAGTCCACAAAATGTAGATATGTAAAAAAATATAAAAGGAAATTGTAAAAGATATAGGAACTTGCAAATGCCTTGTTTCTTGTTTCCATATGATAGACATAAACCCTACTAGAAAACACAAGTTTCCTCCTTGTCAACCTTTCTATGAAAATGAATAAACAATGAAAAAGTGAGAGTGTACAAGATATAGGAACTTACAAATAGCTCCTTTTTTACTTCCAATATCATAGATATAAGCCTTCCCAACAAACATAGATTTCACGGACTTGAAAATTTATACTATAAGTCATTAATGGTGCCTGCAATTTAATCTATTCATAATAAATGAAAATTAGGTACTATTAAATGCACAAAACAACAAAAAATAGACATTAACCTAGGTATGTGTAGGATCATGATGGGCCAAAAAGTGGCAATGTGTTGGGTATGTGGCTAACAACTTTCTTTTTACCCAAAATTGATGAAATGAAAAAGGTTTATAAAGGAGATTCTCAGCTTTCCACCAATATAAATTATGTTTTACTTTGAATTTAATAAATAATTATTATTCATTTTCTATTTGAATTATGACTAAAGTGTTGATTGATAGGCTGATTGAAAAACATCTATAGCTTTCAAACGATATCACATTTTTTGAATTTGAAACATGCATCACATTCTATGCTTCACATACAATAGGATTAAAAACAAAAAAAAGTTGAATTTCAAGAAGTTTTGACTAGGTTAAGGTGGTCAGGCATACGAGTTTTTATACTTTTTAAAGGTTGTAATAAAAAATTCATAATTAATTATTTACTTGGAAAAAAATTACAAAATATTTGTCACATCTGGACATGAGTCCTCGCTTATATCTAAAATCTTATAAAAAAATATTATCATTTTATTGTGGTTAGGGTGGTTAGACAAACACTTCTTATTTTTTCCCTAAAATTTAAGTACTACTACATTGAAATTTCATATTTTCACCAAATATATTTTATTTAAAAAAAATAAACCTAATAGTTTAGAAACTACATTTAATTTTCTACAAATTCTATTCTTACATAGTTTTGAAATAATATAGTTAACTTATTCAAATGTTTACATCAAGTTGCCTAACTCTGATTTTTCTGAATTTTTTGCCCCTTAAGGGCCTATTTTTTCCATGATGATCCTACACATACCCACCAATAAAATGCAGAGATGTAAAAAACTATAAAATGACACTATAAAAGATATGAGAATTTACAATCGACTCATTTTTTGCTTCCAACATGATATTCATAAACTCTATCAATAGACACTGTGATTTCACTATCATCAAAGAATTCAACCAAGTGAATAAAGAAATGATAGTGTAAAAGATATAGGAATTTACAAACCCCTACTTTTTTGCTTTCAATATATTAGATATAAATTGCCTCAATAGATCAAGATTTCACTTTCATTAAACAATCTAAGCAAATGAATAAATAATGGAAATGAGAATTAGAGGCTATATATGCACAATGTTCTCGTTAAAATGACAAGTGTAGATAGAAAGACTGGGTGTGAAGACATGACTACATCAGAGAACATTAGAAAGGAATGAAATATTTTCAATAGCAACAAAACATTAGCAATTGATTAAAGTATAAAATGGAATTGTAAAAGATATAGGAACTTACAAACATGTTTTCTTCAGTTCCAATATGATATAGATAAACCTTGTCAATACAAACAAATTTTACTCCATCAAACAGTCTGAGAAAATAAATAAACAATACAAAAAATAACAGTGTAAAATATACCAAAACTTACAAATTCCTCCTTTTTTGCTTCCAATATGATAGATATAGACCCTCTTAATAGACACATATTTCATCCTCATCAAAAAATTCATAGACCATCTCAATAGGCCATATTACCCATACAATAGATATAAACCCTCTCAATAGACCATATTACTCAACAAATGAATATTAGAATCCATAGGACTTGCTAGGCCGGTATATAGGGGAAATGGGAGCTGTGAAGATACAAAATGGACCTATTGCAATTTCCATGCTTTGAATGCAAAAAAGATTAAAATAGTTATGGGGCAAGGCTCTATGTGAAAGAATTTATCTCCATCATAGGTCCTCATGCCAGTTCAAAAGTTGTTTGAGAAGGTAGGAAAACTAGATCAACTTCTTTCTAATTCCCCCCATTCTGAACTTGAAAGAAATTGGTCTTTTACTCTATAACTTTTCCTCCAATACGGTAGACATGAATGTTGTCAACAAACAAAGATTTGAGCCTCACCAAAATATCCAAGCAAGTGAATAAACAACACAAACATTGCAATGTAAAAGATATAGAAACTTATAGATGCCTCCTTTCTCACTTCCAATACAATGGATATAAACTGTGTCAATAGACACATATTTCATCCTAATCAGCTAATCTAAGGAAATGAATAAACATCACAAATCATCATTTTCTCAAGAGAGTCAAAAATTTACACCATAAGCCATTAATGACACTTGCACTTTAGTCTATTGAAAATAAATGAAAATTATGGGCTATATATGCACAATTTCCTCATTAAAATGCCATGCGCAGACAAAAATAGTGGGTGCAAAAACATGACTATATCAAAGAACATTAGAAAGCCATGAAATATTTTCAATAGCAAAAAATATTAGGAATTGATTAATTATTTTAATCTAAACTTGATTAGGAAAAAAATGTAGCATTTTGACGAAATGTTTCTCATAGAAAATTGACCCATAAATGCAGAGATGCAAAAAACTATAAAATGGAATTGTAAAAGACATAGTGACTCACAACTACCTCATTTTTTGCTCCCAACATAATAGACATAAACTGTGTCAATAAACACAAATTACACATTCATTACCCAAGCTGAGCAAGTGAACAAATAATACAAAAAGGGTGGTGTAAGAGATATTGGAACTTACAACTACCTCATTGTTTGCTTCCAACACAATAGGCATAAATTTTTTCAAGAGATAGATATTTCAACCTCATCAAACAATCTGATGAAGTGAATAAACAATGCAAAAATGATAGTGTAAAAGATATAGAAACTTACACATGCATCTTTTTTTTGCTTCCAATATGACAAATATAAACTTTCCCAATAGAAATAGATTTGACCTACATGAAACAACATAATAAAATTTATAAAGAATGCAAATAATCATTTGCTTAACAGACTCAAAAATTTATAGCATAAAGCATTAATCACACCTATGTTTTAGTCTACTTGTAATAAAATTGGGGATATCAAAGGACATTACAAATCCATGAAATATTTCCAATAGCAACAAAACATTAGGAGTTGATTAAATTTTTTCTTTCCCCTGCTGAGAATAATATGCAATTAGAAAGATACAATGCCACAAGGAAAATATAGGAAGATTGCTCAAGTTAGAAGATCGGATAAATAATTAATGGGTGTAACATAATGTTGTTGTTTGAAGGATTGCTTAATGTATTCAACACTAGAAGAATAAAGCAATGAACTATCAATGCACATTAATTAAGTTCATATCTAAAGATACAAGTAATAGTAACCATGAATGAAATATTTCTAATAACAACAAAAACATTGGGAATTCATTAAATTTTTCCCTTTTTTATGCCAAAAGTAATTTGCAGAAAAACGGGACCCACTATAGATGTAGAGATGTAGGAAACTGTAAAAAGACACTTTGAGAGATATAGGAACTTACAAAATCCTCATTTTTTGTTTTGAATACAATAGACACAAACCCTGTCAAGAGGCATAGGTTTCATTCTCATCAAACAATCTGAGCAAATGAATAAACAATACAAAAAATGATAGTGTAAAAGATATAGGAACTTAAAAATGTCTCCTTTTTCACTTCCAATATGATAGGTATAAATCCTTTCAATAGACACATATTTCATCCTCATTGAGCAATCTAAGCAAATGAACAAGCAATGCAAACAATCCTTTTCTTCATAGACTTAAAACTTCACACCATAAGCCATTAATGAATTGCAAAGGCATATAAGGATATGTGCAGAATCATGATGGGCCAAAAAGTGGCGATATGATGGGTATGTGTGGGATATGTAGCTGACAACTTTTCCTACCCAAAATCAATGAAACAAAAAGAGATTTTAAAAGAGATTCTCAGCTTTCCACCAATATAAATTATGCTTTACTTTGAATTTAATAAATAATTATTATTCATTTTCTATTTGAATTATGACTAAAGTCTTGATTCATAGGCTGATTGAAAAACATCTATAGATTTCAAACAAGACCACACTTTTTGAATCAGAAACATGTGTCACATTCTATGCTTCGCATACTATAAGATTGAAAAAAAAATGAATTTCATGAAGTTTTGAGCAAGTTAGGGTGGTCAGACAATGAGTTTTTATATTTTTTAAAAGTTGCAATAATAAATTCATAATTAATTATTTACTTGGAAAAAAATTACAAAACAATATGCGTCACATCCATACATGAGTTCTCTACATATGTCTAAAATCTTATAAAATAATATTATCATGTTATTGTGGTTAGGGTGGTCAAACAGACACCTACTTTTTATTTTTTCCATGAAATTTAAGTACTACTACATTGAAATTTCAAATTTTCACCAAATAGATTTTTAAAAAATAAACCTTGTAGTTTAGAAACTACATTCAATTTTCTACAAATTCTATTTTTTACATATTTTTGAAGTAATATAAGTAACTTATTCAAATATTTACATTAAGTTTCCTAACTCCGATTTTTCTAATTTTTTTACCACTTAAGGCCCTATTTTTTCTAGGATGATCTAGCACATACCCATAAACTATAAAAATTATATTGTAAAAGATATAGGAAGCTACAAATCCAAATAAATGCATAATGTCTTTGCACACAAAAGACATGTCAACTACCATCAACAACTATAGACTATGGCACATGGACAATGACTCATATGAGATACATGTAGCAAGATTTCATTGTTTAAGGGACTTGGTTTAATAAAATTGGTAAATTAATATATTGATCATCTACTGTTTATTGTTCATCCTTTTTGAAAGTCACAAACTAGGTTCTTCCAAATAGCATTACAAACGAGGCCATAACCATTTTCTCACTATCCAATTCTTGGAAGAATACAACATTGTATGTAAAAGCATTAGGCATCTTAGCACACATATCTTCTATTTCACAGACAAGAAACATTGGTTCGCTATAGTTTTTGTTTCATCATAAACATGTATTACTATGATATGTACAAAATAAAAATAATAATCCATGAAACACTACTAATAACTATTTTTGAAATTCCAAGCAAAGTCATTTATATTGATAGCATATATGTTTGAAATAGACCAATAGTCAATTGTGAAAGTATATAGTGCACATAAGAAGTTAAAATAAATCATTAGAGTAGTCTTCATTAAAGCATGAATAAAATTGTCTTGTCATTGATATTGTCAACAAGAACCATCCTATTCAGCTTCTTTGGCATCTTGGTTTTTGATATTGTTCTATGCTACTATGTTTTGTTGTTTGTATCCTACATCACAAACAGCTAGCATTATACTTCCCACAATGCAGTTGTTACAATATGCTATGAAGGAATGGGAATCAAAATTGCAATACTACAAAGTAAGCACATGTGCTAAGCTGAAAATTTGTATGATACAATTATCCATTGCAAGTGTGAATGTTCCTTGTAATTGAAACTTTCATAAGAAGAACATTACTGTAAAGACATGTCTTTCTTGTAATTTTCAAATGGTATTGCAGCTAGTAGGGGGAAGCTATTTTGTAGCTATTGTTTTTGTAGATAATAGTCCATAGGTCCATTTGATATTTGAATAGTGTATTGGAGAAAATGCATGTATTCAAATTTTTTGTTAGCTGCACATGTTGTGCATTGTGCAAGATCATTTTTTCATGTTTGTGTAAAAGTCCCTTTTTTTACATGATGTGAAAATTGGTTCATATGAGGGAAAGTGGAAATTTGTAGCCCTCTATGTTCCAATCACCTGGAATGACAACACAGATGTAATTAGTAAGAAATTACAGGAATGCAATTTTGGAAGTTTTGAAAAAAGTTATAAACAACATAAAAATAGTAGGGCACACATGACAAGTGCTTTGAATCAGAATCCTATACTATTATGTGAAATGTAAATGTTTTAGGAATTTACTTCCATGCTTGAGGACTTAAGTGGTTCTAGGGATGTTTTGTAGATGCATCATTGAGCTCGTCAATGAAGCTAGATTGTGTTGTTTCATTAGAATTGTGCCTTTTTCCCTAGAATGAACAATATGAAGGGGGTTTTCGCTAATGCTATGATCAATTGAAGTGTTTCATAGAGCTTTACATGGCTGGTAGAGACTATAACCTGTAAAATATAGAATTATTCAAATGGGGAATTCCAAGGAAAGTTAGTTTAATAATTCTATGGCATTAAAATATATTAGAAATTATATGTTTGAAAATATGTACGTTAATTTAATCAAAAGGAGATGAAAAAAATGTAAATGTTATTAATGAAGAAAGGAATCTTATAAGAAAGTACATTAATTGTGTAAAACATCTTACAGTAGCCAAATCATCTTGGGACTCTCCATCTTTGACTTGCAACTCATATTGTATTGTCACTTGATGGTGACTAGTAACGACAACGCCAATTGTTTGAATAGAGATTTTTTTGTCTAATTGAATGAGCTATGAGATGGTTATGTGAGAAATATATCTATGTTCCTTACATACATTGTCAATGGATTGAATGGTGCTTTGAGGGGTTAATACAAGGGAGTAGTTAGCATCTCCTCTTTCATATTGTGTTTTTATCCTAATGACAAAATTTGTGAAACACACACTTGTATGATGAAATAACCATGGAAAAAATGTGTTAATTAGTTTGTTGTTAATGTTTACAATGACTGTCATTTGGTCATGGATGTCAACTAAATCAACATGCACAACTGTTGATTTTGGTGGTGAATGAGGATTTTTTTTAATAACATGGCCATAAATGGCTAAAATATCACCTTCAAATGTTGAAGCTTATTGTTTTGTTCATATGTCAAGTATGCTTGATGGATGTTTAGTTTCTGACTTCAATATTTACATTACAATTCAAGCAATGACAAAAACTAAATGGATACTTAATCATACACAAAGTCAAGCTACATAAAACACAAATGGGATACAATAGTTACCTCTTTTCTTCTTGTTTGTCATCTGATTGATCCATTTTTGTTGTGTAGGAAATGTGGTTGGTGTTTTGCAAGTGTTTATGGAAATATATGCAATAAGGTATTTGTGTCAAGAATGGATTAAAATAAACTTTAAAAAAACATTAATGAGATCTCATATGGTTTTCAAGTTTTTGTTGTCAATTGTTAAGCATTTACCTATTTGTACATGGTTTGAATTTTATGCTGCAAGTTGGAAAATGTTCATATATATATGTTCTATGAACTTGTAAGACATGTGCACCCTGCATTCATCAATTTAAAAAGTTCATATCCATAGAATAAATATTATATGGATATGCTTCAAGCTATTTCTATGATGCATAACAATTTTGACTTTGTGATTTGTTTGTAATGAAGAAATGTATGTTGTGAAAAGCTATAGTAATACTTTGCATTATAACATACCTACTTCAAAACAAATTTCCAGTCATTTGCACTAGCATAACCATATGAGATATCTCCAAGAGTATGATTGGTAGTGTTTCTAAACAATAGCCAAAGTTGAAATCTGCATCAGTAGAAAACACAAGCAGTGAGGTATGAAGCTTATAGCAACTATAGTGGAGAATATAAATGATAAAGCAAATAGCACTAAATAGAGGCTATATAATTAATTTAAAACTTTCATATAGATATATTACATATTTTGTAGATCTATTTGAAGTTAGTTCTGCAATCCATAACAATCTTGACTTTCTAATTTGTTTTTGATGAAAAAGCATATAATATGCAAAGCTTTAGCAATATTATGGATGATAACATACCTATTTTAGAATAGATATGTAGTCATTTGCAATAGCCACTAATAAATTTTGACTCAAAATCTGACAAAAGTTTGTTGAAATTTCTATGAACTTTCGTCGGAATTATTTCACCAATTTTCTGACGAAATTTGAAATGTCAAAATTTTGACCCAGCATCATCGATTGGGTCAGAATTTTGACATTTCAAATTTTGTTGGAAAATTGATGAAATAATTTTGACAAAAGTTCGTCAAAATTCTAATGAACATTTGTTGGATTTTGAGTCAAAATGTATCAGTGAGCATAATGATGTGAGAAGCTTACAAGAGCATTACAAGTAGTCCTCATGATAAACAATAGAAAAACTAAGATCTGCATAGGTAGAACAGTGGAACAATAAGTATTTTGATTAGAGGCACAACCAACATGAAGAACAATTAATCCAATAATTCTTTCATACTTATGGAAATTTCATGTTGGTTTTTTTAGTAGCAAGGAGTGATGATAATAGTAGGTTGTAGAGAGAATATTGATAGTAAATAGTTGTAGTTGCAAAACTGTATACCATGTTTTCCAAATGATTGAATACTAGCATTAAAGCTAGTGTGAATACATGGCAACAAGTGCCAAGATATTAGAATTCTATTTACTAGGACTAGATCTAAAGGGATATTGTAAAGTGGTCTAACCAACATGTATCTAGTATTATGAACTTAATAGTGGTAATTTTAATGCCATGTATCCAAAAGTGATCCAATAGAATACGTCCATGTGTTGTTGGCTTGTCAACAATCAGTGACAATTTATGTTGTTGCATAAATAAAAGAAGAAGTGCTTTTATTGTTGCAGATTGTAACATGTCAATGTTAAAGTCTCCAACAATAATCATTTCTGAATTAGGTGGCAATGAGGTAGCATTGATTTGTATTAAATTAAGAATATCATGAATGGGTGTGTTTGGTGTCAAGTATAAATTTATGATGTGAAGAGTAATGTGCATATGCAATAGGTCAATGGTTATTGATTCTAAATATTTTGTCAAAAAATTATCAAAGTTTTGCACTCAAACTATTTTCCTACAACATGTTAATAGGCCAAGAATAACTGTTGTAGCATAACAATTGAATATTTTTTCAAGGAAGCCAATGTGGCCAAGCATATTGTGATTGGTTTCTTGGAAGCAAAGGATAGTTGTTTGAATCGTATCATGGTCATGGGCTATTTATTGTGTGTGCAATGTAAAGCTATGTGTATTCAAAGAGTACATGGTAAAATGAATTAGAGAGATAAATAGAAGGATATGTTGTACTTTCCACTATACCAAGGCCATAAGGCATTGAATTTCTCCATTTACTTTTTCTAAGACTTTGAAATTTTGTTCTTGTAGTTTATGCATGAGATACGATGACTTGATGTTTCTTACATGTGTAAGGCAATGTAAGAAGACCATGTTGGTAGACATTACATAGGTCAAAAGAAATTGTGTCCATTGTGAGGCCTTGTGCTCTATGAATAGTTTGTATGCATGCAAGTTGCAAAGGAAATTGTGATCATGTGACTATTTTTTTTAGCTATCATGATTTTTCTAATGATTCTTGTTATAGGTGTCCAAGTAGGTATAATACAATTTATGTATAGACTTCGCATTCTTTGTTGATGTAATTTCCCAATAGTGGAATCATTGAATTCTATCTAATCAATGTCTTCTTGCTAGGTTGTATGCAATTGGAAAATGTCATATGCACCATTGACCAACTCATCTTGTGTATCAATGTTGCCAACAATCAATTCAACCAAAATGTCTGGCGTGAGAAAAAATTTGCTAGAAAATGATGATTTTTGGGGTTGAAATTGAATGCTATCAATTATCATGTCATGTTTATCAATATCTTGTAAAACATAAATCTATGTCGATAAATAGTTTAGCATTTTTTTGTTGTGCATTTCAACTACTATATTTTTGTGAAACAAGTATGGAAATCATAGATCATTTGGAGTTGTCTTATAGCACATTGCATTCAAGTAGCTGATGTTTTCATTGTTTTGTTGACCAATTCTAGCATGATTAAGTATGGAAATGAAATGTTGATTTGTTTTTCTAATTATAGTATGCAAATAAAATCAATTAACATTGTTCATCCAAAAGGTATATGACATTTTATCTTTATCTATTATTGGTTCTTTGAATATCCAAGTATTGAACACAAGTTGTGATTGGTAGAAGTCACCACAAAATATGATATCTATGCTCCCAAAACGTGTTGTTGGTGTGTGCTTGATTTTTGGAAGTCTTATGTCAATGTTGTAAAGCATTTTCAAACCAATCAATGAAACTTCATCTATAAGGATAATTTGCAATTGGTATAATTTTGTTCTTAAGGTGTCAACTATGTTTGAATCTAGAGTCAACATTTTTGAAGAATTGCATGGTAATTGGAAGATTGAATGTGCAGTAATGCCACCTATGTTGAATGTAGCTTTTCTTGTTGAAGCAACAATAAGTCCTTTAGGCTTGAGCAAGTCACTGTCTAGTTGTTTATCATAATATCATATCATTGCTTTGAAAATTATTTTTACTATGAAGGTCTTTCATGTGCTATCTATGCTTGTCAAGAACAAGTACAATGGATTTTTTAGAGCAAATATTTTTTTCATCAGTATGTCCTTTACTATTGATTGTTGTTATTTGTTCAATTGTCTTCATAGTTTGTAGTATTCTTCATTGCTTAGTAGAAATAGATGTGCAATATTTGAGAATAGTTTTTTTGTAGATAGAGTCCTTGAGCTTTGTATTCATCATATGGTTCAGGTCACTTATGATGTCATACTTTTCCATGGCATTCTACTATTTGTCCCTATCGATTTCATTAGCAATGTCTATTACTGGGCAGCTATCATTTTTAGCTTTTGTGGAGGATTCATCAATGTCAACCCATTTAGAAATAGTTTGTGTAGTGAAAATATTTTCAATATTTGCAACTTGTGCTTTGTTTGCATTGAATGTTGCACTCCAGGTTTCATATCTAGTTCGCAAGGTTTTCTCACTAGATCTAAAAGGCACATATAACATAATTTTTTATCACAAAAATTCTTAGGGTCAATGTGCAGATTGTATCTTACATAATGTATGATCTGTGGAGTTGCTCTTTTTTGTAGCTTCCTGGAGTTTCCCAAGTATAAAATGACATTTTTAGCCAACAAAAAACTCTTAAGAGCTTTTGGCCAATGTGTGTATTTTTCTATTATAGAGGCACAAATGATGTTTTCAAAATCATCTTTCTCTTTTTCCAATAGTTTAGGGATTTTTAACATGTAGAATCTACTTTCTAATGGTGTAGTATTGATGAAAACATTTGTCCTTGAGAATTTATGGAATAGCAATGATGAAAGCCACAACCCGAGACTCAAAAAAACACACAATAGAGGCAATCACAAAATTATTATTTATTTATTAGCTATATGTTCTCATTACAAAGAAATTGCATTCTAGAGGGTTCAATCCTAATAGGATGCAATACATGCAACTTTTACTATTTCTAAAAATAAATTCCTCCTTTCCCAATACAATTTCCTTTATTCCCATCCCCTCCAAAATTTCCAAAATGAGTCCTAAATAGCCTTTTTATAGCTTGGAGCCAAAAATACAATTTGAATTTTGAATGTAGGTAGTTGGGCATCAAAATTTGATATTTAGAAATTGAGTCCCAATTCAACAATTGGAAATTTTCCAAACCTTGACTAACTTCTAGAAGCCATTACTTTTGATTTGGTACTTTGTTTCATGCATTGTTGGAATTGTCTGAAAGGTCTTAGAGTGTAGAACATACTAAGAACTAGCTTCATTAGTTTTGACATTTTTTCTTATAAAAACACACAATAGAGCCAATCACAAAATTATTATTTATTTATTAGCAATATGTTCTCATTATAGAGAAATTACATTCCAGAGGATCAAATCCTCACAGGATGCAATACATGGAACTTTAATTATTTCTAAAAAGAAATTCCTCCTTTCCCAATACAATTTCCTCTATTTCCATCCCCTCTAGAATTTCCAAAATGAGTCCTAAATTGCACCTTTTTTTGGCTTGGAGCAAAGAATACAATTTGAATTTTGAATGTAGGTGGTTGGGAATCAAATTTGAAATTTGATATTTAGATATTGAGTTCCAATTTAAAAATTGGTAATTTTCCAAAAATTGACCAACTTTTGGAAGCCATAACTTTTGATCAAGGACTCAGTTTGACATGTTTGAATCATTTGAAAGTTCTTAGAGTGTAGAACATACTAAGAACCAACTTCATTAGTTTTGATGATTTTTGGGCTAGTACAAGACTGTTTAGTGCCTCAAACCAGACTCATAAGAGCTTTCAGGGAAATTTTGGGAAACTAGAACTTGAATATCTTTCAAATTGGGAATGATCTTGGCCTAATTCTTTTGCCAAAGTTTCTATTTTTCTACCTTGAAGCTTTCGATAAATTTTTTCCTCCTCACACCTTCAAATTCACACTTGATAAAAACAACAATTTGACTAGAAAAAGCCAAAAAAATGTTTTGAAAGTTAGGGATTCTTATTCAACGAAAATGGTATCTAGAAATACAAAAAGATCTACCTAAAAGGTAACTTAATGGAAAAGTATTTTTTAGGTGATGCAGGATTACCCTTACACCACTAGATGCTCCTACATTCGACACCCAGGGCAATTTGAGAAGTGACCTCATCATATCTCAGATGGTTGAGGAAAACCCAAATGGTTAGCCTCCACCTTAGATATCTAGGATGAGGGTTCCACATGCCTTCCTCTCCACTTCACCAGATATTCTTCATACTACCTATTTCTTGTACTTCTTCCCACATGGTTATCTAAGATTGCTTCAATCTCCTCCCTCTCTAAATTAGGTGTAGGAATGCCACACTATTCCATTGTTGGTCCATCCTCTGTGCCACCTTTCATGATACTCTGTCAAATCTACAATGTTGAACATAAGGGAAATATTGATACCATCTAGAAAATCTACCTCATATGCATTCCCTAAATCATGTTTCTTCAAAATCCTATAGGGACCAAAATTATGCATCTTCAACTTGTTGTAAGTCCCATTGGAAACCTTTCTTTCCTCAAGTGGACCATAACTTTGTCACCAATTTGGAACTCCTTATAACTCCTCTTCTAATCTACCTTATCCTTATACTAAATATTCATCTTGCTAATGTGTTCCCTTACCTCTTCATGTAGGTTCTTATTGTGCTCTACAAAGTCTTTGGCTTTGGAACTTGTCTTCTTCTCTTGGTCCATCTTCCTCAATTCTAGAGAAATCCTAGGATTGCCTCCATACATAATTTGGAATGGTGATCCACCAGTGCTCTTGTTGGAAAAATTGTTGTATGAAAATTCTATCTAGGGTAAGACCAGGTCCCATCCCTTGGGTTTATCTCCTACCAAGCATCTCAATAGGTTACCCATAATTCTATTCACTACCTCAATCTGCTCATTAGTGTGTGGATGGTGTGTAGAATTGAACTTCAACTCTATCCTCAATTTCTTCCATAAACTCCTCCAAAAGTACCCAACAATTTTGGTGTCATGATTTGAAACTATAATTTTTGGTAGACCATGTAGTCTTACCACCTCTTCAAAGAAAAAATCATTAATGTGGACAACATCGTGGGTCTTCTGGCATGGGATGAAATGTGCCATCTTTGAAAACCTATCAACGACCACAAATACTAAGTCATTTCCTCTCTTTTTCCTTGGTAAACCAAGAATGAATTCCATACTTATATCTTCCCATGGCCTCTTTGGTACAGGTATTGGCTAATACAACCTTGTGTTTTGGCTCACTCCTTTAGCCATCTAGCATACTCTACAACTTTGCAGTAATCTCTTTATATCCTATGATAACAGAGGAAAATAATAATGCTCACTAATAATGGCATCGGTCTATCTCGACCAAAGTGTCCTACCATTCCTCCACTATGCTTCTCCTTGCTCATGTTCTCTCTCATGGAACTCCCTAGAATACACAATTTTCTTCCCCTAAGCAACATGCCATCTTGGATTATAAAATCCAACCATTTTGTCATGTCTAATCTATCAAGCTCCTTGCAAGCTTTCCAACCTTCTACAAAATTAGGATCTTCAGGATACAATGTCTTGAGTTTGCTGAACCCAACCACCTAGATCTGCAGTTCTTTGAACAATTTATTCCTCCTACTCAAGGTATCTTCATCTCTGTTAGACCTCCCACTCCTATGATTCAAAGAAAAAACATAACTCTGCAAAAATTCTACCCATTTCAATTTTTTTATTCAATTTTGCTTAACTATTTAGGTATTGTAATGCTTGATTATTAATATGCAAAAAAAATTATTTTGGCAATAGATAATGCCTCCATTTCTTTAATACCTGAACTATTGCATAGAATTCTTGATCATACATAGAATACCTTTTCTTTGTATCATTTAATTTTTCACTAAAATATGAAATGGGCTTACCTTCTTGGCTCAAAATAGCTCCAATGGCATTATGACTGGCATCACAATCCACCTAAAACACCTTATTGAAATATGGAAAGGCTAAAATAAATTGCTCTTTCACCTTCTTCTTCAATATGTCATAACTTTTTGCTTCTCTTATGCTCCACTTGAACTCTTTTCTATCTCCTCTCATTGTTTCAGTAAGGGGTGCACAAATACCATTGAACTATCTAATGAATAGGTATGTGCAGGATCATGATGGGCCAAAAAGTGGTGATATGATAGGTATGTGTAGGGTATGTGGTTGACGAATTTGTTTTACCCAAAATTGATGAAATGAAAAGGGTTTTTAAAGGAGATTCTTAGCTTTCCACCAATGTAAATTATTCTTTACTTTGAATTTAATAAATAATTATTATTCATTTTCTATTTGAATTATGACTAAAGTCCTGATTGATAGGTTGATTGAAAAACATCTATAGCTTTCAAACGATATCATATTTTTTGAATCTAAAACATGTGTCACATTCTATGCTTCACATACTATAGGATTTAAAAAAAATGAATTTCATGAAGCTTTGACCAAGTTAAGATGGTTAAACATATGATTTTTCATATTTTTTTAAAGATAATAAAAAATTCATAATTAATTATTTACTTGGAAAAAAATTACAAAAAAATATGTATCACATCAGGACATAAGTCTTCTACTTATATCTAAAATCTTCTAAAAAAATATTATCATTTTATTGTGGTTAGGGTGATTAGATAAACACTTACTTCTTACTTTTCCCTAAAATTTAAATACTACTACATTGAAATTTCAAAATTTCACCAAATAGATTTGTTTTTTTAAATAAATATAGTAGTTTAGAAACTACATTCAATTTGCTACAAATTCTATTTTTACATATTTTTGAAATAATATAGATAACTTATTCAAATTTTTACGTCAAGTTGCCTAACTCTAATTTTTCTAAATTTTTCACCACTTATGAGCCTATTTTTTCATGATGATCCTACACGTACCTGAACTTTTTGTAAAATCCATCCAAACCATGGAAAGATCTCACCTTAGTAGCAACTCTTGGGGTAGGCCATTCTAGAATAGCCTTCACCTTCTCTGGGTCCATTTTAAGACCTTCTATTGAGACAACAAACCCCAAGTACATTAACTCCCTCTTCAAAAAACTACACTTCTTCAAATTAATCAAACATTTCTCCTCTCTTCGCTTCTCAAAGGCTCTACGAATATGCATTAAATGTTCACCAAATTTCTTACTGAAAATCAAAATATCATCTAAATACACAATAAAAAAATTTCCCAAAAATTCTTTTAGTACCTCATTCATGAGCCACATGAATGTGCTAGATGCATTGGTTAGCCCAAAAGGCATGACAAACTGTGCTTCTACAAGAATTATTTTGTTTTGAAGGTTGTATTCCATTCATCACCCTCTTTAATCTAGATCAAGTGATATCCACTGTTTAGATCTATCTCTGTGAAGTATTGAACTACAGTCAAATAGTCCATAAGGTCATCCATCCTCAACAAGAGAAATCTATACTTGATTGTTATCCTGTTTATGGCCCTAAAGTATGTACTTCTCCTCCATTCCCCATCCTTCTTTAGTGCTAGTACTACAAGTACTCCACATGGACTTAGGATCTCTCGAATCAATCTTTTTCTTAACAACTCTTGAACTTGTATGTTCAACTCTTCATTCTCTACAAGAGTCATTTTGTGAGCTACCTTATTTAGCAAACTGGCTCTAGGGATTAGGTCAATTTGATGACTAATCTTCCTTACTAGTGGTAAACCTTCATGTACATTATCAAATACAATGTCCTGAAACTCATTCAACAAACCTAAAACTTTTATTTGCACCTCTTTACTATCTTCTCTATCCAGTCTAGGAATTAAAGCATAACACATTTGTTCATGTTTCATTCCTTCCAAAAAATTTCTTCCATCATCAAAAAAATTCTAGCACTATTGCATACCTTTTATTCCATCTCATTTAGGGGTTTAATTTCTAGCGGACTTCATTCTTCATTAGGGAATATGTGTTAGCATCATGGCCATCATGTACAACATGACTATCAAACTACCATGGCCTCCTCAACAACATATGAAATGCATCCATAGGGATGATATCACATAGTACCTCATCACAATAACTACCAATCTTGAATTTCACCAGGAATTTCTCATTGACTAGAACTTTGTGGTCATTCTGTAACTAGGAAATCTGGTATGGATGTGGATAACTTTCCCTCTTTAGCTTCAACATTGTGACCATCTTTTCAGAAACCAAATTATCGGCTATCAATAATGACATCATAATATTTATCCTCATATTTGCACCTTGTATGGAATAGAATCTTCTTCTAGTATGGTTCCTTCTCCTCATTTAGAAGGGTTCTCCTAGCAACTAGGGTTTCTCCCCCTTTAGCATCATTAGAATGCTTAGACTAAGCTTCCTAATTTGCATTTGTAACTCTTGCATGGTCTTCTGGTCTTCTATCTATCTATCCTTCCTTGGTGTTGTGGAAATTCATAGGCTTGATGCCCTTCTTCATTGCACTGGAAATAGGTTCCTTTGAAACCACCTCTCCTAGATTGTTGTCCACATCTTCCTCTTCCTCTTCCTCTTTTCTCACCATTGTTCTGATAATGAGGGTGGTAGAAATTATCATTCTTCTGACTTTGACTAGTACCCACTATAGACATGCAAAACTAACATTTTACATTTGATCGGGTTAATTCATCAACTAAACTAGGTTGCACATTAGGTCCATTCACCGATTAATCAAGTTTGCCTTCATCCATTCATCAGGTAATATCATCTCCTAAGGTCATTCATTCAAAATTAAATAAAATTTTTCATCAACCTTTTAATCAAATAAATCAAACATCCATTTAATTAAATCCAAATGCATTTTCCATCATTTTCTGATTTAATTAAATCAACTATTTAAATCAAATAAGTCAAAATAGTCAAATCATCAATAGGCTAATTTAATCTTGATTAAATTAACCTAATCATCCACTTGCACAAATAAATCAATTTATTGATTTATTAAAATCCCTATTTTCTTTCAACATGGCATCTTGGAAGAATATTCCCCACTCATGCATTTTCAGAATTTTAAATTCTGACATGTTCGCCACTCAGAATTTAAAATTCTGACTTATCCTCCACCCGTGCATTTTCAGAATATTAAATTCTGACATTTCCCCACTCAAAATTTAAAATTCTGACTTATCCTCCACCCATGCATTTTCAAAATATTAAATTCTTACATGTTCCCCACTCAGAATTTAAAATTCTAACTTATCCTTCACCCATGGATTTTCAGAATTTTAAATTCTGGCATGTTCCCCACCTAGAATTTAAAATTTAGAAAGCCTTACATGTCCCCCCATTTAACAATTTTAAATTCTTGGCACATGGACCAAAATATGCTCACTTCTCAACCAATTAGAGCTTGACAAGTGGCCTCATTTCATTGGCCAATCTCTCATCAAGAAAATCTATAAATTGAAGCATAATCCTCCATAATTGCATCCACAAACTTTATGTAAGGTTACTCTATTGATTTGAGAACTCATCTTTCTCATCATCTCCATTTGCATTTCATCATTTTGGCTTCTTAGCAAGGGTTGGGAAAGGGTCACTAGCACAGGTGACACCAATCCACTATGGAATAGGTACCTTGTTGTTGCTTTCATAATGCTTTTTAGTTTTCTTTCATTCTTTGTTGCATTTTTGAAGCACTTGCAAGGTATTTCATAGGGTCATTCTTGAGAAATTTGTAGGCTACTAATCTTGTATGAAGCTTAGTTTTTTGCAGATTTCAAAAGTATGCACCACATTTGGCACTAGAAGGAGGGCCCATTTGAGTCCTAACATCCATTTTGTTTTGCTTTTTCTTGCTTCATATTTTTCAGATCCAATGCAATCATATACCTAACATACAATTTAAACTAACTGCAGAATTGTTTTTACGTTTATAGAAGTAGCCTAACTTTTATTTTATTGCTTCTGCTATAGGAGTTAGTTAGTAGGCATTGATAACATAGTGATATATTGATTTGAAGCTAATCATTATTGGTTTGAAATATATATTATGTGCATTATCTTTACTACAATACATAGACTTCAGGCTTCAAACACTCACATTCATTCCATGCTATTTAATACGGATTAGAATGCATTCAACACAGAGGATTATTGGTAAGAACTCTGATGCAATACTTAGTGGCCTAGCTTGCTTTGCAACTCTCTGTATTAACTGACAAAGATGATAGTAACTAAAGATTTGAAGCTCCTTTTCATCAAGTAGCATCATCAATCAAGCTCATCCTTGTGCAGGACACTTGATTGCTATAGCAGGAGCTCGATATAGGACATAGCTTGTATAACACCACAATTAAACCCTGTAAAACACCATGTCGAGGTGCCTTCAAAACTTGACTTATCTACAATTGGTGGCCTACAAATTTTACTCTGCATTCTTTCTTTCTAAATAAATCTCACACGGTCTATAAACTTGGTGATGTAATAAGATGCTAAATGTTTGATGCCTGCTGCTACACCACATTAGCCGTCTATTTTCTGTTATGCACAATGGTTGTATGTGACTCAAACTTGAAAATCTTGGATAAGTGATGCAAGACGATGATGAGAGTAATCTCATCCATTCATTGTGAATTTTTGTAAGAGAGACGTATTGCTTTTCATTACTATGTCGGCCTTGACTTCATTTCTAATTTAATACATTCCATCCCTTGTCAATGAGACACGTTTTTGGATTATAGTATTGTTGAAAACACATTTTTTTCCTAGCTTTGATGATAAGCTCTTTAAGTTTGCCACATGAAAAGATTAATTATTGACTAGAAACCAAACTGATGTTGCGCATGGTCTCTCATTTTTGAAATGCCATTTTTTTGCATCTTCCACAACTCCCCATTGATACTGAGAATCCTTGGCCCTATAACAAGTCTTGGAGAATAGTTGTAAAGTGCCTCCCTTTGACTGATTTTTAAAGAATATGTTCTACATTTGCAGGATTTACAGTTATGATATCTTTGATTCCACCAGGCCTTTCAAGCCTAAAAGTATTGGTTGGCATCTTGCAAGTATATCTTTGAACCATTGTAGAAATTAGCCACAATTTCTTGAGAATTTGAAAGCAGAACCTACTATGGGATATAATGTATGGGAAGAGCCAAAGCATTTCCAACTATAATATCTAACAAAAATGCTCCTTCCATAATGCTTTGATGGATTTCCATATGCTTTTACAAACCTCTAATTTTAGTACATGTAGGGAAGATGTTGGCAAAGGTTGTGGAATTCGGTTGAAAGATTCTAAACCTTTTTCATCAAATTAATTTTTTGCAATAACTGAAGTCCATGAGATGACATCTCTTGAGTTATCCTGTCAAACAGTTCACGCACCCTATCTATGCTTCCACATTTTCCTAGGAAACATTTCACATGCCTTGTCTATGCTTCCGTATCTTGATGTCAATAGTTCACGTGCCTTGTATATGCTTTTGCACTAAACTGTCAAATAGTTCATGTGCTTTGTCTTTGTACCACAATTTGCTTACATTTTTACTAGGGTACAGTTATATTTAGAAATTTAATCCTATGACGCACAAGACATACATGTGCATGTAGCCACCATCACACCGAAACGTATTTAAACCCCTGTGCACCAGCTATGCATGAGATTTAATTTGAGAAGCATAAGGTTGTGTATGAGTGACCGATCTACATTTAAACTTAGTGAATTTCAGTTTTAAGGTTTCAACTTTCATGCTAAGCGATGATTAGAAATGTGGCGTTTGTCATCTATGTAAACAGATGCACATATTCATGAGACAACATTAGTGGACGGTCTATTCTATTTAGTGATCATTAAACATGTTACGATGCTCTCAAAAGAAAAGTCAATGTCTATATGATCAACATAGGGCAATAAAGAGTCATTCCACCACCGAATGAAATGACTTTTTATTTGTCTACTCACAACATGGATGGTAAAAGGTATTCAATATAGCATGTTAGCATTGTGTTCACATCAAATTGATATATTGTGTTCATATCCTACTCATGGCTCAATGTTCACAATTGACTTTCAAAGTTTTCACATTATTATAGTTATTGTGAAAGGATTAACATTTGAGGTTAAGAGAGTTCTTTCAAAATGTTCATTCTTTATGGTCAGTTTATTTGCTTAATACCTTTAGTGATGTAAATTATGATAAGGGAGGGGGAAAATTTTAAACAAGTATGATGCCTTCTCATATAGGATCATTAAATGACTTACTTATAAAACTTCCTTTTATTATCATCACTTAGGAACATGTTATTGTTTGAAGTTAAATCAAAATAAGTTGGATTCTCACATAAATTGTCTTTTTTATTTATAGGTACAAAAGCAAATGAAGGAAAATGAAAGTGAACAAGGTACAAACGTAGGCAAGCAAGGAGAAGGCTAGCAAAGGAAAATGAAGGAAAGTGAAAGCCAAAGGAGAACAACGAAAGCAAAGAAGGAAAGCAAGAGGAAAACAAGGAAAGCAAAGAAGGAAGATGAAGGATAAAGAAGGAAAACGAAAGGAGAAGGAGCTTGAAGATGTTATTTTGAAAGATCAAAGTGTTTTTAAGCACTTTAAGTGTTTTGTTTCAACACTTGTTCAAGAAATCGTTATCTTTTTGTTCTTGGGACACTAAATTTTTGTTTGGGTTTAAAAGGAATCTTTCAATTTCTTCTTGCAAAGGTTAAAATGAACATTAGGAGTGCAACTTCCTAGATTTTGTTTGAAGGGTAATAAATTGAACAAGACAAATTTCACACTCAAGTTTGGTGGTTAAAATGAACACACAATTTCTTTGGAAGGATAAAATGAATGTGTGTTTGCTTTGTTTTGGGGTTACTTACTTAAACTAAAGTCATTGAAAAGGACGTATGCACTTTTCTCGTGCTTCCAAGTGATCTTGAGAATCAAAAGGCCTTTTTGGGGATTTTGGCGTAAGATAAAGTGATCACCTCCACACTTCTATTTGGGCTTAAAATTGAACAACATATTGTGCGAGTGTGATTAAACATATGACATGTGTTCTCCCTTTGTTTCTAAACAAAGGTTGATCAAACTATGAGTGTGGTTTTTCGCTATTGTTTATCCTAGAGGGCCTGCCTTGGAGAAAAAGTACTCACCCAAGGGAATGACTCAACTGGTAACACTCTAAAGCCAAGAGTATTTCTAGTCAGGATATAAATGTGGGTATTGGTTAAATGCCAGTATCACGCGGTTGGCTCTGACAAGATGGATCCAAAAGTGTACTCTTGCCGTATGGGTCAATCTCCATGAACATAAAGTCCTTACTAGAACCCATGTACTAGAATTTTCCAAAATCTTTGATCTATTTGTTGGTTCAAGAACGGTCATTCTGAAGCTGCCCTACACTTTTACAGTCTTTAGTAGAAATGGAAAAGATGCCATGAGAGTTTCATGGGTGTTGATGCTTGGTTGCCCTGTATAAGTGAGTGTCATGGAGGAGAGCCAGTGTGGTCAAGCATCTAACCATTCACTAAAGATAAGCATAGCTAGAATTTTCCAAGTGGGGATTCAACAAATATTGTCTTACACATCCATAGGGCTTGTACTTGTCTTGGTTTGAAAACACAGTGCTTTATTCAAACACATTTGCAAAACAAACATTCAACATGATTTTCAAAATTTCAAACCCTTTAGGAGGAAAATATCATTGACCAAATTCTTGTGTTGTTGCTTGCCCTTGGGATTACATCCTTAGAGGTTCCTAAGCACTTGAATTTACATCTCAATTTTCCCCCTAAAGTTAAACAATAGGTAATCTTTTCCTTAAATTCATCAAAGTTTCACATAATATACCTTGTGAAATGAGACGAAGCTGAGACATTTAACATTCAAATTGAAATCTAATCAAGAGTGTGTTTGTGGTAAAAATAATTCATTAAACAAAATCTAAAAACAATTGGACCCCACACATGTGTCTTCAATGATTTCACACAAAGTCAAGATCAAGAAACCAAAGGTGAAAGCCCTTAGTTTGATAGCCCGTCAAGAACGCCTCTCTATGTTATACGATGTCAGACAAATACTGCTTTTAAATTTTTACAAGAAGGCTTCAAGAAAAAATCCTGGTCTATATTCGGTCTATTTCCAAAACCCAAATCTTTTCAGAGATTTTGAACATCTTGTTTAGAGAAAAGCTTGTTCTTCAATACCTAGATCTAGGCAAAAAAAGTTGTCTTTTTAGGTTCATCTTAGGATCAAATCAAATCAAAATCATTTTCATCTACCCTTCAAAAACACCAAAACAAAACATCATCTCACAAATCACCTTTTTGAGAATCTTGAAATCATCCCTAATACTAGGCTTTTTGGCAAAATCAAAACCATCAAAATCATTGAGACTAAATCCTTGAAAACATTTATCAAAATCAAACTTTGGCTAGGTATGTGTAGATGCATCCTTTTGCATATTCTTAGACAAAATTTATCAAAACCATCTCATTTAGCTTAGTGTATGAAGATGAATCCTTCGTCATATGCTTAGTGAAACTATAATCTTGTTTGGATAGGTGTGAGTAGATGCATCCTTCTCCTCGCACATATTCAAATTATCATCATTTGAGAAAATTCATCCTTAGGTAATCATCCAAACATCTTAGGATCTATTTTCTCAAAATCCAAATCCAAATCAAACTCAAGAACAAAATCCCAAATCCAAAAACTACAAAAGCCTAGTGTCTCATTCAAGATTTATCAAAAGCCAAAAACATTTGTATCATCCATCTCTAACATCATCATCATATCATAACATTTGATCCTTAAAGCATCCTAAAAATTTTCTACTTTGGTGCATAAAATAAAGATCAATCCAAAGGAGTCAAGAGATTTATCTCCCATTCTTGAAAATTGATCCTTGTTTTATGGTTCAAACTAGATCTCAACACAAGAAGAGCATGGAAACCAACAAAGAAACACCTGCTTCAAGTGATTTGAGTCAAACTACTCCAGAAATGAATCTTATTGGGTTTGGAACACTCAGAGTTAACCTTCCCACAACATCACAAAATCCACAAGAAGACCAAGGAGAGGACCTCACTTTTGGAATGTCTCGTGAAGAAATGATGGAAATGCTCCAAAATCTAGACAACCATAGAATCATCAACATCATGATGAGACTTAACCCTTCATTGTACATGCTTGAACTAGCAAAACAAGGGGCCAATTTTCCTTTCGATTTTGATGTAAGCACTATAGTAGAGACATCTTTTCCACCAATCTCATCCACCATCCCCATTTAATCTACACCCTCATCCCAAAACATCACATAGAATATCCCACAACTCACAACATCATTTGCTCCAACTCAACCCAATGTTAACAAGGGAAACACACTTCTCAAAGCTCTCTAATCACATCCCCTTGTTATTAACCAAAACATGGACGCAATCACCACATTGGAACAAAACATCTCCCAAAATCTGTTGCACAAAAATGTTCCTCTCACCTTACATTATGACCCATCATCAACATCTTTTCATGGAGCACCACAAACACCTCTTCTCACAAATTCACAAGAAGAGGGAGATATGTTTGGACCAGGGGGCATATTCGACACCACGCAACAACTAACACCCCTTACATTTCCACCTATCCCACCACTACCATTATCATCCATACCACTCCTTGGTTCATGGCTTCCCCCTCTACCAAACATCAATCAAAACAATATCCCAACCATCAATCAAATCATTACACCAAACACCCAAAATTTTTCATTAATATCGCAACAACAAATGAAAAATATGCAAGCAATGGCAACATCATCAAACACCCCCACATCATCACAAAACATGGTCTTCCAAGGGCCAATCACATCAACGATGCCACTTACTACGCCAAAATCACCATCCACTAATCAAATAACCAACACAACATCACCATTCACTACCACCACGAACGCTATTCCAAATCCACCACCACCACCAACATTCACCACATCAAACCAATATGACGTAGCATTGCAAGGGGCCTTCCAAAGAGGATACCACCAAGTCCGAAAACAAAAAGCCGTACACATAGTTGCTCAACAAGCCGCTAAAGTTGCACAAATTGCCCAAGTTGCACAAGCCGCTTTACAAGCGCAACAAACACAATAAGCACAACAAGCACAAGCATTGTTACAACAACAACAACAGCAGGCTACTCAAGCATTGCAATCACAACAAATCACTCAAGCACAACTTTTATTACAACAACAAGCACAACAAGTGCAAGCACAAGCACAACTTCTTGCACAAGCAGCACAATGGCAAGTGTATCAACAAGCATTAAAGCAATATCAAGAACAACAAGAAGCATCAGAACTAGCAGCCCAACAACAAGCGTTGTGGGAACAATAGCAAGCACAACAACAAGCATTGTTGGAACAACAAGCACAAAAAAAGCACAAATCCTAGCGCAACAAGAAGAAGATGAACAACAAGCGTTGTTCATAAAAAAGCAAGTAGAAGCCTACTTCACCCACCAGAACATATCGATAGCATCAAACAATGCACCAACCAACCCATCCATCCAACCAATGACTCAAAAACCCCAAAACACTTTCATCCCACCCCTTGATACATAGAATGATGTAATGACACAACTCAGGTTGCTCTCGCAATAAGTGCTCGACCTTCAATCAGGGCAAATGACCAAAACACCAAGCAACTTGTGTCCCTATCCATTTGATAGGAGCTTAGAAATGAAACCATTCCCTAAGGGATTTGAAATCCCTAAATTTGACAAATACTGAGGGATGGGAAACCCTGAAGATCACATCAGGGAATTCCAAGTTCATTGTATGGAGGTCACATATGACAACACGTATCTGATGTGGCTATTCCCTAGGAGCTTTGCAGGCCACGCTATAGAATGGTTCTCTCGCTTACCCTCTAGCATCAGAACATTCTAGGAAATCATGGATGCATTCATTACAAACTACACATGTAACATCACAATGGATGTTAGTCTTGAAGAACTATATGCTCTAAAACAAGGAAATAATGAATCTTTTGCTTCATTCCTTCAACACTGGTGATCCAAAGCTAATTGGAGCAAGTGGACCATGCCAGAAGAACAACAAGTCTGCACGATCATAGCCAACCTTGAAAACCACTTATCATTTCATCTCAAGGTTCAGGGAATCACCACATATGATCAATTGATCCCCAAAGCACTTAGCATCAAAAGAGCCCTTGTGACTCAACCTGTGGATTCAACATCATACCATGAGCAACAACACAACTGCCCATCATCCAATTATAATGGTAAACCTCACACATGGGCAAGGAACAAGAACATTACTAATGATGGTGTCGTAGATGCCAAGGTGGTCATTAGTGGTCCACGTCCAAACACACCCACACCGTAAATCCAAAATCAATGCCAAAACACCCATCACACAACATATCAACCCAATAACAATCCTACTATCAATAACCTCAATGATCAAAGAGGACCACCCCAACGCAAGAGTTATCCAAAACAAAAATACACTACTTTAGGGGAACCACTCAAAGACATCATGAAAAAGCTCATCGATGAAAAACTCATCCAAGCACCTACATTTGAAAATTACCAAGAACCTGACGTCAAACCCCCTTGGTACAATGAAAATCAACTTTGCAGATTTCATAAGATTAAAGGTGACACCACAAACAATTGTATGAGACTTAAAAATATCATTCAGAATCTCATTAGCAAGAGAATCATCGATGTGGAACAACCGATAGGAAATTAGGACCTTAAAATCTACACAAATTCGATGCCAAATCATGGCAACAAGGGAAATAGTAACAACAAAGATAAAGGAAAAGGTAGTGTAAATCATGTATACGAAATAGTTGTCGCCTCCCTAAATGAAGACTACATGGTCATCACCATCAAGGGTGCCCATGCTGAAGATTGTGGAGTCACCACAAGAGGCGGGAAAGTCACCATTGCAGGCTCATCCGAACCAACCAAAGCCCCTTCCTCTAGGTCCGCTCCTAATGGTTATAGTGTAGTAGATTAGCTCAAGAGAACACCAACACACATCTCCATTATGGAGTTGTTAAAAATATCATCTGCACATAAGAAGATCCTTGAGCAAGCATTAGCCTCATCCACCATCCCCGCAGATCTTGATGGGAAAAAATTCCAAGCTATGGTTGGAAACATCATAACACCTAATCTCCTTACGTTTTTCAACCAAGATTTTCCTGCCCAAGCATCTCACAATCGCACACTTCACTTGGAGGTCATTGTGAACAAGATCAAAATCAAAAGGGTTTTGGTGGATGGAGGTGCAGGTTTGAACATCTATTCTCTCAGCCTTATCAAGCAACTAAAAATAGCAGAAGATTCCATTGACAAAGGTAAAGGCATCACAATAAGAGCATACAACGACCAGGAAAGAGTGTCTTAGGGAATAATCAAACTCCCTATTCAAGTAGGTCTGAAACTCATGGAGACTACCTGTCAGGTCTTAGACCTCGATTTACCATATAATATCCTCTTGGGATGCCCATGGATCCATGCAATGAAAGTCGTAGCATCAACCTTCCACCAATGTGTGAAATTCACACATAATGGACAAGAGGTTACCTTCCATGGAGATCCCAAACCATTTTCATGTTGCAAAAATCTTGAGGCCAAGTATTACAAAATCCCCCAGGTACCAAAGAATGATGAGGGCCCATCCATATCATACATCGACCTCGGCACTCTCACGTCCACTTCTACGACAAAGACACTTGCCATACCTACAATTCCCACCATCTCTGACATCAAGCACATCATTCAGGAAGATAGTTGTGGAATCTATAGGCTCCCTAATAATGCTTTTGTGATAGGAGAGTTACCACAATCTCCTAGATGATGAGGATGCCCACAACAAAATCAAGCTTCCACATCTCAAACGTCTCCTAAAGAATATCCTAAATTCACAAGCTGGGGAGATCTTGGCCAAGAGAACATTGAGGCAAACCCATCTCACATGCTATACCAAGATGAAAAACCAACAACTAATTTACCAATGGATGAAAGAAGCAAATGTTTCCAAATGATGCTTGCAATGGGTTATGATAGAAACCAACGATTGGGACAAAATGACAATGGGCTTATGATACCTATCATACTAGAGATGCAACCCATAACAAATCTTGGTCTTGGATGTACCCCTCTGAGAATAACCATACATGGCCAAAGTCCTCTAGTTAGAGCTACCAATGCCTCTCCTCAGCCAGTGCTAGTACAAGTACACTCACCAATAGTCACAGGTAGCAACACACATAACTTCATAACTGAGCCCTATATTAGTAGCGATAATGAAGATATCATATCCAACCTCCCTAGGTTATTCAAAGATACCACTTTATGTATGATTAGTACCCTTTCCTTTGAATCCAATCATCAAAATGATGAGATCCGTTTAGTGTGCCCTCAACTGATCGACTATGACCAATGAGGACCTCCAGTTCTTGATACATTCAAAAATGATGAAGCACTCTCAGAATTCATGGGATTGAGGGATAACATCCTAGATGGGGATCATAAGGTAGGGTTCATAATGGAATTAGATACACAAGCTTATTATGGGGAAATGATTGAATCCTTCAGTTGTAAAAGTGAGAAACTAAGAATAATATCCAAATCCTTGAGTGAAAACCACACTGTGGAACTCTTTGACAAGAAAATAGTAAAAGGAAAGGACGTATCCAATGATGAAAACCTCTTTGAGGCATCCGAGGATGAAAGATTCAATCTTCCCTTAAGATCTATTCATCAGGAGAAATCAGTAGTCTTGGCCAAAAAGTGCAATCTGGTCAACATAGGAATAGAGGAGACTCTGCATATCATATTCTATGCAGAATCACTATTAATAGAAGAACAAGAACTCCTAGTAGCATTCCTAAAAGAAAGACAAATAAACTTCGCGTGGAGTTATGCTGACATGCCAGGGCTTGATCCAGAGACTGTGGTCCATCATTTAGTAGTGTATCCAGATGCAAAACCTGTTAGGCAAAAACTCTAAAAAATACATCCTCAAATTGCCTTGTTGGTCAAAATGGAGCTCAAAAAGTTGCTAGATGTAGGATTTATCCGACCAATTGATTACCCATAATGGGTGTCCAATTTGGTCCCTGTGTCAAAACCTGACGAAACCATTAGAATCTATATGGATTTCAGAGATTTGAACAAAGCATGTCCCAAGGATGACTTTCCACTTCCCAATATTGATATGATAGTGGACATGACAGCAGGGCATGAGATGTTATCATTAATGGATGGATTTTTAGGATATAACCAGATTATGATAGCAAAAGAGGACCAACATAAGACAACTTTTACTTGTCCATGGGGGACCTACTACTAGAACATGATGCCATTTGGCCTAAAGAATGTAGGAGAAACATATTAAAGGGCCATGACATTAATCTTCCATGACATGATTCACAAAACAGTTGAAGACTATGTTGACGACATCCTAGCTAAGTCAAGAAAGTGAAAAGATCCTATGAAAACCCTAAGTGCTATCTTTGATAGATTAGAGGAATACAAGGTCAGACTAAATCCCAAGAAGTGCGTCTTTGGCATACAATCAAGCAAATTACTAGGGTACATAGTCTCCATGAGGGGTATTGAGGTGGATCCTACAAAAGTTAAAGCAATCCTCAAGATGGAAGCACCAAGGAATTTAAAACAACTGAGAGGTCTCCAAGGAAGGCTCCAATCCATTAGAAGGTTCATAGCACAACTAGCCAATAAGTAGAACCCATACTCTCACCTACTCCACAAGGGAGTAGCGTACAAATGTGATACCAAGTGCAAAGAGGCATTCAACAAAATAAAGAAATATCTACTGACACCACCAGTCTTAATGCTACCCATTCCAAAGAAGCCATTGATCCTATATGTGTCAGCAACAACAGCAGCCCTTGGGGCTCTATTAGCCTAACATGATGAAAATGAAACCAAGAGGGATATCTACTATATTAGTAGAACAATGGTTGGTCATGAGCTAAACTACTCATTCATTGAAAAAGCATGCCTAGCAGTAGTGTTTGCGTCCCAAAAATTCAAACATTACATGTTGGCACATAAGATAAAGCTCATTGCAAAAATTGATCCCCTTAAGTATCTCTTATCCAAGGTAATGCTCACAAGAAGAATGGAAAAATGGGTAATGATACTGTCAGAGTATGATATAGAGTATGTGGAGAGGAAAGCAATTAAGGGACAGGTCATCGCAGATCAACTAGCAGAAGCACCTATCTATTTCGAGAATCCTCTTGTCTCAGAGTTTCCAGATGAATCCATCTTTAACCTCAATGTAGCTGATCATTGGAAACTGTACTTTGATGGTTCATATACACAACATGGATTAGGAGCTGGTGTCTTCTTCATCACCCCACAAGGATACTGGATACCGAAGTTGTACAAACTAGCATTTCCTTGCACCAATAACATTGCAGAATATGAGGCTCTGACTATAGGTCTCATAATAGCAGTACAATGGAACATTATGGCTCTCAAAGTGCATGGAGACTCTCAGTTGATCATAAATCAAGTCAATAATGAATATCAAACCAAGGATGATAAGCTCACTCCATACAAGAAATTGGTGGAGAATCTCAAAGAATCTTTTATAGAAATAACATTTGAACAAATTCCTAGAGCTAGCAACAGAGCAACAGACGCCATGGAAACAATTGGGTCCCTACTGGACATCCCTAATAATGTCCCAAAATATGAATTCCTGATAGAGCAACTTCTCATGCCCACATTCAAGGTACCATAATCAGAATTCATTTGTGAAATCATCGGTCCTAATGATCCTTGGTATCATGATATCTACACTTATCTTTGCATAGGAGTTATACCTGTTGACCTACCATCAAACCTAAAATGAACCTTTGTTAAAAAGGAATCTAGATTTGTCATCCTAGGAGATACCTTGTACCATAGAAGAATAGAAGGTACCTTGTTATGCTATTTAGATGCTGAGAAAGTATTAACCGCTCTAACTAAAGTTCATAATGGTATTTGTGGTTCACACTCAAGTGGAATGACCATCACCAAGAAACTGCTAAGGATGGGGTATTATTGGCCCACAATGGAAAGGGAAGCACATGAGTATGCTAGAAAATGTGTACAATGCCAGCAGCATGGGGACCTCATCCATGCTCTAGCTCAAGAGCTTCATCTGATCATCACGCCATGGCCCTTCTCATAGTGGGGACTCGATCTCATTAGGAAAATCACACCCACCTCATCCAACGACCACAAATTTATTATAACTGCAACTGAATACTTCACAAAATGGGTGGAAGCCATACCCATGACGTATATCACTGGAAAGCAGATTTCAAAGTTCATTCTGAACTATCTCAAATAATGGGACACCATTCAAAAATCAAGATTTCCATGACTTATGCAAAAAATTCAAAATCTAACATCGCTTCTCCACCTCGTACTATCCCCAAGGCAATGGCCAAGCAGAAGCTACAAACAAAACTATCCTCAAAATCCTCAAGAAAATAGTCAATGACGTAGGTCGTGACTGGCATTTGTAGCTTAATCCCACCCTATGGGCCTATTAAACTAGCAGCTGCACACCCACCAGTGCCAACCCATTCTCCCAGGTCTACAGATTAGAAGCGTTACTCCCAATCGAGGTTGAGCTCCCATCCCTCAGGATATCACTACAAAACCTCATCATGGATGAAGAATACTGAGTATCAAGACTAAACAATTTGGAGCTATTGGATGAGAGATGGATAGATATTTTAAATCATTTGCAAGTCTATCAGAATAGACTCAAACAAAGCTACAACAAGAAAATCAAAAGCAGAACTTTCTAAGTCGGAGAACTAGTCTTAAAAGAGAATCAAAAGAATTTCCCAAACCCAAGCAACAAAGGCAAGTTCGAACCTAATTGGTTAGGACCTTTCATCATCATGGAAACTTACAAATCAGGGGCATATCAGTTATCAACACCCGAAGGGGAACCTCTGCAGGAGCCCATGAATAGCTCCCATCTCAAAAAGTTTTATGCCTAAATATTTCAAGGTATAGAACCAAAAAAATTAGAAAATGTCCTGAAAAAATGGTTACTTCGGTGAAAACCTAGCAAATAGGCATCTTAGTGACAACAAAAAAAATAAAAAAAGTGAAAAATCCAAAAAGCAGAAAAATGATAAAAAATAGTAAAGAGAAAAAATCGTCCTCTAGTGAAAACCACTTTGGTGGCACTTTGGGTAAGTACCTCAGTGAAAATCTGGAAAACAAGCACCTTGTGTAAATAAACACTTTCCATCCACTAGGATCTTTGCGGCTTGTTCAGCATCATCCATCCATTTTTCTTCCATCATTCATCACATTCAGGTTTCCATCCATCACACATCCACTCACATCCACACCATAGCTTGGTCCTGTGTTCGTATCATGATCCTTCTTAGTACTACTTGGCCCATCCTCAAGGTCAGTTTGTCCTGCCTTTACCGAAGTAATCTATTGCATCATGCTAGAGGCACATTCTCATCGGATCGGATTTGTGTATGATCTTAAAGTCCAAAAAATTAGAAAATCCAAAAACATCAGAAAATTAGAAAATCCAAAAACATCAGAAAATCAAAAAATCGAAAAACATCAGAAAATCAGAAAATCCAAAAACACCAGAAAATTAGAAAATCCAAAAACATCAGAAAATCAGAAAATCCGAAAACATCAAAAAATCAAAAATCCAAAAAACATTCAAAACATATCAAAATCCAAAAACAAGTCAAAAAGTTTGTCAAAAAGTCAAAAAATAGAGTCATCTTGTTGAACTACATCGTCTCTAAGCTTGAACGTAGGAAAGGTTATTTTTTATCATCCCCCGAGACATTTAGGTCAATCCTTTAGGAGTATGTCATAATAAGCTGACATTTCATCATGTATATCATCTTCTGTAAATCAGTCAAGTCATCAGTCTGAACTACGTGGTCTCTGTGTGTATAACATAGGCAAGGCTAATCTGTTGATCAGCCCCTGAGGACCCTAAGATAGGTCCTTAGGTTAGTCTCTTGGTCAAAATCTCAAAAAATCCCACAAACATTTGAAAAATCAAAAATCACAACATTTGAAAACCTCGAAAAACACAAAAAATAGCCTCAAAACATAGTAAAACTCCAAAAACATCCAAATATTTGAAAAAACCCATCCACCTCATCTCACTTGCACCCACAATAACACTATCCATAATAAATTGGTCGTCATCCTCAACCTTTGGTGAAATAGTTAGAAACAAGTCTAACAGATTAAACGTGAAAACTCAAAAGCATCAAAGTTTCAAGTCTAAGTCAGTACATAAGCAAGTTGGTCAATTCTTTGTGTCGATAGTCCATCATCTAATAGTCTCATATCAATCATCTGATAATATCATGTCCTAGGATGAATCCTTCCTACACGAGGCATTAATTATTAGAAAGAACACTTTGGATAAATGAAATGACGTGATGCCATCCACTAACATGTCCTAGGATGCATCATTCCTACAATGGGCATTATCTTTTGTCAATAGTTTCAATTCCTATCCTTAAAAACACATTCTCTTTTGGTTAATGGTATTGAAGAACATCAACTTGTTTGTGTACTTTATCTTTTTCTTTTGACTTATCTCATTGCGCTCAATCCAAGGACCTCTTGATGATATCCGAACAAAGGATTTAGAGAGATAGGAATGGGGCAACGATCATTATCATTTTATCTTCTAGGCTTGTTGGACGTTCTTGTAAAATAACTTGGCAAATACTTGCTTTGTTAGACATGTATAGAGGATGCTTTGGACAGCTTGTTGACTATTGCATTGATTGGTTATACCTTTATGTGTTTTGGTCCGAGATGTTTAAAACTTCTAAAGTGCATCCTAGCAAGGTTTTTGTATGTCAGGTGTGAACAAGAATACTCCTATCTATTTGTTGAGTCAAAGTCCATCACACTAAGCACAATTCCATCCTATTCCTTTATACCTTGATGCATCATGCTTAGGCATGTTATCAAACATAAAGTAAGTGACCCTTTTAAAATCCCAATCCTTGATATGCAAATCATTCATTTCTCATCATCTCTTTATCATCATCATTTCTCATCATCATCTCTCATGTTGGTGTTGAATCCTATTGTCACCATCTAATTTCTTCATTTTTTGCACTAACATCACAACATGAATAGTTAATCATCACCAATACATCCATCATGCATCCATCTCATCATCATAATATAGATCTGTTAGTCTAAGCATCACATTGCATAATCATCGCATATCACATCATCTCATCATTTAAGTTGTTTCGAATAATATAGATTTGTTATTCTAAGCATCTTAAAATCATCTCATTTGCATCATCGACCATAACCATCCATTTTGAATCTCTTTATTGTGAGATCGACCCTCAAATCAAATCTTTTCACTCGATCTCTCAAGGGGGCAATGTACGAGTGTACTTTCTGCTGGGGCATCTGAAAAATTAGAAAAAATTTCAATTTTGATCTCGACAAGTTTATTCTTTGAACCAATGCAACAAGTACATTGCTTCAAAGAGGGGAAAAATGTAGACATGCAAAATTAACATTTTACATTCGATTGGGTTAATTCATCAACTAAATTAGGTTACACATTAGGTTGATTAACCTATTAATCAAGTTCACCTTCATCCATTCATCAGGTAATATCATCCCCTGAGGTCATTCATTCAAAATTAAATAAACATTTTCATCAACCTTTTAATCAAACAAATCAAATATTCATTTAATTAAATCCAAATGCATTTTCCATCATTTTTTGATTTAATTAAATCAACTATTTAAATCAAATAAGTCAAAATAGTCAAATCATCATTAGGCTAATTTAATCTTGATTAAATTAACCTAATCATCCACTTGCACAAATAAATCAATTTATTGATTTATTAAAATCCCTATTTTCTTTTAACATGGCATCTTGGAAGAATATTCCCCACTCATGCATTTTCAGAATTTTAAATTCTAACATGTTCCCCACTCAGAATTTAAAATTCTGACTTATCCTCCACCCATGCATTTTTAGAATATTAAATTCTGACATGTTCCCCACTCAAAATTAAAATTCTGACTTATCCTCCACCCATGCATTTTTAGAATATTAAATTCTGACATGTTCCCCACTCAGAATTTAAAATTCTAACTTATCCTTCACCCTTGCATTTTCAGAATTTTAAATTCTGGCATGTTTCCCACCCAGAATTTAAAATTCAAAAAGCCTTACATGTCCCCCATTTAACAATTTTAAATTCTTGGCACATGGACCAAAATGTGCTCACTCCTCAACCAATCAGAGCTTGACAAGTGGCCTCATTTCATTGGCCAATCTCTCATCAAGAAAATCTATAAATTGAAGCATAATCCTCCATAATTGGATCCACAAACTTTATGCAAGGTTACTCTCTTGATTTGAGAACTCATCCTGCTCATCATCTCCATTTGCATTTCATCATTTTGGCTTCTTAGCAAGAGTTGGGAAAGGGTCACTAGCACATGGGACACCAATCCACTATGGAATAGGTAACTTGTTTCTTTCATAATGCTTTTTAGTTTTCTTTCATTCTTTGTTGCATTTTTGAAGCACTTGCAAGGTATTTCATAGGGTCATTCTTGAGAAATTTGTAGGCTACTAATCTTGTATGAAGCTTAGTTTTTTGCAAATTTCAAAAGTATGCACTACACCCACATCTTCAATTTTCTTCTAATCCTCATTTTGATTCCCAAAGGATATTCCACCACTCCTTCTGCCTTGACCTCCTCATCCATTTCTCTTGCCATCAAACCTCTTATTCAACTTCTCTTTAGCCTTCAAATAAAACCAATACACATCTTCAATGATGGTCATTTTGACTAGGCATAGCTCCTTTAGAATAATTGACCTTAACCCTTTAAGGTAATGGACTACTTTCTCTTTCTTGGCCTCTACATGACCTATTCTAATGATCATTTTTTAAAATACTTCTATATACTCCTTCATGAACTTGCTTCCTTTCTTCAACACTTGCAACTTCTTTAGCAAATCCAACTCATAGTCCATTGGAATGAATTACTTCTTTAGTTTATCAACCATACAGTCCCATCTGGTCATCTTTCCCTTTCCTCTCCTATTTCTTTCCAGCTAGACCTCTTTCCACCAGATATTAGCATGGTCATTCAGTTTTGTTTTTAAGAACTTAACTAGATCCGGATCCTCTATCTCTTCATAGTCAACATATTCCTCCATCTCATTAATCCAATCAATTAACTCTTATGGGCTCAAATTTCTGGAATAACTAGGAACTTTGATTCTAGGTCTCTTTCCTATTTGAAAATGGCTCTTAATATCCTATCTTGATGTCAATCTTTTGTTTCTTCTATCTCATCCTTAGGTAGATCTTTAACCTCTTCTTCATGCTCACTCTCTACCCTTCTTCTCGGGTTAAACCCTCTTCTCAACTCTTCCTGTAATGCAATGATCTATCTCTGGAGGGCTCTGAAACCCTCATTTATCAACACATTTCTCCCACCAATATTTCTAGGATCACCACACATACCACACATCAATCCTGGAGGAATCTTGACCTTGAACCTACAACCGCAAGTCCTAGTGCAAACTACCTCACGATCGATGATCTGTCCACACAATAAGAAACAACTTGCTCTAATACCACTTGATGAGAGCCACAACCTGAGAGTAAAAAATAACACAATCGAGGCAATCACAAAATTATTATTATTTTATTACAAATATGTTCTCATTATAGAGAAATTACATTCTAGAGGATCAAATCCTCATAGGCTGCAATACATGCAACTTTTATTGTTTCTAAAAAGAAATTCCCCCTTTCACAATACAATTTCCTCTATTCCCATCCCCTCTAGAATTTCCAAAATGAGTCCTAAATAGCCTTTTTCCAGCTTGGAGCTAAAAATATAATTTGAATTTTGAATGTAGGTGGTTGATTACCAAATTTTGAAATTTGAAATTCAAAAATTGAGTCCCAATTCAAAAATTGGCAAGTTTCAAAAAATTGACCAACTTTTGGAAGCCATAACTTTTGATTTGGGACTCCGTTTGACATGTCATTTGAACTGTTGGAAAGGTATAAGAGTTCAGAACATTCCAAGAACCTACTTTGATGGTTCTAACAATTTTTGGGCTTGTATGGGATTGTTTAGTGCCTCAAATTAGGCTCAAAAGAGTTTTCAGGGCAATTTTGGGAAACAAGAACTTGAATATCTTTCAAACCAAGAATGATCTTGGCCTAATTATTTTGTGAAAGTGTTTATTTTCTTTTCCTAAAGCTTCCCATAAATTTCTACTTCCTCATGCTTTCAAATTCATATTTACTAAAAATAGCAATTTAACCAAAAATGCAAAAAAGTAGTTTTGAAAGTTGGGGATTCTTATTTGATGAAAAGGGTATCCAAAAATGCAAAAAATCTACCAAAAAGCTAACATAAAGGAATTTTTTTTTTGGGTGATGCAAGATTACTCTTACACCACTAGATGCTCCTACATCAGGTAATGAGAGAATGATATGAATGGATTAATGACTGGACATTTGTTGATAGTTATGTAGTGCATTGCCAAGCTTTTGTATAAATTGCACCTTTCCATCATAAGCAATAGTACATTCTTGTCACAATTTCTAAAATCCAAGAGACAATGCTCTATCTTGTTTCATTATATATGAGCTACAGTAAAATGCAATAACATATGCATCTAAACTAAATTGTGTATTTGTTTTTGCATACCATAGTTGGGACACTTTCTTCGCAAAGTAATTTATCCAAATGTCAGAAGGGTCTCTTTTCAACATGACAATTTTGTGTGACAATGTTGATTAGAGCATTGTAATGCATTCATTTTCATCCATCCCCAATTCCTGCAAGAAACTTTGAAATGAATGTTCCTTTGTGTAATGTTTGTTTTTGAGTTGCTTAAAAAAGGTTTTTTTCTCTCTCCTTGACTATAGCATTAGTTATTGGAAGTGGTTTAATAATTGTTGTTTTTCCCATTGGAGGCAAGAGGGAACTAAACCTACAACTTAATTTTTTGTATTAGCAATGAGTCACATGAAATATACTTTTCCACAAATATTTCTATTTTACTATTTGAGCAATTTCCATATACAGGTGTATCTTTTAGCCATAGCAAAAAATTAACATGCTCATTGCCTTAGTTTTGGAATTCTATAACAAAAGAATTGTCTATGAATTTTCCAAAGAGCTCATAGTTTTTTAGCATCATTTTCTATAATGTGTTGGCCCTGTGGTTGAAATAACGACTACAAAGTACTAGATTCTTTATGATTTCAAATCCAAGTCCCTATCTTCTATAGTTTCATTAGACTTAGATTGTTGTGAAATAGATATTTGGCGGAAAGTTTTGCACAATGGCTTCCGAAAATTCTCAACACTTGTTAATGTTACAAAAAAAGTTGGAGGCCCCAATTTTCTTATCATTGCAAATATGACTTTTTATGTTTTCTAGATAATCTATGGAGGTTTGAATCCTTTTTAATGTTCTATATCCCAATTAATGTAGTCATGGTAGGAGGGTACACAAAGAGAACTATCCAAATCACACAACAAGAGTCACACAATGGAAGAAACACATAAAATGGAGAAAAATGTTGATCAAAACATTCTTATTATCTGAAATCTTAGTTACAAATAACCGGCGACATCCAATTTTATAGATTCAACTCACAAGCCTAATACAACATGCTCAATTATACAACATTCCTATATGCTCCTTAACACGAGTGAAAATATCCTTTATCAAATTTACATTAACCTATTTAATCAACTTCCCCTTCTCTAATGATATATTCCAAGCTTTATATCATATTCACAAGTCTAGAATCTTTTGTTTGGGCCAAAGATCACTACAATCTCCAATGAAAGAAAATGTAATGTGTACACAAATAGGTCAGCCTCAAATTTGAATTACTCCATGATGAATGCATAGTATGAAGTGTGGACCTATAATTAAGGTTTATGACATTCTATCAGCCTCCTAAAATGATTTAATAACTAAGCCCTTATAGCCTTGATTCAGAGATTGGACATCTAAGGGTATGTGTAGGATCATGATGGCCCAAAAAGTGGTAATATGATGGGTATTTGTAGGGTATGTGGCTAACAATTTTTTTTTTAACTCAAAATTGATTAAATGAAAAGGGTTTTTAAAGGAGATTCACAACTTTCCACCAATATAAATTATGCTTTACTTTGAATTTAATAAATAATTATTATTCATTTTCTATTTGAATTATGACTAAAATGTTGATTGATAGGATGATTGAAAAAAATTTATAGCTTTCAAACAGTATCACAATTTTTGAATCCAAAACATGCATCACATTCTATGCTTCACATACTATAGGATTAGAAAAATAAAATTTGAATTTCATGAAGTTTTGACCAAGTTAAGGTGGTCAGACATACGAGTTTTTATATTTTTTTAAAGTTGTATAAAAAATTCATAATTAATTATTTACTTAGAAAAAAATAATAAAAAAACATGCATCACATTTGGACATGAGTCCTCTACTTATGTCTAAAATCTTATTAAAAAATATTATCACTTTATTGTGGTTAGGGTGGTCAAATAGACACCTACTTATTTTTTCCCTAAAATCTAAGTACTATTGCATTGAAATTTCAAATTTTCACCAAATAGATTTAAAAATAAATAAATAAACCTAATTGTTTAGAAACTGCATTCAATTTTCTATAGATTCTATTCTTACATATTTTTGAAATAATATAGATAAATAATTCAAATTTCTAAGTCAAGTTTCCTAACTTTGATTTTTTTGAATTTTTTGCCACTTAAGGGCTTGTTTTTTCCATGATGATCTTGCACATAGCCCTAACTTGAATAGCTATTTTAGTCTTCATGAAGGTGCATTTAACTTTTCAACCTAGGGACGTGAACTTGAAATTACTAAGCATAGTATGTGCACTAGGAACTCAAAGTAGCCATTTCATTCTACAACTAAGGAACACACAATGTTGAAAGTAAATTACTTGGAAGGGAATGAGACAAATGTTGAACATCAATCAATGACTATGCTAAGCTAAAATTCATAATAGCAATGAAAATTTGAGCAAAAAATAATAAACTACTTTGTATGCTTTGGCTGTAGGAATAGTCATAGAATGGAATTCTAGTGGCTATAGAAATAGTTGGTGCCATGTTTCTAACTAGTTACTAAATAGCAAGTAATACTAAACTAATGCTAAACTAAGAAGAATTATTACTCACCCATTGGGCCCCTCTGGATAAGTATCCTCTAAATCTAATGATAACTTAGATTCTCAAACTCAAAACTTTATTTTATTCACTGTAAATCATGAGTACAAAAGAGTAATGTATCTGTATTACTGAAAAACTAGAGAGGGCAAGTAAAACATCAAATTGTGCAACCTTATGAAGGAGCATTAGATCATTATCTATACTATCAGCTAAACAAGGCAGTCAACTCCACAACTGGGAGGACGCCATTTAGGGAAAATAGAGAAAATGGAGCTATGGCAGTTACACATGCATGGAATCTGGTCAGATATGTAGATCCAAACATAGATTCAACATAGCATTAATGCCTATGCATGCTCGATCATTAAATTCCACTACAAGGAAGTTATGTTCAGTAGCATGAAGAATCTTTTGTCGTTGACCTTTGACTTGGAGTGATTCCTTTGCTAGAAGTTATGGTGCATGCCCAATTGGTGGTGTATTCCTTAACTTAGCATATTAAATCTACATGGCAATGTCAATATGCATAATACTTACACATCTATAACCACCTTAAGGAACATTCATTAACCACATGCAAAATCAATATGGATAATCCACATAATATGCCAAATGTCATTAAAGCTTGTAGAGATAGGATTAAGTCCAATGTTAATGGTTTGAGGGAAACATTATGAAAATACCAACATTTAACATCAAATTCCATGACATCTACTAGGAAATAAACTCTAGATTCTACCAAAAATTTGACCAAAAATTTGGCTCATCACCCCCCCAGTTTAATGTTTTGTTGGTCATCTAGCAAGGGAAGGGTTGTTCTTCTACTTGGTCAAAGCTCTAAAATTTGCAATTGATAGTTGTCCAACATCAGTGTTTGTAGTGCATGAATTTGGATCCCAATAGAATCCTCCCAATATTTCAAATATGTTTCATCTCTTTTTTTGTATAGTAATGTCATGTTGGTAGAATATGAAGTTTGACATTGGCCACATAAGCATGGGTAGTTGGAAAGTCAGGAGTAACCAAGATTTCCCTTGTGTTCTCCCAATCTGAATATACCTATCAATGCTTTTTAGTTTTGAAACATAATTGTGGATGGAATGAGGCTCAACCTATTTCAACTCATTAGTTAGACTATTCCATCTTTGTGATAGACATCTTCTCATAGTTTCTGCCATTTTTGTTGTCTTTACCTCATAGTCACTATAAAATAACTCAATCCAAGGCATAATCTTATTACCATAACTAGGTTTGAGAAGAATTCTATGCCATTCTCTATAAATATCCCTTGGGTTGCTTGATTCAGCCCTAATAGGTAGAGGGATATCAGACTCCAATTACTTAAAATCTCCATGTTGTTGTTCCCAACTAATCTCATTTTGTACCCAAGACATAAATGCCCTCAATTGGACATCCCCAACATATAACATCCGATTCCAATCATGGTCTTGAGTTACATCATAATTATGTAAATAAAATTCACATAGCAAATTCTTCATTTTAGATGAGGCAATCCTATTAGCATTCAAAAATTCAATATGGTTGTCAATAGAAGAATTCAGACCTGAGGCAATCCTTGATAGATTAAAAGAGAGATATTTCTCTTTTAGGAGTAGAGCATAGACCCTTGGAGGGGTCCTACATTCCAAAATTTGTGGTTCCAAAGCTGCCATATCATCCACCCTCTGCTTTAGGGTGGCAATTTATGCATTTTTATCTTTAATCTCTTCATCCCTCTTTTGAATTTCCCTCAATTTCTGTTTTTACTTTTTTCCTTTATTCCTCCATCCTTTGTATTTATTTCCATAAATTCAAAATTGCTGTATGTGCTATAAAATCAAGATGATTATGGATTCCTACTAATATTTTTGTCAATTGTGGCTCCTCATATGGCACATCTACATGGACTCAGGTTGTCCAGTTATCTCTAGCTACAGAGGTACTATATCTTCTTCCACTTCTTGCTACAAGGGCCATCGTTCTTATTCTTACTATGGTTGTAGGAATTCTTACTCTAGTTCTAGTTTTTGCTACAAGACTTCTTGCTCATGCTGTAGGAAATCTTGATTTTCCTCAATCTCTTCTGCCATGTTAGCAAGATCAGCCAGTATTATATTTGTTGTTCTCCCAAAAATGTCTTCTTCTTCAACATTCTCCTACCCCATTGAATATTTAAGGTCCTCATGTGATGTTTCACTAGGCTTAGGTCTTTCCTATGGAGGCATACCAATCAGAGGCCCAACTAGTCTTGATTTCCTAGGAGCTCTCTCACATTTTTCTTTGGCTGCAGGATGAACAATGTCAACCTTCCTCTTCTTAGAAGTTGGCACCTTTATTTCTATATGATATGTTTTATCTTTCACTTTTCTTATTTTCACTTCATTCTATTATGCCCTAGTTTTCATCAAGGTTTCAAGTGGAATTCCATCATCATAATTAGAGGAAGAACTTTCTTTTTCTGAGTTCTCTATTCTAGAAGAACTAATTTCTATGGTTTCTTCTACTACAAGAGGGTTCACACTAGATCCAACACTAGAGGTTAAAGCATCAAGAGTGGCTTCAGTCATGCTCAACCTCCTACTAGACCTATGGGGCTAAGGTAAAGCCCTAGTTTGCAAGTGCTTAGGTCTAATTTGATCAACGTTTATAAATTCCTCCCAAGTCATTCTAGATAGATTATGCAAAGAGTTTTCAACTAGCAATTTAATTAGACAATGGTGGTAATAGAATTATCCCTACCCTTTTGGGTCTCAACTACCATGATTGAGAGAAGATTGTATAGCATGTTAAGCACATTCATCAACCTTTTTTTCCTCATGTGATTCAAAAGCTTGAAGTGCACCGAATGCAAATTTGACTAGCAACCCCCACAAGTGATGTATTTGATAACATAAATGGCTATCTACTTCCATGGCTTGAGTAGAGACATTCTCTCTGCACCCTATTTATCTATCCTTAATGGGGGGTCATTCGACTCTGTAAATTCAACCCTAGTTGATCCAACATCTTTGGAAGTAGGGTAATTTCACCATCATTAGGTAACCCTATGACCTCTGTAATTATTTCCTCTATTGCCACAACTTCCAATCCTTTTACTGTGGCTTTCCCTTCATAAAATGTTTGCTTTCATTCAAGGGAAATTCTTTCATCAAAGCCATCCAGCTTCAAGAAGTAATCTAACCATCCATAGTTTCTAAATTCGATTAGGAATTGTGCATCCTACAATAAAATATCATGCGCCATGGGTTCATTTCAAATTAACCCACCTCTCATTGCTATAATAAAAAAAATGCTCTACAACTTCTTTCCTACAATTCCCATATGAAAATAATGTTCACTTTCTTGTGGTACCTACTAAATTTCTAGTGCCAATATTGACTAAATTTCCTTTTCTTTTGTTTCACCTTTTTGCGTGCAACTCAAGATTACAACAAGGTCAATAATGGGAAGAAAGGAGTGATAAAGGAGAATTATGATGGGAAGAAATGATGGCCATAGTTAATGTCACTTCACACATGCAAACCATACTCTCAGTCAGATTTCAAATCAACTCATTTTAAATTTTCTTAATGTAGCTTAGCATAAATTGGCACATAGGCAATGTATTTACATCTTTTTATTTCCCCCCAACCTAAATTTGGACATGTGTCCACACATGAGAGATGGGAGTGGTGATTTGATAGGTAATGATGGAATTTTATGTAAACATCTATACTAGGGTACAATGATTAAATGAACAAACTTAAAAGGTTATCAAAGATAGCAATTAATGAGCACATACCTAAATGTGTGGAAGATTTGCTACAAAGATTGTGGAAAAAGTACCACTCACGTTTTAGGGAATAAATGAAGCAATTAATGAAAATGAAGTGGAATGAGGTGAGATAGAATGAAGTGATGGAAGAGAGAGAAAGGTGGTGATGTATGAGTGAATGGGTGGATGGATGAAGAAATACACTTCCACATAAGTGAAATTATTTATTATGAGTGTGTACCTTAATTAGCCAGAGGGAAAGACACTAGGTCCATTTCCTATAGTTGCAAGAAGCTTGGGTACTAAATGTTGGGTGAATTACTAGAGGAACTCTTCTTTGGAAGTTGGCTTGTAATATAATATGAAGTGATGACCATTGACAAGTAATTTTATACTGATAGAGTCAATGGTAGTAAGTTGAACAACTCCATTAGGAAAGACTTCGGCAGCTTCATATGGTCCTAGCCACCTTGTTTGCAATTTTCCTGCATTGTCCTAGTATCTTGAGTCATAGAGCAAGGCCTAATCACTTGGTTGGAATTTCTTATCCTTGATAAATTTTTCATGCCACTTGATTCTCTAATTCTACACTACCTTTCTATGTTGTAGGGCTTCTCTTCTTATCTCATCCAAAGCATTTAGTTGCATGATTCTTTCTCTTTGTGCCTCAGAAATATCCATCCCCAAATCTATTGCAATTAGTAGATTCTTATATTCAAATTCAACTAGCATCATATTTATCTTTCCATACAACAACTCAAATGGGGTTAAGTCTATAGTTATTTTCTAGGTTGTCCTATAGGCCCAAAAAAAAATTTGGTAGTCTGTTTGCCCAATCCTTTCTATCAATAGCTACTATTTTAGTTAGAATGACTTCAATTTCTCGGTTGGTTATCTCAACTTGGCCATTAGCCTGTGGGTGATAAGGAGTAGACTTCATGCGCCTTATGTTATACTCATTAACTAGTGTTGCAATAAGGGTTGATGTGAATGTGCCCCTTGATTAGTCACTATTTCTCTTGGGACTCCATATCTTATACAAATATCCTCATAAATAAATTTTGCAATTTTTTTATCTCTTTTATGCTTCATGGCCTTAACTTCTACCCACTTTGTCACATAATAAGTGCATACCAATATATAAGACTTACCATTTGATAGAGGGTCAATGGGTCCCACAAAATCCAATCCTCTCTTATCAAAGGGAGTGATTACTACCTGAGGGCATAGTGGCATCTCATCAGATCTAGTTGGTATACCCATTCTTTGACATCTATCAAATTTTCTGGTATACCTTCTTGCATCCTTTTGGAGTGTTGGCCAGTAATATCTTGTGTTCAAAACTTTCATTACTATCCTTTTGGTTGCAAAGTGTCCTCCACATGGTTCATTGTGACATGCATGAAAAATTTCATATGTCTCATCTTCTCTCACACATCTCCTCATGACATAATCAGGTCCAGTATAAAACAAACATCCAACAATCCAAGAGAAAGGAAAATATTTTTCAATGAGTGCTCTTTTCTCTTTTGGAGAGAAGTGAGAAGGAACTCTACCTGTAAGCGTAGGAATGAGTTAAACCATCTAAACATGCTTCTACACCTCTAAATAAGACATTGCATCTAAGATTTAAGAAATTTAAACTAATTTAAACTAAAAATCTTCATAAATTTGTCCTATTGCTCTCTAACTCTAAAGATCTCTCTAATCTACTTTGCTCTCAGATTTTAGAAGCTAATTAGACCATTGAAATGACATTTAGAGAACGAGAATTCAAATTAATTCTATCGCTATATGATTAAATAATTAAAACTACTATAATGGCTGCCATGACTGCAAATGCTGAATGCTGGATGAATGTTGAATGGATGTTGGATGAATGTTGGATGCTTGGAAAACCTGCAGAGTAAGATTGCACAAGTTGGGATCCTTTTCCTGTAGCCAGAAGCCTGTATTTATAGATTTCACGGTAGCACATTTGCACAGGGGTATGGGATAAAAGGCTAGGATTCAATTTGGAGAATTGAATGGCATGAGATGAGAAGGTGGAGCTGATCATGAAGGATTGTTCCTCCCCATGAAAACACCAGGAAAGATGAGAGGGAAGGTGGTTGGAAGAAGATTGGGAGGATTTCCTGTAGGTTTGTCCCTGAAGCTCTTCCCATGAATGACAGTAGAATTAATTAGATTTTAAAAATTTAATTTTATTGGTGAGTGATAAAAGAAATATGATTTATGCATAAATTTAAATATTTTTGATTCATTTAAATTTAGCAAAAGAGGATTGAATAATTTAATAAATCAAACTATAGGGTTTGTTTATTAAATTAAAACAAAAGGAAAATGATAATTAAATAAAATATTTTTAGAATATCTTTATTTAATTAAGAAGAAATGTGATGAGGTAATTAAATAACACAAATTATTTAAGTTGTGTATTAATTTAAGATAGAAGTATAAAAGAAGTAATAATTAAATAAAACAAAGTTTTTCATTTTGTTTATTTAATTAAGAGAGAAATAATATGATAAAAATGATAATAATTAAATAAAACAAAGTTTTTTAATTTTGTTTATTTAATTAAGAGAGAAATAGAAGAATTAATAATGAACTTAATATAAATAAATATTTCTATTTATTTACTAAGTAGATGAATTTAAGATTAATTAATCAAATAAGTCATATTTAATTAATTAGATTCTCCAAACCATTTTTAGGTGTCTACATTTTGGCCCTCTTTTAAGTGATGTGTTTATGCATTGCTTCAAAGAATGGTTTTGCCTCAGCTGCCAGTATTGACGAAAAGTTTTAAGATATGCCCCTAATTTGGCTCAGATGTTGAATTTTGAAATGATAGTGATATATGCCCCCTCAAGAGATAAATTGATGAATTTTGGATTTGATGATTGATTATGATGATGATTTGATGATAGAGAAATGATTTATCTCCCGATAAAGAAATATTAATTCCTCCAGTTGATTATGATGATGATTGATGATCACGTCAGCTGATTGTTTATCCTGATAGATTAGAAGATTAATGATCTCATGATAGGTGAGATTCAATGATAGATTGATTGATAATTGACCTCATGATAGGTGAGGATCAATGATAGATTGATGATTGATTAACCTCATGATAGGCGAGGTTCAATGATTGATTTATTGAATGATTAACCTCATGATAGGAGAGGATCAATGATATATGCTCACAAGATTTGATCAAAGTCTCATCAGAGCTGATTCAGATTTGATTAGGCAATGTGGTTTGACTTCTTTGATTGATATGACATGCCCCAGTATATGATCGATTAATGTACTAGGACTTGATGATGCAAAATGATGAATAGAATAGGGGATGGGATGAGGAAGAGATAATGAAAGGAGAAGATGAAAAGTAAGTAAGCACAAATGGATTCAAGGATAAACGTGATGTTGCCCCGGTCAAGTTGCAAGCCAAGATTGATTGATGATGATGATAAGAGTGTTGTTGATGAGGGAAGGATACATCCTGAAACAACACAAAATGATAGGGAAGGATACATCCCAATGATGATGATGATGATGATGATGATTGGATAAAGGCTTGTAACAAGGTTGGGAACAAAACCAAGGATGTGATTAAATGATTTGTGCTAGAATTAATAGATTAATATTGGATGGAATTCGAGATGACTGAAATGAAAGAAAATGATTAAGAAAGAGATGATATCCTAAGAAATATTGAAGAGATAGTGATGTGATGTAGAGAGGGAATACACGTAGCTTTTGAGATTGAAATTGGTAGCTTTGAAACAATCTATAAATACATATGCAAGACTAATATGGATGCAATCTATTTTATCATGAAAATCTATTTTACCATGCAAATCTAAGTGTCATTTCAACAATCTTTTGATTTTGCTTTGTATCATCACTGAGCTTTAAAAATGTTGAAAGCGAATACAAGCATCAATGATATGAGATAGACCAATGATGACCTGAGTATTTCTTTCATGATTTTTGATATTGCAAGCAAACACAAGCAACAAGGTACAATTAAACCGAGATGACCTGAGCATTTCTTGTGTAAACAGACAAGAATTAATCATTTTCTTAAGTGAATTGGAATGACATCCATGATACTTGGTAGAGAACTTCCCATGACTATTCATAGAATAATAATGACTAACTCACAAACAGCAAATAGAGAAAAATATCATTCTTCTTCCTTGCTTCTCTAGTTCAATACATCATCGAGTAGCTCCAAAGAAATGATAAGCAAATGATAAAATAAAATGTACAAAAAATCAAATTCTACTTAATGTATTTTCAAATCATTATTCAGATTAGATCATCAATGTTGAAATGTGTGTGCTAATGTTTGCATGATATTCTCAGATGTTCGACCAAATGATGTAACCTAAAGATCTATCCTAGGGGTCTCGGGGACTGATCAAAGATTAGTCTTGCGTAAATTATACATGCAAAGACCACGTAGTTCGACTGACACATACTCCATTTTCTGACTGATGTAGACTTTATTTTTGTGTTTTCGATTTTATGAATGTTTTCGCATGGATTTTCTGATTTTTTAATTTTCTTTTGAATTTTGATGGATTTTCTGATTTTTTTTGGAGTTTGATTTTCTTGGATTTTCTGATGTTTTTGGATTTTTGACGAATTTTCTGATGTTTTTGGATTTTGATAGATTTTTAAAATTTTTTGGATTTTGATAAATTTTATGATGTTTTTGGATTTTGATAAATTTTCTGATGTTTTTGGATTTTGATGGATTTTCTGATGTTTTTGGATTTTGATAAATTTTCTAATGTTTTTGGATCACTTTTCAAGTATCATCACTTGGTGTTGTCATGTTTGATTGCCTTTCCATTTAAGCTGAAAGTCCATTTTACTAACTAACACCAGGATGTTGCCCCCAAGCTAGGGTAAAACATGATATCCTTGCTATGACATGGATAGTGATAATGATTTTCCCAAATGATAGATGGAAATGATATGAAAGGAAACAATCGTAACAAAATTGTACCTAATAGATAGAAGAGCTGGTGAAAATCACAAGTAGCACTTGTTTGCCAGGTTTTCATCACTTGTTTTTATTGTGTCCTCTTTCTTTTTTTTTGTATTTGTTTAATTTTTATTTATATATATATATATATATATATTTTCTATCATCATGACACCTGTTTTCCAGGTTTTCATCAAGACAACCTTACTGACCATGCACTAGGTGTCCTCAAGTATATAACCGCCTGAGATGAATGTTGTTCATGGGTTCCTCCAACATGTTTCCTTCTGGTGTAGATAGTCGGTATGCTCCTGATCCATAGACTGATATAATGACATAAGGCCCTATCCAGTTAAGTTCAAACTTTCCCTTCTTTTCTTTTTCTGCTTGATTTCTAGGGTTTTCCCATAGGACCAAGTCTCCGATCTAGAAGACTCTAGGCTTAACCCTATGATTATAGTTCCTAAACATTCTTTGTTGATAGGCTGTCAAATGATTGACAGCTTGTTGTCGACGTTCATCAAGTAGCTCTAATTCTTGAAGTCTAGAGATCTTATAATCCTCATCTGAAATGAGTCCCTTTAGTGAAACTCGAAGGGATGGAATTTCTACCTCGATAGGTAATATGGCTTCTGATCCATAAACAAGAGCATATGGTGTAGCTCCTATTGGTGTTATGATGCTAGTCCTGTAAGCCCAAAGAGCAGGGTTAAGTTGAACGTGCCAATCACTCCCTACCTCATTTACAGTCTTCTTGAGAATCTTTAGGATTGTTTTGTTTGAAGCTTCTGCCTATCCATTACCTTGAGGATAATACGGGGTTGAAAAGTGATGTTGGATGTGGAACTTTTCACACAGCTCTTGGACATCTTGGTTCTTGAAAGGCCTGCCATTATCTATGATGATTGACTGGGGTATCCCATATCTACAAATGAGATAATTAAGTATGAAAGATGATATTTGCTTCCTAGTGATTGTGGTTAAGGGAATTGCCTCCACCCATTTTGTAAAATATTCTGTTGCGGTGATAATGAATTTATGTCCATTAGATGAAGATGGGTTAATTCTCCCTACCAAGTCTAATCCCCACTGACAGAAAGGCCATGTAGTTGTGAATGGATGGAGCTCCTGTGCTGGTGCATGCATAAGATTGCCATGTGTATACCTTGGAATTCTTACTGCTCTAGATGTGCAAAATAAATAAGAAACATGAATAACAAAATACCAAGGACACCTCAAGATTGGCCAAAAGAGTGGTTCAATGAAAAGGAATGCAAATAAAATGAAACACAAATATTTTTACCTCCCTTGTTGTTGATACCTCTTTGATTGTCCCTTGCTTGGATTGGTTGTGTGCTCCTTAGATGATGGATTGAGTGATTAAAATGCAAGCTTCAATATGCAAAATGATGAACAAAGATGGTTGAATGATTGAAAAGGCTTGAGGATTCAAATGGACAGCATGTAGTTATGAGAGTGCAAAGTGTTGGAAATGCCCTTGAGAAGGGGGTATTTATAGAGTACTTTAAATTCTCTAGAGAATTCAAGGGTCAAGATTGATCCAACAAGGTCAAGATGAAGGGCTATGGTGGGTTGAGAACCCACAAGCCCTCACATCTTGACATGTGGAGGGTGAAGTGGACAAGAGGATATGAGGTGGAGATGAGTTGTCAAAAAGGTACATGAGGTGGAAAAGGATATGCACCTTGGGGGATGAGAGGATTTCCACAAAAAGGGATTTCTTGTCCCCAAGTGGGAGTGAAAGGAACATTTGAGGAATTTTAGAATTCCTCAAAAATCTACATGGGAAAAGGAAAGGTGGTTGGGGGGATAAATGTGAATTAAAAATTCACATTCCTAGGATGATCTAAAGGGTAAAAGGTGGGCTCCAAAAAGGTGGGACTTGGTCACATGTGGAGATTGTGACAAGTCCAAGGTTCTAGAAGCCTTGGGAGAATGGAATGTGAATTAAAAATTCACATTTAAAGGAGAGGAATCTAGAGCAAATAAATGTGAATTAAAAATTCACATAGGAAAGGGGGTCAATATAAAAAAGGAAAAATGGAAGAATTGACCAAAAAGTGGTGCTAAATTTAGCTAATGATTTTGGTTAAGGTTGTGCAAATATTGGATTAGGCTAATTAATAGAAAATTAGAGGCAAGTGGCAAATGTAGGAGGATGTGACAAGGAGAGAGAAAGTGAGGAATTTTAAATTAATTTTTAAATCAAAAAGAGGAAGAATGACTAAATTAAATAAATTAGTGTATTTATTTAATTTAGAGAGGAATAAGGTAAAAGACAAAGTATTAATTATTAAATTAAATACTTTATCGGTATGAGACAAAGGGGGTAATATTAATTTAATAAATTAATACTAATATGATAGACGGAGAGACAACAAATTTAATCGTATGGAAGTGATTAAATTTAGATGTCTACACCATGAATCTGACATTTTTGACATCTCTTGACAAACTTATAAGATTCTTGCTCCATGTGTGGCCAGTAATACCCCAAACGAAGGAGTTTCTTGGCTAAAGATAATTTGCTTGAATGTCTGCCACAAATTCCTTCATGGACCTCATATAAAGCAGAAGCAGATTCGTTATGTTCTAATCAATGTAGAAGAGTACCATCTAGGCCCCAATGGTAAAGGGTGTCAGCAATAATGGTATGTTTCGCAGATTGGCATATGAAGTTGCACTTTTGGTTGCGAGAAAGATCTGGTGGTAAGATATTATCTTTTAGATAAGTATAAATGTCTCCATAAATGGAAGATTGGGCACTATCCAAAAGGCTTATGGTTTGGGATTTGGGATTTGCATATGCAGGCTTTGACACTTGTTCCATAATAAATCAATAATGATCTTGTGTTTCAGGCATTTGTAGAAGAGATGCTATTGTGGCCATGGCATCTGCTGCTTTATTCTCTGATCTCGGTATCTGCTCAAATTTGATATCTATGAAGTATTTCCTTAGATCATCTACCAGTCTCTTGCATAAAATCAGTGTGTCATCCTTAGTTTGGTAATCATTGTTGACCTGATAGATGATTAACTGAGAGTCTTCATACACCTGCAGTTCTGTGATTTTCCAGTCAATAGCCACTTTAATTCCAAGGATCAAAGCTTCATATTCTACCACATTGTTAGTGCAACAAAAGGTAAGCCTGTAAGATCATGGAATTGTGTGCCCAAGAGGTGTGAAAAATAAAATTCTTGCCCCTGATCCATGTTGTGTGTAGGATCCATCAAAGTAGAGTTTCCATGGTTGTGTTGTAACATTGAGGATATCCGCATCAGGAAATTCCATGGTCATAGGATGACTGTTTGATAATGGAGCTTCTACTAATTGGTTGGCGATGACTTGTCCTTTGATAGCTCATCTTTCAACATACTAAATGTCAAACTCACTGAGGAGCATGACCCACTTTTCCAACCTTCCTGTTAAAGCTGCTTTGCTCAGTAAATACTTGAGGGGATCAATTTTTGCAACGAGCTTGACAGTGTGAGTGAGCATATAGTGTCACATTTTTTGTGTTGCAAATACTACTGCTAAGCATGATTTTTCAATGAAGGTGTAGTTTACTTCATGTCCATTGAGTGTCCTGCTGATATAGTATATTGCTTGTTCCTTTCCCTCTTTATCCTCTTGTGCTAGCAAGGCTCCTAAAGAGACATCTGTTGTTGCGATATATAGCAACAATGGCTTGTCTTCACTAGGTGGCACCAAGATTGGTGGTGTCATCAAATAATGCTTGATTTGATTGAAAGTACTCTCACACTGTTCATCCCATTTAAAAGACACATTTTTATGCAAAAGATGGTTCAATGGATGACATTGATCTGCTAGTTCAGAGATGAATCTTCTGATGGACTGTAGTCGGCTTGTAGAGATCTTAATGTACTGATATTCTTAGGAGGTGGAATTTCCACAATGGCTTTAACTTTTACTGGATCTACTTCAATTCCTTTTGTAGAAACTATGTATTCAAGGAGTTTTGTTGATGTTACTCCAAAGGCACATTTCTTAGGATTTAATCTAACTTTGAATTTCTCCAACCTGTCAAATATTTTGGCCAGTATCTCTAGATGTCCTTCCCTGGTGTGAGACTTGGCTAAGATATTGTCCACATAGTCCTCCATGAAGGTGTGCATCATGTCATGGAAGATTGTTGTCATAGCTCGCTGGCATGTAGCTCTTGCATTCTTTAACCCAAAAGGCATGATGTTCTAGCAAAAGGTGCCCCATGGACATGTAAATGCTGTCTTTTCTTGGTCTTCAGGAGCTATTTTGATTTGATTGTATCCTGAAAATCCATCCATGAGTGATAGCATTTGATGGCCAACTGTTAGATCTACAATCATGTCTATGTTTGGCAAAGGAAAATCATCCTTTGGACATGCTCTATTTAAATCCCAAAAATCAGTACATATTCTAATGGTGTGATCTAGCTTTGAAATAGGTACAATGTTGGATATCCATTCAACATAATCAATAGATCTGATAAATCCAGCATCTAGTATTTTCTTCAAATCATTTTTTACCAATAATGCAACATGTGGATGCATTTTTTTTAGTTTTTGTTTTACTGGTTTAGTGCCAGATGGTAAGGATAAGTGATGCATAATGAGATCTTTGTCTAAGCCTGGCATGTCAGAGTATGACCAAGCAAAATTGATGCATCGTTCTTCAAAGAATTTGATAAAATTTGGCTTTTTTGTATCTGTCATGGATGCTGCCAAGTGTAGTATTCTTACTTTCTCTACTATGCCAATATCAATAGACTGTGTGGGTTCTATCAACACTGATGATCTTTCATGGTAATGTTGTGGGAGGATGTCAAGCCTTTCATCCTTTGGTGCCTCAATGAGGTTTTCACCATTGGATGCATTCTTTGTTTTTACTATTTTAGGATCAAATACTGCCATAGAATGGTTTTCACCATTAAATCCATTATTTATTTCCATACTTTTGCAACTGAAAGGCTTGGCACCCTCCTGCCTAAAAGCATCATTAAAAGAAGTATTGGTAGAACAAGTATCAAATTATTCACATCAAAGATAGTTAATAATAGTGGAGTCATTGTCAAAAATAGGGAGATTGATGGGGTGTTGGGGTTCCCACTCGATAAGCTCAGGATGCAGTAAAGGCAATGAATCATTAGATGGGTTGAGGTCAGTGATTGTGAAAGCTCAGACGGAAATGTCGTATAGGTTGTTAGTGGTTATGTCGAGGCCTACGAAGGTATTTTCTTCCACATCATTTATCTCAATCGATGTTCGTTCATCTTCACTTGAGTCATCAAAATTTTGTGTTTCAAAGACAATAGGATTAAAACTCGAGCTTTGACACTCCTCACGTTTGGGGGTATACTTTTTGATAACATCGATCTAAATATCTTCATAGGAAACATCTAATAAGTTGTCCCACTCATATTCATTTCAATATGTTTCAGAATTATCTCTTATTTGAAGAATACGCTCCACAGTTTTATTGGTGAGTTCTGCTCTTGCTTCTTCTGTGTATCCTAGTCCAGCTCTGCCATTTTTCTGAATTGTGAGAACTTGGATTGGTTCTATTATACTTTGTTCCCCTCATTCAAGAGGTCCTTGTTCTGCTGCATATCCTAGTCCAGTTTTATATGTATGTTGGAGTGTGAGAGGCTGGATTGGTTCTGTTATGCCTTGTTTCCTTAACCCAAGAGGTCCCTGTCCTGAATATCCCATCTTCTCTATAATAGTTTTTCCCTTTCCATATTGATTTGTTTCTATGATATTACTCATGGAAGTGGAAGCTTTCTCATCCCTATAAAGCCAATTTAGAATAGCCTTATCTTCTAATTCTTCATCTAAGTTCCCTACTTTTACAAATCTACCATCTAATGCCGTTGTAGATTGTGCTGAATTTTGGGTGATTGTAGATGGTTGTCCATACGTTTGTAAGGAAAGTAACATATGTGATAGATGGAAAGAGTGTCCAACACCATCTTCACTTATTCCTTTGTCACTTATCTTTACTTTGTTGGTGAATTGATGTGAGAGTGAAGCCAATTGTTCTTCAACATTTGAAGGGTTAGATTGTGCCACCCTAATCTCTTGTGATTTTTGTTGTTTTGGAAGCCACTTTGATATGAAGCTTTGTTGTTTCTCGCTATTAGATGAATCTGATGTGATAACTTCTTGATTGTTAGGTATTAATGTATCTTGAGATGTTTTCAATGTATGACAAGCTTGGGTGTCATTATAGTCTATTGTGATTGTTACCTCCTGTCCATTGACAGGAAATTTTAGGCATTGATGATAGGTGGAAGGTACTACTTGCATATCATGAATCCAAAGGTGTCCCAACAGTATGTTGTATCTCAGTTCCCTATCTAAGACTAGGAAAACCACTTTTTGGACAATAGGTCCCACTTGAATGGGTAATATGATCAACCCTTTAGAGGACCTTTCTTCCTCATCATATGCTTTGATTGTGATTTTTCTTCTTGTATCAATGGCTTCATCTGAGTATCCTAATGCATGAATCAGCTTTAAGGTACAAATATTTAAACCAGCCCCTCCATCTATCAGGACACGTTTTACATGGTGTTTATGGATTAGGGCTTCAATGTGAAGGGCGGAATTTTGTGGATGGGTGAGTGATACATCATCATGTTCAGAAAATGAAAGGAAATGAGGTGCAGATAGATGTCCCACCATAGCTTGGAATTGACATACATCCAAATTCTTAGGTACCATGGTTGATACAAGAGATTGCTCAATAACCTCTTTGTGTGATGGGGAAATCTTTAGAAGTTCCAAGATGGATATTTGTGCCGGTATTTTCTGTAATTGATCAATGAGATTATATTGATTAGAGGGAGGATCCATAGATGGGGATGATAATGATGCTCCTTTCAATATAACTTTGGATTGTGCCCTTGTTGTGGCATTAACTAGTTGGTACTCTTGTTTCCCTTTGAGTGTGATTACGTTAATTTGGTTTTCAGATTTGTCCATATGTTGTATCAAATTAGTAGATGTAATGTCATTGTTTCGATTGATTTGATTGCATAACTCCTCATCCTCTTTGGCAGTAGAAAAACAAAGGATTGTTGTGTCATAAACATAACTAACATTCTTACCTTTGGTGTTTGCAGAAGAGGATTCTCCCTTCTGATAATTGGGTAGAGGACTTTTGAATGTTGTATGATCTTTGTTTGTTTGGTGCCCCTCTACAAATACTTTCTTTTGATTTATGAGGTCTTGTACCGCATATTTTAATTGCCAACAATTTTCAGTTATGTGGCCTTTATTCTGATGGTAGTGACAGTAATGCAATTCATTCCACCATGATGGTTTGACTTGAGGGTCCCAATTTCTAGCCTCTTGTACTTGAATGAGTTTTTCATCTAAAAGTTCTTTGAGGACTGATTCCAATGATTGTCCTAATGGCGTGAATTTTCGTTTATTGGATGGTCATTGGAATGATTGGGTTTTTGTTTCTCCACTGTTTTGATTATTTCCTTGATCACTACTTTGTTTGACATTAAGACAATTGTTTTGTTTGTTTGTAGTGGTTGGTGTCAAGGTGAATACTGGTTTAGATGTGTGTGTATCAATCATGGTATCAGTATTCTTATTCTTTTGCCAAAATCTTGGCTTTTCGTTGTTGTTGTTACAGAAATTGTTATTGTTTGAACCTTCAATGAAGTGTTTGATTGTTCCTCTTTTGATTAGAGCCTCTTCGATTTTGAGCCCCTTTTCGATAACTTGTTCAAATGTAGATGGACATTGTAAGTCCAATCTGTAATTCATGCCATCCACTAAGTTATCAATGAACATCTCTATCTTCTCCTCTTCAAGAATAGATCTAGGGTATTTAGCAAATAGCCTTCTCCATCGTTGGAGAAAGGAAAGAAACTTTTCACCCTTTGCTTGTTTGGTGTTGTAGAGTTCTTTTAAGGTCACCCCATGTTGGATGTTGAATGAGAAGTGTGTTATGAACCTATTGATTAGTTCTTCAAAAGATTGGATCTCGGGTTCCATTTTAGAAAACCACTCCATGCAAGTGTTTCCTAAGCTTCTTGGAAATAATCATAGTAAGTAAGAGTCCTCGTGTGCGAACTCTATACTCATGGCTCAAAATTCCCATACGTGATCAAATGGATCAATTCTTCCATTGTATTTTTTGTATGTCGGGTATTCACAATACCGTGGAAATGGTACCATGTTAATGCTTGGGTTGAATGGATAAGGGAAAATGTCGTGTAAGGAATATCTTTTTGTTGGCCCTTGTTGGATATTTTGAAACTGTAATTGTAATTGTTGGATTTGTTTTGTTAAAGCATCTATTTGATTTGGATTTTCCATACTAGTTGTCTAGGGTGTGGTTGTTTCCTTGAGTTGATTGACATCAAAGTCTTTAGGAAGCTTAGCACCTTTGTTAGCTAATAGTAGAAGATACTTTTCCATATCTTGCTCTAGCATCTTTTCCATAAATTTATGGAAATGAGGGTCTTGTTGAACTTTCTCGATTTCTTCTGCAGTTATTTCTTTCTCTTGTGAATTAGTGAGAGGATCAGTGTTGCTATATCATCCCCAAGGGTTTTCTTCAGCCATGGCTGCTATTCTTTCTTTTTCTTCTTGTTGTTGTCTTTGATATGCTACTCGTGTGAAAATAGGCATACAAACGTTTAAAGTTTTACTCTAGACTTTGATCTTGGATTTTTGATTGGATAAGTGTTGAGGTTTTTTTTAATTTAAAATCTGATTTATTCATGTCTAGTTTCATGATGGAAGGATGATAAAAATCCTTGATAGGGAAACTTTGACACAAAAAATCTCAGATTTAGTGATAAGGACACTTTGCAAGATGTTTCAAGACCTAGGCATAATAGTAAAGTTTTCTTTTTGTATGATTCAAGTGTTTTGGACTATGGAAAAAATGTTTTGTACTGATGAAAACCTTGTTTCTGACATGGGAAAACTGACAAACTATCTTACTAACTCTATTTTTTTTACTTTCCGGAGCGCTAAAACAGAGACACGAAGCACTAAAACAAAGTTGGTACGCGCTATAACAGAGGCGTGATGCACTATAACAGAGCAGTGACACGCTATAACAAAGACCCAAAGCACTAAAACAGAGCAGGGATGTGCTAGAACAGAGACCCAAAGTGCTAAAATAGACCAGTGACACACTATAACAGAGACCCAAAGTGCTAAAATAGAGCAGGGACGTGCTAGAACAGATACCCAAAGGGCTAAAATAGACCAGTGACACACTATAACAGAACCATGAGGTGCTAAGATAGAAAACTATCTTATTCTATGAAACTCACTTGGTCTGGTATCATATTGTATGGCTGATTGTGGGATGTATTCTGGATGAATTCTTTGACTGTGATTGTGGTGTTGCCTAAGAGCCCTTCTTTGATAAAATGCTTGTGAATCTAAGGGAGCTATAGCATAGTCGTCATATAACCTCTAGAGAAATCATGATACCTATGAATAAAAGTTATATGTTGGAGTAGAACTTTCCTGCTTTGATATAAAAATCGTTGCTTTCTCAGAATTTGTTTGTATGTAAGTATTTTCTTTAGCTCTTTGATTCATTTGACAAGCGATTTCTTGACAAATTTGGTGGATATCCAATCTCGAATCATGAGAATTTCACAAGTGTTTTGATTTTGAAGATTTTTGTGATGATCTTATCTAAATTTAATGAGAAAAAACACAACAAGCAAGAATAGAATGGTTGACTTTAAAATCCTAGAATCTAAATAGATAGTGTATGTTCTTAAGAATCAAGCATGATTATTCTTGATTTTCACTAGTTTATAACAGATAAGACACTTCAGATAGACTCACTCCTAGAGACAAAAGGTCATCGTTATATACTCGAATGACCCACAGCTTGGAATTACATCGACTCACACAGCCATGTCACCCCCTAGAGGGTGCTCGTGTTTTTGTCTTTTCCAGGTGCGTACTCAGAGTGATGGAAGTGGATACCGGATCCCCTGAGCAAACAATCCTTGGCAATTATATGGTGAGTGCTTGAGGGTAGATTCTTCCCCGCCCCTACACTGCTGAGTATTACAATATTTAGAAACTAACAAGCGTGCTTCTATTTCTAGGTTCTTAGATAGGGTTTCCGTTCAGAGCGGCAAATGGATAAACTCCCTCGAGAGACCTCCCAATCTTTAGAACAAAGATTTTGGGGATGGTTATCCTGCACACTTCTGTTGAAAGAGGGTTTCCCCAAATTCACATAAATTTTTAAGTGGGTTGGAATACCATGGCTTTTGGCTGTCCCCACTCAGGTCATTCCCGTAGGGTGAGTACTTTTTCCCACTACGATAGGCCTGTCTAAAGGTTTTAAAAAGCTTTAAAAATGTGTAAAGAAAAGTGAGTCTGGTATTCTGATGCACCCAGTAAAGGGGAGAGCATAAACCTATCACCCAATCACAGCAAAGAAGTTTGTTCACTTTTAAAACCCAAATGACAAATTAGCTAATCTATATGGAGATATTGCTCCATAAAAGCATGATGTTCAATTTTAATCCCACAAGAAATTGTGAAGTTTCTATCCTAGGATTGATCAATTTTTATCCATTTGCTATCCTAGGATTGGTAAATTTTAATCCATTTTCCGTCCTAGGATTGATAAATTTTAATCAAAAATAGACAAAAATAAAATCTGGCTACAGATGTGTCGGATCCAGATTAAAAAAAATGATTTTAAAGACAAAGAGTCGAGGTGCTGAAACAGTAGATCAACGCGCTAAAACAGTGATGCAGCATGCTAAAACAATTGAGTGGCGCGCTACAACAGAAGATCGGCATGCTAAAACAGACCACTGGCATGCTAAAACAAATGACGTGCGCGCTAGAATAGACCACCAGAGCGCTACACAATCTAGCTGGCGTGCTATAAAAAGTCACGGTTTCGCGAACACTATCATGTCGATACCTGTAAGACACTTTTCATAAAAATTATGCAAAATATGGGGTTAGGCCCCACGGTGGGTGCCAAATTGTAAGCGTAGGAATGAGTTAAACCATATAAACATGCTTATACACCTCTAAATAAGACATTGCATCTAAGATTTAAGAAATTTAAACTAATTTAAACTAAAAATCTTCAGAAATCTGTCCTATTGCTCTCTAATCTACTTTGCTCTCAGATTTTAGAAGCTAATTAGACCATTGAAATGACAATTAGAGAATGAGAATTCAAATTAATTCTATCCCTATATGATTAAATAATTAAAACTACTATAATGGCTGCCATGACTGCAAATGTTGAATGCTGGATGAATGCTGAATGGATGTTGGATGAATGTTGAATGCTTGAATGCTGGATGAACGCTGGATGCTTGGAAAACCTGCAGAGTAAGATTGCACAAGTTGGGATCCTTTCCTTGTAGCCAGAAGCCTATATTTATAGATTTCACGGCAGCACATTTTCACAGGGGTACGGGATAAAAGGCTGGGATTCAATCTAGAGAATTGAATGGCATGAGATGAGAAGGTGGAGCTGATCATGAAGGATTGTTCCTCCCCATGAAAACACCAGGAAAAATGAGAGGGAAGGTGGTTGGAAGAAGATTGGGAGGATTTCCTGCAGGTTTGTCCCCGAAGCTCTTCCCATGAATGACAGTAGAATTAATTAGATTTTAAAAAAATAATTTTATTGGTGAGTGATAAAAGGAATATGACTTATGCATAAATTTAAATATTTTTGATTCATTTAAATTTAGCAAAAGAGGATTGAATAATTTAATAAATCAAACTATAGGGTTTGTTTATTAAATTAAAACAAAAGGAAAATGATAATTAAATAAAAGATTTTTATAATATCTTTATTTAATTAAGAAGAAATGTGATGAGGTAATTAAATAACACAAATTATTTAAGTTGTGTATTTAATTTAAGATAGAAGTATAAAAGAAGTAATAATTAAATAAAACAAAGTTTTTAATTTTGTTTATTTAATTAAGAGAAATAATATGATAAAATGATAATAATTAAATAAAACAAAGTTTTTTTAATTTTGTTTATTTAATTAAGAGAGAAATAGAAGAATTAATAATGAACTTAATATAAATAAATATTTCTATTTATTTACTAAATAGATGAATTTAAGATTAATTAATCAAATAAGTTGTATTTAATTAATTAGATTCTCCAGACCATTTTTAGGTGTCTACACTACCTATGACCAAGTAAGTGGCTATGTTATCATACCAGGGTGTTTGTACACTGAGGGAGAATGGATTCTTATCAGGGAAAGAGTCATCTATGTGTTGATTGTCTTATGATGTAGTTATCCTTGAAATAAAATCTACAACAACATTAATCTTCCCTAACTTATCCACAATGGTTATATCAAACTCCTACATCAACAATAACTATCTTGCCAATCTACCCATGATCAAAGGTTTGTTCATGAGATATCTAATAGCTACATGATTAGTGCACAAAAATATTGTTAACCTATTATGTAATGTTTGAATTTTTTCAATGTATAGATTACTGCCAACATTTCTTTCTCTATCACTATATAATTGAATTCAGCTCCTTGTAATTTTTTGTTGACAAAGTAAATGGCATTTTCAACAGCTCCTTTCTTTCCTAAGACTACTCCTATGGAATAATTTGATGCATCAGTATGGATGTGGAAAGGAGGCTCCCAATTAGGCCCTTTGAGTACAAGAGCATGAGTCAAAACTTCCTTGAAGTTAAAAAATTCCTTCTCACAGGCTTCAGTCCACTAAAATTCAGCATCTTTAATGAGAAGAGTGTACAATGGGGCTAATACCTTGCTAAAATCCTTGATGAATCGCCTATAATATCATGCATGACCCAAGAAACTTGTAACATCCTTCTCTTTTGTAGGTGTGGGAAGATTGGTGATTACCTCAATCTTTGCAGGATCTACTTGAATTTTGTTGTGGGAGATGTAGTAGCTAAGAACTACACCTTCCCACATCATCATGAAGCACTTTTCACTACTTAAGGATAATTTCTGGTCTTCACATGTCTATAGGACTCTCATGATATTTTCCAACACTTGATTAAAATCAACACCATAAATTGTAAAGTCATCCATGTAAATCTACATGCAATCATGAGAAATGTCTAAGAATATGCTAATGACTATCCTATGAAAAGTTGTAGGTGCATTGCATAAGCTAAATGGAAGTACCAAATAGGCATAGGTCCCCCATGGATAGGTAAATGTAGTCTTCTAATCCTTTGGTGCAATTTGGATCTGGTTGTAGCCAATGAATCCATCTAGACAAGAAAATTATTGCTTTTCTAAAAGCGTGTCCAAAAGTTGATCAATGAAGGGTAAAGGAAAGTGGTCCTTCTTGGTGGTAGCATTAGGTTCCCTATAATCAACACAAACTTTCCATTTCCCTCCTTTCTTGGGCACAATCACTAATGGAGACATCCACTAACTATTTGAAATTAGGTAGATAAATCCCACATCTAGTAATTTCTATAGTTCTCCATTTACAATTTCACTAAGTGCAGGTTAATTCTTCTTTGTGGCTATCTTACTAGGGTACAATCATCTTTGATGTAAATTATGTGCACAAACTTAAGGATCCAATCCCTTCATATCATGATAATCCCATGCAAATGCATGTTGATGGGTCCTTAACAGGTTTTCCAATAATAATTGTTGTTCTTCATTTAATTTACTATTAACATTTAGATATTTTCCTTCTAACACCTATACTTGTGTAGTTAACTCTATCATGGCTGATTCATTAACACATGGTACCTTTAGTTCATATGGTAGCAATGCAGGGGAGATACCTATTACTGTAAAAATTTTGTCTACAGGAATAGTGGCTATAGGAAGAGTGGTTGTAGGAAGAACATCTGCAGGTAGAACATCTACAAGAACAATGGTTGCAGGAAGAGAAGGCAGAAGTGTCTTAATTGGAGTAGCAAAATGAGAATATGATGCTTCCTCCACTTCATAATGGTTGTGAATGATGTTAGCCAATACTTCATTCGAATCTTAGAGTTGCATGAAAGGGCTTCTGCCTAGCATCATAAGTTGCACCATAGAATTAACTTCCTTGGCCTCTTCACAAATGTGTGGCCATACAAGCTTATCTTCATCATGAGATGGCTAAGCAGGTGAATAAAGAACAATTTTTTGGTGTTCCTCCCATCTAAAATGGTCATTTCACCTAACCAACATCCAATGTATGCATCTACAATTGCCAACCATGGCCTTCCAAGAATAATGGGATACCCACCTAGTGTAGCTTTAGGAGAAAGAATCATAAAGTCTATTGGGTACTCCCAGGAGTTTAGAACTACCACAAGATTCTCCACTACACCATCAGACTTAACAGTCAAGCTATCAACAAGCTACAGGACAGTAGGAGTAGATCTCATGCTTGCAATTGTTAGTTGTTGTAGGATGTCCTTGGTCATTACATTTATTGTTTCCACTAAATCAATTAGAGCATTCTTTACTTGGAGCCTATTTATGACAACTACTACCACAAGACTACTTAGGTCATTATACTTGGGGATAGTCACTTTTCCCAGCATGATGTCAGCTAGCTGTCCCACCACATGAACTGTAGTTGGGTCTTTCTCTTTCCTACCTTGTTTCTTGAGATATTCTTCCTTGATTTCTTTGTCATAGATTGGAACATCATTTATGGCCTAAAATAGAGGTATATGGACACATATATGCTTCAACTAGTCCAAGATATGGGTATGTGTAGGATCATCATGGAAAAAGTAGGCCCTTAAGTGGCAAAAAATTCAAAAAATTCAGAGTTAGGCAACTTGATGTAAAAATTTGAATAAGTTATCTATATTATTTTAAAAACATGTAAGAATAGAATTTGTAGAAAATTGAATGTAGTTTCTAAACTAATAGGTTTATTTAAAAAATAAATAAATCTACTTGGTGAAAATTTGAAATTTCAATGTAGCAATACTTAAATTTCAAGGAAAAAATAAGTAGGTGTTTGTCTGACCACCCTAACCACAATAAAATGATAATTATTTTTATAATATTTTAGATATAAGTAGAGGATTCATGTCCTAATGTGATCCATATTTTTTTGTAATTTTTTTCCAAGTAAATAATTTATTATGAATTTTTTATTACAACTTTTTAAAAATATAAAAAATTGCATATTTGACAACCTTAACTTGGTCAAAACTTCATGAAATTAAATATATACTTTTTAATCATATAGTATACAAAGCATAGAATGTGATGCATGTTTTGGATTCAAAAAAATTGATACTATTTGAAAGTTATAGATGTTTTTTAATCAGCCTATCAATCAGGACTTTAGTCATAATTCAAATAGAAAATGAATAATAATTAGTTATTGAATTCAAATTAAAGTATAATTTATATTGGTGGAAAGCTGAGAATATCCTTTAAAAACCCTTTTCATTTCCTCAATTTTGGATTAAAAAAAGTCATCATCCACATGGGCCATCATATCACTTACATATCGCCACTTTTTGGCCCATCATGATCCTACACATACCCATATCAAAATTTGTATCCTCCTTCTCTTCCTTTTTCTTGGAAAATTCCAATCTCTGAGGAAATGGTGGTTCTTGTTCAGTCTGCTTGACTTGGACTGGTTCAATATTTTTAGGTACACTTGGCTAAATGGAATCATTCAGAGGCTCCTCCTCTTCCATAGGAAGTTTAGTGATAATGGGCTTGGAAGGGGCTGGTAGAGTAGTTCTTGAATGAAAGAGGATATCACTTACACTCATAGAATATGCAAGGAATTGATTTGAATTAGTAGAGTATGCAGGTTGTTGTGGTTTGTTATTTGGATTGGGTGTGGGCTAAGATAGTAGTTGAGTAGGTTTAGGTGCATTTGAGCTTGGATTAGTAGGTGGAGGCATTATAGCAGGCTGTTGGGGCTAAGAAGGTGGCTGCATGTAACTAGTTTTTTGGGTAGGCCATTACTGTCCTCTCCATTGATTAGTTTTCTACCAATTTCCTGGAGGTGGCTACCAATGCCATTGAAATTGTTTCCAATTCCCCTAAGGTTACTAGCACTAGGGTGGAGAACTTTGATGTCTAGGCCAAGCATTTTGAGGGTTACTCCAAGGCTATGGCGGATATGGGGGCTTCTATTGGTTACCAGATGAATAAGAATTAAAATATGGCCCAACATAGGATAGTAGATCTAGTGGCATACCTTGTCTTGGAGTCCAAGGCTTCCTTTGTGCAACATAGCAGACTTGGTCTTCTTCAATATGGATTGTATTGAGCTTAGGTGGAACCTTCCTGCTTTCAAGATTAGCTACCATCTTACATTTGCAGTCCTTCTTTTGTCAATAGTGAGGGAAATACTCTATCAAAATTGCCTCTGTCTCCTCTTACTTCTTCTTGGTCTAAAATGTATCTAGCTGAGTAGCTATATTTTTTATAATTTCTTGCTTGAAGTCTACTAGAAAATGAGTAATCTCAATTCTTGAAACTCCACTAGTAGTTGAATTACCCATGGAAGATTGATAAGCTCTCCCTTTCTTGAAGCTTCCCTAGAGTAGTTCTAGCATATTTTCTTGACATCCTCCCAAGGAACTTAGGAGATGTCTCCTCCTCCCATGAGGTCCAAGGTATCAGTGCAACTATCATTGATTCCTCTCAGGAAAGGAAAATTTTGTGGGTCTTCATTAAGTGTATGGTGTGGAGATTTTTGTAGGAAAAACATAAACCTTGCAATGTAATCTTCTAGGTTCTCATCTTCTTTTTGTTGCATCCTAAAAAATGTCACCTCCTCTCATGTCACTACCCCTGCAATATTCCTTGTATTTCTCTAGGAATTTTGTCTTCATGTCTTAAGTTTCCATAGTATCTCTACCTAGGCTCATGAACCATATTAATGCAGTCTCTTTTAGAGTGGTTTGAAATAGCTTAAGCTTATGGTCATTAGTAGTATAATCATAACTCCTGCAGATTATGTCAAACTCAAATAAAAAGGTATCAGAATCTTTTGTGACAAGTCCATAAAATTTTGGGAGTGATGAGGTAGGAATTTTTTTGATGTGTCAACTTCATTTTGATAGGCAATGGGGAAAGGAAAAGTTGGTTGGTTAGGTTTATTCCTATTTACATCACCCATGCCTACTTGATGTGGTTCCAAAGCAAAGGGTTTCTCAAGCTAATTTTTTATCTTCAGAGGAGACTTCAAAACTAGTCAGATCAGGATATGAATCAACAAAGGGGTGTGGATCTTCTTCTTCTTCTTCTTCTAGTAGATTATGATATTCAACTAGATAGAATGGATTAGGATTGTTAGGAAGAAATATCCCATAAGTATCCCTTCTCCTTCCTCTATGCATGTAGTATCACTCACTATCATTCAACTCACACAAGGAATTAGTAAAGAATAAGAGGGTTCATTACTTCCTAAATGATGATATACTAAGAACAACTTCAAGAAACAATACAACAAGAAAAACTACTAATGAATCCCAAGGACACCCTAGTTTGACATCATCCTTGGCAACAACACCAAAAAATTTAGCCTCCTACAATGATTTAATAACTAAGCCCTGATAGCCTTGATTTATAGATTGGACATCTAACCTGAATAGCTATTTCAATCATCATGAAGGTGCATTTAACTTGTCAACCCAGGGATGTGAAATTGAAATGGGTCAGTACAATATGCGCACTAGGAACTCAAAGTATCCATTTCATTCTATAGCTAAGGAACACACAATATGGAAAGTAAATTGCTTGGAAGGGAATGAAACAAATGTTGAACATCAATCAATGACTATGCTAAGTTGAAATGCATAACAGGAATGGAAATTTGAGCAACAAATAGGAAACTACTTTGTATGGTTTGGTTGTAGGAACAATCACAAAATGGAATTTTAGTGGCTACAGGAACAATCAGTGCTAGATTTCTAACTAGTTACTAAATAGTACGTAATACTAAACTAATGCTAAACTAAGAAGATGGATTACTCACCAAGTGGACCCCCTTGGATAAGTATCCTCTAAAACTAATGAGAACTCAGATGCTTGAACTTAGAACTTTATTTTATTCACTATAAATCATGAGTACAAAAGAGTAATGTATCTGTATTACTAAAAACTAGAGAGTGTAAGTACAATATCAAATCATGCAACCTTCTGAAGAAGGAGCATTAGATCATTATTTATACTATTAGGTAAACAAGGCAGTCAACTCCATGACTAGGAGGATGCCATTTAGGGAAAATAGAGAAAATGGAACGATAGTGGTTACACGTGCATGAAATCTAGTCAGACATGCAGGTCTAAATGTAGATTCAGTGCTGCAGTAATTCCCGTGCATGCTTGATCATTAAAGTCCACTACAAGGCGGTTACATTTAGTTGCATAAAGATCTTTTGTCATTGGCCTCCTTTGACTTGGAGTGATTCCTTTGTTGGACATTATGGTGCATGCCTAGCTAGCAGTGTCTTCCTCAACATAGCATATTAAATTTGCATGGCAATTTCAGTACACATGTAACTGCACATCTAGAACCACCTTAAGTAACATTCATTAACCACATGAAAAATCAATATAGATAATCCAAATAATATGCCAAATATCATTAAAGATTGCAAAGATAAGATTAAGTCCAATGTCAATGGTTTGAGGGAAACATTATGAAAATACCAACATTTAACATCAAATTCCATGACATCTACTAGAAAATAAACTATAGATTCTACCCAAAATTGGGCAAAAAATAGGCTCATCATACTCAATGAAACAATTCAAATCACACCGTCAAGATCTGCAAGTTACGGGAAAGATCTATGAATGATCAAACTAGTTGAAAGTTGGGAAAATTATTTTGGTGCTGGTTCAAGAAACTACCACATAATCCAAAAGAAATAACTTCCTGGAAAAAGGATCCAATCATACTCAAATCTAGGAATAAAGAAAATGAACATGTCCATGATTAAAAAATAGATCCTCATGGTCTGGTGAGAAAATATGATGAATCCACCAGGATGAACTGAACATGAACCGAACAAGAACAAAAACTAAAATGAAATATTTTTGGTTGATGCAAGATTGCCATGACTGAAGGATGCTCCTACATCAAACACCCCTGGTGAGAATTTTTTTTCCATGAGATGAACTCATTAACATCTGAGAGGATTTAGGATATAAATCCCATGCTCATTCCTGATCCAAATGTCTTCTTTGTCTATACTTTTATTCCTCGTAATCTCTTTTCTTTCCTCTACTAGATTCTTCAACTTCTTCTTCTCTTCACCTTTATTTCCTACCTCATATCTACACATGGTAATAAGGGATATCTAAGGGATATCTACCACCACTCACCTTCTTCCACTCATCTAATCTTCCTCTTCAATGGGACTCCATCTTATTTGTAACCAAAGTCTTCTGCTTGATAACTCTACCCCTACATCCTTCTGGTGCCATCTCGTTCTCATATTTATCCACAAGGCTTCTCTTCAAATCCATACTATCCTTCCATATAGCCTCCGCATTCTTCTTCTCAACATTGCAACTCTTCAAAAGACTTGGATTCCTCACTCCCTCCTCTTTATTCTTCAAGGAAGCCAAGGTAAACTTCTGTCCACCCTTCTCTATAGTAATTAGATTCCTTCTACAATAATATATATCTCCTCTATCAAACTTCCAAGGTCTACCCAATAGAAGATGACAGGAACTCATAAACAAAACATCACACAAGAATTTATCTCTAAAAGGGCCAATATTAAAATTCACCAAACACTACTCTTTCACCTCCACTATATGATCATCTTGTAACCAACTTATCCTATAAGGACAAGGATGTAGAAACCTCTTCAAACCAAGTTTCTCTACCATCTCCTCAGATACCAAATTATCAATACTACCACTATCCACAATAACCTTACATCACTTACCTCTTAACTTGCACACAGTCCAAAAAAGTTTCTTCCTTTCATGTGAAGTCTTAGTCTCTTCCCTTCTCTGCCTCATCAAGACTTTCCTAATCATAAGGGATTCTCCTTGCTCTAGTTATATCTCATCTAGCACTCCAGTTACTTGCTCTTCAAGTGCCATGAAATTATTTTTACCAATTCCTCTACTTGATCCTTCAGAACACTCAAAAGATGAATATCCAATTTCTCCACATTTGCAACATTTACCCAAGAATTCCTTGCTACTATTTCCTCTCCTTCTTTCTCTTTGATCTAATTCTTTACTCCACTCAGGCCTTGATTCTTCTTCACTTGTCTGCTTCTCCTTACTACTACTCATCTACTTTTCTTTTTCCCTAGGGTTATTCTGTTGTCTTTTCTTCACTTTATCTTCTACCTTAAGAGCATATTGGAAGGCATCCTCAACTATGGAAATCCTTAACATGCTTATCTCATCCTGAATGATAAATATAAGGCCATTTATATACCTTGCCACTTTTTCCCTAGTCATGTCTCATTGCCCAGATCTGATAGTCATCTTGTGAAATTCCTTAGTATACTCTTTCACACTCATGCCCTTCTACTTCAAGTTTTGTAACTTCTTGAACAATTCCAACTCATAGTCTTCCAGAATGAATTTAGCCTTCAACCTTGCAACCATCTACTTCCACTAAGTGATTCTCATTTTACCATTTTCCATTCTATCCTTCTACAACTCTTTCCACCATAGAGCACCATGCCCCTTCAAATTAGTTTGTGCCAACCTAACCCTCAATGGGTCTCTAATATCTTCAAGCTCAAAATAGTCTTCCAAATCTCCTATCTAGTCTATCAAGTCTTCTAGATTCAATGTACCAAAGAAGTTAGAAACCTCCACCTTATGAGTTTTACTCACTTGTGCCACTACTCTCAAAATTCTCTCTTCTCTCTCATCTATTGGTCCTTCAACTTCTTTAGCCTCAAGTTCTTCTACAACCTCTTCATATTAATCCTCTAGTTTAGGATTCATCCTCAAACCAACAAATGCATTCTAGATCTCATTCCTTATCTCATTTCTAAATGGAGGAAAATATAGATCAAAACATTATTATTATTAGAAATATCAGTTACAAACAACTGATGACATTTGGTTTTATAGATTTAGCTCACAAGCTTGATACAACATGCTCAATTATAAAACATTCCTATATGCTCCTTAACACGAGCAAAAATATTCTTTATCAAATCTACATTAACCTACTTAATCAACTTATCCCTTCTCTAATGATCTATTACAAGATTTATATCATATCCATAGGTCTAGAATCTTTCACATTGGCCAAAGATCATTACAATCTCCAATGAAAGAAAAAATAACGTGTGCATGAATAGGCTAGCCTCAAATTTGAATTACTCCATGATGAATGTATAGGATGAAGTGTGGACCTATAATTAAGGTTGGGGACACTCCATGGAATAATTTAAATAACACCATTGATATCTACAAGTTACGGGAAAGATCCACAAATGATCAAACTAGCCGAAAGTTGGGAAAATTATTTTGGTGCCTGTTCAAGAAACTACCACATAATCTAAAAGTGATAACTTGCTAGAAAAAGATCCAATCACACCCAAATCTAGGAATAAATAAAATGAACATTTCCATGGTTAAAACATAGATCCACACATTCTGGTGAGAAAATATAATGAATCTACCAACATGAACTTAACATGAACCAAATAAGAACAAAAAATGAAATGAAATATTTTTGGTTGATGCAAGATTGGCACGACCTAAGGATGCTCTTGCATCACCAATAGAGATCTTAATATTTTTTCAAGCTTTTCTAGATTGTGCACATCTTTTGCAAGAGAATTTTCACCTTTCAAATTAGTTTCCCATATGAAAATCCATGCTAGTGAGGATACTTTGTGAATAACAATTTTAATAGTTTTAAAAAATATATTTGTTATGTGTGTTGCAAAGTCATTGTCTTATGCATAAGCTCCCATTTTTATATTTTATGGTACATCAAATTTTTAGTAACATCAGTTGGTTGAGTCGAACCATAAAACAAAGTTAGAAAGTTCATCTCCTCTACATACATATCCCCAAAAATACGAAGAGGTTTAAACCCTTTCGATGGTACAATTCAATGCTTTTTTTGTCAGGGTCTTTGATTGATTGTGTTTTATTAAACCAAAGTATAACTAATTCAGTTATTGGTTTGTCATCCTCTTTAGACATTTCATCTTTTATACTTGGTTTTGTTTCATTTTTTTCTTTTCTTTTGTCCTCTTTTCCAACAAGTCATGCCACTCTCTATTTATAGAGATGTTCTCTTTTGTGTACAACAATGTTTTGGATAGGGAAATTAAAGCATTCATGACTATAGCATGTCTAACATTACCTTATACATATGCATTATCATATTATATCTTTTGCTTCACTTTGACTACTACTATCATATTTTCATCTAGCTCCCTAGGAAATGCTTGTTGCACTTTATCAAAATCTACAAGAACATTGATGATTGTCCCAAGCAAACCATAGTGTGCTCATTTATATCCCAATTGCCTCATTTGCACAAAAGCTATGAGAAAAGATACAAGAATTTCCTCTAGAGTATTCAAAGAGTGAACAACATCTATTTTTGAATTTCATCTTATTCTTAAGGGTGTCAAAAAATATGGGATCTTACCATCTAATGTGGCTTTTATAAACTATTTGCAAATGGGTTGTCCTATTGCTATATTTTTTCATCTATCTAAATAGAAAGCAAGGAAAGATCTTTTACAAGTGAAACATCAACTTTATGAATGTTGCAATGGAAATGAAGCATGTCACAAAGACAACATGGTTGAGTGGGTGTGTCATTTATCATTTGCAAGTATGAGTTAATAGATTTTTGGATTGTATTATTTTTTGTGCATATGTGTTTTTCTTTTGTTGGTCGAGAAGTAGTGTTTGTCTTCTAGACAATAGAATATGCATATGGTCTATGATTCAATTTTGGAAAACATAAAGCATAAGCCTTTTGTGCACTCCACATTTATTTTTTGAAAGAATGTAATAATTGTTTTTGCATTGGATTTTGGATAGATTGCATGATTAAATTTTACTTTGCATATGCAAATTGTAATGTGTTTGTGCACTACACATTTGTTTTTCTAAAGAATGTAATGATTGTTGACACACTGTCTTTGGGGTAGGTTTATAGGACTAAATTATTCTTGTGAGATTGGTAATGGATAGGAAAAAAGTAGATTTTGTAGTATGTGGCACATTTTCATGAGACAATTGTGCGTTGTGGAATTTTGCTTTTAGGGAGAATATTGTCTTATGTGATTTTGATTTTGTTTCAGTTGGTGTATGTATTGTTATAGCTATTTATTTTTTATGAGAACTAATTATATTGTTTATTATTTCCAATTTATAAGTTCTTGCCATATGTTGAATACAAAGTGACTCATTGATATGGATGTTGTGAGTCAATCATTTGTTTTGTTCAAGTGGTTCATAATGACAATGTCTCGAGCTACTTACAAAGTAAATTAAGTTAAAAAAAATTTTGGGATTCATGCAATTATAGTATGTTTTGGCTCTGGGATATGGAGATGCTTGCCATATGTGTATTCTTGTAGCAAACATGTGGGACAACTATAGTGCACAAAATTCAAACCCTTCAAGGCCACTTTGTGCATATGGAATTCTAATCCTGGAAACCAATGATTGTATTTGCATTAGATGATTGTTGCTTACTATGCTAGATTGATCAAAAGTGTTGAAACAAGCCAATGCATATTTGTTTTCAACTATCAATGCATTGGCTAATTAATGTGCCATAAATAATCGAAAAACAACTAGATTAAATTATTTAGCAAGAAAAAAAGCTATAGTAGCAAACATGCTTTTTCCACATGTAGTAGTAAATGTAACCACTCTACAAAGTACAAGTGTATCAAACACATTTTCTATTATGTTCCAAGTGTTTTCCAGGTTGCAATATGTGATTTTAAAATGTGTTTAGATGTTTTGGATGCAATTGCATGTATTTAGTTGTGAAAAGACAGGCTCATAGTGGACAACAATAGAAATTGTATCATGGAAAAGAATTGATATTGTAGGATTACATGCATCCTTGTTGAAATGTGAGTACATTGTTTTGTATGTTAAATACCAAATAAATATTGGTATGTTTAGCTAGTATTCTAGCCATTTTAGATAGAATATGTCACCCAAAATCCCACTTTCACCTCTATCATTGATCTTTGTGGATGAAAGCCTCATTCTTCATAGATATGTGTTTTTGTCATGTATATTATGCAATTTTCTTAGCAATGCTAGGTGAAAATTAGTATCATAGGATCCTAAAGTTATAGTGCAATGGTTGTGAAGGAAATCCAAGAAATGATCCACAAGACCATTGCATAGCTCTTTCAATGTGTAATGGTAATGAAGTGAAACATGCACTGTGTCAAATAATCAATCACCAATTTTGTAATTGATTGATTCAATTTGAAAACAATGTGCATAATGGAGAGCTTCATTGATTGATATGAAAGGTGCATTCACACTTGGTTTGTAGGTTTCTACTACAATTGGCTATTGTGGCAGTTTTTGTCTTTTATGATGATTGTTTGTAAGCATGTTTCCAAATTTCATGTCAAAGGACAAAAAATAGAAATTGTATTGATAATATTTAGTATAGTAATTAATATAAAACAATGTGCCAAGCTTGAAACAATGAATACATATAAATAATAATTGAATAGGAAATTACTCAAATTTGTGATCAACATCAATGCAAAATTTGTAACTATAGCCTCTGGTTCAGTACTATGCACTAAAAGGCCTACAAGGCAAGAAAAAACTCTTAATATCAATTCATGTGACTAAACTGAAACTTGTTCTAGAACTATTGAGCAAGGTAGTGGGTATTTGAAAATAGGAAAAAGAGAAATAAGGATGATAATATATTACTCACATTGATCAACAAGCCTAAATGTGTGATGGTATCATGTAATTGGAAATCCTATGTTGTTTAGACCCTTTAAAAATGAAAGAAAATAAATTCAGCAATAGCAAATGTATCAAGGAAAAGCAAATAAACTAAGCAAAAGAAAATAAATTAAACAATTTAGGTATTAATCTTGTTTTATTTTTGAAATCCATGTATGGTTTGAGCTTAGATACATATATGTGTACATACAAACATATGCACATCGTGTGTGTGTGTGTATATGTATGCATAGACATACATATATGTATCAAATTAGTTGTAACCTTAAAATTTCTAAGCAAATTCTACTTTATGAATATGTAAATAGTAGAAACTTTGTCAAGTAAAATGGTATTATGCTTTATTTGTTTGGTCCAAGAAACCAAAGGACAATTTCCAACATCCAAGAATACAAGGATATTATGCTATATCTGTGTGTTCTAGCAAGTGAAACTACAAAGTGCAATATGCAAGAAAATTTTGTTTTCTCAATTCCCAAGGACTAGCAATTTTGTAATGTCCAAGGAAATTCCACTATCTCAACATGTAACTACAAAAAATGTTCCAAGCTCCATGGAAACTATGCTCTACCAAATTCTTGAAACAAAATTGTATTAACAAAATTACAGTTTCTCTTGCTATGATTAAAAAAATAAGTGAATATTTCTAATACAGACTTTGGTGATTGATTAGTAGTAACTAGAACAGAGTAGCTATGACCAACATCAATGCCTAAATAATCATTGAGTTTTCCAATTATGTGAGTCTAGCCAATTTCTATAGGCTCCACATTGTGAGCGTGAACACCATCCTATCAATGACTTCTTCTCTATTGCACTTGATTCTTGTAGCAAACCAAGATCCATTACAAGTAATTGGAAGTAAATGACTAGGTCCTTTTATGTATAACTACAAATATAAGTGAAATATTAATTGAAATATGCAATTACCAACTACACAAAATATATTTGATGAATGGCACTATAATAATATACAAGTAGAAGATAAAAATAATCGATAAGGCACAAAGAAATACATTGATTATGTTTCTAAAACTCTAATGCTTATTTTACTGTGATTTAGATCTATGGAAAAACTAGTTTTAGACTCAGATTTACTAATAGTAACTATATCTTACCTCACTCCAGTGCAATTGTTCATAATCATTTTGGCTTTTCTCATCAATGACAACACTATCACAATTATATAGAGATCCATTGTTATCAAGTGTTTTCTTAAGGACCTACAGAGAAGCAAGAGAAGGAAAAAGTAGAAAAAGGATATAGTTGTAAGGAATACCATAGGAAAATAGACTTGATGCATGACTATAGTTGTAATATAATAAGTTTTTTATATTTAACCAGAATAAATTTTTTTCATAAAAAATAGGTTGTGATTGTATAAAATAGGAATAAAAAATAGATTCAACTTGTAAATTTAGAACACAGTACCTTATAAATTTCATCTCCTATGCATTCACATATGCATTAGATGATCCAAGTAACAACCATCACCTGCAAAAACCAATGAACCTATCAATATTAATAATAAATAGAAAATCTATATAACAATGCATTTCAATTTCCAACACCCAACATTAGCATCAGTTTTAGACAAGGCATGTGAAATTATATGAACAACACCACCTATAGATAGAAACATTTGTAGTCAAGGAATGTGTATAGCAACAAAATATTAGCAATAAATAATCCTATAAAAAATTGCTATGAAGATATGAGATGCTCACTATATTTTGTGGAATCATTTTATGAACAAGGTATTCTAGCCTTTCTTTTACAACTTTCTTACTAGTTCTTGGCATTTTCTTGCTATCTCCATCCCTAGTAATGCATTTGTTAGAAATCATGTTGGTAATATTTATTGTTTACCATGCTAATGTTTCTCGAGTTATTTTATTAAAAGGAAATTTTGGCCTTTACTTTGCAATTTGGTCATTGGCTATTGCCATTTTCGTTGTGCTCATGCCCATTAATGTGGTCCTTAGGAATCGTGTGGACAATGGTTTTTTCACCAAGCTAATGTTTTTGAGATTATTTTATTAAAATACAATTTTGGCCTTTTCTTTGCAATTTTTTCATTGGATGTTGCCATTTTCCTCGTGGTTTTGTGTTTTTTTAATCAATTTAATTTTTCTAATTAGTTTAATGAATTCCTAATGTTTTTTTGTTATTGGAAATATTTCATGACTTTGTAATGTTCTTTGATATAGTTGTTTCTTCATTCCCAATGTTTCTGTTGAAACTTGGCATTTTAGTGAGGACATTATGCATTTACTATTAGCACATTTTCATTTATTGTGAATAGACTGAGGTGAAGGTGTCATTAATGGCTTATGGTGTGAAGTTATAATTTTTTTGAGAAATGGATTATTTGAATTGTTTATTCATTTTCTCATATTACATGAACATATATACATATTTTAATGTCTATGACTGCTTCATGAACAAACATTTAAGTTGGATTGAAAAAATACAAAAACACAACTAAAATATCGAAAGGAAATGTGGAAATTGCAAAGACAAATATTAACCCATAAAAACACTCATCGATATTAAGGAACAACAAAGGTCAAACCATTATAGCAATGTAAAAAAAAAATGAGAGAGTGAAATTTTTCTATTGAGAGAGTTTATGTATTTTGTATTGGAAGCAAAAAATAAGGCATTTGCAAGTTCCTATATCTTTTACAATGTCATTTTATAGTTTTTTACATCTCTACATTTTATGGGTTAATGTCTATTGATTGTTCTTCTCTACATTTATGGGTCAATGTCTCCTCTTCCCTATCTTTGAGTGCTTTTATGGGTTAGTCTCTATTATTGAGTTAAAGACCTAACACCACAATTCATTAATGTTGACTTCTCTACTGGCCACAATTAAGAATGGAACTAAGTTTTTCTCTGCACCCATGCATGCCAAGAGCACATCAATCTATTAATTGAAAATAAAAATTATGGGTCTGCATAAATGCAAAATGTCTACGTATAAAATCATTTCATTCATTGGTAATTTTTTCTTTCTATTGGAAATATTTCATGGCTTTGTAATGTTCTTTGATATAGTCATGTCTTGGCATCGAGTGCTTATGTCAATGCATGGTGTTTTAATGAGGCATTTAACATATTCTGGCCCCTGATTTTCATTTATTGTCAATGGAATTATGTGTAGCTACCATTAATGAATTATGGTCTCAAGTTTTAAGACTTTCAATAAAAGGATTATATATGCATTGATTACTCATTTACATAGATTATTTGATAGTGAAATTTGTCAAAAAAAGAGGTGCTTGTAATTTGCTAAATCTTTTACATTGTCTGTTTTGTGTTGTTTATTCATTTGCTTAGATTGTTTGATGAGCATGAAAGCTCTATATATTGATAGGGTCTATATCTATCATGTTGGAAGCAACAAATAATGCGTTTGAAAGTTGCTATATCTTTTACATTGTTATTCCATATTTTTTATGTCCCTCTAATGGATTAATCTTTGTTCTTCCTTATCATTGAATGCTTTTATGGGTTGATTTTTATTGTTTAGTTAAAGACTTAACACCATAACTCATAAATTTTGAGTTCTTTATTGACCACCATTAGCAATGAAATTAATATTTTGTCTGTCACACATGTATGTCAGTTGCTCTTCAATCTATCAAATGAAAATCAGATCTAGATAAGTGAAAAATCTATCTATGTAAATTATGCAATATTTCATCAATATACAATGTTTTTTGTTAGGAACATCCAGTTCTTCAATGAGATTACATTCATAATTTTCTATCATTTCTCTTCATTTCATTGATTAACAATGGAAGTAGTCTTTTTTCTACATGCACACATTCCAACTACACTTCAATCTATTAAATAAAAATAAAAATGAGATCTAAATAAGTACAAAATGTCTCGATATAAAATAATTCCATGAATTGGTAATGCTTTGTTGTGATTGGATATATTTCATGGATTTGTATATCTCTACTGCTCCCTATCCTTTCCTACTTTTATGGGTTAATATTTGTTGTTTAGTTAAATATGACTTAACACCATAATCCATTAATGTTTAATTCTCTATTAGCCATCACTAGCATTGCAACTAATCTTTTCTTTGTCACATATGCATGCCAACTACACTTAAATCTATGAAATCAAAATTAGGTCTAAATAACTAAAAAATCTCTCGATGTAAAATCTATGTCTGTTGAGAGGATTTATAGCTATCCTTGTGGTATGCATACTATAACAAATGTCTTTGTATTGTTTTAAAGCACTTGTGTTGTTTTAAAGAACTTGTGCTCTTTTAACCATGTTTAAAGTCTCGAAAAGGTTTTTCATAATTTTCTCATGATGTTTGTAATAATTATTGATGCAAAGACTACTGTTTTCTATGTGTTATTACCTATTCATGCATTGATTGAAAACCATGCCACTAATGTTTATCCTATGGTTTGTGGCATGATTTTATTGTAAGGGAGTTTGGTTTTTTTTTGGAATTTTTCCCATTCAATCCAAATCAATTGTGTGTCCATGGAACAATGATAGTAATTGAAACATGTATATCTTTTCAAGATATACTTGATGATCAATGTATTTTTTGATCCATGCAAATCATGCATATCTTCAAGAAATAAGACTTATATTCAAGATGTCTATTTGAAACTAACAAAATTGAATTTTTCTCTTTTTTTTGCATTTTTCTCATTGCCTATTGATATTTTGATTTTGGTTTTGTATTCTCCAATTACAAATTATTCTTGGGAACAATGAAGGAAAAAAAATCATCAATTCATAATGTTTTGTTGCTATACACATGTATTGACTATAGGTGTTTCTATGAACATATGGCATTGTTGATAGCAATTCATGAGCCTTGTATCTATGAGCATATTTGGTATACATTTAGATCTATTTTTTGTTTATTTTCATCAGATTCAAATGTGGTTCGCATCAATGGATTATGGTTCTAAGTTTTACAACTATCACCCAAAGGATTCTTGTCTGTGACATTGAAAGATGTCTATGCATTCAAGATATACATCATGTATCATGTATGTCTTGATGCCTGGACCTCATGTATATCTTGAATAGATTACAGTTATGTTGAAGATATCTATTTTCATTGTTTAAATTAAAACTTAGCTCTTTTTTATTGCAATTTTTTGATTGGAACCAGATATTTTGGCCATTTATTTTTCTATTTTCCAAATTGAAATTATTGTTAGAATGAAGAAATGGAAAAATTTTATCCACTTCTAATGTCTTGCTACTTTTGACATTTTTTTTCACTATGAACATCTATGATGGGTAGGCTGCATTGTCGATAGTAGTTAACATGCCCAATTGGAAATTGGAATGCATCATTACATAGATTTTATTTACTATTAAGATTGATAGGTGCATTGATAATAGAAGCACTAGGTTATTGCTACAAGGAAATCAATACTTGTAGCTCGTAAACTAAAAAATCACTTTAACCAAATAGGATTTTGGTTTCTGTGATTTTAGGTACCTATTTTAGAAACAATTGTCCAATGCTTGAGCAAGCAACACCAATGGCTAGATCCATGTGAGTAGGAGAAATATGTCCCATAGTATACAACACTATCATAACTATGAGTCCAAAAGTAGCAACATTTACCAAATGAGCTAAAACATTGTTGCATGCATCCATCATTACTTGTCAACACCCAAGCAACATTAAAATCAAATCTGAAAGAATTTCCATTACACTTCACATAGATTGCATCAATTTCATTAAATTACATGCAATAAGAATATTTTCATAACACATAATAAGTATGAATTGTATTCTAATCACAAAATATGATCCCAAATAAATTTGAATTGTAATCTAGTACTGAATCCATGCATTAGAAAATGCTACATCCATAATCTTCTAAATAACATAAGAAACGTGAATGAGAAAAAAAGTGAAAAGGATATTGCATTGTTCATTTCAGCTTTAATCTTAAACTCCATACTTCATATGATTCTGGAAACATTTAAAAATTAATATATAACATAAAATAATAAAAATGTTACTCACATATTAGTTGAAATTTTTTAGTGCTTATTTCTACTTCCTCATTAAAGGACATTGTCACAGATGCAAATCCTTGTCCAATTCTAGTTTCCCTATCTATGATTACCTACAAAAAAATTTCAAAGATGAGGTTACAAACATATGCTATAATACATTAAATAGAAGTCTTAACCCTAGAAAAGAAAATGACATTGCAATTTACCTAGAGGATAATTTATCAACTTACTTAGCCATATAAAGAATATAGTAGTTAGGTTTTTTATGAATATATTTAATTGTCAATAATTTTTATCCTAAAATTAAGAAATTCTAAAGCCATATTAAAAGTTGTACTTTATTATTCAACAAAAGTGAAAATCAACGCTACCATTCACATTTATTTCTACCCACGACATTTGTATAATTATTTAGATGTATCTATATACATCCATTTCCACTTGGACAAAGAAATTTAATATATTCTTACATGTATGCATGCTTTTGAATTAGTCTACACTAATCTCTATCGAAATTTCAATTAGTTGCATGTATACATGCTTACATGTATATTATGCTTTTGAATTGTTAGAGCTATTAGAAAAATCATTATGTTCTCTTCCTTCTAGATCTCATGCCATAGAATCCAAAAATGCATAAAGTGGTTTAGAACATACCTTTTCACATTGTTGTTGTAGTGGATCCATGTATTCAATGAAGGAAAGATGCCAAACAATAAACATTTGGAAAAGACCCCTACCAAATCAAAGATTGTTGCAAAATAAACTATGTCATGCTTCTAAATAAATGAGGCCTAAACATCACACATGTATCTGACATGTGTTTTTAGATAATATACATTGTGCAACAATTTTATCTAACAACCTCTAAGACTACCTTCCATGTAGTTTCTTTATTTCAGAGGCTAATACTATTTAGTATTTTCTTCACTCAAGTATGCATAAATAATAGGTACATTCCTTCACCCATTTATGCACATACACACACACACACACATATCTATACACACAAATATATATATATATATATATATATAAATACATACATACATATATAAACACATACATATATACATACATATATATACATAAATATATGTATCCATATATACTTATATATATATATATATATATATATATATATATATATATATATATATATATATATATATATATATATATATATATATATATATATATATATATATACATATATGTGTATATATACATACATACATATTGAACAATAGGGGAATGGGTGATTTATAACCTAGGTCATAGAACACCACTTTTCTCCTATTATCATTCAAAGATGTCCTAAGAATCCAAATTGGATTGAAAATCAACCCCAAAGGGTGAGTCAATTCTCAACAAGGAAGACCTAGGAGGGGTTATTTTAGACTTTGAGGGGTTCACCACCAAGCAAAAGCTTGGAAAAGACAAGTAATCATTCAACTCACAAAACCTAATAATTCAAGCTAAATAATGAGTGCAAGTGATGAAATAATGCAACAAAAAGTTAGGGTATGTGTACTTGGGAAGTCTAGAAATGTAATGAGGATTTCAAAAATACAAAGAAGTTGTCAAAAAGTGCTCTAGAGGACTAAGATTCCCTTATTGTCTTATTAGTCCTACTACAATTTTTTAGGGAAAATGTAGAATCTTCAAATGCTTGAACAAGATCTGAAAGAATCTTTGCAAAATTCCATTTGGAGGACTAAGACGCCATTGCTACCATCTTAGTCTTGATATGAATTTATGAAATCTTTGAAAGTGATCCTGAGGCTTGATTTCTACACTTCCTTATATCCTCTAATCTCAAGTTCTAAAACTTTTTTATCTACCCTATAGGTGAGTTTCCATGAAGATGACAACTTTTCAATGCAACTTTGCAACTTTTCAATTTTTCACTTCAAATGGTCTTGAAGTCTTCAACCTAAATCTACAATCACAAATACACAAGAGAAGAAAAAAATGTTGATTTTTAGTGAATGGAGGTTTTCCTTGGTCAAACCCATTGTTGGTAATTAAACCTTGAAATAAAATGAAATGGAGGGAAATGATGAATGAACAAAGTGCTATATTTCAACTCACCAAACCCTTTTTATGACATCTACAAACTTGTGTGAAATGGCTAGCTTAGATATAAATCTTGAATCAAAGGAATGCTTGATAGCTATGGACTTGAAATTATTTCTTGAATAAAAAATCTACAACAAAAATGTTAGCTCAAAAACACACATGATGCAAGAAGATCTTTGATATGATACTTGAATCTTGATGATGGCTCCAAATGCTTGATGAATTACTCTTGAAGGCTTAAATGCTTGAATTCTTGGATGCTTAGATTCCTTTTTATCTTCTTGGATATGAAAAATGAGTGAAAGAACCTTGTATTTATACTTATCCATGTTTAATATCCTAAAATTACACCACACCAAGCTGAAATATGAATTCATTAAGTAAAGGAGGCTAAATATCACCAATATTTGAAAATAAATCCTGAAAAAATGCTTAAGGGGGACTAAGATGCCCTAGGTAGTGTCTAAGTCTCGAGGCATGAAGCTCGGGGCACAAAATCCAAAAAGGGGCCCATTTAAGGAACACTTGAAATCAGGGTCCCAAGACCTTTGGGTGACAACAACACCCTAGGTGTCTTATTAGTCCTAGTCCAAAAATCAAGGAAACACAACCATAATCATTAAATTATCATTTATCCATTAATGTTTGTAGGGATTAAGCAAAAAAGGATATAGTTTATTAGGCTTGTAGATGCAAAATAGGACCAATTAATACATAAATAAGGATAAATAAAGCAAGGAAGGCCCAAAAAAGTGTGAAAATGCAAGGGTATGCATTTTACTACAACACTACATTTAGTGGGTATGTGCAAGATCATCATAGAAAAAATAGGGCCTTAACTAGCAAAAAATTTAGAAAAATTAGAGTTAGGCAACTTGACATAAAAGTTTGAATAAGTTATCTAATTATTTCAAAAATATGTAAAATAGAATCTATAAAAAATTGAATTTAGTTTCTAAATTACAAGGTTTATTTTAAAAAAATAAAAATTATTTGGTGAAAAATTAAAATTTCAATGCAGTAGCACTTGAATTTTAGGGAAAAAATAAGGTGTCTTTCTGACCACCCTAACCACAATAAAATGATAATATTTTTTTATAAGATTTTACATATGAGTAGAGGAATCATCTCCTAATGTGATATATTTTTGGTAATTTTTTTCCAAGTAAATGATTAATTATGAATTTTTTATTTGAAATTTTTAAAACTATAAAAACCTGTATGTCTGACCACCTTAACTTGGTCAAAAATTCATGAATTTCAATTTCTTTGTAATCCTATAGTATGAAAAGCATAGAATGTGACACATGTTTTAGATTCAAAAATGTGATACTATTTGAAAGCTATAGATTTTTTTCAATCAACCTATCAATCAAGACTTTAGTCATAATTTAAATAGAAAATGAATAATAATTATTTATTAAATTCAAAGTAAAGCATAATTTATGTTGGTGGAAAGTTGAGAATATCCTTTAAAAATCCTTTTTTTTTCATCAATTTTGGGTAAAAAAAAAATTTCAACCACATAACCTACACATACCCATCATATTGCCACTTGTTGGCCCATCATGATCCTGCACATACCCTAGCCCCCACTTAAGTGAGAAGATGGCCTTGCTTGAAACTCACACTTAAGTAGCCAACCATAAAATTAATAGTTGTTCAAATGTATGAATTCTTGTAAGATTAGATGACAATAACCAAGAGGATGACCAAGTCCTTAAGATCAAGATCCTATGACAAACTAACATAGGCACAAAGGAACATGCTTGCATATGATATATGAATCCATAACTAGATCACAAACATACACCATCAAGCATAGGAAAAGAAAAAGGAAAAGGAAAAACAAAAATGCAACAAATCAAGCTTTGACTGGTAGTCTAACATGCTATGGACTAGGTCTAGGCTATTTGTCCAATATGGTTTACAAGTGGAACACACTGTCCACTATACAAACAAAATGCATGCTCACAAGGACTAGTGAAGCTATTTGTCCACTAGGTGATTTCTAGGAATTCCATATCAATGTCATATCCCCATGACTATGATAAGGACCAAAAGAAAATGCATGCTCACAAGGGTGAAGCTAGTTGTTCACTAGGTGAACCCCAGGAAACCATATAAAATCCCTACCTCCATGGCTTTAATAAGGTACAAAGATGCATGCTCACAAGGGATAATGAAGCTAGTTGTTCACTAAGTGAGCCCAAAGAAACCATATTAAAGTCATACCTCCATGACTTTAATAAGGTACAAAAAGAGAAAATACAATGCAACAAGAAAGAGGGATGTTTTAATGGATTTTTCTTAGCTCATGTGAGGTCTTAATCTTAGGGGACATTGCTCCTAATGTCTTCGAGAGAGGACCAATCAAAGGATAAAATATTTTCAACTTAGGGAATATAGTGCATTGCATCACCACTAAGAGTAATGTAATATGCTAAGATAGATCAAACCCCTGAAGGACATTACTCCCAATGTCACCACAAAGAGGAAAACACATCACATGAAGTAAGAAAACCACATCAAGGAACATGGAAAAAATTCCAAAATAATGCCAAGATAATGCTAATGTATGCTCCTACAATAAAGAAATTGATAAACACCATTTTGGGAGCAATTATTTTAAAGTAGAAAAAAAGGAAAAAGGAAAAGAAGGTTGCCCCCTAGAAACACATAAGAGATCTATGGATTTAGGTTCAGTATCTATTCTTACTACAATGATATTAGAGAGCTTAGAACTATCATCATTCCCAAAATACACAGAATTTTAAGAATGACACAAAGAGAGATAAAATAAAATGAAAAACCTTTTGGGTCAACATGGAAGAAACATAGGGTGTCTCGATGCCTTGCGTCATCCCCAAAAGGAAAAAAAAGAAAAAAATAATGAAATGGAAAAGAAAAGATAACAAAAAATCTTTTGGGTCAACATGGAAGAGACATAGGGTGTCTCAACACCTTGCGTCATCCCCAAAAGGAAAACACAAGACAAAAATGAAAGAAAAATATCAAGGGAAAAGAGTGCAACATATAGAAGAATGAAGGTACAAATAGAGGAATTCACAAAGAGAGGGGAGACATCAAACAAAACATTATGGGGGATAGCATTACAAAGATGAAATCAAATAAAAAGAAAGAAAAAAGGAAAGAAAAAATAATAGTAAAGCATATGCGAGTCAGCCATCTAGTAAGTAATCCACATCCCAATCTTGTTTAGTATATCCAAAATGCATATCACTAGCAATAGGGACAACATCAAGTGTTGTACTAGGAGAATCACCAGGTTCAACATGTGGTGAATCACTTAGCTTAGGAGGAACATCACGATCATTATTTTCTGAGCTCATGAAAGAGGAAAATAAAAAATTCAACTCTTTATGCACTTGCTCATCAATTTTAGCTATTTGTTCATCATCATCCAAGTTAACTAGAATAGGAGGACAAATGGTAATATACGTAGAAGATGTTGTTCCTTGTTGTGTTGGAGGCATGGGATTTTTTGGTTTTGGTAAGGGAGAAGGCTCATCGTTTATTGCTTCTATAAAGTTTGGATTTCAATTTTCAATGTTGTTCTCTTCATTCATATTTTGAGCAAGATCATGATGTCTATGCCTCTATTCTCAAGCATTTATGTTTATTTTATTACATTTTTCAAGTTGCTCTTGTGTAGGAGCAAGCTTTTCAACCATAGGCCCCTTTTCTTCTTTTGAGGGAAGAAGGGAAGAAACCATGGAAGGTTGGTCAAACCCTTTCTCTTTGGCTTTATAAATTTTCTTAGGAGGCAGACTAAGACTTGTTTGGTTTTCTCTTGGTCTTTTGTAGGAAATAGGAAAAGGACTTTTTATGGATGGGTCTAGTTTAGTTGGAAGAGTTTGAGGTTGAACATTGTTTTCATCAAGGGGTGGTGGTTCAATCATAGGTGTGGGAAAATTTTCAAGGGATAATTTGGCTATGCATTTTACTTTGAACCTTTCGTAGGATAGGAAAAGGAAGTCTGCACGAGGTCTTATAGGCTACAAGGGCTCAGGCCAAAAATGGCCATGGAGAAATTTCTATGGAAGATAGAGGTTTAAAGCCACTATGTTTCATAATAAATATCATTGCCGACTAGAAACTTTAAGCACTAATGGACAATTGATGGGACCATATTCATGAAGCAAAGCCATTTATAGCCTAGCTTCACATGAAATTAATCCAATTTAGGGATGATAGAGAATTATACACTCAATTTCTTTGGTCCTACTTGTAAAGGGAGTGTGATCAAGCCTATCATAGCATGAGAGAAACTAGATCATGCATTTTAATCTATGCTTTCAGTTTATCTTATCTATCTTGGGTGAGTTCAAGCACATATAATAGTTCTTCTATGATCACATTCTCTCCACATATGGGATCTATTAAAATCCAAGGAGTGAGCCTGTTATTGATTCTATCAGATATGTAAAGAGGACTAGCAAGTGCATTTTTTATTGTTTCTTCCAAAGAGAAAGTAATGTCAATAGGAATTTTGGTTTGTTGTTTATGAGACTCAATGTCAATTGCTCCTATCATTGTATTAATATATAGGACTTTGGTCATTAGTATCCATAGGAGTTTTCTCATTATCATCCATAGGATTTTTCTCATTTTTGCTCATGTTATCATCATTTTCATGTCGACATTCAGTACATCGAGTTTAGTTTCTCTAGCCTTAACAAATGAAATATTGTGGTTAGGCATGGGATTGCTAAAGATTAGCAGGTTTTGGTTAGGAGGAGCTACAAATTTATTTCCTTTGTCATTCATGCCTCCAATTTGGATATGATTAGAATCAATGAGGTCTTGCACAAGATTTTTAAGATGCTTGCAATGTTCTATATCATTTCCTTTTTGTTCGCTAGAAGCATAATAGGCATTGTGTCTAAAGCTCGAAGGTAACAACTTGCAAGGGTTAAAAGGTCAAACAGGAGATAAGGTAAGCATGATTTTGTTTAATAACTAAGTCATGATATTTTTAAGTGTGCCAGGTAAGGGAGTAAATTGTCTTTATGGATCCCCAAAGATATAAGGATTACTCTTCTTTATAGCAGCTACTTAGGTATCAACTTGTTGGGTGGGTTGGGAGGTAGAATTTAGTTTAAGGAAACTTTTTTATTGTCTTTTGAAAGGTTGATAGGTATTTTGGTTTGAGGATTTAGAATTTTTAGGATAGTTAGAGGTGGTTTCTAGTTCACAACTACCTACCAAATTATGATAATCTTGAAGGGCAGTACATAGGTGCATGAAGGAAGGGAATTTCAGCATGGTAATCTTTTCTCATATCTTACTTTGTAGATTTTCTATGAGCATCTTTTGAAGGTGGGAATCAGGAATCTTCACACTATGTTGGGAATAAAGTGATTGGTAAGGAGAAATAAAGTTAGTGAATTTTTTGCACTCATTTTTTTTACATCTCATCAAATCAGCCAATGTCATTTGAGGGACCATATTCACTTGGAAATGCTTAATAAAGGCTTCAACAAGTTAATTAAATGAAGAAATTGAATTATTTGGCAATGTGGAGAACCAATCCAAGGTAATGTCTTTTAAGTATCTGGGAAAAAGATTAGCCCAAATTTTTTCCTCAAGGATAAATTCACTACACAAAGTAGTAAAGGCATTAACATGATTAGTAGGATCTCCCTTTCCTCCATATTTCTCAAATCTAGGGATCTCTATAACTTGTGGCACTGGAGTTCTCAATATCTCCAAAGATAGTGGGTTGATGTTGACATCGTATGAAGGTGGACCATTTTGATTTTGATTTATGGTGAAAACTTGACATTGAATGGATGAAAGGATTTTTAATTTAGGTGGTTAATGATAGGATCATTTCTTGTGGTTTGATATGGAGGTGAATATGGTGATGGTGTGTATGTGTTGGAAGGACTAGTGAATGGATTTCTTATAGGAGGAGATATAAGATTAGATTCCACATAGGTATAAGGAAAACTAGTGGAAATGTTCAAGGTAGGAACGATGCTACTAGTTGGTTGCATCATTTTGGTCACTTGAGGATTCATATAGGTGGGAATGGAGGTTATGTTGAAGGGGTAGAAGTTTCATTTCCTCGTCAGCTTTGCACATTTTTTGAAGCTTGAGCACCATTAGTGGTGGGAGGAAGATGTTTTCCAAATATTTGAGCTATGTTATGCACAAATTTAAGTCATTCATCATTTTCCATCATGTGGTGAATACTATCTATTGTAGGTATAACAATGTTTGAAATGTTTTTAGTGCTCACACTATCTTGTAAATGGGATAGGTCTTCATGCATTTTCATTATGTTCTCTTGAGGGATATGATCAACCATTACTTGAGCACTTGGCATAGCACTTTTAGGTAAGGTAGGAATAGCGAAATAGGTATCAAAGGTATAGTCCATACCTAGTGAACTATTACCAACACTAGGAGTAAAAGAGCTTGATAACCCAAGATCCACAACAAGTGTTTCATCATGGGATGCCATGAGTCTCTCACTTCATCTAACCACAATATTAGTATTAGGAAACTGAGTAGTACAACTCATGCAAGGGATAAACCAAAGAAAGTGCAATGAACATAATATCATATGTTTACAATTACACTTGAAATGAAAGAAATTGGAATAACAAATATTCTGCAAACTAAAACAAAAAACTGAAGGAAGCCAATAGAAGCACAGAAAAGAAAGTTAAAATCATAAAAACTGGAAAGTCAAAGTCAATAGGGACTAAGACACTAGTAAGGGTGTCTTGGTCCTATTGGTGAGATTTTGAGGTTCTAGAAAGTGGAATGGAAAGCAAATAATAGAGACAAGATTCTAAGTCAAAAACCCTAAGAGGGACTAAGATGCCACTTGAAGGGTGTTTTAGCTAGCCAGTAGAGGTTTCTTCAAAAAAATGGTAGATTCTAGATTTTTTACAGTGTTCATAGGTTTCCTATTCAAGGACTTGATGTTTAGAAACAAGAAAATGTGCAAATGAATGCAAGAAAGAGTAACTAATGACAAAAAATTGGATGCAAGATTGAATGCAATAACAATGTTCCTAAATGCAATTAGGATGATGAACATGCACTTTTTAGTTTTTCAATGAGATGAAATGATGCAAGAAAGAAAAAATGCAGCCAATATGTAGTTTCACTAATGCAAATATGAAAAATCTTAGATGCAAGTTCATTAAATATGAGAAACCCTAGATGCACTTTTACTAATGCAAGATGCAATGCAATAATGAATGCAACCTAGATCTATGACTTTAATTAACTCCAAATCAGAAAATGAATGCTAAAAAATGTTACGTTCACAAAAATGAACAATTGGGGAATGGGTGATTTATAACATAGGTCATATAACACCACTTTACTCCAATTATCATTCAAAGATGTCCTAAAAATCCAAATTGGATTGACTATCAACCCCAAAGTGTGAGTCAATTCTCAACAAGGAAGACCTAGGAGGGGTTCTTTTAGACTTTGAGAGGTTCACCACCAAGCAAAAGCTTGGAAAGAACAAGTAAGCATTCAACTCACAAAACCTAATAATTCAAGCTAAATAATGAGTGCAAATGATGAAATAATGCAATAGCAAGTTAGAGTTAGTGTACCTAGGAAGTCTATACAAAGAAGTTGTTAAGAAGTGCTACAAAGGACTAAGATGCCCTTATTGTCTTATTATTCCCGCTACTATTTTTTGGGGTAGATGCAGAATCTTTGGATACCGGAATAGGATCCAAAATAATCTCTACAAAATTCCACTTGGAGGACTAAGACACCCTTGCTACCATCTTAGTCTCGATATAAATTTCTAAAATCTCTGAAAGTGATCCTGAGGCTTGATGTCTACACTTCCTTCTTCTCTAATCTCAAGTTTTGAAACTTCTAGATCTAGCTTGTAGGTTAGTTTCCATGAAGATGAAAAATTTCCTATGTAACTTTGCAACTTTGAAACTTTGCACTTCAAATGGTCTTCAATTCTTCAACCTAAATCTACAATAAAAAACACACAAGAGAGAAAAAACTTGTTGATTGTTAGTAAATGGGGGTTTGCCTTGGTCAAAACCCTTGTTGGTAATTAAACCTTGAAATAGAATGAAATGGAGGGAAATGATGAATGAACAAATTTCTATGTTGCGACTCACCAAAACCTTGTCATGAAGTCTACAAACTTGTGTGAAATGGATAGCTTGGATATAGATTTTAAATCAAAGGAATGCTTGATAGATATGAAATTAAATTGATTTCTTGAATCAAAACTCTACATCACAAATGTTAGCTCAAAAACACACATTATGAAAGATCTTTGATATGATGCTTGAATCTTGATGATGGATCCAAATGATGGATCCAAATGCTTGATGAATTTTTGTTGAATGATTGAATGTTGGGATGCTTAGATTGCTTCTTATCTTCTTGGATATGAAAATGAGTGAAAGAACCTTGTATTTATACTTATCCCTGCTTAATATCCTAAAATTACACCACACCAAGCTAACATATGAATTCATTAATTAAAGGACGCTAAATCCCACCAATATTTGAAACTAAATCTTGAAAAAAGATTGAGGGGAACTAAGATTCCCTAGGTGGCATCTTAGTCCCAACACATGAACCTCAAGGCATAGACTACAAAAAGGGGCCCATTTAAGGTACACTTGAAATCAAGGTCCCAAGACCATTGGGGGACAAAGACACCCTAGGTGTCTTATTAGTCCCAGTCCAAAAATTAAGGACACACAACCATAATCATTAAATTATCATTTATCCATTGATGTTTGTTGGATTAGCCAAAAAATGATATAGTTTATTAGGCTTGTGGATGCAAAGTGGGACCAATTAAGACATAAATAAGGATAAATAAAGCAAGGTGAGCCCAAAAAAGTGTTAAAATGCAAGGGTATGCATTTTCCTACACTACAGATATATACATATATATATACATATATATATATACATATATATAGACATGTATACATAGCATATTAGCTAATGTACACATGAACTTGTGATTTTGTTTTAATAGACTGAAGTGCACTTGGCATCCATGCATGGTAGAGGAAACATTAATTACATTTTTAATGGTGGCTAACATAGAAGTCAAAATTAATGATGTTAATTCTTTAACTAAATAATGGAAAATAACCCATAAGAGCACTCAATCATAGGGAACAATAGATACATGAACTTACAAAACTCTTCTTTTTGGTTCCAACATAATAGTTATAAACCCTCTCTAGAGATGTATATTTTACCTTGACTTGATGTTGATAGCAAATGAATAAACAATGCAAATAATCCTTTGCTTGAGAGGCTCTAAATTGAACACCATAATCCATTAATGGCGATTGCACTCGAATCTATTCACAATAAATGAAAATCAAATCTAAATAAATGAAAAATGTGAGTGCACACATAAAAATCATTTGTTTGAAAACCATAAAACTTAACACCATAATCCATTAACAATTACTATAATTGAATATATATATATAAACACATACATATATACATAAATATCTATATATATACATACACACACACATATATATGTATATATACCCATATATAAAGACATACATGAATATACATATATATACATACATATACATACATACACACACACACACACATATAGGCATAAAACTCAACATCATAATCCACTAATGGAAACTACACTTGAATCTATTCACAATAAATGAAAATTGGATCTAAATAAATGCAAAATGTTGTCATACACACAAGAACCTTTTTTCTTGATAGCCATAAAACTTAACACCATAAGACATTAATGATGGGTGTAGTTGACTCTATTTATAATAAGTGAAAATTAGATCCAAACAAAAGAAAATTGTGGTCATACACACAAGCCACATGAACTCAAATCATTATGAATGGATAATTTTTTTCCTTCATTTCTCCCAAGAATAAATTGTAATTAGGAAAATACAAAACAAAGAACAAACTATCATTTTCCAATGAGAAAATTTCCAAAAAATAGCACAAACTTCATTTTAATATTTCCAAATACACATCTTCAATAGACGTTTTAACTATTCAAGACATGCGTCAAAACTTCCATAGTATATCAAACATGTCTTGAAAAAATAGATATCTTTCAATATCTATCACTATTTCATGAGAAAATAATTAATTTGGATTTAAAATATACAAAACCACAATTGAAATATCAAAAGACAATGAGGAAATTGCGAAAACAAAGATTAACCCATAAAAACACTCATCAATAAGGAACAATAGAGATAAAACCATTGCAGAAATGTAAAAATCTATGAAATCATAGTGTAAAAGATTTAGTAACTTACAAATTCCTACCTTTTCACTTGCAATACCATAGATATAAACCCTCTCAACACACAAAAATTTCACCCTCATCAAACAATTTGAGTAAATGAAGAAATTGCTTGACGGACTTAAAAATTCACACCATAAGCCACTAATGACACTTGCACTTCATTCTATTCACAATAAATGAAAATGTATCAATAGTAAATACACAATAAATGAAAATGTGCCAATAGTAAATGCACAATATCCTCATTGAAATGTCATGCATTGACAGAAACACTAGGCACAAAGACACAACTATATCAAAGAACATTACAAAGCCATGATATTTCCAATAGCAACAAAACATTAGGGATTTGTTAAATTAATTAGAATAATTAAATTAATTAAAAGAAACAAAAAACCATGAGGAAAATGGTATTACCCAATGATAAAATTGCAAAGTAAAGGGAAAATTTTCCTTTTAATAAAATAATCCCAAAAACATTAGCATGGCGAAAAAGTTACATTGCCACCATGATTCCCAAGGAATGAATTAATAGGCATGAGCATGGTGAAAATATTAGTCTCCCACCTTAAAAGGAAAGGTCTAACTACATGTAAGAGAGGGGGACCACCACATGCAAGGCCCCAGGTCATGTAGGGACAAGATGCGAAAGGTTTCCCTAACTTACCTCAGCTAAATGAGATGTTAGGATAAGCGAGACGAGAATGATAAGGACTATGAGGCCCTTCAACCACTCTATAGACCCAAAATGAAAAATAGGGCTAGGAAATCCAATTTTCAAGTTCAAAACTATGCCTCAAGAAGCTCTCTACCTGAGGATGAAAGCGCGGTCCTTGGACGATAGTGCAATGCGTTGGTGTCTCTAAAGTGTGTCGGTGTTCATATGACTAGACAACAATAGAGACAAGGTCAAACCTAAGAAAATGAATAAAAACCCAGCTAACTACCACTAAAGGGCCAAAATAATATAACTAAATAAACTAAGTATTCCCTAATGTGATAAAGCAAAAATGCAATAGTAAAGGTGATAAGAAGGATCTCATAAAGGAACTCGTTCACCAACTAGCTCCTTGAAAGAACATTCACCTACACAAAAAAATGAGAGGAAAATGTTGAGTGGTTTTATAGGGGCCTACCTTAGTCAGAACCCTATTTAGGTATTTCAACCTCCATGAATAGCTAAAGAAACAAGATAAAGAAAGTAATATAGTAAAGAGCACAAAAGCACTGCAAAACAATACAATGCTAACTCAACCAAGTGATAGAAGGAAAGGAAGCGAATCTTACCACCTCCACCAAGAGCACTCAAGGATTCTTAGGGGAGAAAACGAGAATACTCAAGCCTCTAATGCAATCGTGTTTCATTCCCAACTTGTTCTACCAAAGTGATGGAGTGTTGTGTTTGCTGCAATGTAATGCTTAGAATGTTGTTTGAGATCTTGACAGAGTGAGAATGGATGCTTGAAGTGTGTAGTAGCTCTGAATAAGTTATAATGCATGTTGAAGGAGTGAATTTGAAGAAGGAATGGAGAAAAACAACCATATTTGGGTTAGTCAACTAAAGGGGGAGTTACAAATTGACTCCCAATGAGAAGTGTAATGCCTCTATAGGTTTAGCTACAAGAATCTTCTAGGGACATCAGCATATTACACAAACATTCCCAATAGAAATTCCTCCACAAAAACTCAAAACATGCACCAAGTGGGATGCAAGTAGTGGGCTTAGGTGGAATTAAGCCTCTGAACTTGGTTTTCTAAAGTGCATAAAGGAAAAAAGGGGATTTGCACATGTGGTGAAAATTTACTCCTATACATTTTAGCCCCACTTTATCGAGCATAAATACTAATGAGTGCTCGGTAAAGTAGGTGAAGGAGAGAGTAAGGTTAGAGATGTATACCTGAACCACCAAGGAAGTAGATCATGATCTAGCATACCTAAAGGTGTAGGGCAAGCAAAGGACTCCATAGCTATTCAGAACTATGAAGTTGAAGAGAGAAAGTGCCTTATAAGTTCTCAATCCTATAGGGAAGGTGTCCCCCAAAAATTCTAGCATGGAGGACACCCAAAGGAAGTACTCTACAGGCTCTCAGTCCTATAGGGAAGGTATTCTCCATGAACTCAAGCATGAAGAATACCCAAGGAAGAACCCTACACGATCTCAGTCCTATAGGGAAGGTATTCTCCATGAACTCAAGTATGAAAAATACCCAAGGAAGCACCCTACAGGCTCTCAGTCCTATAGGGAAGGTATTCTCCATGAACTCAAGTATGAAAAACACCCAATGAAGCACCCCATAGATCTGCAACTCTATAGGGAAAGTACCCCCCAAGATCTCCCACATGGAGGAAACCCAAGAAAGCACTCTACAGGCTCTCAGTCCTGTAGGGGAGCCACCCCATGATCTCTTGCATGGAGGAAGCTCAAAGGAAGAGCCCTACAAGCTCTCAATCCTATAGGGAGGTATCCTCCAAGATCTCTCACATGAAGGAAACCTAGGAAAGTAGACTCCACAGAGTCAAGAAGGGGCCATGTAGGCAAATAAGTGAATAATTGCACTGACTATCAATAGTTTTGAATTTTTTTGAAGGGGTACCTTGGGAACCCACCATGAACAAAGGGTCTACTCAAGGGAGGTGTAGTTTGGAAGTAGATGTTCTCCCTCTCAGATTGATCCATCATCAAGGGATCCTTTTCAAATATGTTCACTTCATCAAAGAATTCAAAAGGAAGAATATGCCCTCATGTGAGGGGAAGGTCAAAGCTATTCCCTCTTCGAAGGAAGGTTTTCAAGTCCTTTCCTTATGAATCCGTGATTAAGGAAATATGTTATGTTAGGGTTCCAAGTTGAGAATGTGATTCTAAAGAAAAGTTGGTGTGGTTTTTCAAGAAAAGATTCATTAGAAAAGAATACATTTTCTTAAAATCAAAATGTTGAAGAAAAGCACTATCATAGATGCGAGGGACAATTCAAGTAAAGAAGAGAAAAAGAGAAAGAGAAAGCAAAGGAGAAAACAACATAAACAAAGGGAATAGGGGGATCTAGTTTAGTGGGGCCAGATTTTTCTGAGATCATATAATAATAGGTAAATGCGATGCAAGGTGAAAGATCATCAATCCCCAACCATTTCAGGAAGAATGCACAAAAAAAAAAGGAAAATAAAAAAATTGTTCAACATGGAAGGGAAGCCTAAATGCTCCCAATGCTTTGCATTATCCCTAATTTATCAAAAATCAAGCACAAACATGGAAGAATGATGATACAAATAGAAGAAGGCTTGTGACACAAAAACAACACCTATGTCTAAGAACCAATAGGGGTGATGAGGGTCATCCAGGCACTCATAGCATGACCATGGGGGAACACATCACGAAACACACACACATGAGATCAATAAGAGGTCTCCTCCTAACATTGATCATCCAAGACGTCATATTCTTTCCAATATAAATCCTCATAAGGGGAAGGAGGGCAAGCCTATAATGGAGGGATGTTAAGAAGAGGGGCATCCAACCCTCCTGCAATAAGGTCCAAGGAAGAAGCCCTCTCGAGGTCCTCTCCACTGAGCTCTTGTAGATTCAAGGTCAGTGATTTCATGAAGATCATTGAGAAGGTTAGAACCTCATCCACAAAGTTAGAAATGTACCCCATAGTGGCATCGTGTCTAACTTCAATGGACGGGGTAGACTGAGTCTAAGATTCACTGTTGGGCTTGCCAAGTGACTCAGGAGTGGTGACAAACTTAGGAGAATTTAGGACTGGTTATGTCACTTGGACAAAACAAGTCAACACACGGCCACCTTACGAAGAAGGTAGACTGAGCCTCTTACATCCTTCACTGTCGAAAGGACCAGACTCCATCCCTTTTTTAATCAAAAGAGATGAATTCCCCATAGATGAGGCTAGAGGTGTGGAGGAAGAGGAAGAAAGAACTGTAGTGAATACAACTAAGGTATTAAAAATATCCATGAGTTTTGGAAATGGCTAGATATCTGGAAGGAACATCAACAAAGGTAGCTCCACCAAAGGACCAATGAACACCTATATCCCCTTGGGGTTAGGTGCATTTTCACTTGCAATAGAAGCCAGAAGTAGTGCAAAACCAAAATAAAGAGAAGAAAAAGGAAGTGGGAAAGAAGACACTACAGGAGGACCTGAAGTAGGGGTAGTAATTTCTTCTTCCTTCCTTTGTGTGGTGGCTTGTTTAGCTAAGAGGGGCTTTCACTAATGCTTGCACTCACCTAGAAGGTGATTTCGTCAGTTCATGGAGCTAGAGGCCGAAGGTTGTGAAGGAGCAGAAGGCTCCCGCTCAACCATAGGAACATCCACTATGGTTGTTTACGATAGAGGAATAGATTCTTGAATGGGAGTAGGAGGAATAGGTTGAGAAGTGGTAGGAGGAGTTGACTCGAGAGTCTCAGTAGTGGGCCTCTTCCCACTCACTCCCTTAGGAGTAGGAGTTGTAAGAGGCTACAAAGGTTGAGACAAAGAGGACTCTCCTAGAGAGACCCTCTTCCTGTCATATTGAACAGGTCTAATCTCCATCAATATTATAGGAAGTTTGAATTCAGGACACTTAGGCTTTCACCAAGTGGGCACCATAGAATTCTCCCATAGATGAGGAGTAGAACCTAATGGTACCATAGCAGAGCAAGAAGAAACACCAGTCTGACCAGTAGAAGAGGAAGGAGGGTCACGAGACTGCTTCTCTTCTTCCTTCTTTTGAGCCTTAGCAACATCACTATTAGCCTTTAGGCAAGCCCTATGTGAAACAACATAAGGTGAGGGAGGGTATCTCACTCTCAGCCTCAAGTGCCCTTTCTTATAATTCTAATATTTTTGGTGTAGAAGGTCTGTCCTAGGTGGAAGAAAACCATCGAGCACGGGCCAAGAGTAATCAAAGGAGTAGCTTCTACGTGCAACTAGTGGTCTATAACCGATGTTGTGGATTATGTGTACAAAGCCCCTATGAATAAATTTTAGACATTTATGCATGATAGAGGGTACCACATTCATCCCCACCAACCAAAGGATACCCATTTTCACCCCAAAGAGCTCAGACGCATGGATAATATCAAACAAGAGGTTCATAGATTTAGGTCCCACTAGGACCAATAGGACAATACTACCTAAAGGGGGTATGGAAGCCCATCATGTGTGGGTATGTGTAGGATCATGATGGGAAAAAAAGTGGCAATATGATGGGTATTTGTAAGGTATGTGGCTGACGACCTTTTTTTTACCCAAAATTAATGAAACGAAAAGGGTTTTAAATGAGATTCTCAGCTTTCTAGCAATATAAATTGTGCTTTACTTTGAATTTTAATAAATAATTATTATTCATTTTCTATTTGAATTAGGACTAAAGTCATGATTGATAGGATGACTAAAAACATCTATAGCTTTCAAACAATATCATATTTTTTGAATCAAAAACATGCGTCACATTCTATGCTTCATATACTATAGGATTAAAAATAAAATATTGAATTTCATGAAGTTTGACCAAGTTAAGGTGGTTAGACATACGAGTTTTTATATTTTTAAAAATTTGTAATAAAAAAATCATAATTAATTATATACTTGGAAAAAAATTATAAAAAATATGCACCACATCGAGACATGAGTCCCTCTACTTATATCTAAAATCTTATAAAAAAATATTATCATTTTATTGTGATTAGGGTGGTTAGACAAACACCTACTTATTTTTTCCCAGAAATTTAAGTACTACTACATTGAAGTTTTAAAATTTCACCAAATGGATTTTGTTTTAAAAATAAACCTAGTAGTTTAGAAACTACATTCAATTTTCTACAAATTCTATTCTCTATTTTTGAAATAATAGAGATAACTTATTCAAATTTTTATGTCAAGTTTCCTACTGATTTTTCTAATTTTTTTGCCACTTAAGGGCCTTTTTCTTCCATGATGATCCTACACATATCCGTGTGTGGATGGTACTCATGGGTGCATCATACCCATCTTTATGTAAGAAGTTGATAAACATAATCTCCTTGGCTATTATGTTTACTTGTGACGTCAGATCAACGAGAACACTTGATACAATGTTTCCATTGATCCATGTAGGGATATAGAGAGAAAATGGTTCCCTATTAAAACCCATTGGTAGGTCTTGTGAAGTGTAGGATATACTAGTGCCACTATCCATAGGCTATGTAGCTAGGGGATAGGTTGGTGCAAGAAGGAGGCCATTACGCATGCTAGACAATACTTTCACAAAGTCCCTAAAGATAAAAGGATAAAACAATGAGCCAATTAAGGTTTCATTATGTGATACCTTTGAAAACTTCCAACTATATGAACTAGGGGTCATAGGTTGGCTTGTAAGGTGACCTCACAAAACTCGCACAACACTCCTAGAGTACAAGGAAAGGAACTATCAGTACCACAAAATATAGCCAAAATAGTTCACATCGGGTTCACTAAAAATGTAAGAGAGGTGGACCAACTCATGCAAGGCCCTAGGTCATGGAGGGCCAAGATGTAGAAGGTTGACCTAACTTACATTAGCTAAATGGGATGTTAGGATAAGTGGGACGAGAATTGTGAAGAATATAAGGCCCTTCAACCAATCTATAGACTCAAAATGCAAAATGGGGCTAGGTGATCTAGGTTTTAGGTTCAACACTATGCCTCAAGAATAACTTTGCATGAGGATGAAAGTGCGGTCCTTGGACGAAAGTGTGGTCCTTGGATGATAGCATGGTACATTGGCATCTCTAAAGTGCACTAGCATTTGTATTACTAGACAACAATAGAGACAAGGTCAAACCTAAGAAAATGACTACTAGCCCAAATAACTACCATTTAAGGGCCAAAATGACATAACTAAATAAACTAAGTACTCCCTAATGTGATAAAGCAAAAATGCAAGAGTAAAGGTGGCAAGAAGTATCTCACAAGAAGCTTGTTTTCTAGGTAGCTCCTCAAAAGCATGTTCACCCACACACACAAAGGAGAGGAAAATGTTGGGTTGTTGTATAGGGGCCTACCTTAGTTAGACCCTAGTTTAGGTGTTTCTACCTCCATGGACAACCAAGGAAATGAGATAAAGAAAGTAATATAGTAAAGAGCACAAAATCACTACAAAACAGTAAAGTGTTAACTCAACCAAGTGATAGAAGGAAAAGAAGGGAATCTTATTACCTCCACCAAGAGCACTCAAGGCTACTTTGGGGAGAAAATGAGAGTACTCGAGCCTCTGCTGCAATGGTGTTTGGTTCATACCAAAGTGATGGAGTGTTGTGTTTGCTGCAATGGAATGCTTAGAATGCAGTTTGAGAGTCTGAGAGTGTGAGAATGGATGATTGAAGTGTGTAGTAGCTTCAAAGAAGTTAGAATGCATGTTAAAAGAGTGAATCTGAAGAAGGAATAGAGAAAAATGGCCATATTCGGGTTAGTCAGCCAGAGGTGGTGTTACAACTTGACTCCCAATGAGAAGTGTGACGCTTGTGTAGGTTCAGCCATAGGAATCTTCTAGGGACATAAGCATGTCTTGTGGACGTTTGCATGTCGTACAAGCATCCCCAATAGAAATGCCTCCACCGATGCTCAAAACAATTACCAAGTGGGATACAAGCAGGACAATTAGGTGGAATTAAGCCTCTAAAATTGGTTTTCTAAAGTGGATAAAGGAAAAAAGGGGATTTGCACATGGTGTACAAATTTACTTCTATACGCTACACAAGAGCTTTTAAACACTACAGACACATTTGTTACAACATGCATAACAATAGGATAGTTATAAACCCTTCCAACAACCACAAATTTTGCACCTATCTCTAGACTTAAATTTTATTTAATGGATTGAAATCTAGTTGGCGTTCATGCAAGACAGACAAAAGATTAGTTGCATTGTTAATGATGGTCAACAAAGAACTTGTCATTTATGAATTATGGTGTTAAGTATTTAACTAAACAAAATACAAAATGATAGTGTAAAACATATACGAACTTTCAAACGTGTCCTTTTCTGACAGATTGTTTGATGATGGTCGAATCTATGTCTCTCAACAATCTTAAATTTTGACACCACAATCCATTAATCAATGAAAATTAGGGAGTAACAAATGCTCAATGTCCTCATTAAAACAACATGCATTGACAAAAACAATTGGTGCAAAAACATGACTATATCAAAGAACATTACAAACCCATGAAATATTTCCAATACAAATAAAATGTTTTCAATTGATGAAAAGATTTTATATCGAGACATTTTGCACCTATTTAGACCTAATTTTTATTTCCATTTATTAGATTGAAGTGTAGCTGGCATGCATGTGTGCAAAGAAAAGATTAGTTCCATTCTTAATCATGGCTAGTAGAGAACTCACCATTAACATGAATTATGATGTTAATTCTTCAACTCAACAATAGAGAATAAACCTTAAAAGCACTCAAAGATAGCGAACAATAGACATTAACCCATAAAATGTAGAAAACAATAAACAATAGACACTAACCCATAAAATTCATAGATGTAAAAAACTATAAAATGACCTTATAAAAGATACATGAACCTACAAATGCCTCATTTATTGCTTCCAATACCATATACATAAACCTTCTCAATAGACATAGATTAGAATGAAAAAATGACAATGTAAAAGATATATGAACTTACAAACTCATCCCTTGTTGCTTCCAATATGATAAATATAAACGCTCTCAGCAGACATAGATTTCACTATAATCAAACAATCTGAGCAAATAAATAAACAATGCAAATAATCCTTTGCTCAATAGACTTAAAACTTTACACCATAAGACATTAATGATGTCTTCACTTCAATCTAATATTTCCAATACAAACAAAACATTACCAATTGATGAAATGATTTTATACTGAGACATTTTACACTTATTTAGACCTAATTTTCATTTCCATTTAACACATTGTAATGCAAGTGGCATGCATGCATGCAAAGAAAATATTAGTTCCATTCTTAATCATGGCCAATAGGGAAGTCAACATTAATAAATTATGGTGTTAAGTCTTTAACTTGACAAGAGAGACTAACCCATAAAAGGATTGAAAGATAGAGGAAAATATACATTAACCCATAAAATGCAGAGAAGAACAAACACTAGACATTAACGCATAAAATGCAGAGATGTAAAAAAATATAAAATGACATTGTAAAAGATATGGGAACTTACAATCCTCAGTTTTCACTTCCAATACAATAGGCATAGACCCTCTCAATAGACACAAATTTCACCCTCATCAAACAACTAGAGAAAATGAATAAACAACACAAATAATCCTTTGCTCAATAGGATTAAAACTTCACACCATAAACGATCAATGGTGCATGCAATTTAGTTATACTAAGACATTTTCCACTTATTTAGATGTAACTTTTATTTTCATTTAATAGATTGAAGTGTAGTTGGCATGCATGCATCCACCAAAAAGATTAGTTCCATTCTTAACCGTCGCTAGTAGAGAAGTCAACATTAATGAATTATGGTGTTAATTCTTTAACTCAACAATAGAGCCTAACCCATAAAAGCACTCAAACATAGGGAAGACCACACATTAACCCATAAAATGTAGAGAACAACAAACAATATACATTAACTAATAAAATGTAGATATGTAAAAAACTATAAAACACCACTATAAAAGATATAGGAACTTAGAAACACTTTATTTTTTGCTTCTAATACCATGGACATAAACCCTCTCGAAAGACACTGATTTCACCCTCATCAAACAATCCAAGCAAATTAATAAACAATGCAAAAAAATGAGTGTGTAAAAAATATTAGAACTTACAGATGCTTCCTTTGTCGCTTCGAACACAATAGTTGTAAACCCTTTCAACAGACAAAAATTTCACCCTCATCAAACAATTTGATCAAATGAATAAAAAGCACAAATAATCCTTTGCTCAATAGACTCAAAATTTCATGCCATAAGCCATTAACAACACCTACACTTTAGTCTATTCACAATAAGTTAATAGTAAATGTACAATGTCCTCACTAAAGTACCACACATTAATAGAAACACTGGGCACAAAGACACAACCATTTCAAAGAGCATTACAAAGTCATGAAATATTTCAAATAGCAAAAAAACATTAAGAATTCATTGAACTAATTAGGAAAATTAAATTGATTAGAAAAACACAAAACCTTGAGGATAATGGCAACAACCAATGACAAAATTGCAAGGAATAGGCCAAAATCTGCTTTTAATAAAATAATCCTAAAAACACTAGTATTAAAAAAAAAACATTGTCTGCACAATTCTTGAGGAACACATTAATAGGAAGGATCACAAATGTGTTAATAGTAAATGCACAACATCCTTGCTAAAATGCCACATTTCAATGGAAACATTGGGAATGAAGACATGACTATGTCAAAGGACATTACAAAGTCATGAAATATTTTTAGTAGCAACAAAACATTAGGAATTCATTAAACTAATTAGAAAAATTAAATTGATTACAAAAACACAAAACCATGGGGAAAATGGCAACAACCAATGAAAAAATTGAAAATAAAAGGCCATAATTTCCTTTTAATAGAATAATCCCAGAAACATTAGCATGAAAAAAAAAAAGCATTGTCTGCATGATTCTCAAGGAACACATTAATAGGCATGGGTGTGGTGAAAACATTAGTCTCTCACCTATAAGGTAGGGACTAAAAATAATTAACTTAAATCATACATTGCAAGAAGTATGCTACTTTCTTTCCCCATCTCATATTTATTTAGATTTATTTTTTAATCAAAATTTAAAAACAATTCAATTATTGAGTAGATTTAGTTGTTTTGTTGACTTTGTTTTACTTTTTCATAATTTTATGAAATTAAAAAAATTATAATTATAAACTTTAGTTTTTTCTAAAATAGAGATTATATTACAATTATAAATTGTAGTAGGTAGAAAAGATGTGGGTTGAAATTTCCATCCATGAGTTGGGAGACTTCAATATTTATATAATTTTATGACCCTTTTAATGGGGAATAGAGGATAGAGGAGAATAAGGTTTGAGTTTCCCTTACCAAGCTTTAATGCATTTATAGGTAGGACTCATGGTCATCTAAATGGAAAAAATATTGGGAAGAGCCATTGATGCTCTAGACCATTATATGACTTGCAGTGAGTGACAACAAACACTCAACTTATCAACTATATCCACCCACAAGGAATTTAATGTGTATTATTATTTAAATGCTATAATTTTTATTTAAATTAATTTTTGAGTATCTTTGGGAGAAGTTGGGGCTTATTTTCCCTCTTTTTTTGAATTAGATGCATATGGAGATGCATCAATCTAGTGGGTCTATGGATCTATATCTTTTCTAGATTGATGTTTGTTGCTACCTCTTAGGGGTAGTATGTAGTTTCATGTGTTTTCATTGAATTTCTGATTTAGTTGGGTGTACTCCTAAGGGGATTTATTTAGAGCAAGTATTTTTTAGTTCAAATAGGGAGAACACTGAAAAAAATCATCCTTTTCCATTAATGCCAAAGGAGGAGAGAGAATCATGTGAAAAAGTAGAGAAACTAATTGTCAGAGAGAAAGAGACTCTTGTAAGGGGGCAAGAGAATCATGTGAAAAGGAGCTTATCTACTCGGGGAGAGAGAAAGAATCATGTAAGGTATCAGGAGAAAGTGTTTAGAGCTATTGTATGGTCTTTGGTGGATTTTCACATCTTATGTTGCCATCAATGACAAAAGGAAGATTGTTGCAAGAATGATGGTGTTGTAATTGATGTCAAAAAAATGTCTACTAAATGATGTTGTCATTGATGTCAACTATGGGATGAAGATATTCAAAATATTGAGAAAATTGTGAAAAAGAGGAAAACAAGTTGTGCATGTGTAGTTGAGACCTTGAGGAAGTTTTATGAGTACATGGAGTTGTTCTTTTTATTCCAAAATCTAAAGGTGAGTTGGAATGAAGTAATGAGATGTGATGATGTCTTTGGTACTTGGTTTCCAAGTGCTTTTGAGGAAAATTAATAAATAGAGTAAATTGTGTTCTGCAAGTGTTCACAATGTGCTCTGATATTGTGCTTCATGTTCTTTCTATGTTGATGTTATGCTTGTGTAGATCTTAATATTACAAGTTATTAAAGGTTGTCATAGATTACTATATTCAAATTTTGGGTTTCTAAATCATTATACAGTGCAAGATAATTTCACTAATGTGTGAATTAGTTGTTTAGTGATGTTTTCTATGGCCTAGGAGAAACGTATTTGTTCTAAATTTTTTTTATTGTTTGGCTTCAGGTTGTGCAGATTTGGGGAGTTGATCATAATGCTTTTATCTTCATGTATTCAAGTTTTTATTTGATTTGGGTACATTATAGAGTAAGTTCCATCTATCAGTATGCAAATAAGGGTTATTAGTTGTTCTGATTTGAAGTATTTGTTAATACAAGCTTGGATGAAGTTTTTGATGAATCTTAAGTAGTTAGTGGATTATTTTGGATTGAATTCAAGTGAATTATGTTGTCCAAAACTTTCAACTTTTTGGATTGGTTTAAGGAAGCATATACTTAATGTTTATGGTGTTTTGCACGGGTGTTGGCCAACCTTGTGTTTAACACTCCATGTGAGTCTTGTGGAAGTGTGTTGAAGTGTGTTGGGATATATTTGGATCCTAATTAAGGATTTATGTAGGTCCCCTTTCATTTCTATCCATCATAGGAATTTTTAGGTGCTAATCTATTTTGAATTTGTATGTATAACAGCTAGTGGCCAACATTGGAGAAAGTTTTTGATGTAGAGTTTGATACAAATATGTATGGTGTTGATGCAAGTGAGTGATGAAAAATCAAGAAGAAAGATGGATGTGAGATTGCTGCAAGTGATATGTGTAATGTGAACTTGAGTAGAGTAGTGCGAACTTCATGTTAGGGTTCTTGAAGGTAGTGAGCTGAAGGCATTTGAAATCTTTCATATAGACTGTGAAATTGTGTGAGAAATTGTGGTGGACTCCTTGTTGCATTGAGAAGTATTCTCTTTTTAACATTCTTCTTCTATCTTCCTGTATTCTTTCTATGGGAGTGAGCCTTAGCTATCAGCCCTTTTGGACAATGTACATCCTATTCTGGTAGTGAGCCCTTTTTATACTAGTTTTTTTATTACTTATATTGTGAGCTAATCCTCATTCTGGGTTTCCCCTCATTGGGTTTTCCATGTAAATCTAGTGTTCTCTTGTGTATGGTTTTATGACTTCAATTTCTATTATCTTCATTTCATATTTAATCAAACTAACAAAATAAGGGTTTAATGAATGCTTGTAGATCTGATTACTATTGAGGGTTTTGAAGGTTTAATTTGCTACAACTGATTCACCCTCCCCCTCTCATATGTCTTGTTCATTTAAAAAAAAATTCCCAACCACTTCTTCATAGGAACTTGAAATTTTCTTAGTCCACCTAGATTCCCTATCAATGGCCTCCCCAAACAACATGGTGTCATTAACAAACTAGATATGTGTGAGATTAGGAACACCAAATGAAACTTGAAGACCCTTGCTATTACCTTTGTTTACTTATTTTTTGAAGGTCCTACCCAAAACTTCACCCATAATCAACAAAAGGATAAGGGAAAGAGGATTCTCTTGCCTCAACCCCCTACTAGCCTGAAAGGAGTTAGTAGTTGTACCATTAATTAGGAGCACGTAGGAAACCATGGAGATGCAACTATGTACCCAACTACACTAGTCCTCGCAGAAACAAAATTTTGTTATCACCTTGATTAGAAAGTCCTACAAAAGCCTATCATACATATGCTTTATTCATATCCAGCTTAAGAATCATGTCTTCCTTTTTCTTAGATTTGATTGAGTGGATAGCCTTGAGAGCCAACACTATGTCATCTAGAATTTTCCTACCCTTGAGGAATCTTCTTTGCTCTTCCAAAATGAAATTTTCCAAGAACTTCTTAAACTTGGAGGCCATAGCTTGAGAAAAAATCTTGTAAATATCGTTGCATAACACAATTGGCCTCATCTCATCAATGTATTTTAGAGAATTATTCTTGTGAATAAGAGCCAAATAGGTAGCATTCCAAGCTTTAAAAATAGCCTTCTTCCTACTCCATTCCTTAGGAACAACCCACGCATCATCACCAACAATGTTCCAGAACCTTTGGAAGAAATCAATTTGAAAACCACCAGACCCAGTGACCTTGTTTGCACCTATCGAAAAGGTGATCTCAACCATTAGGCAAAGAGATTTTGAAAATTTTATTATGTTGTCTTTGAACTTAGTACCAATGTGAAAAAACTTAGTGTTAAGATCCATCCAAAATATTTCCTCCATCCTCAAGATTCTTTTGTAATCCTCAAGAAGATGCTTCTCTTTTAGCCAGGCTTCAACAAGGAACCTAACTTGCAAAATTTAGACTCCACGTCCTTGATTTTGGATTCAACAATTAACATGTGTTCAAAGACATTGCCCATAACCTGCTTGTTCCAACCTTGGGCCAACCTCTTAACTTCACTAAGCTTCTTGAAAATAATGTCTTTTTGTTACCTCTTATATCCCTGCTCCACCCACCTTCTAATGCCTTCTTAAAACCCTCATGCTCGTACCAAAATGCTTCCATTTTTAAGGGTATTCCTCTAGGTTTGTGAGTTAAAGTGATACTCAATGAAACCAGCCAATGATCAGACCCACCAAACTGAGAAACATCAGAATGAAAAGAAGATTAAGAGAGAAGCCACTCTGAATTGATAAGAAATCCATCTATCCTACATTTGATATTGTCCTCCCCAACCCAGTTATTGCTCTAGGTAAATCACTCGGATTTAGGAATGGTATCAACCAAAGAGAGGGAGTCACAAAATCTTCTGAAATTAATGAATCTAGAATTGTAGAGGCTCCTACCCCCAAGCTTCTCTAAGGTGTATAAGGTGGCATTAAAGTCACCTCCAACTACCTAATTTCCTTTTAGAGCATCACTCCTGAAAGCCTTCAGCTGTTCCCAGCATAAGAACCTATCCTTCTCTGCATTGGGCCCACGTACATTGGACAAGAGAATATCATTATTCTACCATAGATCCTTTAATTTGATGGACAAGATACATTCATTAGATAGGAGCCTCAAGCCTTAAAAAAGGATATTTATTCCATAAAATCCCAAGACCCCCAACAATGCCAATAGCACTCTCAGCACACCCTTCACTATTCTTCCACAAACTGTGAACCTACTTTAAAAAACTTTCACCCACTTAAGTTTCTTGTAGAAAAACCACCTCCGAGAGTTCAATATCGATAAGCTGCTTGACCAACCACTGCTTCTTAGGGCCATTGAGGCCACGCACATTCCAACTAACTATATTCATGGTTTCCTCTTATTTTGAAGGTGCTCACCTCCATTTTTCACAAATCTGGATATCGACTCTTGAGTACCTTTCTCGACTTCCTTCAGGGCTTTTTGTTTAGCCTTGCTCACATCTAATTTCCTTCCCTTAACACTGTTGCATCTTTCATCTATGGACAAGGTTTTTTTTCCGCTCAGTCCTTTACCACCTCTTGTGACCATCTTCCATGAATTGTATTTTCCTTCATCATCCCCCGACACCTTTGTTGTCCCTACCTGAACCATCCACCTTTGAATGCATCGGGGCCTCCCGTAAGCATTGTCCAACCCTGGGATCGACTCCAAAGGTCATCTTCCATGGGAGCCTCCACGGGTATGATGCTATTGGAGGTAGCTACCTCCACAAGAGGGATTTGTATTTCTAAAACACTGGCATAGCCCTAGGTAGCCTTATGCTCAACCACACAACTCCAAGGGCTTCTTACACTTGGCACCTTTTGGAACCATTCAGATCCCTAGCACCATCACAAGTCGGTGGAGGGGAGGGGGGGTGTTAGGCGAAGTGGAGTAGTGTGGTTGGCGGGGGAAGATGACTCTGTCTGATTAACGATGTGATTATCAGTAATGGTAGAATGCACTGAACCCCCCGCACTACCTGTGCACCACACCTTCTGGCAATGTAACCTACTCTCCTACAAATGAAGCATTTGATTGGAAAATTGTCATAATCTAATTCTTGAGTCAAAACCCTCATAATGGAAGATAATTTGATTAAATGTTTAAGGGGTTTGCACAGGTTGATCTTACCACAAATCCACACATAGGGGATAGATCTCTTTCCACCCAGGGAGCCGGAAGATGTAACAAACTCGCCCAAGGAGTTACCTATGAATTTCAAGATTTCCTCTATCCACAACTCATGTGGAAGCCTATGCATGTGTATCCATACAGGAAGCTCCTCGATTAGGGAACTGCTTCTTGAGGTAGAGACCAGCAGTGCCCATAAACTAGGGGCCTCCAGCAAGAATTAGATACCTTTCCTCTTTTGAATCAAACACAAATTTGGAGAAGCCCTAGCACTAGGAAGCTGACCTCAGGCTTGAGTTCAAACCAGTTTTGCCTGAACCAATGTTTGACGCAATCCATTGACGGCCATATGCCCATAATCTTAGTGATAATTGCTTTCTTTTTTAGCCTCTCCAAATTTATTGTAAGAAGGCCATCAAAATGCTCAAAACCGGGATATCCTCCATAATATCTATTTTCATATTTTCGATTACCAAACGGAACAGTTTCTTGGTGCTATCATTGTTTTGGATCTCCTCGCCTGCTTCCGAAAAAGCTGTCCAAATTCTTGTGCAACCCGAGAGAAAATTCTCTTATCCTCCTTATCAGAAGCGCTGCCTTCAGTGGTATGGGACTCGCCGCCTCCAGCCGTGCTCAGCAATCCTATTTTTTCTTTGCATATCACCAAAATCTTTACTCTTGTTTTGAGTTTATCTTTAAGTGTATTATTTACATAATCAATGTATGTTTTGTTTCTATTATTGAGTCTGTGTTTCATTCATTATTTATAAACTAGCAATTGCACTTTAGGTGTGTAATGGGGTACGTTGAATAATTGTATGGTTTTATTTGAATATGAAATAAATAAAATGCAAATGAGTAAAGAAATGAAGAGTAAAAAATTTTCATTGCTTTCAAATGATTCGCTTATTTTTTTTGATGTGCAATTTTTTTTTCAAAGACTTAGAAGATCACAAACTCTCAAAATAGCTTTGAATGTTAGATTTTGTCAATCAATGTTGTGAATGTGGGTTGTGGCCCTTGGAAGTGTTAGGCCTTATTTGAATTTGTGTAGACATATTGGTTGAAATAGATCAATGTTTATATGACTTATAAAAACAACACATGAAATAACTAAAATGGAAAAGAGTATACAAATGAAAGGGAATTTCAATTTATTGGATATAAAAACATACAATTTGGATATATATATATATATATATATATATATATATATATATATATATAGAATACTGAAAATCTAGTGTTATGATGGAATGTTTAATTGCAGGTATAAGAATTTATGCAATTGAATACAACGATATAGATATATTTTATATTTTGTGCAATTTTGTCACACGATCACTTTGAACTCCAATGCATCTATAATAAACAAAAGATCTATTTAGTATTTGGAAACAACTAATATAAAAAATTATGTCGGTGATATCACCATACTATGAAATGATGAGACCATAAACTTTCCATGGTACTAGCCAGTCCACCATAAATATCCAACAAAAATGGGAGATAAACCTTTTAATTTTGAAATTATAGAAGCTAATAAATGTACTTAATATATATTAGACATAGTAAGATCTTTCATTCTTTCTTCTTACCCATTCATCTAGTTTTAAGCCTTTCTCAGGTTTATGTATCTAAGTGGAGTTGTGAGGTCTATTTGAAGTATCTATAATTTTATTTTCACACAAAAAAAAAAATGGAGGACAAATTAAAATGCATGTTTTCATGATTGTGGAGGCTCAAGGAATTGGCATAGTTAGTCTACAAGGGGAAAACACGTTGCAATTCAACCACATGATAGTTGAATTATGCTATACTAAAGCATTGAAAAACATTGGTACCACACATAGTGTTCTAAAATATTTATCTTCATTTTGAGGATTGAATCATTAGCATCTTACAAAGCAATTGTTATTTACTTCACAAGATATTTTGGGTAGATTTTATTATAATTTGGAGTGCTACATTTAATAATCACATGACCTAATTGCTAATTATTTTGTAATGAAAATTAGAAATGATTATTTGTAATAAAGTTTAGTTTATAAAAAATGATTGAAAGAAGTTTGTGTTGGATGTTGTGGTTGTGTTGTTGATATGTGGTTTTCATTGATGTCAACACTATTAGTATTGATGCATTGAAGGCTATATATGTCGAGGATATTGAAAAAATTGTCCAAGAAAGAGTTATAGTTTGCAAGTAGAATAGTGAAGGTCATGAAGGTGTCTTGCTTAGTACATTGATGATCAATCTTTGTGGACTAAATGGTTTATTGCTAAAAGTATCTAGTTTATCCACCGAAATTTTCAAAGGTCTACGTGAAGTCTTGATTGTGTTATGAACAGTTGTGTTCTGAAAGTTTTTTTTGTGGTTTCAGCTAGTATTCCTAAGTAAATTTTATGTGATCCTAGTAATTTCAGTTGTTACAAATAATTCTTTGTTGGTTCTTTTTTCTTGTGGATGTTTCTAGATAATTCTCTATCTTTGTTGCATGTTTGCGTTGATTGGTGTGCTCGTGGTCAAAGATTTTTCTCATGTGTGTTTGAGTTTTTATGTTCTTGGCCAACATGGTGGTTGTAACGTGTTGTGGATCCTTAGAGATTAAAATTTGAATGTTTGGTATGCTCAAGGATGTTTTCTTGGGCCATAATATAATATCAAGGCCAATGGTGTTTGATTTGCATTGAAAATTTATTTGTAAATTTGGGCTAACATTGTAAATATGTTTTATATTTTAGCTCACAAAGTTATTGATATAAATCCATGTTGCAGATAAATAAGAGAATTTTTTTGTGGAAATTTATGTATGTGTGTAGTGTGAAGAAGTGCTATAGAAAGTGCAAGTGTGTGAATAGTGATCTAATCATTCGATTGTAGAGTAGAGTGTGAAAAAGTTTGAGTGAAGTGTGAAGGAGTATTTTTGTGCTTAACTAAAACTGTAATCAAGCTTTTGTAGAAGCTATTTTCTTAGTTCATACCCTACGGATCTAATCCATATTTCTATAAGACAGTGTGTCTTCCTTAGATAGTGAGCCCTCTGGTATTTGAGTGGTGACCTCTAGGTAGTGTATCTGAATACATGTGCATTCCCATTATTCTTCTCTATAATTTTAACATTGTATAATATTGTGGACTAAAATCCACCATGGTTTTTCCCCTAAGAGGGTTTCCATGTAAATTTTTTGGTGTTTTCTATGTTTCTAATGTGTTGATTGTTTATAGTTCATTGTTCATGCATCAGATTTGAGATTAAGTTAAGTTAAGTTTGAAAAGTTTAAATAATCTATGACAACTAATTCCCCCCTCCTCTAAGTTGTATGTCCTTGTTTTAAACCAACAATTTGTATTAGAGCTAGTTCCTCTGAAGAATTTTAAAATCTTAAGGTGATCAGAGATGGCATGATATAAGAAGGACAACCCTAGATTTGATGGACAAAATACTCTCTATGGAAATCCAGAATGGAATGTCATTTGAGGTGTATTAGTGAACCCTTCTAGAAGATTACAAATATCATATATGCTATTCCTTAGAATGGTCCTTCCACTCCTAATGAGGTTAAAGAGGCTAAGATTAACATCAAGGCTATTGAAGCTTTGCTGAGTACTCTTACGAATTTAGAAATGAAAAATGTTATAGGCCTAAAGATAGCTCATAAGATTTGGATGAAGTTGGAGACTTTGTATGAAGGAGATGTACATGTGAAGGTCTCTAACCTATAGACTTTGAAAGGAATGTATGAAAATTTGAATATGGGTGAAGATGAAAATATTTCTTCTTTTATGCAAAGAGTAAATTAACTTGTGATGGGTATAAGATGTGTTGGTGGTACCCTGGAAGAACAAGAAATTGTAGCTAAAGTTCTCAGATTATTTCCTTCCTCTTACAAGTCAAAGACTCATGTTGTTGAAGATTTTAGATTCTAAGTAACAAATGTGACAAGGGATACGTTGATTCGTAAACTTTTTGCCTTTCAGTTGAGTGAATTTGGTGATTTTTCCCCTAAGACTGAATCTACATTTAAGCCTTCTGTAACTAGAAGAAACAAGCAAAGATATGGTCTGGGAGTGTGTTCAACAAAGGCATTCAAGTATGAGGAAGAGATGAAATAGCTAGAAGACAAAGAAAGAGAGGTTTAAGAGCCGGAAGCACTAATTATGAAGAAAGAAGGTAGAGGACAAGATAAGTATAAGGGAAAGTTGCCTATTAAATGTTTCTTTTGTAGTAAAATAGGTCATTTTGCTTCAAGGTTTCCTAAAAGATTTCCTAGGTCTAAATCTAACAGACCTAGATTTCAAAAGAAGTGTTATTTTGCTGAAGAAAGTATTGATGAAGAATTTGATAAAGAAAATGGAAATGAATCTATGAATGGGTTTTGATTGCTATCAAGGAAAATGGTCTAGTGGCTATTGAATCTGCTAAAGTTGGAAAAGCTCTTGCAACCCAAATTGAAGAAAAGGATGAGTGAGTTATTGACAATAGATGCTCACATCATATGACTGGTGACAAAAGAAAATTTGTAAGTCTAGAGAAATATGATGGCGGGGTTGTAAGATTTATAGATAACAATGTTGGTGTGATTCATGGCAGAGGATCTATTTGTCTTGGTGCTAAACATAACACTGATGATGTCCTTTATGTTGAAGGCTTAAAGCATAACCTATTGAGTGTTACAAAGATGGTGGATAAGGGCTATGATCTTTAGTTCAAATATGTAAGATGTAGGATAGTTGGAATTTATGGAAACATGATTGCTTTAGGTACAAAGACAAGAGGTAATATTTTTCACCTGAGTGCTACTAATGTAAGTTGTTTAATTGCTCAAGTAGATGAAAGTTGTTTATGGCATAGGAGGTTGTGTCATGTGAATTTTGATAGCATTATCAAGGTAAGATCCACTCAAGAAGTAAGAGATCTACCTAAGCTAGTGAAGCTCACTAATACAATATGCAAGGAATGTCAGATGGGTGAACAAACTATAGTTTCTTTTTAGAGTAAAAAGCATCATTCTAATGGAGTAATGGAGCTAGTGCATACTGATCTGTGTGGTCCCTCTCAAATCAAAAGTATACCAGGAGAAAGGTATTTTATGTTGCTTATTGATGATTACTCTAGGATGATATGGGTTGTTTTCTTAAGAGAAAAATGTGAAGCATTAGATAAGTTCAAAAGTTTCAAAGCTATGGCAGACAATTAGATAGGTCTGAAGATAAAATGCTTAAGGTCAGAAAGAGGTGGTGTGTTCACCTCTAGGAAGTTCAATTCTTTCTGTGAAGAGAATGGAATCAAAGGACAATTATATGCTCCCCAAACCCCTCAACATAATGGAGTTGTAGAGAGAAAGAGCTGATCAATTTTGGATGCTACTAGAATAATGATGATTGGAGGAAATGTGCCTTATATCTATTAGAGAGACGCTAGAAACATTGTTTTGTAAACTTTAAATCAAGTAAATGTCAATGGTATTTCTGGTAAGATCCCTTTTGAGCTATGGTTTGGTTATAAGCCTACTGTTAAATACTTAAATATTTTTGAAAGAAAGTGCTACATTAAGAGAGATGAGGACATAAGAAATTTTGATGCAAGGAGAAATGAAGGAATCTTTCTAGGTTACTCTACTAAAAGAAACGCTTATTGGTGCTATAAGGACTCTGCTAGATAATCTAAATATTGTGGATATGATTCAGATGATCAACAACATAGTTCAGAGAAAGGGAAGAATGATCAGATATAGAATCAAGTTCAAATTGTTTTGGTAAACCAAGAGATTAATGGAGAGACAAGTGGAAGTGCAAAAGAAAGAACAGAAGAACCAAAAGTGCGAGTGAATCCTAAAACTCTAAGGTATGTGAGATTGAATCATTCAAAGAATCAAATTATAGGAGACAAGAATAAAGGTGTGTAGACTAGATGAAGGATTGCAAAAGAATATTGTCTGATTTCCAAGACTAAACCTAAAAATGTCAATGAAGCTTGCAATGATGAATATTGGATGGAAGTTATAAGGAAGAATTGTTGCAGATTACAAAGAATGATACATGGATTCTTGTTCCTAGACCTAAAGATAAAAATGTGATTGGTACTCAATGGGTCTTTTAGAATAAGCTAAATGAACAAGGTGAAGTGGTCCAGAATAAAGGAAGACTAGTATGTAAATGGTATTTACAAATGGAAGGTTACTGATTTTGAAGAAACCTTTTCCCTTGTTGCCATAATTGAAGTTGTAAGATTATTTCTTGCTTGTGCTGCATATAAGAAATATTAAGTCTATCAGATGGATGTGATGTCATGTTTTTTGAATGATGAGTTAGAAGAAGTATATGTTCAATAGCCACATGGATTTCAACTGACTGATAAGGAAGACATGGTTTGTTGATTGAATTAAGCTCTATATGGATTCAAGAAAGCTCCTAGAACCTGGTATGCTAGACTTGATAAATACTTACTAAATATTGGATTCAATAAAGGTACTGCTAATAGCAACTTGTATTTTAAGTTGAATCATGATATTAAAGAGTTGATTATTGAAGTCTTTTTTGATTACACTATTTTTGGAGGATATGATGATCTATGTATGAAGTTTGTTGATGAAATGAAAAGTGAATTTGAAATGAGTATGATTGAAGAGATGAAGTTCTTTCTGGGATTGCAAGTTAATCAATTAGACAATGGGATTTTCATATCTCAGTCCAAATATGTGAGAGAGTTACTGAAGAAGTTTGGTATGGAAGACTCAAAGGTAAACCCATGGTAACTAGATGCAAGTTAACATAGAATGATGATTCTCTTAAGGAAAATCAAACAAGATACAGGTCAACGATTTATTGGAATTTGTGCCTTAATTCTTACTAACAAGAAACCTCTTTAAGGAAAAGCCGGTGTGACATCATGAATGTCTAGCCGACTAACTATTCTAAAAGTTCTAAAATGTTCATGTCGCTGTGACAGGGTCAATCTCTTGCCGACAAGACTATTGTTGTGACTTTTGGCATTCAACATGACCTTTTGGCAAATGGATTTCTTTGGGCGATAGTGTGATCTTTCGAGCTAACTCACAAGTCACGGGGAGATGTCTCAGCAATGAAGCTACGTCTTGCTGACAGATAGTATCCTCATGGTCTTCATGGTGACAAAAGACTTTGTTGGGAAGTCTTAGCGAAAGACATAAGTCACGCCAATAGAATGTCTTTGGGTTAACCTTGGGCACTCAGAGAAACATCTTGGTGAAGGGCTTATGTCTTGCTGACTCGGTAAGGCATGTTGAGCTCGATGAAATGTCATGGTGAAAGTCTTGAGTCTTGTCGATAGTTAGTCTTCGGTAAGACTTAGGTAGCTTGGAGAAAGGTCACAGCGATAGAAACAGGTCTTGGTGATAGTGTGACTTTCGGTGGAAGTCCTCTTTCGGTATGACATCTCACCGAAACCATGGGAGTCTTGCTGATAGGTGAAAGGCTTCAGAGTAACATAAGGTTGTCAATAGAAAGTCATTGCAAGTTCGACATGTCTTGCCAAAAGGAAAAACTCATCACTGTAACTGAAGACTTCGATATGAGTCTCTCTGAAAATCAAATGTCTCACCGAATGGAAACCTCATCGGTGTGACTTGTGAACTTGGCATGAGGTCTTGGCGAGAATGAAGTGTCTTGCCAAAGGAATGTCTGATCGATATGACTTTTTCTTTCGATATGAGTCTCATTGATAAGGGAAACCTTTGCCGATAGGATCAAAATGAACATCGATGGTTTCAATATAACTTCTTTATTGTCTTGCCGATTGCTAGAGACTTAAAGCCGATATCGATAGAGAGACTTTGTGGCATTAGGGAGATATTGTGATTGTCTCACCAATATGCCAACAAAGTTGAACGCTCTTGACCAATCTGACCATCCTATGTGGAGCATCATGGACCAATCACATGAAGCAGTTTTCAAACATGATGACGGTTGATTTTATGCATCAGTTGCAACGCTGGAAAAACAACATGCAGGGAAAAATCAAGGCTCGAATGGAAATTGTCTATGGTTGGCAATAGCGGATAAGGATGTACAGCAGGAAAAATTAGAATATGTTAAATAAAGGAAAAACAATTCTTATCAATAACGATGAACAAAGTGTGTGAATCAAGTTAAAAAAAAATTGAGAAATTTTATGTAACCATTTTGAACAGTGAGAAAAACTATTGAGAAATGAACACCAAAAAGTTGTCTTTCTGATTGTATGTAATTTTGGTTATTGTAATACAAAGAGATACAGCTTGGCGTGGTGGGTTTTTTCTCGAAAGGGTTTCCCACATAAAATCTATTGTTTCAGTTGTCTTTGTGTATTTGCTTTATTTCTATTATTCCTTCATGTGTGTCTTAATTGGAATGTAGTTAGAAAATTAAAAGTAATGTCTTCTTTCTCCCTTGTGGTTTTGACACTAGGAAAGTTGTTTCCACACATCTGCTTTCCTTACAAGTGGTATCAGAGCCTGGCCAGTTGTGTTGTCCTTGTGAGTGGGTTGATTTTTTTTGTGTTAAATCCTTTTTAGTGGGAGTCTGGTAGAGGTCTGTTAATTTAATTATAGATTGAGATGGCAAGCACATCTAGTAGGATGGAAATAGAGAAATTCAATGGTAGCAATTTTGAGCTGTGAAAACTCAAAATGGAAGATATGTTAGTTGATTGAGATCTTTGGACTGTTGTGTCTGGAACAATGCCTCAAGGCATGAAGCAAGAGGATTGGGACCTGGTAGATAGAAATTCTAAGGGGTTAATAAGGCTCTATTTGGCAGACTCTATTCTTTTGAACGTGCATGAAGAAAAGATTGCCTCTTCCTTGTGGAAAAGACTAGCATCCATTTATCAGGGCAAGTCCTTGGTGAACAAGTTGTTCTTGAGGAAGAAGTTGTACTTTGTGAGGATGCAGGAAGGCGGATATGTTGCTGATCCCTTAAATACTTTCAACATGTTGATTGCTTAGTTGACATCTGTTGGTGTAAAGATTGAAGATGAAGATCGTTGCATGTTGTTGTTGTGTTGTCTGCCTGATTCTTGGGATCATTTGGTGATGGCTATAGGGATTACAACATCCACATTCAAACTGGAAGATGTTGTTGCTTCTCTATTATCATAAGATATGAGAAGAAAATCTTCTAAGATGGCAAAGAAGGCTCTGGCTATCAGAGGTAGACCAAAGGAGAAAGGCAAGAAGAAGGACAAGAAGTCCAGATCGAAATCAGAAGGGAGATCAAATTCTCTTGGCAAGAAGTCAAAGGTGAAGTGTTGGAACTGTGGGCAACCTAGTCATGTCCGAAAGGATTGCAAGGAGGAGAAAAAGAAGAAGAACTCCTTTGGAAATGATTCTTCTCATAGTGATGTAGACACCTTCATTGTAGCTTTGGCTACACGGGCATCAGATGATGTCTGGCTAATTGATTTTGGAGCATCTTTCCACATGACATCTCATAGAGAATGGTTCATGAAGTATGAAGAATACAATGGTTGAAAGGTGTACTTGGAAAGTGATTCATATTTTGAAATTGTTAGTCATGGAAGAGTCAGAATTTAATTCCCTGATGGAAGAGTGAAGGGAATCAATGATGTGATGCATATACCAGGTCTCACTCAGAATCTACTTTATGTAAGTAAGCTAAATAATATCAGAGTGCAGGTCACGTTCTCTAGAAATGGTTGTAAGATGACTAGAGGCTCTATGGTGCTAGCTAGGGGTGCTTGAATTGGTACCTTGTACAATCTGGATGCACAATCTATTCAATGCAATAGTGTCTCTAGAAAGTCACTTAAGGCTGCTCATCGAGAAAAGAAGGAAAATGTTCCTGATGGAGTAAATTCCATGGAGGTTAAACTTCCAACAAAAAAGACTATGCTCTGGCATCATAAGCTTGGCCACATTGGTGAGAAAGGTTTAAAAACCTTGAAAAATAAAAACCTGGTAGAAGGGCTTCAAGATTGTAACCTTGAATTTGATTTCTATGAACATTGCATATATGGAAAGCAGTACCATGTTTCATTTTATTCTAGACCTCACAAAACTTCTAGTTTACTTGATTATATACATTCTGATGTGTTTGGTCCAGTGAATGTTCCTTCCTTGTCTAAATCAAGATACTATGTTTCATTTATTGATGATTATTCAAGAAAATCATTTGTATATTTTTTGAAAAGTAAATCAGAAGTGTTCAATCAATTTAAGGAATTTAAAAACCTTGTAGAAAATTAGACTAGTAGAAAAATAAAATGTTTAAGGACTGACAATGGTGATGAGTTCTGTTCAGATGAATTTGAAGGGTACTGTAAAGATCATGGAATCAAAAGAAACAAGACTACACCTTACACTCCACAACAAAATGGAGTTGCTAAAAGGTCCAATAGGACAATAATGGAAAGAGCACGAAGTATGCTAAGTAGTGCTGGCTTGAAGGAGAAATTCTGGGATGAAGCAATCTCTACAGCATGTTACTTGGTAAATCGCTCTCCTAACTCTGCTCTTGTTGAGAAGACACCTTTGGAAGCATGGTTTGGAAAGAATCCCTCTCTAAGACATATTTGTGTCTTTGGTTGTGAGTCATATGCATATGTGTCATTTGAAAAAAGATCCAAGTTGGAACAAAAAGTTGTAAAGTGTATATTTATAGGCTATAGTGCTGGCATAAAAGGATACCAGCTTTGGAATCCTAAGACTGAGAAGGTTTTGCACAGCAAAAGCATTATCTTTCATGAGCTGAAACCTTCTACTTTGGATCTGCAGTTAGAGAAGAAACCAGAAAATGAAAAAAATGTAGCAGCAATTCCTCAGACACTAGATAAAGAGGAATTGAAAAATCAAAATGTACCTGATACTGAGGACAGCTCAAGTAGTTCTAAAAATTCTAATGAAGATGAAGAACCACCTTAGCCTCAACCTGTGAGGAGGTCAACTCATGAAAGAAAGAAACCTGATAGGTATGGGTTTTCTTTAATTGAGTCTACTTGTGCCTATGCTTTAATTTCTAGCACTGATGAACCTAGGACTGTGAAAGAGGCATTTAAAATGTCTGATTCAAACTCTTGGTTGGAAGCCATGAATGAAGAGATGGCATCATTAGACAAGAATGATACCTAGAGTTTGGTGCCATTGCCTAAAGGCATAAAAGCTATGGGCTGCAAATGGATTTTTAAAAAGAAAATAGGTCTGGACAGTAGTGTGGAAAAATATAAAGCAAGGTTGGTTGCGAAAGGGTATTCCCAAGTAGAGGGAATTGATTATGGAGAAATATTTTCTCCTGTAGCTAAGCTAACATCTATTAGATTTCTTTTGTCACTTGCAGTAGTGTATGACTTAGAAATTGAGTAGATGGATGTGAAGACAACATTTCTTCATGGTGATTTTGAAGAAGAAATTTATATGTCCCAGCTGGAGCACTTTGTGGAAAAGGGTAAAGAAAGTCTTGTTTGCAAATTAAAGAAAACTCTGTATGGTTTAAAACAGTCTCCTAGAATGTGGTACCAAAAGTTTGACATGTTTGTTTTTTAATTGGGATTTGTAAGATCAAAATATGATCAATGTGTTTATTACAAAGCTGAAAGTGATCAAACTCTTATTATTGCTCTATATGTTGATGATATGTTGTTTATAGGAAATAGTAAGCTAATGATTTCTGATCTTAAGTCTCAATTGTCTACAAAGTTTGAAATGAAAGATCTTGGTGTAGTAGGGTATATTCTGGGAATGGAAATAACTAGGGATAGGAAGAATAGAAAACTTTGGCTCAGTCAGAGTAAGTATATCATGACTATTCTAGAGAGATTTTGTATGACTGAGTGCAAGTAGCTAGTTGTTCCAGTTACATAGGGAATGAAGCTATTTGTTGAGGATTGTCCAAAATCTTCTTCTAAGATGGAGGACATGACTAGTGTTCCTTATGCAAGTGCAATTGGCAGTCTCATGTCTGCCATGGTCTATACAAGGCCAAACATTGCCAAAGTAGTGGGAGTTTTTAGTCGGTTTATGGCTAATCCTGGAAGAACACATTGGGATGTTGTGAAGAGAGTGTTTAGATATCTGAAGGGTACTTCAAACTATGCTTTGTGTTACCATGGTAATTTGGTTGAATCACACAAGACTCTCAGCATTCAAGGTTATGTGGATTTTGATTCGGCAGGGGACATTGATAGCAGAAGATCCACCAATGGATATATTTTCATGATGAATGGCGGTGCAGTGAGTTGGATGAGCAAGTGGCAAGCTATAGTCACTTTATCTACTATAGAGATAGACTACATGGAAGCCACACATGCCTGCAAAGAAGCAATCTGGTTAAAAAAAATTTGTTCTAACATTGGCTTTGATGAAGAAAAGATTACTATCTACTATGATAGCTAGAGTGCTATATGTTTGGCAAATAATCCTACTTTCCATGCCAGGACGAAACATGTAGATGTACAATATCATTTTGTACGAGATTTGGTGGAGGATGGGAAGGTCTCTTTGGAGAAACTGGATACTCTAGAGAATGTTGTAGATCTACATTGACGAACCCTAGTAACAAAAACAAGTTTAGTTGGTGTGCAAATTTGATGGGCCTCTTGGCCCATGAATCTCAGTAGTTTTATGATTTTTTGGAGGTTTCAGTAAGAACTTCATCAAGTGGGAGCTTGTTGGAATTTGTGCCTCAATTCTCACTGACAAGAAACCTCTTGAAGGAAAATTCGGTGTGACATCATGAATTTCTGGCTGACTAACTATTCTGAAAGTTCTAAAATGTTCATGTCACTGTGATAAGGTCAATGTCTTGTTGACAAGACTATTGTTATGACTTTTGGCATTTGGCATGACCTTTTGGTGAATGGATTTATTTAGGCGACAGTGTGATCTTTCAGGCTAACTCATGGGTCACGGGGAGATGTCTCAACAATGAAGCTAAGTCTTGCCGACAGATAGTATCCTCGTGGTCTTCGCATTGACAAAAGACTTCACTAGGAAGTCTTAGTGAAAGTCATAAGTCACGCCGACAGAATGTCTTCGGGTTAACCTTGGGTGCTCAGAGAAACGTCTTGGTGAAGCGCTTATGTCTTGCCAACTCAGTAAGACATGTTGGAGCTCGATGAAATGTCATGGAAAAAGTCTTGAGTCTTTCTGATAGTTATTCTTTGATAAGACTTAGGTAGCTCAAAGAAAGGTCACGACAATAGACACAAGTCTTGTCGACAGTGTGACTTTCGGTGGAAGTCCTGTTTCGGTATGACGTCTCACCGAAACCATAGGGGTCTTGCCAATAGGTGAAAGACCTCAGAGTAACATAAGGTTGTCAACAAAAATTCTTGGTGAGTTTGGCATGTCTTGCTGAAAGGAATAACTCATCGCTATAACTAAAGACTTCGATATGAGTCTCTCCGAAAAGAGAATCTCTCACCGAATAGAAACCTCATCGGTGTGACTTGTGAAATCAACATGAGGTCTTGGCAAGAACGAAGTGTCTTGCTGATGGAATTTCTGATCGATATGAATTGTGCTTTCGATATGAGTCTCGCCGATAAGAGAAACCTTTGCCAATAGGATCAAATTGAACATCAATGGTTTTGGTATAACTTCTTTGTTGTCTTGCCAACTGCTGGAGACTTAAAGCTGATATCGATAGAGAGACTTTGTGGCATCGGGGAGACACTGTGAGTGTCTCACCGATATGCCAACAAAGTTGAACGCTCTTGACCAGTCTGACCATCCTATGTGGAGCATCGTGGACAAATCATAGGAAGCAGTTTCAAACATGATGACGGTTGATTTTATGCATCAGTTGCAATGCTGGAAAAATAGCATGTAGGGAAAAATCAAGGCTTGAATGGAAACTATCTATAGTTGGCAATGGCAGATAAGGATGTATAGTAGGAAAAATCAAAATATGTTAAATAAAGGAAAAATGATTCTTATCAATAACGATGAATAGATTGTGTGAATCAAGTTAAAAAAAAAGTGAGAACTTTTATGTAACCATTTTGAACAGTGAGAAAAACTACTGAGAACTGAACACCAAAAAGTTGTCTTTCTGATTGTATGTAATTTTGGTTATTGTAATACAAAGAGATACAACCTGGTGTGGTGGGTTTTTTGCTGAAAGGGTTTCCCACGTAAAATCTGTTGTTTCAGTTGTCTTTGTGTATTTTCTTTATTTCTGTTATTCCTTCATGTGTGTCTTATTTGGACTGTAGTTAGAAAATTAAAAGTATTGTTTGCTTTCTCCCCTATGGTTTTGACGTTAGGAAAGTTGTTTCCGCACCTCTTCTTTCCTTACATGATTGGTGGATTTCTCTACTTAACTCAAACCAAACGAGACATCATAAATGTTGTATGTATGGTTGCTAGATTTCAAGTTGATCCAAAAGAATCTCATGTGACTATTGTAAAGAGAATGTTTAGATATCTGAAAGGAACAATTGATTTTAGGATTTGGTATCCTAAAGATGATAATCTTACCTTGAGTGCATATACTGATGTAGATTGGGAAGGAGATGTAGATGACAGGAAAAGTACTTGTGGTGGTGCCTTATTCATAGGGAAGAAGTTGGTGTCTTGATTGAACAAAAAGAAACATTCCATTTCCCTATCTACTGCTAAAGAAGAGTATATTGTTGCTTCAAATAATTATACTCAAGTGATGTGGATGAAACAAATGTTGAAAGACATCATAATTGCATATGATGAGCCAATTTCCATATATTGTGACAACTCAAGCGCAATGAACATATTGAAGAATCTAGTGCTACACTCTAAGACCAAGCATATATCAATCAATTTTCACTTTTTGAGGGAGAAAGTAAGTAACAAAGAAGTAAGACTAGAGTATGTGCCTACCAAAGAACATGTTGCAGACATTTTCACCAAGCCATTGCCAAAGGATACTTTTGAGTATCTCAGAGGTATGCTAGGGGTGATTACCCCTCCTAATATGAACTAGAGATGCATTTATTTGCATCAATCTATATGCTTCAAAGCTATATTCTGATCCAGATTAATGTTTCTATGGCTACTACTTAGGGGGAGTAGTCAAATGTGCAGATATGTGGTTCAAAACTTATATGTGGAAAGATAATTTTTATATATGCCATTGATGTCAAAGGGGTAGAAGAGTCATGTGAAAAGCTATGAATTATTTGGGGAGAAGAGCCTTGTGGGGTGAAGATCATGTAGAAGAAGTTTATAAGAAGAGTTAGAATCTAAGGTGGAGTAAGTGTTGATTGAGAGTTGTGTTGACGGTGTTTTTCAAATCATGTGTTTCCATCAATTCCAAAGGGATAGATTGTGGGATGTTATAGTTGTGTTTTATATATGTGGTTGTCATTGATGTCAACACTATTAGCATTGATGTATTAAAAGTGTATATGTTGAGGATATTGAGAAAATTGTTAAAGAAAGAGTTACAGGTTGCCAATGGAACATTGAAGGTCATGAAGGTGTCTTGCTTAGTAGATTGATGATCAATCATTGTGGAATAAAGGGTTTATTGTTGAAATTATCTAGTTTATCCATTTTAAGTTTTAGAGGTCTGTGTGAAGTCTTGATTGTGTTATGAATAGTTGTGTTTTGACGGTTTTTTTGTGGTTTTAGTTAGTATTCTTGAGTAAATTTTATGTGATCCTAGTAATTTTAGTTGCTACGAATGTTTCTTTGTTGGTTATTGTTTCTTAATGATGCTTCTAGATCATTCTCTATCTTTTTTGCACATTTACGTTGATCGGTGTGCTCATTGTCAAATATTTTTCTCACGTGTGTGTTCGAGTTTTTATGTTCTTGGCTGACATGGTGGTTGTAATGTGTTGTGGATCCTTGGAGATTACAATTTGAATTTTTTCCATGCTTGAGGATGTTGTTTTGGGACATAACATAATATTGGCCAACGTAGTTTGATTCGCATTGAAAATTTATTTATAAATTTGGGTCAACATTTCAACTATGTTTTATATTTTGGCTGACAAATTTCTTCACATAAATCCATGTTGTGGATATATAAGAGTAGATATTTGTGTGAATTTATGTATGTGAGTGGTGTGAAGAAGGGCTAGAGAAAATGTAAGTGTGCGAATAGTGATCTAATCATTCAATTACAAAGCAGAGTGTGAAGAAGTTTGAGCAAAACTATGTGAAGGAGTATTTATGTGCTTAACTAGAACTATAATCAGGCCTTTGTAGAAGCTATTTTCTTAGTTCATACCCTACAGATCTAATCCGTATTTCTGTAAGATAATGTGTCTTCCTTGGGTAGTGAGCTCTAGGCAGTGTGCCTGAATACATTTGCATTCCCATTATTCTTCTCTATACTTTTAATAGGGTATAATATTCTAGACTAACATCCACCATAGTTTTTTCCCTAACAGGATTTCCACGTAATTTTTTTTGGTCTTTTCTATGTTTCTAATGTGTTGATTTTTTGTGGTTCATTGTTCATGCATCAGATTAGAGATTAAGTTAAGTTTGAAAGTTTAAATAATTAGTGACAACTAATTCACCCTTCCCTCAATTCTCTGTCCTTGTTTCTCCAAAAATCTACTCAAAGTTTCAAACTAAGTAAATAAGCTTATCATATGATTATAGTATTACCCATATTCCATATAAAAATTTCTTGACAGTGTTATCAATGCAACATCTATCAGTGCAAGTGTTTATCAATGTAAATGAGTAAAAAATATTGAATAAAAAATGAGGCCTATTTATGTAAAAAATCTATAGAGAAATAAGGTACATTTTTTAGAATATGAGATGAAATTGGAAATAAGGAACTTGTCTCTTAGAAATGGATTGTCTAATGGTGAAAGAGTACATAGCCTTCTAACAAATAGTTTCCCATAATTATAGAAGGGCTTTATTTGTAGCAATTTAATTGTACCAAATGTACCAACAAAAAATTAGTTGAAATGTTTTCAAAGCATCAATATGTGTATGCAATGCAAGGAAAAAATTACAACCCTACATAAACTATTCTTAGAGGATGATTGTGAACCTTGGCCATGACTATGTAAGGCACTAAATAGAATAGGTACTCTGGAATCCATATAAATAATGCTCCTTAAATGTAGATGTAAATATGCATCGCTTTCTTTATGCCTGATTCACATATAGAGAGTTGTATGTGACCACTTTTTAGGAAACTATTGCTATTTTTTCCTTTTAATAGTCATGGCCATGGACCTCACACTATACATCTTAGAATTGTGGTGGTTGAACTATAGGACTACCACACCCTATATTTGAGGGTTTTTAATTTGATGCTATATAAGGATACTTTTCAATGAACAAAAGATCATCATCATTGCAATTTACTCCATGTACAATTTGATGAACTTCATTTATGGTATCTAATGAATCAAAGCCACTAGTAGTCTCCTTCCCACCTACAATGCCTATAAGGGGGAGAAGGTGCATAGGACTAGCACCACCAAAAGGCTTGTGCTGACGAGAAAAGTGTAGGGATCTTCCATTGAAGGACTTCCAGACAACATTGCTCCATATATGTCCCTGAAAGTTGCAAAATACACTCCATTGGATACTATTAGTAGCAAGGATAAAAGCAACTCTGATAAAAGCTTTATAAATACCTCATCAAAGGCCACCATACTTAGTACCTTTATGTGTAGAAAGATAAATTCTAGTGCAAGGATCAATGGTAGAGAAATCATTGACTCTAACTGTGGGAAAGAAAAAGATCCATATAGGAAATTTAAAACAAGTGTTTGGTTATCTTGCATTGGTGGAGAAGGTTGCATGGCTTCCAATTCTACAACTCTATGGAATAAAAGATAGTTTTAAAATTCTATTACTATGAATAGGGGACTACTCATATCTTGATTCTTCATTGTGATGGATATTATGGAATTTAGTTTGGAGGAAAGTATGGATTGTGACTCTACAAAGGTGGTGTTTTACTTGAGCTCTCATGAGATAAAGTCACAACACTACTTTGCTAGGTTTGGAAAACTACAAGATACTGATGGAGCAAATCATTTGTGCAGTTTAATACTGTTTAAATTCCCTAATTATGTTGATGAATATCTATGTGAAGATGCCATGGATTAGTCTTGAAATGAGTTACAATTAAGCTTGGAATCGATGGGGGATGCACTTAAGGGTGATAAATACTCAACAAATGTTTTATTTTTTCTTGACAACATGGGACTGAAAAGCATGACTAGATTAATGCAGAAGAAACATGTAAAGTTGCATAAAGTTAATCAGTTGCAAATAATTCTTATGTTGACATTTCACTTGGGAATTAGAATTATGTTGTAGCTTTTTGCTATGAGAAGTGCAATCCAAAGAAAAAGGAAACATATCTTGAGGAGGCTCAAGGGATGTCTTGAAGAGTGTAGACACAAATTTGATGATTTGTTTATGTTGCAGGTTGGGAAGCCATTGTGCTAGCTGAAAGGGGTCAATTTGATATTGCAAAGCAAGATTTTACACTGGTGTTATTCAAAATTTCTTTTGTTTGGAGGTTAATTTTCATAGTTGGTGAAAAGTAATTGACAAAGCTACAGATAAAATGACAGACGAAGATAAAAGCTAGGAGAAAAAGCATGTTGAAAATGGTTTGCAATCTGAGAAGGCATTTCTCCATTATGTCCAGGTACCAGATTAACTCTGATATGGCCCATTCTACAGTAGAGGAGGATGTGTTCATTCCTACAGTGAAGAGGTCCTGCATGGATTGATTTCGTAGATGAATTAAACACAACCATAAATAATTGATTGCTCATTTCTCTTGTCCGCTCATAGAAACAATTAAAAAAAATTATGTCTGTGAAGGCAATGAATAAAGTAAACCTAAATGTGCTCATTATTAGGATCTCAGCCGTAATTTTCATTTTAATAAAAATACTCTAAAACCCTCATCAGAACCTTATTTTCTCACTATATAGCTCACCAAATTTGAGAAGTGAAAGAGAAATACTAGCAAGGAAGAGTTTGGAGGAGCAGAAACCAATAGTGGTGGGGAAAGTAGCCAAAAATGGCAAAAAATAGCCAAAATAATGGTGAAAATGACTAACTATTGAGAATTGCTTTATCATTTTGCATTGATATGGATGGCACACCAACAAGTTTAATATGATGAAGATGCATTAATACCACCAAGAAAGTAAAGCAGACAACATGAAAAGTGGACGACATGAGAAGTTGTGATGGTGATGGCATGAAAAGGTGGACAAAATATTGAATGATGGGAAAACATTCATTCATTTCCAGCCTTCTCCTCAGTGTGGATTTTGAAAATTAGCTTGCTCTACTTCAGATTGGATACACCTTTAGCATAAAATATAGAGAAGGTGTGATCTAGATGTCTTCATAATTGATTTAAAAGAGTTGCAAGGAATATGAAAAAAACATATTTGGAGTTACATATACTATTTTTTTGTTATTCTTGATTAGTTAATTATTAGAGAAGCTTTTTCAATTTTTTTCAAAAAATGAATTGAGAGTAGTAGATGGCATTTATTTAATTGGTTGATGAAATTGTAGCTAGACTAATAGGATTTTAGACATGGTATTAGTTATTTATTTTATATCTACAAGTATTTTAATGTTTCTTCAATCTTTGAATCTATTTCCAAATGACCTAAGGAACTAGTTCTCTTTGGTGAAATGATTGAATTATTTGTTTAAAGACTTTTTTCTTGGTTGACTTTTGTAGGTAAGGTCTTACCAATCTATATAGTTCAATAATATATAATTTTATCAATCCTTTGACAACCTATGTTTTGTACATCTTTAGAGAGTTATGAATGTTAGCTTTCTTGTTCAACATAAACTAAAATATAAGTTGATTAATATTAGGATATAATTTTTTTTTGTTTTATATTTTTAGTTACATGTGTATAACTTGATGCTAATTGATATAGAAGATATCTCTAGGTTAATGGGACCAATAAGATAGTATAAGGAGCATATAGTGATAAATAATTGAGATGTTCTTCAAAAATTATGTAGCTAAGTTGTTTGAATTAGTATATTCTTTCAATTATCTTTAATTATTAGTTAATATCTATAGTAATTCCCTCTCTTTTCTTACAAAGATAAAAGGGTGGAAGAGTTTCCCACTTTTGGCAATTGACCAATAACTTCCTACAATCTCATCATGAGTTTTCGCTTGTTATTCTAAGCTAATGTATATCCTCAATTTTAGGTCTCAAGTGTGTTCTCTGGAGTTGTAGGATTTAATTTTGATCATCAAAAAAGTCCATCACTACTTGTTCCTTTCACTTTTCCTTTGGCATAATTGGTCATGTAGATTTGCACTTCATTTGTAAGGACACTAAAATAGGGGAAAATTATGGGGGAGGAAAGTGGATACCTTCAACTTTTAACCCTCCATTTTATGCCAATTTTTATAGATTTAATAAAAATCATAGTATTAGAACTCAACTTTCAGAATAATAGAAAAAATAATTACACCTAAACCCATAATCTACATTTCAACTATAATCATCATGCACAATGATAGCCACATGCATCCAAATCCTCGCTATTGGAATTTTCCCACATAATTGTACTTATGTTGTGACCTAGTTATTAGATATCACTACATGGTATAAATTTATTTGCTTATTTAAAATGAATCACTTTTAACACACCTACATTGAATTTTCTAGATTATGGAAGCTATCCAATAAAAACATGCATAAAAAATTCTTAAATTCTGTGTTAAGGAGAATATATAGAAGAACATCTCATAGATCATTAGGACAACCATAAGTTAGAATTAAGAATGAACATGTTTATACTATTTCTTGATAGTACCTTTATTCTTAGCTCAATATAGCTATATGAGTAGTAATATTTGTATCTTTTCTTGGTGTGGTGATGCTTTGTATAATGACTAGGGGGGCTCACGACTATCAAGAAAGATGAGGGTCTTTCCCTATCCTACAATAGGCCTTAATGTGCTTTCCAACACAAACCTTATTTAAAAGATATGTATGAATGAGGTGGGCATGTTATAGGTGGTTGTATTAGTTCTAGAAAAGGACATGCTAGTTAGGGTAGTTTGTATAACATTAACTATTCCAAAACTAAATACATTGGTGTGGTTATTGTATTGCATGCAAATGAAATAAATGAGATATGCATCCAATGTAGCCTAGATCAAACCAAATACATGTAACCATCATAAATATCAATTGTAATATATTTATATATTGATAACTTGGATGTGGTTGCTCACGATTCTAGTAGCATGATTATATGATCAAGGTGATGAAATAGAAAATTGGACAAGGGTATGTGTAGGATCATCATGGAAAAAACAAGCCCTTAAGTGGCAAAAAATTCAGAAAGATCAGTGTTAGGCAACTTGACATAAAAATTTGAATAAGTTATGTATATTATTTCAAAAATATGTAAGAATAGAATCTATAGAGAATTGAATGTAGTTTCTAAACTAATAGGTTTATTTAAAAATAAATAAAATCTATGTGGTGAAAATTTTATATTTCAATGCAGTAGTACTTAAATTTCAGGAAAAAATAAGAAGTAGGTGTCTATCTGACCACCCTAACCATAAAAAAATGATATTATTTTTTTATAATATTTTATATATAAGTAGAGGACTCATGTCTAGATGTGATGCATATTTTTTTCTAATTTTTTTCCAAGTAAATAATTAATTATGAATTTTTTATTACAACTTTTAAAAAATATAAAAAACTCGTATGTCTAACCACCTTAACTTGGTCAAAACTTCATGAAATTTATTTTTTCTTTTCTTAATCCTATAGTATGTGAATCATTGAATGTGACTCATTTTCAAATTCAAAAAATGTGATACCATTTGAAAGTTATAGATATTTTTCAATTAGCCTATCAATTAGGACTTTAGTCGTAATTCTAATAGAAAATGAATAATAATTATTTATTAAATTAAAATTAAGGCATAATTTATAGTGGTGGAAAGTTGAGAATCTCCTCTAAAACCATTTTCATTTCATTAATTTTGGATAAAAAAACGTCGCCAACCACATACCCTACAAATACCCATAATATTGCCACTTTTTGGCCCATCATGATCCTGCATATACCAACAACATAACAATTTCATAAATAATTTTTTTTTGAAAATCGCATGTGAGGCCTCTCATTTATAGAAATTTCATGAGTTAATTCAAAGGCTAGGATGAATTAGTTAATGGATGGCTAGGATTTATTGAGGATTAGGGTATGGATTAAATTTGTCATATGAAATGTGTTACACGAGGGATATGGGCTAGGTTTAGGACTTGATTAAGGTAACTATTACAAGTATGAAGGTGTTGTCATTGATGTGAATTGGTTAACTTGTCAACTGGTTGTTGTCATTAATGTCATGTATGTTGGTTATTGGCTATACATGTCAATGATATTGAGAAAATTGTAATAAAGAAAGGTTGCAGGTATTTAGTGTTTTCTTCGGATTTTACTCCAGGATTTTTTGCTATTCTTGTGAGGATATAAGGTATTTTTCATTATTTTTGAAATCTTCTATGTCCAAACTTTGGGTTTTTGGATCATTGTACAGTGCGATTTAGCTTCACTTGTTGTGAACCGTGCTTTTTTGTGTATCTGGCTAAGGTCTGGGAGAAATGTAGTTGCTCCCAATTTTTTTTTCAAGTTTTATGTCTTGCGGTTCTCAAGATAAGTTTATGAGGTCATGTACATGTTAATTTTATTATCTAAATTTTTTGGATTGTGTTAAGGTTGTTTGGGATTTTTTTTTATGAGTTTTGCACAAGTATTGGCTGACCTTGTGTTAAACACTACTCACAAAGTTCATGAAAATGTGTTGAAAGGTATGTATGAGTTGCCCACATTCTAGTTCCACCATAGAATGTTTTAGCACCTACCTAATTTGAATTTGTAAATTCAAGTGGTGTGTGGCCAACTTTAGATGAGTTTCAAAGTTGAATACAATATAAATACAACTTAAGATGTTTATGAATGGGATGAACGCAACCAAGATAGATGTACAATAGATGTGAAATAGTGTGTATGTGATGTGATTTTGAGTAGATTAGAGCAAAATCTAATTGTGAGTTTTTAGAGGTAGTCAGTTGAAGGTGTACTCTATCATTCCAACATGTCTACAAGTGTGTGAGAAAATTAAGGTGGATATATCCATTGCATTGAGATTGTTTTCTCACTATAATAAATCTCTTCAACATTCTTTGTAATTTTGTGGTAGTGAGCCATTCAAATGGTTAACCCTTGTTGGACAATGAGTCTTGTTCCAAATAGTAAGTTCTATTTTGGTACTAAGTCTTATCTATCAATGAGCCTTTTTATTTGGTTTTGATATTCTTTATATATGGAGCTAATCTCACCATCTTTTTTCCTTTATTGGGTTTTTCACGTAAATTTGGTGTTATTGTGTGTGTACAATGTTTTTCAAATTCTTCTTTTACACTTAATGATTAATCACATAAGCAAAGTAAAGGATTTGTGAATGATAACTAATCTAATCTCTGGTGGATGTTCTTAAAGGTTAAAATTTGTTACAACTAATTCACCCCCCTCTTAGTTTCCAAGTCTAGGATGGCGAGCAAGATTACTATTGAGTGTCCTATGTTTGAGGGGACTAATTATGCACTCTAGAAATAAACATGGAAGGATATCTAGATTACTAGGGATATGATGCTGAGAAAGCTTATAAGACTACTTACACTCCTCCTACAAATGGTCTAAATATAGCTAATGAGATTAAGACACATAAATTGAACAAGGAAAAAATTATTCTGAAGAATAGTCTTTCACATTATGATTTATTAAAGTTTCAAATCTAAAGAATACTAAAGAGGTTTGGGATGAATTGTAAAAGATTCATGAAGGGGATAAAAAGGTCAGAGAAAAAAAGTTGTAGAATTTGGAGGCACTATTTGAGTTCCTGCATATGTGTAAAGATGAGAACATTAAATCCTATGTACAAAGAGTGGATGAGCTAGTAAGTGGAATGTGAGGACTTGGTGCTACAGTGGATGAATCTGGGATTATGAAGAAAATTCTTAGAACTCTCCATAATGTGTACAATGAAAAGGTATCAACTATTGAGGAATATATAGATTATAAGACATAGACTAAAGATAAGTTTTTGGGTACTCTAACATCTTTTAAAATAAAAAAGCCTAGCTTGAGAAATAGATCGAAGATAGAAACTACTCTCAAGGCTACCAAAAATAAAGATTCAAATGAAGAAAACCTCGATGAAGTAGAAGCTAACTTTATAAGAAGAATGAAAAATGGCTCTGGTAAGTATGAAGGTAAGTTACCTTTTAAATGCTTTAGTTATGGAGGAATTTATTGTTATGCTTTGAGATTTCCATAAAGACCTAAGAAGAATAAACAAAGATTAAGCAAAGAGAACAAAGGGAAGATGATTAAGACAACATATTATGTAGATGAAGATGCTAGTTTTTCTGATGAAGAGTCTGATTATGGAGATTTTGATGATAATGAATTCTTGTTCTTCGCTATAATAGATGAATCTACTCCTGCTAATACTAAAGACAGCTAAAGGAAAGCGCTTTAAATAAAGTTGAAGATACTATGATCTCTTCTCTTCATGCTAAACAAAAAAATAACTGCTAGGTTGTTGATAGTGGTTTTTCATAGATCACGTGGATGGTTACAACTGTAAGTTTGTTAAACTTGAAAAATGTGATGGAGACTTAGTTAAATTCAGAGATGATACTGGTGCTAAGATTTGTGGGATATGTTAGGTTAGTTTTTATGGCAAGCATAATACTGATGATGTCTAGTATGTTAAGGGTTGAAGGAATAATCTCTTGAGTGTTGGATATATGTAGTAAAGGATATAATCTTGTATTTGAGGATGAGAGATGTGAAATTAGGAAAGGATCTAGAATAGTGATTGTTGCTGGTAAGAAGTATTAAGGAAATATTTATCAACTTAAGGGTGTTGATGGACATTGCTTTATATCTCAAATTAATGACAGTTAGTTATGACACTAGAGAATGTGTCATATGAATTTCAACAACTTAGTGAGGATCAGTGTAGTGCAAGCTATAAGATATTTACTGAGGATTACAAATCATGTTAATGCTATTTGCAAGAATTGTCAATTTGGAAAGCAAGCTAGAAACTACTTTAGGTCAAAGGAAAAATCTACTACCAGACTACTAGATTTTATTCATAAAGATCTTTGTGGTCCTACGAGAATAACAAGTATCCAATGTGACAAGTATTTCATGCTTTTGATTGATGATTACCAACAAGATATACATTAGTTACTTTTCTTAGAGAAAAATATGATGCATTAGATAGATTCAAGGATTTTAAGGCTATGGTAGAGGATGAAGCAAATTTGAGAATAAAATATTTGAGGTCTAACATAGGTGGTGAATTTACCTCCAATGAGTTTAATATGTTTTATGAAATTCATGGAATAAAGAGATAGTTATCTACTCTAAGAACTCCTCAACAGAATGCAGTTGTTGAAAGAAACAATAGAATGATTCAATAAGTTGCTAGATCAATGATTATAGAGGTAGGTCTACTATAAGTTTACTAAAACGAAGCTATTCAACTATTGTTTATGTGTTCAATTTAGTTCAAGAAAAAACCAACAGTACTAAGACCCCCTATGAGCTATCGTGTGGAAGAATTCCTACTATCAAGTATTTCAAGGTATTTGGAAATAAATGTTATATCAAAAGGCATGAAGAGAATTTAGGGAATGTTGATACTAGATGTGATGAAGGTATCTTCCTTGCAAACTCTACTACAAGTAAAGCTTATAGATGTTTCAATAAAAGATTGAGAAACATTGTAGAGAGCACAAATGTCAAGGTTGATGAAGCATTGAAGAATTCAATTAAAATTGATGGATATGTATTTGATGAACCTAATTGTGTAAGAGTAGAAGTTATGGAAGAATAGGGGGAAAAAATGGAGAAGAAGAAGCTCCAGTGGTGTCCCCAAAGACACCTAATTATGTGCAAAAGAGTTATTGAGAAAGTTAAATTATTGGAGACAAGAGGAAAGGAGGATTTACAAGAAGTAGAGTTGTTGTTGTTGATGAATTAAATCTATGCTTACTTTCTGAAGTTGAACCTAAGACAGTGAGTGAAGCATGTGAAGATGAGCATTGGATGAAATCTATGGAAGAACTTATGCAGATTGAGAAGAATCAAACCTTAGAATTGGTACCTATACTAGAAAATAAAAACATAATTGGATCAAAATGGGTATTAAAAAACAATTTGAATAGAATAGAGAAGTGGTTAGAAATAAGCAATACTTGTGTGTAAGGGCTACTCACAAGTAGAAGGTATAGGTTTTCAGGAGACCTTTGCTAAGATGGTAAGAATGGAAGCCATCAGGATATTTTTTGCATTTTCTACTTATAAAGATTTCAAAGGTTTTTAGATGGATGTTAAGTTTGTGTTTTTGAATGGTGAGTTAGAAGAAGAAATCTATCGAGAACAACTAGAAGGATTTCAGTTGTTAGATCAACTGGATATGGTTTGTAGATTAAAGAAGGCCTTATATAGATTGAACAAAACTCCTAGAGCTTGGTATGAAAGGTTAAATAGATATTTGATTTAGAAAAGTTTCAATAAAGGTACAAAAGAGAGGAATTTTTACTTAAAATTTGAAAATGAAAATATCTTAATAGTGGTTGTATATGTTGACGATATTATCTTTGGAAGAAATGAAACAATGTGCAAGATCTTTGCTGAAGAGATGCAAAAAGAATTTGAGATGTCTATGTTTGGTTAGATGAATTTTTTTCTTGGGTTACAAATCAATTAGACAGACAAAGGGATTTTTATTTCATAGTAAAAGTATCTCAGAGAAATGTTGAAGAACTTTGGGATGGATGGTTCCAAATTGGTATGCACTCCTATGGTGATTGGCTGCAAATTGAGAAAAGATGACGATTCATCTAAGGTTGATTAGAGAAAATATAAATCTATGATTGGTGGATTATTGTATCTAACTGCTACTAGACAAAATATCATGCATGTGGCTTGTCATGTGCTTAAATTTCAAGAAGACCCTAGAGAAACACATGTTGTTGTTAAGAGGATATTCAGATATATGAATGGCACACCGGATTATGGCTTGTGGTATCCTATAGATATTTATTTTACACTAAGTTTTCATATAGATGTAGATTAGGTAGTTTGTGTTGATGATAGACAAAGTATGTAAGTGGTGGTGCATTCTTTCCTAGTTGTAGATTGGTGGCATGGTGTAGTAAAAGCAAGATTTGGTTTCCTTATCCATTATAGAGGCTAAGTATATTGCTAAGACATCTTGTTTTACATAAGTTTTGTAGATGAGAATGACATTAAAAGATATTAGAGTAAGGTATGATAATATGATTTATATCTTCTGTGATAATATAGGTGCAATTAACATTTCAAAGAATCCAGTGAAGCACTCAAGGAAAAAGCATATATCAATAAGGTATCACACTATGAGATAGAAGGTTGTGGAGAAAGAAGTAAAACTTGAGTATGTACCTACAAAGGATCAGATTGCTAACATATTTACTAAGGCTCTTCCTAAAGATACTTTTTAGTATCTCCAACAGAAGTTAGGGGTTATTTTCCCTCATTTCTTGAACTAGATGCATATGGAGAAGCATCAGTCTAGTGGATCAATGGATCTATCTTTCTTCTAGACTGATGTTTGGTGCCTACCTCTTATGGGGAGTAGGTAGTGTCTCATGTTGTCATTGAAAAAGTATTCAATACTGGTAGTGTTCTTAATGTCAAAGAGGAAATCAATGTTAAATTTATTTTTTCTTTGCCATTAATGTCAAAGGGGGAGAGAGTATCATGTGAAAAATATTATCTTTTGAGGGAGAGAAAATAAAATCATGAGAAAGTATGTTTAGAGCTATTGTGTTGACTTTGACGATTTTTCACATCATGTGTTGCCATCAATGACAAAGAGGGAGATTGTTGCAAGTATGAAGATGTTTTCATTGATGTAAATTGGTTAATTACTCAAGTGGTTGTTGTTGTCATTGATGTCATGTATGTTGGTTATTGGTTGTATATGTCGAGGACATTGTGAAAATTGTAATAAAGAAAGGTTGCAGGTATTGAGTGTTTTCTTCGGGTTTTACTCTAGGATTTATTGTTATCCGTGTGAGGATTTGAGGTATTGTTCATGATTGTTGGAAGAGCTGCTATATCCAGATTTTGGGTTTCTAGATAGTTGTACAATCCGAGTTATGTTCACTAGTTGTGAACCATGCTTTTCTATGTATCTAGCTAGGGTCTGGGAGATATGTAGTTGCTCCATATTTCTTCTTGTTCAAGTTTTATGTCTTCCAGATCTCAGGATAATTTTATGACAATTTGTTCAATTTAATTTTCTTATTCGAAAAGTTTGGATTGTGTTAAGGCTGTGTGTGTTTAATAGTGTGTATGTGATTTGAGTTTGAGAAGATGAATGTGAAATCTAATTGTGAGTTTTCAGAGGCAATGAGCTGAAGGTGCACTCTATCATTCAAGCTTGTCTGCAACTATGTGAGTGAATTGTTGTGGATATCTTCATTGTATTGAGATTGTTTTCTTTTTGTAAAACTTCTTTTCCATCTTCTTTGTAATTTTGTGGTAGTGAGCCCTCCAAGTGGTTAACCCTTATTGCATAGTGAGTATTGTTTTGGATAGTAAGTCCTATTTTGGCATGAGCCTTCTTTGGTAATGAGCTTTTGTATTCAGCTTTGATATTCTCTATATTGTGAGCTAATCCTTACTATGGTTTTTCCCTTATTGGGTTTTCCATGTAAATTTGGTCTTATTGTGTGTGTGATGTTTTTAGTTTCTTCTTTTGCACTTAATGATTAATCACATAAGCAAAGTAAAGGATTTATGAATGATAACTAATCTAATCTCTGGTAGAGGTTATTAAACATTAAAATTTGTTACAACTCATTCACCCCCCCTCTCATTTGTCTTGTTAAACAGTAACATCCTTATGTGAATGACTGGGATAAAGAGGGGTAATATGAAATGGAGGGATGGGATGAGAAGGTAGTTTGACTTTTGGAAAGTGTCTAGATTGAACTAATCTAGATAAAGTCTTAGTTGGACATGTGAGAGGGGCACTTGTCACATGATGTAAAATTTATATTGTGATCCATGTGAATGAATTCAATGAATAAGATTAAATGGACAAGGATTGAGGAATAATGTGAAATTAAATAATGAAAAAAAAGGATCTCAGATTAATTAGTTTAAATCAATTAATTAACTGGTAGTTAATTAGTTAACTTTGGTTGGAGGATTTGGGAATAAGGCTAGACTTAATTAAGTAAATATGGAATTATTTTAATTAAAAGGGGGAATAAAGGTGATGGGATAAATTAAGTACATAATAAATAAATAGATATTTATTTAATTAATTGAATAGGATAAGGTGGGGTAAAATTGATAGGTAAATTAAATAAATTAATATGATTTAATTAATGGTTAGGTCAAATTTTAGGTTTATACAATTATGTCTTCAATAGTATAAAATATCTATGTTGGATGTTGTGGTTGTGTTGTTGATATGCGGTTGTCATTGATGTCAACACTATTAGCAATGATGCATTGAAGGCTATATATGTTGAGGATATTGAAAAAAATGTTAAAGAAAGAGTTACAGGTTGAAAGTGAATTAGTGGAGTTCATGAAGGTGTTTTGCTTAGTACATTGATGATCAATCACTGTGGACTAAAGGGTTTATTGCTAAAAGTATCTAGTTTATCCACCAAAAGTTTCAAAGTTCTGCGTCAAATCTTGATTGTGTTATGAACAGTTGTGTTCTGACAATTTTTTTTGTGGTTTCAGTTAGTATTCCTAAGTGAAGTTTATGTGATCCTAGTAATTTTAGTTTTTGTAGATGTTTCTTTGTTGGTTCTTGTTTCTTGTGGATGCTTCTAGATCATTCTCTATATTTGTTGCATGTCTTTGTTGATCGATGTACTTGTGGTCAAATATTTTTCTCATGTGTGTTCAAGTTTTTATGTTCTTGGCCAACATGGTGGTTGTAACATGTTTTGGATCCTTAGAGATTAAAATTTGAATGTTTGGCATGCTCAAGGATGTTTTTTTGGGCCATAACATAATATTGGCCAATGGTGTTTTATTTGCATTGAAAAATTATTTGTAAATTTTGGCCGACATTGTAAATATGTTTTATATTTTGGCTAAAAAAGTTATTAATATAAATCTATGTTGCGGATACATAAGAGTAGATTTTTGTGGTAAGTTATGTATGTGACTAGTCTGAAGAAGTGCTAGAGAAAGTGCAAGTGTGTGAATAGTGATCTAATCATTCGATTGTAGAGCAGAGTGTGAAAAAGATTGAGCAAAGTGTGAAGGAGTATTTTTGTGCTTAACTAAAATTGTAATTAGGCTTTTGTAGAAGCTATTTTCTCAATTCATACCCTATGGATCTAATTCGTATTTCTATAAGACAATGTCTTCCTTGGGAAATGATCCCTCTTTTATTTGAGTGGTGAGCTCCAGGTAGTGTGCCTAAATACATGTGCATTCCCATTATTCTTCTCTATACTTTTAACATGGTATAATATTGTGGACTAAAATCCACCATGGTTTTTCCCCTAATAGGGTTTCCACATAAATTTTTTCGGTGTTTTCTATGTTTTAGATGTGTTGATTGTTTATGGTTAATTGTTCATGCATCAAATTTGAGATTAAGTTTGAAAAGTTTAAATAAACAATGACAACTGATTCACCCCTCCTCTGAGTAGTCTTTCCTTATTTTACCAACAATTTGTATTAGAGCTAGTTCCTCTGAAGAAGTTTAAAAGCTTGAGGTGATCGAAGATGGCATCATATAAGAAGGACAACCCTAGATTTGATGGAAAAATTACTCTCTATGGAAAGCCAAAATGGAGTGTCATTTGAGGTGTATTGGTGAACCCTTCTAGAAGATTACAAAGACCATATATGTTATTCCTCGAAATGGTCCTTCCACTCCTAATGAGGTTAAAGAGGCTAAGATTAACATCAAGGCTATTGAAGCTTTCCTAAGTGCTCTGACAAATTCATAAATGACAAATGTGATAGCTCTAAAGACAACTCATGAGATTTGGATGAACCTGGAGACTTTGTATGAAGGAGATGTACATGTGAAGGTTGCTAAGCTATAGTCTTTGAAAGCTAAGTATGAAAATTTGAAGATGGGTGAAGATGAAAATATTTCTTCTTTTATGCAAAGAGTAAATGAACTTGTGATGGGTATAAGATGTGTCGATGGTACCCTAGAAGAACAAGAAATTGTAGGTAAAGTTATTAGATCATTGCCTTCCTCTTACAAGTCAAAGGATCATGTTGTTGAAGATTTTAGATTAGTAAAAACTGTGACAAGGGATATGTTGATTGGTAAACTTGTTGCCTTTGAGTTGAGTGAATTTGGTGATTTTTCCCCTAAGACTTAATCTACATTTAAGGCTTTTGTATCTAGAAGAAACAAGCAAAGATATGGTCTGGGAGTGTGTTCAAGAAAGGAATTCAAGTATGAGGAAGAGATGAAATGGCTAGAATACAAAGAAAGAGAGGTTGAATAGCTGGAAGCACTGATTATGAAGAAAGAAGGAAGAGGAAAAGATAAGTATAAAGGAAAGTTTCCTATTAAATGTTTCTCTTGCAGTAAAATAGGTCATTTTGCTTCAAGGTGTCTTGAAAGATTTCCTAGGTCTATACCTAACAAACCTAGATTTCAAAAAAGGTGTTTATTTTGCTAAAGAAAGTACTGATGAAGAATTGAATAAAGAAAATTGAAATTCATATGAATGGGTTTTGATTGCTATCAAGGAAAATGGTCCAGTGGCTACTGAATCTACTAAAGTTTGGAAAGCTCTTGCAACCTAAATTTAAGAAAAGGATGAGTGGGTTATTGACAATAGATGCTCACATCATATGACTGGTGACAAAAGAAAATTTGTAAGTCTAGAGAAATATGATGGTGGGGTTGTCAGATTTAGAGATTACAATGCTGGTGTGATTCATGGCAGATGATCTATTTTCCTTGGTGGTAAACATAACACTAATGATTTTCTTTATGTTGAAGGCTTAAATCATAACCTATTGAGTGTTAGAAGGATGGTGGATAAGGGTTATGATCTTCAATTCAAAGATGTAAGATGTAGGATAGTTGGAAGTGATGGAAACATGATTGCTTTAGGTACAAAGATAGGAGGTAATATTTTTCACCTGAGTAATGATAATGTAAGTTGTTTAATTGCTCAAGTAGATGAAAGATGGTTATGGCATAGGAGGTTGTGTCATGTGAATTTTGATGGCATTATCAAGGTAAGCCCCACTCAAGAAGTAAGAGATCTACCTAAGCTAGTGAAGCCTGCTAATACAATATGTAAGGAATGTCAGATGGGTAAACAAACTATAGTTTCTTTTTAGAGTAAAAAGCATCATTCTAATGGAGTAATGGAGCTAGTGCATATTGATCTGTGTGGTCCCTCTTGAATTAAAATTCTACAAGGAGAAAGGTATTTTATGTTGCTTATGATGATTACTCTAGGATGATATGGGTTGTTTTCTTAAGAGAAAAATGTGAAGCATTATATAAATTCAAAAGTTTCAAAGCTATGGCAGACAATGAGACAGGTTTGAAGATAAAATGTCTAAGGTTAGACAAAGGTGGTGTGTTCACCTGTAGGGAGTTAAATTATTTCTATAAAGAGCATGGAATCAAAGGACAATTATCTACTCCTCGAACTCCTCACCATAATGGAGTTGAAGAGAGAAAGAACAGAACAATTCTAGATGTTGCTAGAATAATGATGATTGAAGTAAATGTGGCTTACATCTATTAGAGAGAAGCTATAAACACTATTGTGTATACTTTAAATCGATTACATGTCAATGGTATTTCTGGTAAGACCCCTTTTGAGCTATGGTTTGGTTATAAGCCTACTATTAAATACTTAAATATTTTTGGAAGCAAGTGCTACATTAAGAGAGATGAGGACATAGGAAATTTTGATGCAAGGAGCGATGAAGGAATCTTTCTAGGTTACTCTACTAAAAGCAATGCTTACTAGTGCTATAATAGAAGATTGACGAAAATGGTTGAAAGTGCAAATGTTAGAGTTGATAAGGACTCTGCTAGATCATCTAATTATTGTGGATATGATTTAGATGACCAACAAGATAGTTCAAACAAAGGGAAGAATGCTCAGACATAAAATCAATTTCAAATTGTTTTGGTAAATCAAGAAATTCAGGAAGGAGAGACAAGTGGAAGTGCAAAAGAAAGAACAGAAGAACCAAAAGTGCGAGTGAATCCTAAAACTTTAAGGTATGTGAGATTGAATCATTCAAGGAATCAAATTAGAGGAGAAAAGAATAAAGGTGTGTAGACTAGATGAAGGATTACAAAAGAATATTGTCTGATTTCCAAGACTGAACCTAAAAATATCAATGAAGCTTGCAATGATGAATATTGGATGGAAGCTATGAAGGAAGAATTGATGCAGATTGAAAAGAATGATACATGGATTCTTGTTCCTAGACCTAAAGATAAAAATGTGATTCATACTCAATGGGTCTTTCAGAATAAGCTAAATGAACAAGGTGAAGTGGTCCAGAATAAAGGAAGACTAGTATGTAAATGGTATTCACAAATGGAAGGTATTGATTTTGAAGAAACCTTTTCCCCTATTTCCATAATTGAAGTTGTAAGATTATTTCTTGCTTATGTTGCATATAAGAAATATAAAGTCTATCAAATGGATGTGAAGTCATGGTTTTTGAATGATGAGTTAGAAGAAGAAGTATATGTTCAACAGCCAAATGGATTTCAACTGACTAACAAGGAAGATGTGGTTTGTCGATTGAATAAAGTTCTATATGGATTCAAGAAAGCTCCTAGAGCGTAGTATGCTAGAATTTATAAATACGTACTAAAGATTGGATTCAATAAAGGTACTGCTAACAACAACTTGTATTTTAAGTTGAATCATGATAAAGAGTTGATTACTGGAGTCTTTGTTGATTACACTATTTTTGGAGGAGATGATGATCTATGTATGAAGTTTGTTGATGAAATGAAAAGTGAATTTCAAATGAGTATGATTGAAGAGATGAAGTTCTTTCTGGGATTGCAAGTTACTCAATTAGACAATGGGATTTTCATATCTCAATCCAAATATCTGAGAGTTACTGAAGAAGTTTGGTATGGAAGACTCAAAGCCTATTGGTACACCCATGGTAACTAGATGCAAGTTAACATAGAATGATGATTCTCCTAAGGAAAATCAAACAAGATATAGGTCAATGATTGGTGGATTGCTCTACTTAACTTAGACCAGATGAGACATCATGAATGTTGTATGTATGGTTGCTAGATTTTAGGTTGATCGAAAAGAATCTCATGTGACTATTGTAAAGAGAATGTTTAGATATCTGAAAGGATGATTTTGGGCTTTGGTATCCTAAAGATGATGATCTTACCTTGAGTGCATATACTGATGTAGATTGGGAAGGAGATGTAGATGATAGGAAAAGTTCTAGTGGTGGTGCCTTATTCATAGGGAAGAAGCTGGTGTCTTGGTTGAACAAAAAAAAATTCCATTTCCCTATCTACTTCGAAGGTACAGTATATTGTTTCTTCAAATAATTGAACTCAAGTGATGTGGATGAAATAGATGTTGAAAGATATAATTATTGCATATGATGAGCCTATTGCCATATATTGTGACAACTCAAGTGCAATAAAAATATTGAAGAATACAATGCTACACTCTAAGACCAAGCATATATCAATCAAGTTTCATTTTTTGAGGGAGAAAGTAAGTGAGAAAGAAGTAAGACTAGAGTATGTGCCTACCAAAGAGCATATTGCATAAATTTTCACCAAGCCATTCCCAAAGGATAATTTTGAGTATCTCAAAGGTATGCTAGGGGTGATTACCCCCCCGAATATGAACTAGAGATGCATTTATTTGCATCAATCTGTATGCTTCAAAGCTATATTCTGATCCAGATTAATGTTTCTATGGCTGCTACTCAGGGGGAGTAGTCAAATGTGTAGATATGTTGTTCAAAACTTGTATGTGGAAATATAATTTTTATCTATTCCATTGATGTCAAAGGAGAAGAATAGTCATGTGAAAAAATATGAATTATCTAGGGAGAAGAGCCTTGTGGAGTGAAGATCATGTAGAAGAAGTTGATGAGAAGAGTTAGAATCTAAGGTGGAGTAAGTGTTGATTGATAGTTGTGTTGATGGTGTTTTTCACATCATGTGTTGCCATCAATGCTAAAGGGATAGATTTTGGGATGGTATGGTTGTCTTGTTTATATGTGGTTCTCATTGATGTCAACACTATTAGCATTGATGTATTGAAAGTGTATATGTCAAGGATATTGAGAAAATTGTTAAAGAAAGAGTTGTAGGTTGGCAGTGGAATAGTGGAGGTCATGAAGGTGTCTTTCTTAGTACATTGATGATCGATCATTGTGGACTAGAGGGTTTATAGCTGAAATTATCTAGTTTATCCACTATAAGTTTCAAAGGTTTGCATGAAGTCTTGATTGTGTTATGAATAGTTGTGTTTTGCCAGTTTTTTTTGTGGTTTTAGTTAGTATTCCTGAGTGAAGTTTATGTGATCCTAGTAATTTTAGTTGCTACATATGTTTATTTGTTGGTTCTTATTTCTTATGGATGCTTCTAGATCATTCTCTATCTTTGTTGCACATTTATGTTTATCGGTGTGCTCATGGTTGAAGATTTTTCTTATGTTTGTGTTCAAGTTTTTATGTTCTTGGCCAACATGGTGGTTGTAAAATGTTGTGGATCCTTGGAGATTAAAATTTGAATTTTTGGCATGCTTGAGGATGTTTTTTTGTGACATAACATAATATTGGCTGATGGTGTTTGATTCGCATTGAAAATTTATTTATAAATTTGGGTCAACATTGTAAATATGTTTTATATTTTGGCCGACGAATTTGTTGATGTAAATCCATGTTGTGGATATATAAGAATAGATTTTTGTGTGAAGTTATGTATGTGAGTGGTGTGAAGAAGTGCTAGAGAAAGTGCACATGTGCGAATAATGATCTAATAATTCAATTGTAGAGTAGAGTGTGAAGAAGTTTGAGCAAAACTGTGTGAAGTAGTATTTTTGTGCTTAACTCGAACTATAATTAGACTTTTGTAGAAGCTATTTTCTTAGTTCATAGCTTGTAGATCTAATCTGTATTTCTGTAAGATAGTGTGTCTTTCTTAGGCAGTGATCCCTCTTGTATTTGAGCAGTGAGCTCTAGGTAGTGTGCCTTAATGCATGTGCATTCCCATTATTCTTCTCTATACTTTTAATAGGGTATAATATTGTGGACTAACATCCACCATAGTTTTTCCCCTAACAAGGTTTCCACATAAATTTTTTTGGTCTTTTCTATGTTTCTAATGTGTTGATTTTGTATGTTTAATTGTTCATGCATCAGATTAGAGATTAAGTTAAGTTAAGTTTAAAAGTTTAAATAATATGTGACAACTAATTCACCCCTCCCTCAATTCTCTATCCTTGTTTTTCCAATAGTCTATTTAAAGTTTCAAACTAAATAAATAAGTTTTTCTTATGATTACAGTATTATCCATATTCCATATAAAAAATTCTTGATAGTTCTATCAATGCAACATTTATGAGTGCAAGTGTTTATCAATGTAAATGAGTAAAAAATATTGAATAAAAAATTAGGCCTATTTATGTAAAAAATCTATAGAGAAATAGGGTAGATTTTTTAGAATATGAGATGAAATTGGAAATAAGGAACTTGTCTCTTAGAAATGGATTGTCTAATGGTGAAAGAGTACATAGCCTTCTAAAAAATAGTTTCCCATAATTATAGAAGGGCCTAATTTGTAGCAATTTAATTGTACCAAATGTACCAACAAAAAATTAGTTGAAATGTTTTCATAGCATCGATATGGTTTATGTAATGCAAGGAAAAAATTACAACCCTGCATAAACTATTCTTAGAGGATGACTGTGAACCTTGGCCATGACTACGTATGACACTAAATACAATAGGTGCTCAGAATCCAGACTAATAATGCTCCTTATATGTAGATGTAAATACACATTGCTTTATTTATGCCTGATTCACATATATAGAGTTGTATGTGACCACTTTTTAGGAAGCTATTGCTATTTTGTCCTTTTAATAGTCATGGCCATGGACCTCACACTATACAACTTAGAATTGTGGTGGTTGAACTATAGGACTACCACACCTTGTATTTGAGGGTTTTTACTTTGATGCTATATAACAATACTTTTCAATGAACAAAAGATCATAAATGTTGCAATTTACTCCTTGCATAATTTGATGAACTTCATTTATGGCATCTAATGAATCAAAGCCACTAGTAGTCTCCTGCCCACCTACAATGCCTATATGGGGGAGAAGCTGCATAGGACCAGCACCACCAAAAGGCCTATGCTAATGAGAAAAGTGTAGGTATCTTCCATTGAAGGACTTCCTAACAACATTGCTCCATATATGTCCCTGAAAGTTGCAAAATACACTCCATTGGATACTATTTCTAGCAAGGATAAAAACAACTCTAATAAAAGCTTTAGAAATACCTCATCAAGGGTCACCATGCTTAGTACCTTTATGTCTATAAAGATAAATTCTAGTACAAGGATCAATGGTAGAGAAATTAGTAAGTCAAACTGTGGGAAAGAAAAATATCCATATAGGAAATGTAAAACAAGTGTTTGGTTATCTTGCATTGGTGGAGGAGGTTGCATGGCTTCCAATACTGCAACTCTATGGAATAAAAAGATAGTTTGAAAATTCTATTAATATGAATAGGGGACATCTCATATCTTGATTCTTCATTGTGGTGGATATTATGGAATTCAGTTTGGAGGAAAGTATGGATTGCCACTCTACAAAGGTGGTGTTTCACTTGAGTTCCCATGAGATAAAGTCACAACACTACTTTGGTAGGTTTTTTGGAAAACTACAAAATACTAAAGGAGCAAATCATTTGTATAGTTTAATACTATTTAAATTCCCTGATTATGTGGATGCATATCTATGTGAAGAGGCCATGGATTGGTCTTGAAATGAGTTCCAATTAAGCTTGGAATCAATGGGGGATGCACTTAAGGTGGATAAATACTCAACAAGTGTTTTGTTTTTCCTTGGCAACACGGGACTGAAAATGCATGACTAGATTAATGTAGAAAAAACATGTAAAGCTACATAAAGTTAATCAGTTGCGGAGAATTCTTATGTTGACATTTCACTTGGGAATTAGAATTATCTTGTAGCTTTTTGCGGTGAGAAGTGGGATCCAAAGAACGAGGCAACATATCTTGAGGAGGCTCGAGGGATGTCTCGAAGAGTGTAGACACAAAGTTGATGATTTGTTTATGTTGCAAGTGGGGAAGCCATTGTGCTAGCTGAAAGGGGTCAATTTGATATTGCAAGGCAGGATTTTACACTGGTGTTATTCAAAATTTCTTTTGTTTGGAGGTTAATTTTCATAGTTGGTGAAAAGTAATTAAAGAAGCTATAGACAAAACAATAGATGGAGATAAAATCTAGGAGAAAAAAGATGTTGAAAATGGTTTGCAATCTGAGAAGGAATTTCTCCATTATGTTGAGGTACCAGATCATCTCTAATATGGCCCATTCTATAGTAGAGGAGGATGTGTTTGTTCCTATAGTGAAGAGGTCCTGCATGGATTGATATTGTAGATGAATTAAACACAACCATGAATAATTGATTGCTCATTTCTCTTGTCCGCTCATAGCAATAATTTAAAAAAATATTGCATCTATCAAGGCAATGAATAAACTAAACCTAAATGTGCTCATTATTAGGATCTTGGCTGAAATTTTTATTTTAATAAAAATACTCTAAAACCCTCATCAAAACCTTATTTTCTAACTATATAGCTCACCAAATTGGAGAAATGAAAGAGAAATACCATCAAGGAAGAGTTTGGAGGAGAAGAAACCAATAGTGGTAGGGAAAGTAGCCAAAAATGGCAAAAAATAGCCAAAATAAAGGCGAAAATGACTAACTATTGAGAATTACTTTATAATTTTGCATTGATATGGATGATGCACCAACAAATTTTATATGATGAAGATGCATTAATACCAGCAAGAAAGTAAAGCAGGCGGCATGAAAAGTGGACAACGTGACAAGCCGTGATGGTGATGGCATCAAAAGGTGGACAAAATATTGAATGATGGGAAAAAATTCATTCGTCTCCAACCTTCTCCTCAGTGTGGATTTTGAAAATTAGCTTGCTCTACTTCAGATTGGATACACGTTCAACATAAAATATAGAGAAGGTTTGATCTAGTAAAATCCTCCCAATGATCTAGATGTCTTCATAATTGATTTAAAAGAGTTGCAAGGAATATGAAAAATACGTATTTCGAGTTACATATACTAATTTTTTGTTATTCTTGATTAGTTAATTATTAGAGAAGCTTTTTCAATTTATTTGAAAAAATGATTCGAAATCCTCCCAATGATCTAGATGTCTTCATAATTGATTTAAAAGAGTTGCAAGGAATATGAAAAATACATATTTGGAGTTACATATAATATTTTTTTGTTATTCTTGATTAGTTAATTATTAGAGAAGCTTTTTCAATTTATTTGAAAAAATGATTCGAGAGTAGTAAATGGCATTTATTTAATTGGTTGAAGAAATTGTAGCTAGACTAGTAGGATTTTAGACATGGTATTAGTTATTTATTTTATATCTACAAGTATTTTAATGTTTCTTCAAACTTTGAATCTATTTCCCAATGACCTAAGGAACTAGTTCTCTTCGGTGAAATGATTGAATTATTTGTTTAAAGACTTTTTTCTCGGTTGAATTTTGTATGTAAGGTCTTATCAATCTATATAATTCAATAATATATAATTTTGTAACTCCTTTGAAAACCTATGTTTTGTACATCTTTAGAGAGATATGAATGTTAGCTTTCTTGTTCAACATAAAGTAAAGTATAAGTTGATTAATATTAGGATATAATTTTTTTGTTTTATATTTATAGTTACATGTATATAACTTGATGCTAATTGATATAGAAGATATATCTCTAGGTTAATGGGACCAATAAGCTAGTATAAGGAACATATAGTGATAAATAATTGAGATGTTCTTCACAAATTATGTAGCTAAGTTGTTTGAATTAGTATATTCTTTCAATTATCTTTAATTATTAGTTAATATCTATAGGAATTCCCTCTCTTTTCTTACAAAGATAAAAGGGTGGAAGAGTTGCTCACTTTTGGAAAATGACCAATAATTTCCTATAATCTCATCTTGAGTCTTCCCTTGTTATTCTAAGCTAATGTACATCCTAAATTTTAGGTATCAAGTGTGTTCTCTAGAGTTGTAGGATTTAATTTTGATCATAAAAAAAAATCCATGACTAATTGTTCCTTTCACTTTTCCTTTGGCATAATTGGTCATGTAGATTTGTACTTCATTTGTAAGGACACTAAAATAGGGGAAAATTATGGGGGAGGAAAGTGGATACCTTCAACTTTTAACCCTCCATTTTATGACATTTTTTGTAGATTTCATAAAAACTATAGTATTAGAACTCAACTTGAATAATAGAAAAAATAATTACACCTAAACCCATAAGCTACATTTCAAATATAATCATCATGCACAATGATAGCCACATGCATCCAAATCCTTGTTATTGGAATTTTCCTACATAATTGTATTTATGTTGTGACGTAGTTATTAGATATCACTACATGGTATAAATTTATTTACCTATTTAAAATGAATCACTTTTAACACACCTACATTGAATTTTCTAAATTATGGAAGCTATCGAATAAAAACATTCATAAAAAATTCTTAAATTTTGTGTTAAGGAGAATATATAGAAGAACATCTCACAGATCATTAGGACAACCATAAGTTAGAATTAAGAATGAACATGTTTATACTATTTTTTCATAGTACCTTCATTCTTAGCTCAATATAGCTATATGAGTAGTAATATTTGTATCTTTTCTTGGTGTGGTTATGCTTTGTATAATGACTAAGGGGGCTTACGGCTATCAAGAAAGATTATGGTATTTCCCTATCCTACAATAGGCCTTAATGTTCTTTCCAACACAAACCTTATGTAAAAGATATGTATGAAGGAGGTAGGCATGTTATAGGTGGTTGTATTAGTTCTAGAAAAGGACATGCTATTTAGGCTAGTTTGTATAACATTAACTATTCCAAAACTAAATACGTTGGTGTGGCTATTGTATTGCATGCAAATGATATAAATGAGATATGCATCAAATGTAGCCTAAATCAAACCAAATACATGTACCCATCATAAATATCAAGTGTAATATATTTATATATTGAGGATTAGGGTTTGGATTAAACTTGTTGTCATATGAAATGTGTTACATGAGGGATATGGGCTAGGTTTAGGATTTGATTAAGGTAACTGTTGCAAGTATGAAGGTATTGTCATTGATGTCAATTGGTTAACTGGTGAACTAGTTTTTGTTGTCATTAATGTCATGTATGTTGGTTATTGGCTATATATGTCAAGGATATTGAGAAAATTATAATAAAGGAAGGTTGCAGGTATTTAGTGTTTGCTTTGGGTTTTACTCAAGGATTTTTTGCTATCCTTGTGAGGATCTCAGGTATTTTTCAGTATTTTTGAAAGCTTCTATGTCCAAAATTTTGGTTTCTGGATCATTGTACAATGCGAGTTATGCTCACTTGTTGCGAACCATGCTTTTTTGTGTATTTGGCTAAGGTCTGGGAGAAATGTAGTTGCTCCCGATTTTTTTTTTCAACTTTTATGTCTTGTGGTTCTCAAGTTAAGTTTATGAGGTCATGTTCATGTTAAATTTATTATCTAAAATTTTTGGATTGTGTTAAGGTTGTGTGTGCTTATTTTTTTATGAGTTTTGCATAGGTATTGGCTGGCCTTATATTAAACACTACTCACAAAGTTCATGAAAATGTGTTGAAATGTATGTTTGGGTTACCCTCATTCTTGTTTCACCATAGAATGTTTTAGCACCTACCTAATTTGAATTTGTAAATGCAAGTGGTGTGTGGCCAACTTTAGATGAGTTTCAAAGTTGAAGACAATATAAATACAAGTTAAGATGTTTATGAATGGGATGAATGCAACCAAGATAGATGTGTGATGGATGTGAAATAGTGTGTATGTGATGTGAGTTTGAGTAGATCAGTGAAAAATCTAACTGTGATTTTTTGGAAGTAGTGAGTTGAAGGTGTACTCTATCATTCAAGCATTTCTACAAGTATGTGAGAAAATTAAGGTGGATATATCCATTGCATTGAGATTGTTTTCTCACTGTAATAAATCTCTTCAACATTCTTTGTAATTTTGTGGTAGTGAGCCATTCAAATGGTTAACCCTTGTTGGACAATGAGTCTTGTTCCAAATTGTAAATTCTATTTTGGTACTAAGTCTTATCTAGCAATGAGCCTTTGTATTTGTTTTTGATATTCTTTATATATGGAGCTAATATCACCATTTTTTTCTCCTTTATGGGTATGTGTAGGATCATGATGTGCCAAAAAGTGGCAATATGATGGGTATTTGTAGGGTATGTGGCTGACAACTTTTTTTTTACCCAAACTTGATGAAACGAAAAGGGTTTTTAAATGAGATTCTCAACTTTCCAAAAATATAAATTATGATTTAATTTTAATTTAATAAATAATTATTATTCATTTTCTATTTGAATTATGACTAATGTCTGATTGATAGGTGATTGAAAAGCATCTATAGCTTTCAAATGGTATCACATTTTTTTAATCCAAAACATGCATCACATTCTATGTTTGCATACTATAGGATTAAAAAAAAAAATGAATTTCATGAAGTTTTGACCAAGTTAAGGTGGTCGGACATACAAGTTTTATATTTTAAAAATTTGTAATAAAAAATCATAATTAATCATTTACTTGGAAAAAATTACAAAAAAAATATGTATCACATCTGGACATGAGTCCTCTACTTATGTCTAAAATATTATAAAAAATATTATTATTTTATTGTGGTTAGGGTGGTCGACAAACACCTACTTCTTATTTTTTCACTGAAATTTAAGTACTGCATTTGAAATTTCAAATTTTCACCAAATAGATTTTTTTTTTTTTTTATAAAAACCTAGTAGTTTAGAAACTACATTCAATTTTCTACAAATTCTATTCTTACATATTTTTGAAATAATATAGATAACTTATTCAATTTTTTATATCAAGTTGCCTAACTCTGATTTTTTTGAATTTTTTGCCACTTAAGTGCCTGTTTTTTCCATGATGATCCTGCACATACCCTTATTGGGGTTTTCAAGTAAATTTGGTGTTATTGTGTGTGTACAATGTTTTTCAAATTCTTCTTTTACACTTAATGATTAATCACATAAGCAGAGTAAAGGATTTGTGAATGATAACTAATCTAATCTCTGGTGGATGTTTTTAAAGGTTAAAATTTGTTACAACTAATTCAGCCCCCTCTTAGTTGCTAGGTCTAGGATGACGTGTAAGATTACTATTGAGTGTCCTATGTTTGAGGGGACTAATTATGCCCTATGGAAAATAAAAATGGAAGGATGTCTAGAGTACTATGGATATGATGTTTAGAAAGCTTATAAGACTACTTACACTCCTCCTGTAAATGGTCTGAGTACAACTGATGAGATCAAGACACATAAATTAAACAACAAGGAAAATTTTATTTTGAAGAATAGTCTTTCACATTCTAAGTTGATTAAAGTTGCAAGTCTAAAGAATACTAAAGAGGTTTAAGATGAATTGGAAAAGATACATGAAGGGGATAAAAAGGTTAGAGAAGAAAAGTTGCAGAATTTGGAGGCACAATTTTAGTTCATGCATGTGTAAAGATGAGAGCATTAAATCCTTTGTACAGAGAGTGGATGAGCTGGTAAGTGGAATGTGAGGACTTGGTGCTATAGTGGATGAATCCAATATTATGAAGAAAATTCTCAAAACTCTCCATTACGGGTACAATGAAAAGGTATCAGCTATTAAGGAAGATATAGATTATAAGAAATAGATTAAAGATAAGTTTTTTGGTACTCTAACATCTTTTGAAATAAAAAATCCTAGCTTGAGAAATGGATCAAAGACAAAAACTTCTCTCAAGGCTACAAAAACTAAAGATTTAGATGAAGAAAACCTCCATGAAGTAGAAGCTAACTTTTAAAGAAGAATGAAAAAGGGCTCTAGTAAGTATGAAGGTAAGTTACCTTTTAAATGCTTTAGTTGTGGAAGAATTTATATTTATGCTTTGAGATTTCCAGAAAAAACTAAGAAGAATAAAAAAAGATTAAGAAAAGAAAACAAAGGGAAGATGATTAAGAGAGCATATTATGTCAATGAAGATGCTAGTTTTTTTTATGAAGAGTCTGATTATGGAGATTTTGATGATAATGAATTCTTGTTCTTCACTATAACAGATGAAACTACTCCTGCTAATACTGAAAGACAGGTGAAGGAAAGTGCTTTGAAGAAATTTGAAGATACTGTGATCTCTTCTCTTCATTCTAAACAAGAAAATAACTACTAGGTTGTTGACAGTGGTTTTTCACAAATCACATGAATGGTTACAATAGTAAGTTTGTTAAACTTGAAAAATATGATGGAGAGTTAGTTAAATTTGGAGATGATACTGGTGCTAATATTTGTGGGATATGTTACGTTAGTTTTGATGGCAAGCATAATATTGATAATGTCTACTATGTTAAGGGTTGAAGGAATAATCTCTTGAGTGTTGGATATATGTAGTAAAGGATATAATCTTGTATTTGAGGATGAGAGATGTGAAATTAGGAAAGGATCTAGAATAGTGATTGTTGCTGGTAAGAAGTATTAAGGAAATATTTATCAACTTAAGGGTGTTGATGGACATTGCTTTATATCTAAAATTAATGACAGTTAGTTATGACACTAGAGAATGCGACATATGAATTTCAACAAATTGGTGATGATCAATGTAGTGCAAGTTGTAAGATATTTACCGAGGATTACAAATCATGTTAATGTTGTTTCCAAGAATTGTCAATTTGTAAAGCAAACTACAAACTACTTTAGGTCGAAGGAACAATCTACTACCAAACTACTAGATTTGATTCATACAGATATTTGCGGTCCTACAAGAATAACAAGCCTACAAGGTGACAAGTATTTCATGCTTTTGATTGATGATTACTAGCTAGATATACATGGGTTACTTTTCTTAGAGAAAAATATGATGCATTAGATAGATTCAAGGCTTTTAAGGCTATGGTAGAGGATGAAGAAAATTTGAGAATAAAATATTTGAGGTATGACATAGGTGGTGAATTCACCTCCAATGAGTTTAATATGTTTAATGAAGTTCATGGAATAAAACGATAGTTATGTTCTCTTAGAACTCCTCAACAAAATGGAGTTGTTGAAAGAAACAATAAAATGATTCAAGAAGTTGCTAGATAAATAATTATAGAGGTAGGTCTACCAGAAGTTTACAAAAGAGAAGCTATTCAACTATTGTTTATGAGTTCAATCGAGTTCAAGAAAAAACTAATAGTACTAAGACCCCCTATGAGCTATGGTGTGGAAGAATTCCTACTATTAAGTATTTCAAGGTATTTCGAAATAAATGTTATATCAAAAGGAATGAAGAAAATTTAGGGAATTTTGATACTAGATGTGATGAAGGTGTCTTCCTTGGATACTCTACTACAAGCAAAGCTTATAGATGTTCCAATAAATACCGAGAAACATTGTAGAGAGCACAAATGTCAAGGTTGATGAAGCATTGAAGAATTCAATTAAAATTGATGGATATGTATTTGATGAACCTAATTGAATAAGAGTAGAAGAAGTTGTGGAAGAATAGGAAAAATAAAATGGAGAAGAAGAAGCTCCAGTGGTGTCCCCAAAGACACACAATTATGTGCAAAAGAATTATTCAGAAAGTCAAATTATTGGAGACAAGAGGAAAGGAGGATTTACAAGAAGTAGAGTTGTTGTTGTTGATGAATTAAATCTATGAATACTTTCTAAATTTGAACCTAAGACAATGAGTGAAGCATGTGAAGATGAGCATTGGATGAAATCTATGGAAGAACTTATACAAATTGAGAAGAATCAAACCTTAGAATTGGTCCCTAGACTAGAAAATAAAAACATTATTGGATCAAAATGGGTATTCAAAAACAAGTTGAATGAGAATAGAGAAGTGGTTAGAAATAAAGCAATAATTGTGTGTAAGGGTTACTCACAAGTGGAAGGTATAGGTTTCAAGGAGACCTTTGCTCCGTAAGAATGGAAGCTATTAGGATATTTTTAGCATTTTCTACCCATAAAGATTTCAAATTTTTTTAGATGGATGTTAAGTTTGTGTTTTTGAATGATGAGTTAGAAGAAGAAATCTATCTAAAACAACTATAAGGACTTTAGTTCTCAGATCAATTGGATATGGTTTGTAGATTAAAGAAGGCATTATATGGATTCAAAAAAGCTCCTAGATCTTGGTATGAAAGCTTATATAGATATTTGATTTAAAAAAGTTTCAATAAAGGTACAAAAGAGAGTAATTTGTACTTCAAATTTGAAAATAACAAGATCTTAATAGTGGTTGTATATGTTGATGATATTATCTTTGGAAGAAATGAAACAATGTGCAAGATGTTTGCTAAAGATATTCAAAAATAATTTGAGATGTGTATGTTTGGTTAGATAAGTTTCTTTCTTGCATTACAAACCAATCAAATAGAAAAAGGGATTTTTATTTCATAGTAAAAGTATGTAAGAGAAATGTTGAAGAAGTTTGGGATTGGTGGTTCCAAATTGGTATGCACTCCTATGGTGATTGGCTAAAATTTGAGAAAAGACGATGATTCATCTAAGGTTGATTAGAGAAAATAAAAATATATGATTGGAGGATTGTTGTATCTAGCTGCTACTAGATGAAATATCATGCATGTGGTTTCTCTTGTGGTTAGATTTCAAGAAGACCCTAAAGAAACACATGTTGTTGTTAAGAGGATATTTAGATACATGAATGGCACACCAAATTATTGCTTGTGGTATCCTATAGATATTTATTTTACAATAAGATTAAGCAAAGAAAACGAAGGGAAGATGATTAAGAGAGCATATTATGTGAATGAAGATGCTAGTTTTTTTGCTGAAGAGTCTGATTATGGAGATTTTGATGATAATGAATTCTTGTTCTTGGCTACAACCGATGAATCTACTCCTGCTAATACTGAAAGACAGGTCAAGGAAAGTGCTTTGAAGAAAGTTGAAGATACTGTGATCTCTTCTCTTCATGCTAAACAAAAAAAAACTACTAGCTTGTCGATAGTGGTTTTTCATAGATCACATGGATGGTAACAATAGTAAGATTGTTAAACTTGAAAAATGTGATGGAGACTTAGTTAAATTCGGAGATGATACTGGTGCTAAGATTTGTGGGATATGTTAGGTTAGTTTTGATGGCAAGCATAATACTGATGATGTCTACTATGTTAAGGGTTGAAGGCATAATATCTTGAGTGTTGGATAGATGTACTAAAGGATATAATCTTGTATTTGAGGATGAGAGATGTGAAATTAGGAAAGGATCTAGAATAGTGATTGTTGCTGGTAAGAAGTATTAAGGAAATATTTATCAACTTAAGGGTGTTGATGGACATTACTTTATATATAAAATTAATGACAGTTAGTTATGACACTACAGAATGTGTGATATGAATTTCAACAACTTGGTGAGGATCAGTGTAGTGCAAACTATAAGATATTTACCGAGGATTACAAATCATGTTAATGCTATTTGCAATAATTGTTAGTTTGGTAAGCAAGCTAGAAACTACTTTAGGTCAAAGGAACAATCTACTACTAGACTGCTAGATTTGATTCATAAAGATCTTTGTGGTCCTACAAGACTAACAAGTCAACAAGGTGACAGGTATTTCATGCTTTTGATTGATTATTATCAATTATATTTACATGGGTTACTTTTTTTAGAGAAAAATATGATGCATTAGATAGATTCAAGGCTTTTAAGGCTATGGTAGAGGATGAAGCAAATTTAAGAATAAAATATTTGAGGTCTAACATAGGTGGTGAATTCACCTCCAATGAGTTTAATATGTTTTATGAAGTTCATGGAATAAAAAGATAGTTATCTTCTCTAAGAACTCCTCAACAGAATGGAGTTGTTGAAAGAAACAATAGAATGATTCAATAAGTTGCTAGATCAATGATTATAGAGGTAGGCCTATGAGAAGTTTACTAAAGAGAAGTTATTCAACTATTGTTTATGTGTTCAATTTAGTTCAAGAAAAAACTAACAGCACTAAGACCCCCTATGAGCTATGGTGTGGAAGAATTCCTACTATCAAGTATTTCAAGGTATTTGGAAATAAATGTTATATCAAAATGAATGAAGAGAATTTAGGGAATTTTGATACTAGATGAGATGAAGCTATCTTCCTTTGATACTCTACTAGAAGCAAAGCTTATAGATGTTTCAATAAAAGATTGAGAAACATTGTATAGAGCACAAATGTCAAGGTTGATGAAGCATTGAAGAATTCAATTAAAATTGATGGATATGTATTTGATGAACCTAATTGTGTAAGAGTAGAAGTTGTGGAAGAATAGGAAAAAAAATGGAGAATAAGAAGCTCCAATGGTGTCCCCGAAGACACCTAATTATGTGTAAAAGAATTATTGAGAAAGTCAAATTATTGGAGACAAGAGGAAAGGAGGATTTGCAAGAAGTAGAGTTGTTGTTGATGAATTAAATTTGTGCTTACTTTTTGAAGTTTAACCTAAGATAGTGAGTGAAGCATGTGAAGGTGAGCATTGGATGAAATCTATGGAAGAACTTATGCAGATTGAGAAGAATCAAACCTTAGAATTGGTCCCTAGACTAGAAAATAAAAGCATAATTGGATCAAAATGGGTATTTAAAAACAAGTTGAATGAGAATAGAGAAGTGGTTAGAAATAAAGCAATACTTGTGTGTAAGGACTACTCACAAGTAGAAGGTATAGGTTTTTAGGAGACCTTTGCTCCGATGGTAAGAATGGAAGCTATCAGGATATTTTTTGCATTTTCTACTTATAAAGATTTCAAAGGTTTTTAGATGGATGTTAATTTTGTGTTTTTCAATGGTGAGTTAGAAGAAGAAATCTCTTGAGAACAACTAGAAGGATTTCAGTTGTTAGATCAACTGGATATGGTTTGTAGATTAAAGAAGGCCTTATATAGATTGAACAAAGCTCCTAGAGCTTGGTATGAAAGGTTAAATAGATATTTGATTTAGAAAAGTTTCAATAAAGGTACAAAAGAGATTAATTTGTACTTCAAATTTGAAAATGAAAAGATCTTAATAGTGGTTGTATATGTTGACGATATTATCTTTGGAAGAAATGAAACAATGTGCAAGATCTCTGTTGAAGAGATGCAAAAGGAATTTGAGATGTCTATGTTTGGTAAGATGAATTTATTTCTTGCCATTCAAATTAATCAAACAAGAAAAGGGATTTTTATTTCATAGTAAAAGTATGTAAGAGAAGTGTTGAAGAAGTTTGGGATGGATGGTTCCAAATTGGTATGCACTCCTATGGTGATTGGCTGCAAATTGAGAAAAGATGATGGTTCATCTAAGGTTGATTAGAGAAAATATAAATCTATGATTGGTGGATTATTGTATCAAACTACTACTAGATGAAATATCATGCATGTGGTTTGTCTTGTCGCTAGATTTCAAGAAGACCCTAGAGAAACACATGTTGTTGTTAAGAGGATATTCATATACATGAATGGCACACTGGATTATGGCTTGTGGTATCCTATAGATATTTATTTTACACTAAGTTTTTATACAGATGTAGATTGGGTAGTTTGTGTTGATGATAGAAAAAGTATGTAAGTGGTGGTGCATTATTTCCTAGTTGTAGATTGGTGGCATGGTTGAGTAAAAGCAAGATTTGGTTTCCTTATCCATTATAGAGGCTAAGTATATTGCTAAGACATCTTGTTGTACATAAGTTTTGTGGATTAGAACAACATTAAAAGATATTAGAGTAAGGTATGATGATATGATTTATATCTTCTATGAAAATATAGGTGCAATTAACATTTCAAAGAATCCAGTGAAGCACTCAAGGAAAAAGCATATATCAATAAGGTATCACTTTATGAGATAGAAGGTTGTGGAGAAAGAAGTAAAACTTGAGTATGTACCTACAAAGGATCAGATTGCTAACATATTTACTAAGGCTCTTCCTAAAGATACTTTTGAGTATCTCCAATAGAAGGTAGGGGTTATTTTCCCTCATTTCTTGAACTAGATGCATATGGAGAAGCATCAGTCTAGTGGATCTATGGATCTATCTTTCTTCTAGACTGATGTTTGGTGCCTACCTCTTAGGGGGAGTAGGTAGTGTCTCATGTTGTCATTGAAAAAGTATTCAATACTGGTAGTGCTCTTAATTTCAAAGAGGAAATCAATGTTAAATTTATTTTTTCTTTGCCATTAATGTCAAAGGGGGAGAGAGTATCATGTGAAAAAGATTATCTTCTGAGGGAGAGAAAATAAAATCATGAGAAAGTATGTTTAGAGCTATTGTGTTGACTTTGACGGTTTTTCACATCATGTGTTGGCATCAATGACAAAGAGGGAGATTGTTGCAAGTATGAAGATGTTCTCATTGATGTAAATTTTTTAATTAGTCAACTGGTTGTTGTTGTCATTGATGTCATGTATGTTCTTTATTGGTTGTATATGTCGAGGACATTGTGAAAATTGTAATAAGGAAAGGTTGCAGGTATTGAGTGTTTTCTTCGGGTTTTACTCTAGGATTTATTGTTATCCTTGTGAGGATTTGAGGTATTTTTCATGATTGTTGGAAGCTACTATATCTAGATTTTGGGTTTCTAGATAGTTGTACAATGCGAGTTATGTTCACCAGTTGTGAACTGTGCTTTTCTATCTATCTAGCTAGGGTCCGGGAGATATGTAGTTGCTCCATATTTCTTCTTGTTCGAGTTTTATGTCTTGCAGCTCTCAGGATAAGTTTATGAGGTTTTGTTTAAGTTAATTTTCTTATCCGAAAAGTCTAGATCCTGTTAGGGTTGTGTGTGTTTAATTGTTTATGGGTTTTACATGATTATTGGTCGACCTTGTGTTAAACACTTCTCACAAAGTTCATCTAAGTGTGTTGAAGTGTGTGTTTGGGTTTCCCTAATTCTCATTCCACCATAGAATGTTTTGGCATTGACTTAATTTGAATTTATAAATGTAAGTGGTGTGTGGCCGACTTTGGATGAGTTTCAATGTTGAAGATGGTATAAACACAAGTTGAGATGTTTGTGAAGGGTATGAATGCAAGAAAGATAGATGTGAGATAGATGTGAAATAGTGTGTATGTGATGCGAGTTTGAGAAGATGAATGTGAAATCTAATTGTGAGTTTTCAGAGGCAATGAGCTAAAGGTGTACTCTATCATTCAAGCTTGTCTACAACTATGTGAGCGAATTGTTGTGGATATCTTCATTGTATTGAGATTGTTTTCTCTTTGTAAAACTTCTCTTCCATCTTCTTCATAATTTTGTGGTAGTGAGCCCTCCAAGTGGTTAACCCTTATTGGATAGTGAGTCTTGTTCTGGACAATAAGTCCTATTTTGGCACGAGCCTTCTCTGGTAATGAGCTTTTGTATTCAGTTTTGATATTCTCTATATTGTGAGCTAATCCTTACTATGGTTTTTCCCTTATTGGGTTTTCCATGTAAATTTGGTCTTATTGCGTGTGTGATATTTTTTAGTTTCTTCTTTTGCACTTAATGATTAATCACATAAGAAAAGTAAATGATTTGTGAATGATAACTAATCTAATCTCTCGTAGAAGTTATTAAACTTTAAAATTTTTTACAACTCATTCACCCCCCTCTCAGTTGTCTTGTTAAATAGTAACATCCTTATGTGAATGACTGGGATAAAGAGGTGTAATATGAAATGGAGGGATGGGATGAGAAGGTAGTTTGAGTTTTTGCAAGTATCTAGATTGAACTAATCTAGATAAAGTCTTAGTTGGACATGTGAGAGGGGCACTTGTCACATGATGTCAAATTTATCTTGTGATCCATGTGAATGAATTCAATGAATAAGATTAAATGGACAAGGATTGAGGAATAATGTGAAATTAAATAATGAAAAAAAAAGGATCTCAGATTAATTAGTTTAAATCAATTAATTAACTGGTAGTTAATTAGTTAACTTTGGTTGGAGGATTTGGGAATAAGGCTAGACTTAATTAAGTAAATATGAAATTAATTTAATTAAAATGGGGAATAAAGGTGATGGGATAAATTAAGTACATAATAAATAAATAGATATTTATTTAATTAATTGAATAGAATAAGGTGGGGTAAAATTGATAGGTAAATTAAATAAATTAATATTATTTAATTAATGGTTAGGTCAAATTTTAGGTTTATACAATTATGTCTTCAATAGTATAAAATATCTAAATATTTTTTCCCTAACCTTTTAAACGAAATCTTATACTCTGATTTTCTATCATAAATTAATGAACCATTCTCCAAAGCCATAATCAACCTCATTTCAAAACTTAAACACCTTATTATCTCAATTTAAAATATATATATATATATATATATAAAATTAATTTATTTTAAATATTTAACTTAAATCATGCATTGCAAAAAGCATGTTAGATTCTTTCCCCATCTTATACATACTTATTTAAGTTTATTTTTGGGTCAGAATTTTAAAAAATTCAATTATTGAGTATAGTTCATTGTTTTTGTTGACTTTGTTTTGCTTTCAGATAATTTTATGAAATTTTAATAAAATAATTATGAACTCGAGTTTTTTTAAAAATAGAGATTATATTACAATTATAAATTTTAGTAGGTAGAAATGAAGTTCGGTGAAATTTCCATAAGTGAGCTGGGAAACTTCAATATTTATATAATATTATGACCCTTCTCGATGCTCTCACCATTATAGGAGTTGCAGTCAGCGACAGCGAACACTCGACCTATCAACTATAACCACCCACGAGGCGGTTAACATATATTATTATTATTTAACTGCTATATCTTTTAATGATATCAAGTTTCCACAATCCATAATGTTCTTTGCATAAATGGTTTCTGGTTTTGATTGTGTGATAAATGGTTTCTGGTTTTGCTATATCTTTTATTTAAATTGTTTTTCAACTTCAAATTTCTTAACAAGAATTTAAGAATTTTTGAACTCCGAATTTGTTTTAACAGCACCGACGACTTGTTGAAGACCGTCCTACGCACGCTTCTCTGAGTGATGTCTCACAATACTTCTAATCGACGTTATTATAGTTCTGGGGTTACTTTACTCTGTCTGCGTGATCTCCTAATGGCAGAAGTGATTCAGACTTATCATGTCTTTATTAACCACAGAGGACCTGATACCAAGAAAAATCTTGCCAGCCTTATCTATCACGCTCTCGTTTGGTTTGGATTGAGCGTGTTTCTCGATCAAGAAGTACTGCAACCGGGAGATAAAATAATGCCTGCAATTGAGTCTGCCATTCGTAGTTCCTCTGTCCAAATCGCCATTTTCTCCAAAGCATATGCTCAATCCACTTGGTGTTTGGACGAGCTGGTGGGGATGTGGAATTCTCGCTCTAGTAAGATTATTCCCATCTACTACGATATCGAACCTTCAAACGTTCGCTTTGTTGACAAGGGAGACTATGCCGGAGCCTTTGAGGATCATAGGAACAAGGGCAGGGTTTCCATCGAACGACTGGACAAATGGAAAAGCACGCTCAATAAAGTCTCTTATATTTCTGGGGTGGTGTTCAAGCCGGAGAAAGAGTAAGTATTTACATGATCTGAAAATATATTAATATTTTACATGAGCTTCTAGTTTATGACAAGTTCTAAAACTGTTTCAGTGACTATGGGAAGATTTTGAAAGAAATAGTTATGAAAGTATTAGAGATAGTGGGAAGGGAACAACGGTGGATCCAGGAACCCGGAAAGGAGCTTTTGAATTCGAGTGAACCAGGAAGATGGTGGATCCAGGAAGCCGGAAAGGGCATCACTGATGTGGAGATTGTGAGGTTTGACGGATGGGGGAAGTCAACTGTGGTTGCTCGTCTCTACAACTCCAAGAGTTCCCAATTCCAGAGATCTTGTTTCTTGTCTGCAGTGAGTAAACACAAGTTACCGTTTCTGCAGCAAACTCTCCTTAGGTGTCTGCTGCGTGACAAGAATTTGTGTATTGATGATACGCTTGGAGGTAAAGCCTTGCTTCGAGATGGTCCGCGAGGGTTGAATGGAATTTTAATTGTTTTTGATGATATAGATAATAGAGAGCAAATAAACAATCAGTTATTTGTAAAGGATGTTTTGGGAAATGGCAGTCTAATCTTGGTGACATCTAGAGACGGAACTTTGCTTGCCAGATCTAAAATAGAAATATTCGATGCCAAATTAGAAGAAGAGAAAAAGCATTTGGTAAGCCTCAGTAAAAAAGTGACGGAAGAAGTATCAAAGCCGAAATCAGCAGAAATCAGCAGACAGGAGTGGTCCCTCCGCCATGGCTGCCCAACCGCTGAATTGCTCTCCAGACGGCCAAGTGATGTCATTAGCCTCAGTAAAACCGCTGAATTGCTCTCCAGACGGCCAAGTGATGTCATTAGCCTCAGTAAAAATGTGACGGAAGAAGTATCAAAGCAGAAATCAGCAGAAATCAGCAGACAGGAGTGGTCCCTCCGCCATGGCTGCCCAACCGCTGAATTGCTCTCCAGACGGCCAAGTGATGTCATTAGCCTCAGTAAAACCGCTGAATTGCTCTCCAGACGGCCAAGTGATGTCATTAGCCTCAGTAAAAATGTGACGGAAGAAGTATCAAAGCAGAAATCAGCAGAAATCAGCAGACAGGAGTGGTCCCTCCGCCATGGCTGCCCAACCGATAAAATGGTCTCCATACGGGTAATTGATGTCACTAGTTTCAACAGTTTTCGTTTTACTTTTTCCATAAATATTCGTAATGTATATAAATAATAAACACAAGCCTAACTTTTCCCAAATTTTCATCAAGAATCTCCAGTTAACTTGATCATAAGTTTTGCTGATAGCCAGCTTGATCAGCACGCTTTGGTTTTTCTCTACCATCGCAGACTGAGTAATCTCCAGAGGAATGATAATCCCTTTAATATTGATGAGTAATTGGAGTCATCTTCAAGTCGAGATGCATCAAGTTAGATCTCAAGAAAAGCCAATAGGCTTCCATCTCTTTAAGAGATATGGAAAATTCTATTAGTGTTCTAGCCAACTCTAGAAGAATTAATAGAATTCGTTATTACGGTCTCCATCTTGTAACCAAACCTCTCTAGATTTCTCTGTAGAATATTTCTTCCCCTTTTTTCGAACTTCCACGAGATTTGAGACCAACCTCTTCTCCTGAAGGTAGGCTGACTGATACATTACTTCTGTTTGAATCTTTTCATTTGAGACGTCCAATACTGACACGATCTTTTGTTTCTCCGCATTCCATTCCTCAATGCAACCCTTCATGTTGGTTATTTAAATTTTTCTTTGTTAGGACAAACATTATAGAGCCCTTATCTTGGAGCATTCGACTATTTAGAGCCTTTCACTAGATTCAAAAACTCTGGATCTCGGAACAACTTTATTTCAAAATTTAAGGGATATTCATTGGCAGGAACTCCCCAGTCACAGTTAAAGTTATAGGAAAATGATCAGAACACGAGATAGGAGATCTTGTATTGTATAGTAATTTCCAATCACTATTGAGACGTGGGAAATCTATCCAACCTTTTCCCACTACAGCTGAACCCTAATATTTGTTGATAACTGATGCTGGAGTTTCAGTTAACTTCCAGTTCTACCATCGTTGAGTATCATGCACAAGTTTTCAGATTGAGTTCATTGTTTTTTCCACTGTGCTGCATGTTGACTTTGTTCCATGCACACCTCTTAGTTTAGCGGTGATTTCTTTAATTAGCATTTAGGTTTTTGGTAGACTGCTAGTAGTAGTTTTAATCTAAGTTTAGCTGCTTGTCTTCATATTCACCGAACAATGCATGCTTGTTGCATGCGTGGACTTTCCTCTAGTTTACAATTTGTTTTCTGAATGTTGCGATCTGTACAGCATTGTAATCTTCTTTTATATATGCATGAATAAAGACATGAGTATTTTTAAGTCTGCAAAATACAGAACTGTGCATGATTCGTATGTTTTGTTAATTGTTCTACTTTCTTTTCTGGTGTTATCTTTTATAATCTTCTGATCAGGAATAAGGCTCTGTTTTAGATTCTACAATATTGTGTTTATCTACGTATGATTGAACCCTGATATTACGTTTATCCATGTATAATTTCCACCAGGTGGTTCGATATCAATATAGCACTATTTTCTTACAAATTTGATAAATCCACATGTGATTGGATTATCCTCAAGACTGCTACCTTATTCTTTTTCTGCCAGTATGGAATTGAAATCTACTCCTAAGCATTACAAGTTCATCAGATATAAGAATGATTTCCTCAGAATCTTGACCTGACAATTATTTCTTCTACATATTCCCCATCTGTCCACATACATTGGATAGAAAGATTTGCTATATTGTCTAAGAAGCTTTTGATTTTAGACAACTGCCAATCGAGTTGATTTCTATTCTGGCGATCAGGGCAGACCAAAAAATTCCGTGTCCCCTGGAGGCTCTTTTCTCGCTTACAAGTTCTTCCTGCCCTCTTTGAACATTTTTATCGACCATTTCTCCTAAATTATTCCCGATTTCAAGCAAAGCAAACGATGTTTCAATATTCCGTTGGGAAGTTTTAAAAATCTGACGTAGGCAGGAGTTAATCCTAGAACAGAATTGGTGGGATGAAAGATATGTATATATGATTCTTGTTGAGAAAAATAATTCTTTAGAGAAACAATACAACATCTGTCCCAGTTTTAACTGTAAATCTATTTGCATCTCTATTTGATTATAGTTATCTGGGTAGATAATTAAAATTAATGCTTGAAAAAATCTATATAACCGCTGTCTACGTTCTCTAAGAAATATCGATGCATTTTTTTAGAAAGGTAGAACGATGGAGGCTTATTTTGTGATGTACGCGTTCTCCAATTGTTTTCCTCTGTTTTTGTTCTACAGCAATAGTAAAATACCCAATAGATCTGCAGCTTTTGATCTTTTCTATAAATCCCACCGCCCGGGACTAGCTTTTGATCTTTTCAATAAATCCCACTGCCCGAAACGCTAGTCTCGACTTCTGTTGCCACCTTCATCCACTTTGCCCCCCTCCATCAATCAAGAAGTCCGAATCAATTTACTAAACTGAGAAATAGATAAAACTAAAACAATATCAATGGATCTGCTCAAAACAGAGCGAAAAGCAGTATTAGAAAAGGTTGGAAATAATGATAACGACTGTATTGTTCATCTGTATATCAATATTCTGAAAAGAGCATACAATATATACATAAAAAGAATTAAGCAAGGTAGTCGCTGGCCAAAGAAGCTACGAAAATAGAATTACACATGTAAACTGGGTGCATGGATGGAGCTAGCTAATAACAATTTAACTGCACTATGTTTAAAATAGAAAACTAAAAACAAAAGTTGTGTCTACTGTTATTGCACATGCAGTTTTGTTATGCATTAATAAAAGTTAAAAAAGAAACTGTTTGAAGATTGATTGTATGGAGCCGTTGATCATGCATTTCTTCAATCTCCCCTGAGCAATGGGGATGAGGCCCAATTGATTTCTCAAAGCGATAAAACTGGTTATAAGAAGAGCCTTGGTAAATATATCAGTAACTTATTTAGATATAGGAAAAAACTGTAATTTCACTGTCCCATCTTGAACTAAGTCACGTATGAAGTGATGTTTGATCTCAATGTGCTCCAATCGCACATGAAATACAGGATATTTGTTCATTGCAACTTTTGTTATCACATTAAATAGTAATAGCTTTTGGTTGTTCCTAAACCAATTGTAGATCCTCTAAAATCCTTCGAATCCATATGGCTTGACAATTGACTAATGCTGTTGCAATATATTTTTCTTTATAGAAAAGAGAGCCACGATTGCCTCTCTTTTACCACTCCAAGATACAATTCCAAAACCAAGTGAGAAAACATGATCAGATGCTGATTTTCTATCATCGACTAAACCAGCCCAATTAGAATATGTGCAACTAACTAGCTCAAACTTATCAGTGGGAGGATAATGAATGCCAAAATTTTATATACCACTGACATTCCTTAATATTCTTTTTCTCGCACACCAATGAGACTCATATAGATCTTGCATGAACCTATAGATGAGGCTCACAACATACATAATATTAGGTCTGGTTGTAGTGAGGTATATGAAGCCCCCAACCAAACTTTTGTACAATGTAGCATCAACTTTGGAAAGTGTATCTTCTTTTGTTAAATTTTCACCAAGGGCTATAGGCTTTACAACTGTAGTGCATAACATCATTCTAAACCGCTTCAATATATTAGTTGCATACTAGGTTTGAAAAATAAATATGCCTCTAAATTGTCATTGCACCTACACACAAATAAAATAATGTATGAGTCCCATATTTGACATTTAAAATTTTTGCGTCATTTCTTCTTGAAATTTCTCCATGAGAGTTGTGTTATTGCCTATATAGATAAGATCATCAACATAAAGGCAGACAGTGAGAACATCATTACCAAGATGTTGATATATATTGTTGGCTCAGAGGGACTTTATTTGAATCCTTTCTTCAAGAAATAATTGTCAATCCTTGGATACCAAGCATGAGGAGCTTGCTTCAACCCACAAAGATTTTCTTTTAACTTGTAAACCAATTGTTTCTTACTTGGAATTTCATAGCTCATAGACTATTCCACATAGACTAGCCACATGTATTGTTCAACAATGGCCAAAATAATTTAAATTGTATCAAATCATATAACTAGAGAAATGGTCTTTGAATACTCTACTTTAGGAATTTGTGCAAATCCACTGGCAACTAATCTTTTGTTATATCTTTTGACAAAACCATTGGCATGATATTTCACTTTATAAATCTATTTTGACACCAATCACCTATTTTTCTTTAGGAAGTTGCACTAGTTCTTCATTCATAGCATCAATCTGTACTTTCTCTTTCACAACTTCTTCATACACATAAGGTTCAACTTGAATCATACTAAGCAAAGTAGAATTGGCAGTTGATTCACATTTGAACTTCTTTGATAAATTTCATTTAAACTTCATACCTTTATGAAGAGCTTGGACTTGATCATGGACTTGAAGTATCACTTGAAGAGGAACTTGGTGAACTTGGTGGTTTGGTGAAATTGAGCTTGTGGGGAGAGGAGAAAAATCTTCATCTTCATGCCTATGATTAGTGGTGTAGTTTATTGAAATCCTTTTTTCCATTTCCATACTCCCCTTCATCGAAAACTACATCCTAACTAAGAATCCATTGCTTTGTGTTGAGATTATAGAATTTATATCCTTTTGTGGAGTCAAAAAATCCCACAAAGAAACAAAGTTGGTATTTTGCATCTAACTTCTTTCACTTTGATTGAGAAAATGAACATATGTAGGACAACCAAATACATGAAAGTGAGCTACTCAAGGCATGTGTCTACTCCTGGCTTATTTAGGAGTGATATTGTGAAGCAATTTTGTTGAGCTTCAGTTCAAAATATCAATTGTTGTTGGTACTGTGACTCTCCAATTGTAATTGGGATGATTTTTGGATTGCAACATACTTTGTATTGTTTTCATAATGGTATGATTATTCCTTTCAGTTTATGCAATACTATTTTTTTGAGGGGTATAAGTTGTAGTAAGTTGTCTTTGAATATCATGAGTGTTACAAAAATTAGAAAACTCTTTGGAAGTAAATTCTCCCCCTCTATCTATTATAAGTATTTTGAGACAATACACACTTCTTCTTTTTTGTCATAGCCTTAAAGTACTTGAAGCTTTTGAATGCCTCAAATTTGTGCTTAAGAAAATAAACCCATGTGTGGTGAGAGAAATAATCAATAAATGTAAAAAAAAAAAATCTGTACCCAAAGATCCCTCTTACATTTCACCACAAACATCAGCATGCACAAGCTCTAGAGGAGATTTTTCTTTCCATTTTTTTTGACTAGAAAACTATTTTGATGTTGCTTGCCAAGTGCACACCCTGAACAAACTTCTTTTGCCTAAATTGTAGGAAGTTCTCTCACTATGTTCTTATAAAGAAAAATTAATCCTTGAAATTCAAATGACCATAATGTTGGTTCCATAATAAAGAATTATCTATGGTTTCCTTGAGGGCATGCATCTTTGTGAAAACTAATTAATTTAAGAGAAAATAATCTATTCTCTCATATAAGTCTTTGCTACAAGATGATGGTTACTTGATTTATTAAATATTTTGCAGCAATTATCTTCAAATATAACCTTATAAAATTTTTACTACAAGTTGTCGAATATTTAAAAGATTATGTTATAATTTTGGAACATGCAAAGTGTGATTAATAAAAGTAGTTTCTCCTTTCTTAGTTTTCATTGCAAGGGTACCTTTTCTCATTACATAAACCTCTTTATCATCACCAAATTTTACTTGACTTCTAACATATTCATCTAATTTGACATATAGATCAAATTTACCTGTCATATGATTTAAGTAGCCGCTATCTAAAAATCACACATCATTTTGAGGTTCTTTTGCCAAAATTGCATGTAAAAAATATGAAGTTCTTTCCATATTCAAAAGACTCTTCAGTATAGTTGGCCCTTGACTTATTCAAATAATTTTCTTTCTCTTCATTTATATTCATAGTGTACATGCCTTTCAGAATATTTTCATTGGATACTTCTATGATCCACAAAAAAAATTCTTCTTCATTTGTTATTTCGTCTTGCTCTTCCTTTGCGTGTACTACATCCTCTAGTTGTAGAAGGCCTCCCTTTAGATTTATTTGATTGAGAAGAAGGGTTTGTAGATTTTTCTTTAGTTTTTATAGTAGTATGGAAGGTTTGCACTAGGTTTTTTGTAGAACACTGCATACACTCCTCATGAGATTGCAAAAAACCTATCAACTCTACAACATTAAATGTGATTAGATCTTTACTTTCTTCAATGACTATGATCTTTGGATCAAATTTTGGAGGACGGGACCTCAAAAAAAATTCTACAATTTTTTGCTTTGTGACACTATCCCTTTGAATTTTAAGAGGGTTCACAATACTTTGAGTTCTAGTAATAAATTTTTGAATAAAATCATCTTCTTTCATCCTTAAATTTTAAAAATCTCTTCAAAAGGTTTGAAGTATTACCAATCTTAATTTGTTAGATCCTTGATATGCCATTTGTAGAGTCTCTCATGCATCTTTTGACTTTATCATATTGGCTATATAGGAAAAAATTGACATATCCAATGCAAATTCAATGATGAGTAGAACTCGATTGTCCTTCTTCCTGTTTTCTTTCTACCAATTTTGTTGATTTGTTATTAAGACAATTTGATCTTCAAGTTCTTTATATCCTCCTTCTACTAAATCCCAAAGATTTTGAGATAATATTAAAATATTTATCTTTATACTCCAGTATTCATAGTTGTCTCCTATAAATAATAGAAACTGGAATGGAAAATTGTCACCATTTTCTATTCTAATATTTCTTGAAGAGAACTATTATGCCACTGTTGTATGCAAAGGAATACTTCTGCAACCTGCTCTGTTTCCATTTAATTTTTTTAAAAATCTCTTATACTAAACTGAAAAATAAAATAACACTAAAACAATGTCGATGAATCTGCTCGAAACAGAGCGAACAGCAGCATGAAAAGTCTGAAAAATAATTATAACGACTGTATCATTCATATGTTTATCAATGTTCTGAAAACTACATATATAAAGAAAAAGTCTTAAGCAAGGTAATCGCTGGGTAAAGAAGCTAAAAGTAGAATTGCACATGCAAACTGGGTGCATGGATGAAGCGAGCTAATAACAGTTTAACTGCATTATGTCTTAAAAAACAAACTATAAACAAAAGCTGAGCCTACTTTAATGCACATGCAGTTTTATTATGCATTAAGAAAAATAAAGAAAGAAACTGTTGAAGGTCGTTTGCCTGAAGCTTTTGATGATGCATTTCTTTAGCCATAATATACAAATGAAATAAGCCGTTATTATTAATTAATTAGCGTACTTTATTATTAATTAGAATTTTGAAAACTCATACACATATGTGTGTTTGCAGCCAACTGTGATAAGCACAATTCTATTCAAGACCAATTGCAATTGTCAGGGATGTACCGATAAGGTGTTCAAGGCTATTCGTAATCGCAAAGGTTTAGTCGCAATTCTTACTATTAATCTCCACGGCTTTTTCTTGTTCCGGCTCCTCCTCTTCTGATTCAAGTGTTCGTTGCCGATTGTTATGTTTAGTACAATGTTATTGCATGGGAATAGATAGATCAACGCTTGTATAATGTATACAATAGAGGGAATTGGTTATACCACATCTTTCCTAATAATACAGGCTATCCACATCGTATGATTTTGTAAAGGGCGCCGTAGAAAGGATGTTTCTGTGTTTAGACGTGGCTTAGCTTTGTCCGATATTAAGATATATGTCACCAGATGGTTAGAGGGATTGGATATTGGCAATACATGGCCAGAGATTAACACTGTGAATACGGTACGAGTCTCTGGTATTTGATATCGTTAACTGCTTCAGAGCCCTTATCAGATGATTTTCTAAGATTTTGATGTTTCTATTAGTTTTCTGACTGGTCTGATTTTTTAGTTCCCCTTTTGGTGTATGGAATAGCCTTATCTGCTTGTGAGCCCTGATTAGTTGAGTTTGTTTAGTACAGTTATAGTGCTCCTATCAGCTTACCGGTTTATTTGAGAATAATGGATTCTAGTCTTCCTGTGAGTCTGTGAGCTAGCCTTATTTACCTAGGTGCCCTGATTAGTTGGCTTTTGGTTTATTCTTTTAACTTTGTTATTGAATCTGGTTGAGAATGTTTGATTTAAGCCGTATTTTTTATATCTATGTTATAGCCTTGCATGCCGTTGAATTCAGATGTTTTTGTTGGTTTACTGAATGGTTGGGTTTAGTTGTTTATAGTACAATTTTCCATATGTGGATGGTTTATTGATTATATAGTGCTTCTGTGACCTACAGAATTACATAATGTAATACATGATTCGGAGAGCCACACGTTTACCGTGAAAGGAACCATGGGTCCAAGTGAACTGGTAGCATACCTGCTCGAGAACACCAAAAAGCAAGTTAATATTGTCGCACAGAAAAAATGAGGAGACGATGAATCTAAACGTGTTAGTTAATAAACAAGCTGTGAGGACAAGAAGATATAAGGCCCACCTTTCCCAGATATGCAATCGAGTATGTTCATGCCCCTGAAATTCTTAGTGATGAAAACCCAAACGCTTGTTATATCACGTAACTTGGTACTTCTATAGAGTACTAGACATTTTGTGAGTAGGCACGAGTCCTTGCTGAATTGAAGTGATTATGTGATTGAAAGTTTGTGAAGAAGACTTCGTCTATAAGAACAAGGATGGAATATAGTGTTTTTTCATTTATGGATCTAATGATGTGTATGAACCATCACATGTTTGATATGAAGTTCCTCAACATAATAATTACTGATTTTTTTTTGTATGTTTACATGTTTTGTTTATCATTATGTTTGAATTCAACAATTTTCATTATATATGTTGTGATTAAATGTGAACATGGTTATTGATGTTCAAAAGAAATAATTTATAGGATAGATGTATTGATGTTATTTTATGATTTGTGCTATTGAATCTTGTTGGGTGATTATCTTGTGTTTTGGCTCCATATATATTGAGTAGGTACTTTTGACATGCATTGAGTAGTTACAAATAAATAGTTATTTTTTAACCTCACTACATAGGTCTAAGTTATTTCTAAATGGTGGTTAATTCAAAGATGTCACAGTAGGCCCCCCTATCTATTTCCCAATCCTACTCGAATTGAGTAGGGTATGTGTCATGTTTGATCTTATCTAAATCTAGATACAAGTTAGGAATTATTTTGCAATCCCTATGTGTTGTGAATGACTACTAAATGATTGATTTAATTAATGGATTAAATTCTATATTTTCTACAAATTAGATATTAGGAGTTTAAATGATTCTTAAATTGGTTATTAAAATATTTTATGTTTCCAATTGGGAAAAGGGGAAAAATAGAATGAAAGTAGAAAAGAAGTTAAGCTATTGTTTATTTAAATTGCAAGAGTTCCTTAGGTTGAAAATTGCAAGTTATGTTTGATTTGATTATCCTATTTGAATTTTGAATTCCATAAATTTAAATGAATATATGCCTATAAGGATTTAAAACATGAATTTAAATGATACATGATATTTATGAATGAAATTAAATGCTTCTTTAGATTTTGGGGGAAATGAAGGGAATTGGAAATTAGGAAATGGGAAAATGGATTTTAGATTGATTTAATTGGAAAGTTAAAAAAGGGTAAATAAGAAAATTGAGTTTTATTTTCATTATGTCAATTTGTATTTGAGAAGAATTTTGGAGAGGATAGAACCCTCTATTGGAAGAAATTTGTTTTGTTGAATAGAAAATTGCAATTGGAGGAGGAATTTAATAGGGTTAGATACATCGGATTAGGAATTGTCAGGGGAATGTGTCTTCCAATTCTTGTGAGCTCTCATTTCGCATGCATGACAAACTATTCATTCCAAAAATTGATCAAGCATGAAGTATTTTGTTAATTTATTTTAATTTAATCAATTTATTTCAATTCAAAAGGTTGGAATAGGATTGGGGGAGCTTAGACTCCACCCAACACATTTAATTTATAGAATATTATGCTTGTTTCATTGTTTTATTATTTTTTTGATTTTTTTCTAAATTTCATGGTTATAATGCCCTTTTTTTTTGAAGTGCATGAAATGTGAGTTTGACCTAAAAAGTGTGGTGTTAGAAATATTTGAAGAAAATGGGCAATTTCAAAATTTTGAATTTGGATTTTTTTTTTACAAAAAATTATTGGTGTTTTGAAAAAATTACTCACTTTTAGTGTATTATAAAATGGAAAATTTTGAAAATTTTAATTGAAATATGATGAATTTGAATGTTGTAACAAAAGTTTCCTTCATGAATTATTGAAATAGTGCTTGTAGAAACTTGTTTGGAAATTTTGATGAAATTGAATTTTGTGCATTGTTTACCATCTCACACTCATTAGTGAGTGTGAAGAGCCTAGGAATAAGTTACAACAGGAGGTATGGGAGTAGCTCCTAATGTGACCCCAACCCAAAGTAGTGAGTGGGTTGATCATAGATGGGGAGACATTTAATCTAGTGATAATTAATGAGAAACGAGTAATAAACTAAGATAATGAGTGCCCCTCTCATGTCTTCAGTGCTTGTAAAGGCTAAAGATGTTTGGGAAGGCATGCCATCTTGAGGATCTTGGGTCTTGTAAGGTAAAGTACTCATATTTGTGTGAAACAAGTTCTATATTCCATATGCAACATACCAATGAGCACCGTGATGGCACCCCCTACTAGTTCTCTAGCATCTCACCCTAGTGTCTTATGATCTACCATTGGTGAGTTGGTTGAATAATGATCCTTATGATATCCTAGTAGTGAGTTATCCCATGATATTTATATGATGTGGCGTTGGTGAATTAGCCAAAAGTAAATTTGTGATGTGATATTGGTGAGTTGAACCAATGTAGATTTGTGATATACCAATTGTGGTCTTCCCAAATGATCTCATGTATTTCATCCATTATGTCATCTGGATAATTGTTTGATATATGATGTGTATGTTGAGTGCATTGTTTGCATGTATGACCTATGTGTAAGGTATCTCCTAACTTTTTTGGTGGGGAGTGTTGTGAATGTGGACAATGTGATTATCTCAAGTAACACGATGGGAGTGGGTCTTTTGATTCCATGATGTCAACTGGCATGGTCACCACTATTGGAGATTAGAGGATCATGGTGGAGTTGTAACGTTGATGTTAATGAAACTCTCATTGATATGTGATGTGATTTTTGTAATGAAAAATATTATTGGTCTAATTACATGTCTTGGTGTTGGAACCAAGCATGATTGCTTTATGATTTTCATTATTTTACAATACAAAGGCTAAAATTAACTTAGGGATCTTTCAATTTGTGTTTAAAAATGAATTTAGATATCTTATTATACAATTGGACAGCCAAATACTATACCTAGATAACCTTTTCCCACCAAGAATTGACACAAAGTACCCTAAATTCAACCAAGTATACTTGGGAAACCTTGTACCTAGTGGGCTGGCCTAGTTTTAAAAGCTTTAAAACAAAAAAATTGATTAACATTATTGGGGTGCCCTTTTTCTATAGTTGGGTATCCTTATTCACCATACAAAAAACAAAATTCAAACCATCTCTACTATAACCTAGTTATTTTGCTAGCCCAATGCCACTAATGAATAATTTTATGCCTTTTGTTGGCAAGGTAATTGGGAGGGGCAGCACATTCTAGAAGGATTTGTGCCTCGACATTCCCTATCTAGTTATTTTATACCTCACAAGATACAATAAGAGAAACAAGCATGCGATAGGAACCTACAATGTATTCATTACATATATCTACATACACAACAAAAGAATTATTTAGATATCCATAACACACATATGTCCTTATAAATCCTTCGAAAAGGGAAAAAGGGTAGATCTAGTCTTTGCTTTGCTAGTTCATATATATGATTATATATATCTTCATTCATATATATCATACTACTCTTTTCTTTCTATCTATCTATCTATTGCACATATGTATTCTTATGAAGGGACTCGTCCTTTTCTTTGTGGTCTTATTTCCTTTATGTCAGTGTCATAGTTCCTTGTTGGTATGCTACCAGTATGCGTTTTTCTACCATTTGACATACTAACATCATCCCCATTTTAAAAGGATTTCTTGTCCTCAAGACATTTCTAGTTGGCAAAGAATGTTCTAATATTCTACTTGAAGTTGGTTCAACATAGCTATCTAATGAGCCTGAGACTAGAGTAAGGTACCAATCTATCCTTGTATTTGGGATAATGTCTACCTGACCTGTGGTAGAGTTCTAGGAAAGCTAATATATTAGTTTACTTTTTTGGCATTCTTCAAAAGAAACTATAGAAATCAGAGCTCATTATTCACTATCTCTCACAACTATTGTAGTTGCTCCTTAAGTAGTTTTATATATGTGTGAAGTTGTTGGAACTACATGTGAAGGTGCTAATTTTTGTCCCTAGTTGTGTCAGAAGGATCTTGTAAAAGGTAGTAACTCATATTGGCTATCTGATCCTCAACTTGGATGAATTGATCCTAGAGGTCCTCATTGTGTTGGGCTATTATAAGTAGAAATGGTAGATGACCTTGACAACTTTAAGGCTTTTCTCCATTTGTTTAGATTTGTACCTCTAGTTGTGTCTATGTAGAGTAAAATCTCTTGATGAATTGCTTGGTATTATTCTTGATTAGCTCATCCTAAACTTTTTTCCTTATGTTTTCCTTCTATGACATTAGGTCAACTTGCAATCTGGTAACTAGTTGTTATAGTTGTGGTAGAGGAAGGGACTGGTTCTTGGAAACATGTAGAATGGCCTTTTATAGTGTATTTATGGCCATCTAGAGTTTCTTAGCTTATTGGACATGCTCATGTAGGATATCTTCTCTTGTTTTTAAATGATGAATATCCCCCACCTGTATTTTCTACATAGGTCACATCTCAAGGAGATTCACCTATGATTCGACCAATATACATACAGTAATTGGGGAGAATGGACTAGTTGAATTTTCTACTATTGGCCAAGAAGTTCTTGATGCTAGAGATGGTATCTAGGAGGATATATGTCTCTTCTAATTCCTTATCCTTCCATGTTTCTTCCTCTATTTCTCATACATTTTCCTCCATTTTTTCTATTCTCTTTTCTTGTTCGGTTGCTAGTGGAAGATTTTTGAGACCTCTAGTTTCTTGTAAAAAAAATTCTTCTTCTCATGTGTTGGGAGGGACATTCTTCAATACTCCAATTTTTTCAGCCACATTTCCCTCTCCGTCTTCTTGGAAGTTAGTCTCTTCATTCTTGACTTTTTGATCAATGTCTTCTTGTCTTGGCACTTGTTCTAGATTCTTTGTTATGTTCTCATATAAGTTTTGGGTGGCTTCCTTTGTCTCTTTTTAAAGATCCTTCATGTCATCTAGATCATCCTAAATCAGCCTATCAATGCATTGTTCTATTTGTAGCTCTTGTTCTTACGCTCGTTGCAGGGCCTATTTCTATTCGATGGTTAAATTGGAATCAACCATTGCTATGACATGCTCATTGATTTATTAATATTTTTCCAAGGATTTGGCCCTCTTTTCTCTTATTTCTACTAAAATTTCATTGGAAAAACCCTCCATAGCATTCTCAAGGCTTTATTTAAATAGTTTGCTTACCTTGTTAGGCATTGATTGATTCTTTCCCAGTTTTCATATTCATATTATTTGTAGATTTTTAGGACCCATGGTAGCATCCCATAGTGTATGATGGCATTAAATATTTCTAATACATTCATAGGATTTGTTGATAATATCATAGGTTGATTTTCTAGTGTCTTGTGTTTTTCTCTGTTGGGACACTAACCTAGTTGGTGAAGTCCCAAAGGTTCTCCTAGTTTACTTTCTCCTCTGCAAAGGCTTCTCTACCTATTCTTTATCTTCAATGATTTCTTTGACCTTTGGTTCATTGAAATCTAGTTTTGGAATTGTAGCCTTTTGTTTCACCCTCTAGGTTATTTTTGTTGTCTATAAGGATTGACTTGATTGGGAGCTACTAGTGGTGTTGTTGATGTTGTTTTTGTTGAAGGTATTCTCTGTAATCCTAGAAGGGTGGCCTAGGACCTTGTGGTCATTCTCCCAAAGGATTCAAGAATAATTAAGTGGGAGTAGTGGGTTGTTGTCCCTCCTATTTCTAAACCTTTTTTTTCTTTTCTTCATCTTCCTAGGCTTCCTCTTCTGCTTTACTTACCTATCACCTCTTTACACATCCCAAATCTGGGGGTGATATTACCCCTTTCATTCTAGATCAAGGTTTTTACCAATGCATCAATCTCTTATTTTTTAATCTCATATCAAAGTGCTAGAATCCACATTGTGTGGGTTTCTACAACTTTCATATATGTGAAATCCTTATCTACTAGAAAGGGTATTATTTTTTCATATTGTTGGGTTGGGAGGTAAGGAACCCAATCCTTGAAATAAATTTATTATTGGAAATATTTGAAGAACCCCATATAAGTGGTTTGTTTAGCCTTAAAATTTAGGAACTGGTGGGTGTGGTCCCTAATTTGGGCTGCTACAGGTGAGTCTAATTGCTAGAATTTTCCTTTGAGCCTCTATAATTCATTCATGAAATAGAACATTATACAAATGATGAGAGTTTCATACTAGAAATGATACCTAGATTTCTTGAATTTTTGCAAGTTCTCCATCAATTTCTCATGCATGGCCTTGCATAATTCAAAGTCCTTTTCTTTGACCACCATTTGGTAGGTGGCATAGCTAGTGGTTCCAATAGTGGAATCCTCCTATTTGGTGTAGTAAAATTTATAGGTGATCCCCATTGTTGTGTGTTTAACTACTGGCTTTGTTACCAACCTCAAGCTAAGAATATAGCCATCAAATGTGGCTTCCATTAATCTTTCAACCTCGCTATTCTTGATGGCCTTTTTAGTCAGGATCCCTTTGATGTTTCGTAGCCCATTCACTACATAGAGGGATTCCTTTGTGATTTTACAAGGCTTTTTGAGATACATAAAGTCATCATATATCTAACTTAAGAAATCCTAAACCATTCCTCCTCTAAGAAAAAGATTGGAAATCCTTTCATACGTCTAACCTTTTCTTCCCAATATACCTATACTCATGTTGATATGTCTTCTCATCCCCTATCAACAATTGTTGGTGGAGCTCTTCCATCGTGGTGTGGTTAATTTCAGTAATGGATTTTTTGATATACTTACTGTTATCTTCCATGTGGACTACATTGTGCAGAATCACTAATAATGCTCCTTTATTTGTGAGTCTTGTTTTAAAGGGGAATCTTCTGAAAACTAGTCTAGGCATCTCTAAAATGTGGAAAACTATAGGGATTCCCATTCATAGAAATTCATCTTGTGTAATTTCCATTTCTCCTTACTCTTCTCCCTTTTAGAGTTATGTAGCTTTTCTTTTTGAATGCTTTATTTTCGTACCGGTAGTATGTGAAAATAGGTAAGTGGTTTTGGGGTTTTATACTATTATGGGTAGTGGGGTGTGAGCTATTATGGTGGTAGCTGAGGATTTAATGCTTTACCTATTTTATTGTTTTTTGGGATGTCAAGGGTATGATATCAAGTTAGTTTTCTTACCAGTTAAGTTATGATACATTATCTTTTTGATGAATTTAATGTACTTCATTTTAGTGACAACTGGTAGTGTTTCAAGCGAGCACCACTAATGTGTTCTGCCACAAGTGTGCCATAAAGTTGGTGAAGTTTATCTGCTACGAATTCATTGATATTATGAATGTAGTACAGGCCTAGCCACCTAACATTTAACTTCCCTTATTACTTAAATTTTCTATCATACAACAACACTAGATCCCCTTTTTGGAATGTCATTTGATGCAATTTTTGGTCATGCCATGATTTTTCCATTGTCATTCTAATTTTTGGTTATACATGACAACTTGTCGATATTCATCTAATTTCTATAATTCTTCTACTTGTGTCTTTAGAGATTCACCCTCTTCAATGAGTTAGGGTTGTATGAATATTCAAAATGATGTAATTTATGGGTACTATTGCATCAAGGTCGTAAACCAATTGGAATGGTGTAAACTTAATTTTCTATCTGTAGGAGGTTTGATATGCCCATAATACTACCAATATCTTAATATCCAAGTGCATCTTGTGTCCCTTGTATAAGTTTGTAAATGTTTTGCAAATTATCTTGTTTAGGGCCTCACTAGCTTCGTTAGCTTGAGGAAGGTAGGGAGATATTTTATTATGTGTTGTCATAAAATTTTATAATAATTCCTTTATCCTCTTATTTATGATTTTTTTCCTTGGTTGCTAACTATGCTCAATGGGCATCCATACCGAGTGATGATATTGTTGTATAGGAACTTGGTGATAGTTTTGGTAGTACAATCCTTAGTTGGTTTTTCCTCTACCCATTTTCTCAAATACTCCACTTTGGTGATGATGAATTGAGCCTTCAAGTTCTTTTCCAATGGGTTAGTTGGCCCTATTAAATCACTTTCCTATTTCTTGAATGGGCTTTGTGCGAGTACTGGTCTAAGGGGCATCTCATCTTTAGTGGTAGGTCTTCCCACCCTCTAAAAAATGTTGCATCCTCTTACTTATCTTGTGAAATCTTCATGTAATGTTGGCTACCATAGTCCTACTAGTTTCAACCCTCTTGTGGTAGATTCTCTAAAATTGTGACCTCTGGTGATCTTGCTATGCACTTTGTTTAGAATGGATTTCCTTTCATGCTTGTAGATCACTCTCTGGAGGATGTCCTATTTTCCCTTGTGGTGTAACTCTCCTTCCACTAATGTGTAAGGAATTTCTCTATCGATTATTGATTGTATATCTTTTAGTATTAGGTCCTTTAGAAATTCCTTGGTTGTTAGAAAGATGGCAATATCCTTTAGTTCTTCTGAAAATGTTGTAATCCTAAAAAAATGTGTACTATTAAATTCTTCTATGTGTGCATCTTGTTCTTCACCAATTTCAATCGTTGAGAGGTAATTTGGTCCTTAGTTGTTCTTCTTGGGTTTCACCATTATTTGGAAGTCTAACTCTTGAAGCAATAGGAGCCATCTAGATATTCAACCATTAGTTACTAGTTTTTTTAGTAGATACTTTAGGGATTCATGATCTATGAAGAAAGTTAAGGGAGTGGATAATGAATAGTGTCGATATTTTGTAAAGTATTGTAGAGAAGGGGGATACACAGGTCATGAGTTCTCTTCATTCGGAGAGCCTCACAAAGTGAATTTCCCTAAACTACCTCAAGGAATAGCGTGATAGTTCTAGAATTAGAAAGAGCAGGTCATAGAGATTTTCTAGATAGACTGACGGGCTCTCGGCCAAAGGACAACAATGCAAGTCTAGGATGGTTGTGCAGTGCATTGGTGTCTCTCTAGCATGCTGGTGTTTGTATGGACTAAAAAGAAAGAATGTCATAGAAAATATCTTAGTGACTACTAGAAATATGATTACTGAGAACTTAAAAAGTATTGGAAAATAGAAAAATGTGATAAAGCTAAACTAAAGTGAATTAGAAATGACAAAGATAATAAGAGATAGAAAGGAAATTTCCACAACAACACAAGTGATAAAGCCTCCAACACGTGAATGTCTTCAATACCTACATGCATAAGATCTAGAGAAAGTTTTGGGGTTGTATAGGGGTTCACCTCAGTCAATCCCCCATTTTGGTGTTCCCACCTCCAAAGACAACTAAATAGATAGAGAGAATAAAAGTGAAATGTGTACAAAAGTGATAAAAGCAATCCCCACTAGAGGAGGAGAACCTGTATCACAAAAGAGGTGATAAAATCCATCCCTACTTGAGGAGAACCCATATAAAAAAATGTAAATATAATAGATAGGGCATGTGTGAAATCCCAAGATGCTTACAAGCACTAGAAAAGGGAGGTAGAGTTGCAAGAGCCAAAGGAGCTCCAAAGAGGAAGATCAAGATAGTTGCAAGAGCCAAATGAGCTTCAAAGAGGAAGATCAAGATAGTTGCAAGAGCCAAGAGTGTTGCAAAGGATGTTACAAGGATGTGAGATATTTAGATAATGTTATTGTAGCAACTAATGGAGCTATGCAAGCTTGAGAGAGCAAGAGACATGAGAGAAAGTGTAAGATAGAATCCAAGAATAAGAAGAAGAAGCTAGAAGGCCAAATTATTTGAAGAGATATATTTTAAAGAGAGAAGAGGAGCAAAAAGGAGCTTCCTAGGTAGTTACAAGGCATCTTGAGGCGTTACCACTAAAAAAATTAGGTGACAAGTGGGAAAGATGCATATAAATGGTCATTTGAATGTTGAATCATTACAAGACACTAGCATGACATACATACATTTTCCTAACATGCTAGTGTCTACCCACATCATGCTACAAAACAATGATAACAAAAAAGGCACAAGGTTTGACACAAAGCTGACGTGTGAGGGTAGCTACAAAAAAGGGGTTTTCAAGCATCCTGAGAAGGGAAAAAGGCTCATGCAGGGGCTAAAATGACCCTACACAAGTTCTAGGGGAGTGGACACTAAAGTGGATGCTAGAATGTATGTGAAATTTCAAGGGGTGCAATTTTATGACATTACATTTTCCCCCCACTTTAGTGGTTATATGCATCCACACTAATATGCATGATAAAGAAAATCTACTAAACATAAATAATATCATTATTCCAAAAGGATACTATAGAGGAAGAAGATAACTCTTCAAATCAAATAAGCATGCCACTAGGTTGGAGACCTACTAAACAAATGCATTAGGAAAGAAAAAAGTACACCAAAAAATAATGTTAGAACATAAAAAAACTAAAGGATTTGAGTTAGCAAAGTGAAAGAGACCTTTATGTACAAGGTTGTCTCAGTACTATGCATTGTCTCCAAATTAAAAATAATAGCACATAGAAGAATTCTAAAATGAAGAGAAGAATGTAAGGATCAATTACTTTGAGAGAAGAATGCACTCAAAATTTAGGGTAGCAACCAATGTTGAAGAGAGAAAGAACATATACTTAGGATGAAGAAGATATAAATTTTTGATCTAGTGTACACAATTGGGAAGAAAGAGAATTTAAGAGAGAGAAAGGAATGAAAATTCCAAGAGAGATGGCTCCATAGGTACTCTCTCCTGAGGAGATTATAACAAAAGGACTCTGTAGCTCTAGAGAACTATACAAAGTTGAACAAAGTACACCAAAGGCCCTCGTACCAATGATGGACAAATCCCATAGTATGTAGGCATCTCACAGGCCCATAGACTTGCAAGGAGGCATCCTCCAAGTTCTCTCTCATGAGGGAAATGAAAAGAAGTAAGCAACTTACAAGCTCTCAAACTTGCAAGGAGGCATCCCCCAAGTTCTCTCTCATTAGGGAAACCCAAAGAAGTAAGCACCTTATAGGCCTATAGAGCTACAAGGACACATCCCCGAGGTTCTCTCTCATGAGGGAAACCCAATGAAGTAAGAAACTTATAGGCTTGAAGACCTACAAGGAGGTGTCCCCCAAGTTCTCTCTCATGAGGGAAACCCAATGAAAGGGACTCTATAGTGTCAAATTGGAAAACAGATTTATAGGCACACCTACAAAGTGGCATGTTTATCAATAGATAAAACATGCCAAAAAAAAGGCCATGTAGGAAAACAAGTAGATAGCCATGTAGAATGTCAAAAAATTGGAAGGATTTTAAAGGGGTCCCTTGAGAACCATTCAAAAGAAGAGGGTTCCACTCAAAGGATGCACTATTTGAAAAGCGAGGTCTAGTTAGGCTGCCCCCAAGCTAGACACAAATTATTTTACTCAAGAAAAAAGCTTTAAAAGGAGCTCCCTCGGGAACCCTTTGAAAGAGAAAAGGGGTCCACTCATGGGATGATTCATTTGAAAGACATAAAGAAGAGAGGGGGTCCTTTAAGGGGGACACACACCTCCATAACAAGTTATCATTACCCCCAACATATAGAGGAGGAGAACCATGCAAGATACTTAGAAGATATATGATAGAAGCATACCTCAATATCACTTGTCATTTGAAGAAGAGGAAGGTGCATCAAAAAATAAATGAGTGATAACACCTAAATCAAGAAGTTGTATTTTATCCTTTAGGGCCTCACATTCACTAGTGGAATGGTCAGGCACTCGATGGTATGCATAGAAAGAATGTTTTTCTTTATCATGCTTATGAAATTTCTTATGTGTAAGACTAAGAGTAATCAAGCAAGATTTTAGAAGCCTCAAAAAAATATGCTCTAGCTTAGACAAAGAATGAGGAGCAAGAAGCAACCCTTTCTCTTGTGGAGAAAATTTTGACTTCTTATAAGAAGAAAACAAGAAGATAGCAAACAATGGAAGATCTATATGGAGAATATTATTCTAAAAAAAGGGATCGTACTCCTCTATAGGATCACCATCATCTTTCTTGACTGTGACTACTAGCATTATCCTCTTTAATAGAAGTGTAAACATCTTCCTCAAAAGGAGGAGGATTGGCATCATGGACATTACAACTATTGCTCACATTATCCTATGATACAGAAGAATAATCATCTTTGATAGTGGGTGTGGATTATGTTATTGAAAGGTTTAAGTGGATCAAGTCAACTTTATTTTCTCCACTAAGGGATTCTATAAAGTATAGAGAACCCCAATCATCACCAAGACATGTGTTTTCTTAAGAAGAGGTAGAAGGAGAAGACTTAAGATTTCTTGCTTCAAAAGGATCTTCTTTAGGAACATCTATCTCAAGAGCATCCTTTGTAGTTGGTACTATTGGAGTAAACATTGACACATTGAAAGAAACTAAAGGGATAAGAGTAGGAATAACTAAAACCTGACCAATAGTTGCTATCTCATATAAGTGCATAGCCTCAGGATCAGCCTTGACTATGACTACTTGATTATTACAAATGTACTTAATAGATTTATGCAAGGTAGACAAGACTACAACCATATCATGAATCCATAGTCTACTAGGAAGGTTATATTGTAAATTTTTATGACATAGGGTGTGTATAGTAATGGGGCCCAACCTCAAAGGAAAGACTCTCATGCCTAGGGCTTGTCGAACAACATTATCAAACCCATGAATATCAATAGAAGAAGCATTGAGAGAGGATGGATCAACAATAATCTTAGGCAATAGATCAATACTGCATACATTAAGCACAAAACTAGTGTCAATAAGAGTATTTCTAATGCTGATATTATTAATGTTAACTATAATCATTAGAGGATCTGCTTGCTTTTGTACTTTCAAAGTCAAGATTTGTTGTGGATAAAATGTAATATTTGACAAATCTGCATGAATATAAGATATCAATTTATCAACATCTTCCAACCTATTGGAAGAAGGCAAGAGGATCTTTTGCAATGCTTCTTGAAGCATACCTTGGTAAACCAGAGCAGACTAAAAAAAAATCCCACAGTGAGACTTAGTCAAAGTAACTCAAAGTTTCTCAACAAGATCATAATCCCTGGGTGCTTTAGTTGCATATTTTGGTGCTTAGAGAAGGATTGGTTGTTTATTCATTCTATTCTCATAGGTATTGGCTACCACTCTATAAGAGGGACCCTTAGAAAGATCAAGATAATGACTATCTAGTGGGACACCATTAATAGAACAAACCCTTTTAGAAGGACTAGCTAGATTCAAATAAATGTCTAATCTCTTAGGCCTTTGAGGGGTAGCAAGGACATAGATTTTATTTATAGAATCATCACAAGTAGTAGAAGAATCATTTAAAGAAATATGCTCAATGTCTATCCTAAGAGGATATGATATGAGAGGGACTTGATCATTCACTAATGCATCATCTCTAGATGAGAGTGCGTTAGAACAAAGATGTGATTCATCATTCACCAATGCAATGTCTCTAGAAGAGAATGCATTGGAATGAAACGAAAATTCATCATTCATGAATGCATCATCTAAAAAAGAGAGTGCATTGGAATGAATAGAATATTCATCATTCATGGATACATCATCTCCAAAAGAGAGTACTTTAGAATGAATAGAAGGTAGAGTAACATTAAGAAAGGTATCAATGATTCCATCTTCTTGCAACGAGATATCTGCTAAAGCAAGAGGAATCACATGAGAAGGATCAAAGATACAAAGTGGCATCGGAAAAGCCAATCACTATCACATGCATGACATGAAACATCATTAAAATTTTGAATATAATTAGATACTAAACTAATAAAAGAAGATATTAAATTCATTTTGGGGTGATAGAACTGAGAAAAACCAAACATCTAGATTTTTTTTTTTTTGTTATTTTCTATGTTCTAGTAATTTGCATTTTGGAAGTCTTCATAGTAGAATTTGGTGTCAAAACTTGTGTTGGTCCCTAAAATTTGGTTGTTGAAGGCACACTATTTTTGGGATTGAACTAGTCCTCTTAGAGACCTTTCCAAATGTGCAAATGGTTCTAAATTCCGAGCACTGAGTCAAAATTTATGACCCCCACCAAGTTGGGATAAATAAATTCCTATTTTTTCAATTCATGTTGGGTTCATCAAAATGTAGAGAAGGGGGATTCATAGCTCATGATTTCTTTGCATTCAAAGAGCCTCATGGAGCAAAATTCCTTAAACTACCTCAAGGAACAACATGAGAGTTCTAGAATCAAATAGAGTGATTCATAGAGATTTTCTAGACAAACTGATGGGATCTTAGCCATAGGATGACAACATGGGTCTGAGATGACTATGCAACACATTGGCGTCTCTCTAGCATGCTAGTGTCTGTATGGACTAGAATGTGAGAATGTCACAAAAAATAGTTTAGCAACTACTAGCAATCTAATTACTGAGAACTTCAAAAGGACTAGAAAATAATAGAATGTGATAAAGCTAAAATAAAGTGAAATAGAAATGATAAAAAAAATAAGAGATAGAAAGGAAATTCCCACAACCGCACAACTGATGAAGCCTCCAACATGTCAATGTTTTCAATACTTGTATGCATGATATTTAGAGAAAGTGTTGGGGCTGTATAGGGGTTTTCCTCAGTCAAACCCCCATTTTGGTGTTCTCACCTCTATAGACAACCAAATAGATAGAAAAAATAGAAGTGAAATGGATGCAAAAATGATAGAAGAAATCCTTGCTCAAGGAGGAGAACCTATATCACAAAGAGAGGTGATAAAATCCATCCTTGCTTGAGGAGGAGAACTTGTATCAAAAATTGTAGATGCAATAGATAGGGGATGTGTGAAATCCCAATATGCTTGCAAGCACAAGACAAGGGAGGTAGAGCTACAAGAGCCAAAGGAGATGTAAAGAGGAAGAGAAAGATAGCTACAAGAGCCAAAAGTGTTGGAAGGATGTGAGAGCTTTAGAGAATGCTATTGTAGCAAGCAATGGAGTTGTACAAGCTTGAGAGAGCAAGAGCGAGGAGAGAAAGTGAAAGATAGAAGCCAAGAAGTAGAAGAAGAAGAAGAAGCTAGAAGGCCAAATGAGTTGAAGAGATAGATTATAAAGAGAGAAGAGGATCAAAAAGAAGTTTCTCAGGTAGTTACAAGGCATCTCAAGCCATTACCACCAACAAATACAGGTGACAAGTGGAAAACATGCACAAAAATAGTCATTTGAATGTTGAAACATCACAAGATGCTAGTGTGGCATGCAGATGTTCGTGTGGTGCACTAGTTTGTAGACAGATCCCACTACAAAATAATGATGATGAAAAAAGCACAAGGTTTGATGCAAAGCTAATGCATGAGGGTAATTTTGGAAAAGGGGTTTTTGAGCATCTTGATAAGGGGGAAAGGTTGATACAAGGGCTAAAATGAGCCTACATAAATGCTAGGGGAGTGGACACTAAAGAAAATGCAAGAATATATGTGAAATTGCAAGGGGTGCAATTTTATGACATCACAAGTATATAAAATCGCTAATTATGCTTCTCTTTTCATGTTGGTGTAATTCTTTTCTACTGTAGTAATTTCGTACTAGAAAATTCTATCAGATGATCGTTATTCCCTTTAGGAAAAGTGAGTAAAGTTCCAATTGTTATTTTAGAGGCATATATGTGCACATGGAAAGGATTGTCCCAATCCAAACAAAATAGTATAGATACCTCTACTATTTTCTATTTTAAATTATCAAACACTTTACGGGGTTATTCATTCCATTCGATACTTCATCCCATTTTCTTCTTTAAGAGGTCTTCCTTTGGTGTGGAAATTCCCACATATCCTTTAATAACTTTCTGGTGGTATCCATTGTATCTTAAAAATGTCTTGACTTCCAAAGCATTTCTTGGTGATTGTAGGTGCAAGATCAAGGCCACCTTCTTTGAATCTACCATAAGTCCCTATTTTCATATGATGTGGCCAAGAAGTGTCCCATAGGGTATCACAAACACACATTTATTTAGGTTTAATGATATTTTGATGCTTTTACACTTGTTGAGCATCATCCATAGGACTTGGATATAGTCTTATACTAACTTGTAGACTCTTCAATCATCTAAATAGAATTCAATAGAATTGTGGATGAAATACTTGAAGGTGTTGATCATTATCCAAATGAATACTTCCACAATGTTACTTAGTCTAAATGGCACGAATGTGTATATATCCAATCCCCATTTAGTAGTAAATGTGGTTTTCGGTTGATGTTCTTCCTTTATTCTTACCTGGTGGTATTTAGAGAATCCATCTGTAAACAAATAGATCTCCCTCCTAACAACTGATTCTAATATTTCTTCTATAAATGGTGAGGGGAATGGATCATATAAGAATTCTTTTTTTAATTCCCAGAATTTGACATACATTCTTATCTCTCTAGTATTTTTATTTTTGACAACCATTGGGCCAATCGACTATATTTCTTCTACCAACTTGATTATTCTGGTTGCTAACATAGATTTTCAATATAGTTTTTCACTTTCTTTTTTATATTGAGATTTAGCTAACATGTTCTCTTCTAGATTAGTTTGGCCCCATATTTTAGTTGAATTTTAATAATGACTACTTCTCCTTTAATCCCTTTCATTTTAGTGAAGTTTTGAAAAAATAGGTCTTGGAATTCAGTTAATGTTTCAATTGTCTATGCAATCACTAGTTTGTCCCATTATTCTTTTGTGTGTTCCAATTTTGGGTCACCTTCTATTGTGATATTTCTTTCTTTTATTTTGTTTGGTTTATCATAGTATTTTTCTTTAGACAAGTAGTCTCCTCTATTTCCCTCTCTAATATTTCTTATATAAATGGTGAGGGAAATGGATCATATAAGAATTCTTTTTTTTAATTCCCAAAATTTGACACACATTCTTATCTCTCTAGTATTTTTATTTTTAACAACCATTGGGCCAATCGACTATATTTCTTCTACCAACTTGATTATTCTAGTTGCTAACATAGATTTTCAATATAGGTTTTCACTTTCTTTTTTATATTGAGATTTAGCTAACATGTTCTCTTCTAGATTAGTTTGGCCCCATATTTTAGTTGAATTTTAATAATGACTACTTCTTCTTTAATCCCTTTCATTTTAGTGAAGTTTTGAAAAAATAGGTCTTGGAATTCAATTAATGTTTCAATTGTCTATGCAATCACTAGTTTGTACCATTATTCTTTTGTGTGTGCCAATTTTGGGTCACCTTCTATCATGATATTTCTTTCTTTTATTTTGTTTTGTTTATCATAGTATTTTTCTTTGGACTAGTAGTCTCCTCTATTTCCCTCTCCCCCTAATTCATTTCTATGTTTGATAGTTCTTCTTCTTAATTTCCTAGTAGTGTTTTCCTAATCTAGACATCTCCCATTTGGTCAAACCTAATAGTTGAATGCATAGCCAATCATCATATTGATAGTCACTTTCCCAATAATACCTTCATATCTCTAGATGATTCTCCGATTGGATGTTGCTTTCATATGGAGGTATTTATTTGTAGCCCCTACCTCTACTTGGAATCTTGCCTTCACTAGGATTTTAAATGTATCCCACTTCTTTCATCATGGAAAAAATAGGCCCTTAAGTGGAAAAAAGTTTAGAAAAATTCGAGTTAGGCAACTTGATGTAAAAATTTGAATAATTTATCTATATTATTTCAAAAATATGTAAGAATAGAATCTATAGTAAATTGAATGTAGTTTATAAACTACAAGGTTTTTTTTTAAAAAAAAAAATCTATATGGTGAAAATTTGAGATTTCAATGCAATAGTACTTGATTTTCAAGGAAAAAATAAGAAGTAGGTGTCTGTCTGACCACCCTACCACAATAAAATGATAATATTTTTTTATAATATTTTAGACATAAGTAGAGGACTAATGTCCAAATGTGATGCATATTTTTTTGAAATTTTTTTCCAAGTTAATTATGATTTTTTTATTACAACTTTTAAAAAATATAAAAAAATCCTATGTATGGCCACCTTAACTTGGTCAAAACTTCATGAAATTCATTTTTTCTTTTTTAATCTTATAGTATGCGAAGCATAGAATGTGACACATCTTTTGTATTCCAAAAATGTGATACCATTTGAAAGCTATAGATCTTTTTCAACTAGCCTATCAATTAGGCCTTTAGTCATAATTCAAATAGAAAATGAATAATAATTATTTATTAAATTCAAAGTAAATCATAATTTATTTTGGTGGAAAGTTGAGAATCTCCTTTAAAAACTCTTTTCATTTCATCAATTTTGGGTAGAAAAAAGTCATCAGCCACATACCCTACAAATACCCATCACATCGCCACTTTTTGGCCCATCATGATCCTGCACATACCCGCTTCTTCATTTGATCTATAAAGAGTACTAGGTCACCTACTTGGTAGTATTTAGGAAATTTATCATGGAAGCTCCTTTTGAAAATATGACAAACCTTATGGGAGTTCTCCCCATAATTTTCTCCCTCATCTTTAGTGGACTTGCACATGTCCTATGCTACACTACCTTGGTTCAATGGTGTTTTCTTTATCATGAATACTCTATGTGAGCCAAAGAGATTCAAATAATATACCTCTTAATTTTTTTGTAACCTTGTCTCCAATAGTTATTTTCTATTTGTGCTACCCTAAGTATCTTATATCCTTAGTTCTCTTGATCACCCAAAATAGTAAGAGGGGGTGAATTAGTATTCTACTAAACCATTTAACTACTAAACATTCAATAATTAAAACATATCTAGTTGCAATTGTAAAAAAAAACATGAATGGAATCATAACATCGATCACATAGCACATGAACACAAGGATTTTCATGTGCAAAAACTAGAAAGGGAAAAACCACGATGAGGATTAGCTTACAATATATTATATAACTAGTCATAAGATATTGCATGGCACACTTCTAGGATGCATTTTCCATTGAAGGCTAACAACCTAAAATGATTACAAAAGAGTATGACTCACTACTAGAAAGATAAACTAATAAAATACACCTTTCTTTTGTAGATTTTAGTTCCAATTAAGCTTTGGAAAAATAAAGTCCTACACAGGTTTGTAGGAATAGAGTAACTTTCAATAAATTTGCACAATATCACAATGTCACACATCACACTTCTCATCATAGTACATTACAAAAATATTTCATACACACATATATATACCAACTTACATCAACATACATCAATTAGGTCAACCTAATTGGATGTAAACATACTCGATTCAAAATAGCTCGTTGACTCACAACCAAAAAAAAATGGTGCTCAAAACAAAATGTGCAAGAAATTAATTAGGTCAACTTGGACCTAATAAAGTGCTCTCTATTCACCCATGAAGCGAACATTAGTTAACCATGTTTTCTGAAAGAAGAGTATACAATGTTGATCTTCTATCATTTAAATATCTCAACCTATTCAACAAAAATTGCTGAAAAATCATCCATATCTACAATTAATAGACCTTACCAACATATTATTTAGCTATGTGAAAAGATATTCTAACATTAGAGTAGCAAAACCATAGTTTACAAGATGACCAAAATTTTCATAAACCAATGTTGGCATCAATGAAAACACGCATGAGGGCTTCTTCTTCATTATTCCAAAATCTCCCCCTTTGTAATTGATGGAAACATGTGCCAAAAATGAAAGAAAAAATTCAAACTTCAAAGCCAAAATCATGCAAACTCAACTCCCCTTTTTAGATATACATAAAACACATAAAAAACCAAAAAAAATTATTTACACAAAACCTTCTCCACAGAACCTTCTCCAAATAACCTTATGCATAGAATCTTCTCCCCCTTTGACATCAAGGAAAAAGGGTAAAAATAATTAATTGGGAAATAGGGGAACCTTGTAATTCCTTGAGAATAGCTTCCCAAGAAGGTCTTCCTTCATCCCAGATACCATTTTCTCTAACAAGAGTTGATGTAATGATTCAAGTTCAACTAGGCATGCTTCTCCTTCTTTCAGAGTAGATGGATTAAGACTCACTTTATCTAGTTTTTCTTCAACTACTAAGGCACTTGATATAGGAATGTGTTTGGACATTACTAGATCTCCATGTTGTCCAAACCTTCTCATAGAATCTTCTTTCTACCTTTGTAAAATGAAGAAATTTCTTTGCAAGCCTACAAAAGAAGTCCAAGCAATATAATGTACATCTTCTACAATCTTGTAGGTCCTGGAGGCATTAGAAAGTTGAGAATCTATTGAGTCTATAAATTCCATAATGCCTTGAGTGGCACACCACAACATGCAATATACAAACAATATATGAGCTTCCTCATCATAATCCTTTACCTCTTTCAAACTTTGTAACAACTTTCCATCCAATTGCACACTTGTCCTGTAGCACTAGCAACCTTTTCTCCAATAGCCTTGACTTTGCTTCTTTATCAGTTTGTATCTTAAGGTTGGAGGTATATTATTCAATAGAATCAACCAAAAAATTTAGGCTTTCAGTAGGTGCTAAAGAATTAGCAATTGTGGCATTGGGGGTTGTCTCTTGTAAACCCTTAGGGTATGTGCAAGATCATGATGCGCCAAAAAGTGCCAATATGATGGGTATGTGGTTGATGGCATTTTTTTAACCCAAAATTGATGAAACAAAAAGGGTTTTTAAAGAATATTCCTAGCCATCAACCAATATAAATTATGCTTTACTTTGAATTTAATAAGTAATTATTATTCATTTTCTATTTGAATTAAGACTAAAGTCTTGATTGATAGGTTGATTGAAAAACATCTATAGCTTTTAAATGGTATCACATTTTTTGAATCCAAAACATGCATCACATTATATATTTTGCATACTATAGGATTAAAAAAAAAATGAATTTCATAAAGTTTTGACCAAGTTAAGGTGGTCAGACATAAGAGTTCTTATATTTTTTAAAAGCTGAATAAAAAAAATTTATAATTAATTATTTACTTGGAAAAAAATTACAAAAAAATATGCATCACATCGGGACATGAGTCCTCTACTTATATCTAAAATCTTATCAAAAATATTATTATTTTATTGTGGTTAGGGCTTAGACAAACACCTACTTATTTTTTCCCAGAAATTTAAGTACTATTGCATTGAAATTTCAAAGTTTCACCAAATAGATTTTTTTAAAAAAACATACCTAGTAGTTTAGAAACTACATTCAATTTGCTATAGATTCTATTCTTACATATTTTTGAAATAATATAGATAAATTATTCAAATTTTTATGTCAAGTTCCTTAACTCTATTTTTTTTGAATTTTTTGCCACTTAAGGTCATGTTTTTTCCATGATGATCCTACACATACCCATTAATAGCTTCATTCACCAATTTTGTCCCTCTTTGATAATTAATTTCAATTTCCTATGTTCCAAATTCAAGAAAAGTACCAAAAAACTTTATTATTTCTATGCATGACATCTCACTTAGATCCACATAGCATAGATGAGACGAAAATTGAATCAACTAAAGTGGTAGCATAGGCTAAATCCATGCTTCCCTTGTTAGTATAACCTTAAAAGTAGTTTCAAATTATTCTTTAGATGGCTTTGATGGTTCAATGGTCTAAGGGAATTCTTATTCACTTCTTTAGGAATCATTATTTCTTTCTTGTTCTCTTCTTTATTTTACTCTTCTCCTTCCTTTTCCTCTTTAGAAGTTTTTTCTAATGGTTTTTCTTTCTTTTCTTCCTCATTGTTGTCTTCATAATCTATACCATCATTGTTCTTTTCACTTTTTTCCCCTTCTTTATTCTTGTCTTCATTATTTTCAGTATTTTCATGGTAATCTTTTGGATTATTACCAATATCATTCTTATATTGATCTTCAATGTGTTGGCTGGTTGTTTTCTCTATATCATTTGAAGGAGAAGATGTCTCCAAAGCAACATGTGTTTCACCAAAATTTTCCACAACATGATATTCTTCTACTTTTGTAACATTGATAGGCTCATGTGCTTGAGCTAAATGAGATGAAGAGATGGTTTTCATCTTATATACATTTTCCATTTCTCTTGTTGCATCGTGAGTTTCTTTCCTTAACTTTTTAGTACTATCTTGTACTCTAGTGATTACAATAGTGACTCTCTATTTAACTTTGAACAACTAGGAACAATCTTTAAGAAAGATAGCAACATCTTCCTCAAATAAAGAGGATTTGCATGTGTTTAAGGCATCAAATTTTATTTTATCCTCAACAGTTATAGCTTCATGCCTTCTATGTACTAATGCTTCCCATACATTGTTAGTCACCTTCTTCCTTATAGATTCCATAGTCTTATTAAAAATAACCATGTATTGAACAAAAGCATCTATATTTTTTTCCTCGTCTATTTTATCAATTTCATCAAATAACCTAATAGTATCTAGTGCATCCTCTATTTTTATCATATTATTAACTAAATCTTCCATGTTTAGAGTTGGATGATCACTTATTGGAGTAGAGCTTGGTATGTCCTCTATATGTTTTGATGTACCTTCTTTCTTCTTCTCATGTACATGAATTTTGAAAGATTTCATTTCATATTTTGTATCTTCATTAGATGAGATATCAAAATTTTATTGGGTTTGTGCTTCTCCATTACTAATAGAGGTATTGCTTCTTCTATTTCTTTCCAACCATTTCTCTTCTTACAAACCAAGATCAATTTCTTACTATACAACATCACTTAAGTTTTTTTTCATATTTTCCTTTTACTTTATTCTTCATTTGGGAGTGGCAAATGGAATAGCAAGGGGTAAATTTATCTTTTTAGAAGCTCTGGTGCTAGGTTCAGAGAAAGCAATTATATTAACTACATCTAGGATGTTGTGCTCTACCTTCTTTAATTTTAGTGTTTCCACTACACTAGGTGTTGCTGGTACTGTAAGGGAAGAGGAGGATGCTCTTCCTGGTCTTCTAGGCCCAGAGGGCACTTCAACTAGTCCATTCCTTTTCTATTCTACAAGTTCCTTTAGCCTATCAATATAATCCTTTGAAATTGAATGCATTTTAAAGTATTTTTCAACATTTTTATTCACTCTTTTAGTCCTTTGTGGTGCTGAAGTTTCCAAATGCACTTTGGTAGACTTCTCTTCATATGTTTCATGTCGAGGCAAAGTGGGGTCCTTAGGACTACTCAATATCATCTCAATGAAATTATCAACTATTTGTTCATTAATCTCATATCCTAGAGGCTCTATCCATAGAGTTTTGAGTTTTACCACCTCTATGATGCACTTATAAGTGGACACAAGAAAATTTATCTCCTTTGCATACTTCTTTATGCGGCTCCTTGGAACTCTGTTGCTTTCATACATGTTGAATTGCAAAGAATAAAGTTAAAGCATCATTCTACACTTTGAAATCTCCAAGACTGTGTAAATGTTAAAAAATTTGATGTCCCACTAGTTTGTTGCAATCCCATTTAATGTTCTTTTTTTCTAGGTAACTCTCTCATAATGCAAAATAGTAAACATACTACTAGTGTACCAAACTTGAATGGATACTTCTTTTTTCTTGTTCTAAGTTACGTTATCCATAATTTTTTGTTGGAGAAAATCACACAAATAACAGTCCCTTCCATTAAGCACCATCTCATATGCAACATAAATTGCACTTGCAGGCACTGAACTACTTCTGTTGGTAAAGTATATTTTCTAACCAATCATTACTACAACATACCTCATAGCAGGGTTTGTAATGGGTTTGGTTGTTAGTGCTCTTCCATCATATGTAGCACTGACTAGTTTCATGACCATATCATTCTACACAACTTTTAGCACTAGTACGGGTCCAGTGTCACAAAAACCAATTACAACTTTAATCACTTTCTTGGTTATTACTCTAGCTACACTTTTCCACACAAATTTTTCATGTACTCTACTAAGTGCCATCCTTACCAACTTTGAAAAAATCTCACCACAAAATTCTAGGAACCAATTTCACACATCTAGCTTCTTCCATACTGATGAAACCCCTAAAAAATTCTTGGTTCCATTTTTACAAATTAGGTAAAATTTAGCTTGGACCCTTGTTTCTAGATTAAGGGTTGTGTTCCTTATAAATGTTTTAGGGTCTTATGATTTAAAACCCTCCAATATTGGCCTATAAGTCCAAGAAAAACCATTGGCCATTCTATTGTTGCATTGACCTGATACTCCTAATCATCAATTGTTTTAAGATATCACTTATGTCATCAAAGTCATTTTTTTACTGCCCCTCCGTTTTTTAGGTCTATCAGTCACCTTGATCCTTTTCCAGTATTAAATTTTCCTATGGTTGAGGATTAATTTTATAAATATTTAAATCCTTATCCTTCATCCTTTATGGGTCAAGTCCCCATTTTCCTAGAGGTGGCCCCCTTTTTAAGATTAACTTTTGTGGCATGTGCAAAATTAAGGTCGCATATTGACTGTTCGATTGTCAGAAGATGATCCCAAATGTTCCTTTTGTTCCAGCACTAAATTACTTATTATTTTATTCACATGGGATAATGGGCTTCAACCATGTATCTAGCATATTAGTGGGCCTAGTCTCCTTGGTGAAGATAGTTGGAACCATTCAAAGAAGATCAATGACTAAAAGTTTGAGATGTGGCCAGATCTTGACCACTCCCCACTCTCCTGTGTTGGTTTATTTCATGTTATTTTAAACACACGGGCTAGTGGGTGATGGTCATGTGTTACTGTCAAATGGTGGGATCGGTACCTCTAGAAGGCTGGCAAACATAGTTAAGATAAAGATCAATGATCAATACTACAACATGTGTTCTCATTTGGATTGTTCCTCGCGTGCCCATCCATTTAAAGTAGTAAGGAAAGATGTGGGTAACAAAATGGGATAGCGAGAAGGGAGACAACTATCACTTATTGAGAAACCTGCCAAGCTTTGAAGATGACTTCTTCATAGGGAAGGAATTTAACGACTAGTGGTGAGTGATGTGGGTAAATTTTGACCACTCCCTGCCATCCCATGAGGGGCCCACTTGTGTCTTGTATTCTTTAGCAGAAATTTGAGCAAGTGTCATGAAAACTATTACAAAGCACTTAGAAGGTTTCTATTAAAGATAAAGGCTACTAGAAATATTGGCTAAGACCATTCTAATAGAAAAATGATGCTAAATTAGAACTAATTCTTGGGTACACATGTGAAATTTGTAAACATTTTTGTGGTCGTCAAATCTGTTAGGAGCTAGTACACATGGGATGGTGAAATTAAATTAAGGTACGGTATGGGCTGATATTCTAAAGATAAATAATTATTTCTCCTTGTTATCTTACTATGATTGATTGCAAGAAAATTAATTCCCATGGGCAAATGGATAAATATGACATGACAGGTTGGTCAAACACAAAGAGTATGGTTAATGTTAAAATTAAGTGGATGCTTATCTCACTCAAGTTTCTTGATTGGAGACAAGTATCAAACACATGCTTCTAATCTTGTCATAATTAATCATCCTGATTAATTATCTATTGATTCGCTTCAAGGTATGATTGACGGTTGAGATTAAAAATATGGGTAATCGATTGTCATTGCCCTTGCACAAGATTTCTTGGAAAATTGATGCAAAAAAAACCAATTTCTCTATTTAATGAATATCACCTGCTTGATTATTCTCACCATCTAATTGTTTATGAGAATTAGGAATTTGAGAGTAAGTGTGATTTTGAGCTTGTTATTTCTGAGTAAGTTGGTGTTTTTATTTTGGGAAAATTTGATAAATTTCTAAGTGAGGAAATGGGAAAGGTGAGTGTATACATCAGCCTGGTTCATAGGTCAAAGAGGCTCAACCCTCTTGAATATTAGGACAATTCTCCCTAAGGTGAACGAGATATGCCATAAATCCTTGTGACACCAAAGAAGAAAGCAAGAGCTGACGAAAAATTTGCACAAGGTGTTTTCAAACATGCCTATCATCTAAGAGGCTGAATTGTCTTAGAGGAGTTATCCAAAGGAAAGGAGAAGTTGAGAGGCCAGAAAGAGAAGTTACAAGAAGGAATATGTATCATTGAGCATACATGGGATGTCATCATTTTTCCATTGAAGTCTCAGATGATTCCTCCAATAGTGGAGATGAGATTGATTCAAGTTATCATCAATATCTCATGGCTATGAAGGATTGGGTTGATTCTGAAGATGAGGCAGTGATGGTTACTCTGTTTACAATAATGACACCGAGCAAGCACACCTACTTTGTTGATAATAAGGAGAAGTAGCACTATGTTCTCTCTATTAGTGTGTGCTTCATTTTTTGGTCCTTTGTGTTATCTTAATTTCTTTGGCTAGTGTAATATGATATGGGTTTTTATTTACTTTTCCCTTTTCATGCTAATGGTGACATTTCTCAGGATGGAATGAACTTACATATTTTTGATGCTATGACAGCGACACTTTTTAAGAATGGTGGGTCTACTCTAGCTAATAGTTTTTGGGGTTTTGTTTTGCTCTCCCATGACATACACATGATTACTTGCAACCAAATGGGGAATATTTTCCACTTCATGTTGAAGTTCATTTTGGAATGAAAGTGAAATTTAATTGTAATTTAGCTCAATGCTTGTTGCTCTCTTGTTCTATAAAAGGGATTTCAAGGCTAGTTACATAGAGAGGTCAGTAGGTAGTTTTTTTTAAAGAAGTTATATAGAGAAAGGTCAGTAGATAGTTTTTTTTTAAGAAGTTACACACACAAAAAAAATAGATACTGAACTTTCTAGTAAAATGTTCTATAAAATTCAATCTATATGCATATAGTCTTGATAATGACAATGACAATGCATATAGTAGAATAGCATAAAATTTCTATATATTACTCTCCTATGTAAAGGTTACATAGACTATGAATAATATAATCAATGGTTATCTTATTTTCCTCTTTTGGTTTCCAATAGAACTGTTGTTTTATACTTGCTTATCTATTCAATGAATTTATGTAAATTTTGTATGTAATAGTGGGTTTGAAATAAATCTTGTGTGAGAATGCTAGTAATAAGTAAATTATGGAAATGACTAATGGGAATATTGCAATACAATATTTTAGAGGCTTTGGGAATTGTTAAATACAAAAAATGTTATCTAGTCATATGGGTATCTGGTTTGACTCTGTTCTAAGAATATGGAACTATTTTAGCAAAGAAATCATACTCCAAGTGTGGTGACCAATTCGACTGTTGATCGCAAAATATAACTAAATAACTTATAAATCTCTTTTTGGGTGTGTAGGAATTTAATGGATTATATCTTCTCTTGTTTAGCTTAGTCACTATCTTGGAGGTTATCCAAATCTTAAGGATATTTTGTCTATCAAAAATTAAAGGAGAATCATTTGTTCATCATTTGTTTGATACTAATACAAACTAGTATCTACAAACACATTGATTAGGATTACCCTCCTAGGTTTTACAGAGCCTGAAGTGAAGAAGTGAAGACATTAAATCCCTTTACTTGTGTGTTGGAAAATCCTTACCCTTACTAAGAATTATTCCTGGAAAGTTCATAGGTTTGTGGTAAGAATAAGTTTAGTTGTAAAAAAAATAACCAACACATACTTGGTTTTTGTATTTTGGTTTCACAAAGGAATTATTTCCACTTATCTCTTCTAGCCATTGATCCCTAAGCACCTGATGGTAAAATCTTCCAATTTTGTGTGAATGTAGGTTCTTGTATCCTTAGTAGGCAAGACATTACTCATAATTTGTGAAAATGCACCCATGGGGTCCATTTCGTAAACCTTCCAATAAAATCTTCTAAATTTCAATTAAGGTCTCTTATAGGTCTCAACCATAGTGGGAGTTCCTATTTTTCTATCAAATTACTTGTATATGCTTAATAAAATTTCTTCTAATCAAAGTCCACAAAGTACAGATAGATATAAATACACTTTTCAAGCTCCAACTAAAACTAGAGTTTGATGCCAAATACTATGAATCACCTTTGAATCACTTGAGTTCACTCTGCTTTCTTTTGAATGTACAAAAATGATTTAAGTCAACTTTAATTTCTACTTTATATTTTACCAATTTTCCCTAGTTTTGCAATTAATACATTTCACCTTCAAAAGTTGATAAACACCTTATGAATAGACTGTAAACCCTAACATGCTCCACAATTCTCCATAATTACATATGTTCCCTTGAAATATTTTTCAACATCTTCAAATGATGTCTTACATCACATATCTTTGTTCCATTTATTGAAACCTCTTATATTAGGGATTTATAAGATTTCTCTATAAAAGCTCCCCTAAATACAACACTAGGTTTTATTTTTAGAAGTATCTGAACCAAATTTAGGTACAAATGCATTTGATTCATCCTTCTCAGGTTCTTCCTTTTTCTTCCAAATCTTCTCCATTTCCTTTTTGACTTTAGTGGGATCTACTTTGTTATAGGTTTAATTCTTTGTTCTGAATTAGAATTATTCCCATTCTTACTTTTGTAGAATTTTCGAATATGTCCTGGTTTGTTGTAGGAGTAGCACACAACATTCTTCTAACTACACTAATTTGTATTCAACCTTGATTTTCACTAGTTTAATTTATGTCTAGATGCATTACATGTTTAGTAATAGCCTTGAAATGATTGATTCATTCTACCAATATTGAAAACCATTCTATAGTATTGAATCAATTCATCATCATTATCCAACTTCTGCACTCAGTAGCTCTATGTCCAAATTTATTGCAAGAAAAACATTGTATAGAAAAGAATCCAACATTTGGATTCATTCTACTTCTACATTTATTTTCCCTGTGATCAAATTTATTGCATGAAAAATAATTACCATTGAAGGATGGGTACCTTTGAGCATTTGGTTTCCAGATGGGAGTTCTAGTACTACTTCTTTGGTTCTTGATTTTTCTATTATTTCCTTGAGTCTTCTTTTGATTGTCTACCTTGTTAGGAGTCTAATTTTTCTTTGAGTTTTTTCCTTCTTCAAGTACCAAACCACCTTTTTCTTTAGCTATTTTATGAAATTCAATCAAATCATAAAGCATTGTAGAACTTGTTTCTAATTTATTCTCATGAGCTCTTGCTTTCTCCAATTCAGATATTATAGTTACAACTTCTTGTTCAAGCTTTGTGCATTCATCAATCTTGCTCTGGATTTTGGATTTTTTATATTCTTCAATTCTTTTCTTTTCTTCCATTTGTACGTTTAGTCCAGGGATGTCCTCATTTAATTTCTTCAACATATCACTTACTTCTTTGTGCCTTTCTTTGAATTTCTTAATTTTTTTCTTATGTTCTTCATGCATTTATTTTCTTCTTTTAAGTTCTCCCATAGCTTGTTTCATTCTCATTTTCACTTTTTTCCAGGTCTTTAGGAGCAACATGGAGTTCTTCAGTTGTAGAGATGTCTTCCAGAGGAACATGATATTTTTTTTCAACCATGTGTTCAAACTTCAAGATCTTCCTTCATCTATTAAACTTTTCAAAAGTAACCAAGCTTTGACACAAATTTTTGAACACCCAAAATATGAAGAGAGTGGGGGGTGAATTAGTATTCTACTAAACCATTTAACTGATAACCATTAAATAATTAAAACATATCTAGCTACAAATATAAACACAAACATAAAGGGAATCATAACATCACATAGCACATGAACATGAGGTTTCTTACTTGGAAAACCTAGAATGGGAAAAACCATGGTGAGGATTTTCTCACCATATATTATAACTAGTCATAAGATATTACATGGTACACTACTAGGAAATACTATCCTTGAAAGGCTCACAACTTGAAATTATTACAAAAGGGTATGGCTCACTACCAGAAAGATGAACTGATGAAATATACCTTCTATGTGTAGATTTCATTTCTAATTAAGCTCTAGAAAAACAAAGTCCTGCATCATTTTGTAGGTATAAAATAACTTGCAATAACTTTTGATAGTATCACAATGTCATACATCATACTTCTCATCATACTACATTACAAAAATGTTTCATACACACATATATATACCAACTTACATCAACATATATCAATTAGGTCAGCCTAATTGGATGTAAACATACTCAATTCAAAAAGCTTGTTGGATCACAACAAAAACTTTTTTGGTGCTAAAAAAAACATGAAATACATAAATTAGGTCAGCCTATACCTAATAAAGCACTCTATATTCACCCATGAAGTGAACACCACTTAACCATGTTGTCCATAATAAGAATATACAATCTTGATCTTCTATCATTTAAATCTCTTAGCCTATTGAACTAAAATTATTGAAAAATCATCCATAGTTGCAATTAATAGCCCAAACAAACATATTAAAGCCACATGAAAAGATATTCTAACATGAGAAATTCCATACCAAATTACTAGATTAGAGTAGTAGAACCATAGTTTGTTGGATGACCAAAATTGTCATAAATAAATGTTGGCATCAATGAAAACACACCAAAGGGATTCTTCTTCATTCTTCCAACAAGTTATCCTTTTAAATTTTGTTCTTATATAATTTTTATGGTTTGTATCATTATAGTATTTATAGTCCAATCATTATATTTATCCTCTTTATCATTAACTTCTTTTATGTATGTTCCTCGAGGTTTTTCCACAAGGGAATATGGACTACCCTTCTATCACATACAAAGGATATTTCCTACTTTGGGAGATCTATAATTCCCTTTGAATCTAAAAACCATATGATCCCTATTAAGGCATTGAATGAATCAAATGATTCCTTCATCATAACAACCTCAAAATATACATATTGTTTTACTTCTTTTACATTAAATTCTATATTCTTCTAAGTACCCATCATCTTCATTTCAATACCGTCTACTAAGTTGTTATTGTAGGTGTGGGTTGTAGTTCTAGTTTTCCTAAGTATTCCCATATCCTTTTAGGAATTAGATTTCCATTTGAAAATTTGTTGACCATTACTTTTGTGATCCTTTGTTGGTGGATAAAAAGTTTAGTCATGATTGGTCTCATCTTCTAGTGTTTTCTTATGGTTCTAATTTTTGGTATACTTTTTATTATTCCAATAGTTACCAAGTTGACTTATTTTGGTGAGTAGATATTGTTGTTCAACTAACATTTTAAAATATTTGAGGACCTTCACCTCTAGTTCTATAAAATAGCTATTTTCCATTCCCTCCCTATTATATTCCTATTCTATAATTTTTTTGGTGTTTTTCACTATTTGGTCATATTGTTCTTTTATTAAGTGGAATTTCAGCTCTTCTACAGAGCTTTCCTCTTCTTTTGAATTTACCACATACATTATTTTGGCATTTTTTACTATATTATTTAGTATTGTGGTCTTTCACTTTTTCCCATATCTTTCTTTGTCTTGATATTCATTCTTTTTGCTTTATTTATATATTACATCCTCCTTTCTACTTGTCTTTTTCTATTGTTTGGTTACCTCCTTCGAGTCCCTAGGTGTCTTATGAAGGAGTCTATCCCCTTTTATATTACTAGAATCTTATTTCTTGTGTTTTTCTAGGTAATACTAATGGGTCTTCTAATAGTGAAATGCATCACGGACTTCTTCTCCATAAAATCCATATTATTTCTTCTTTTGTCCCTAGTATTTGATGATGAAGTGTCCTATTTTTCCATAGTTTAACAAAGTAGTGTCTAGTCTTCTTCCTCTCCCTCTACCATGGCCTTTTCCTCTTTGATATGGGTTGTTATTAGCATATGTTCCTATTCCTTGGAAGGCACTGGTATTTTTGTGGTCCATGGGACCTTGTATCCATAGCCATGTGTGTAAAAGGGTCCTTCGGCTAATCCTTTTACATATGCCATCTCCTAATCATAGTTTGGTTCTTATTTTACCTAGAGTTTATGTTATGGGAATTCATATGTTTCATTATTGCCCCATTATCCACATATTCCATAATAAAGTGAGTTAGTATTTTAGATAGTGTGGTGGTCCACCCTTAATGTGTTTTCCTTACTTTCTTGTATTTCCATTGGGCATTAATCATAGATGTGACCTTCCCTATCACAATATGAACACCATATATTGGGTCTTTGTAAATGAATATCCTATCTAATCAATCCTTTCCTTAATCAAAACTGATCCATTTCTAACTGCAATCTTTCCATTTTTCAATTTTCCTTCTCCTTTTTTGTTCTTCTCCAAGACTATCCTTCTATCTGGCATGCTAGTGTTACTAGTTCTAAGTACAAACTCAAATTTCTACCATCCAGTGTGATCCCTAGTTTTAGAGTTGTTGATGAAAGGAACCATTCCCTTTTTATTTTACATTTAGTGGTTCATCTAGTCACCTAACCACTTCTTTGAATCTTTTATCAAATTCCAAAATGGTCTCATCGTCCCTTTGGGATAATTCCCTTAACTTACTCCTTTTTTTGGGGGTTATGGACTATTGAAATTCTCTAGAAAATATTTCTTTACTTCATCCCATGATTTATTATTCTCCAGGTACAAATTTCAATACCATTTTAGTGGTTCTTCTCTTAAAGAGCTAATGAAGTTGAATAACTTTATACTATCCCTTTTTTAATTTAAGCTCTACCATATGGTTTCCAATATGAATGTGTGTTCTATGGCATTTCTAGCATCCCTTTCTAAGATTATATTTTTCTTTATGATGGCCATGTCTTTGTCTAATGAACTTCCTTCTTGACTTGTAGTAATACTTTTAGTATCAACCCCTTCTCTTCTGAGGTGGTCTTTTTCTTCTACAATAATCCACTCAATGGATTGCTTGTTCCCTTCTACAATGTCACAATTTATTGTATATTTTGTCCATATTATAGTCTTTTCATTTATTTCCTTCCCTTCATTGTCCCTATATATGTTATATCTATATCAAGGGGTGATGTTTTTTATTCATACCTTTTCATTTGCGACTATTACTTTTTGTTAGTGATTGAAATTATCTTCTTTTTAGTTAATAAATCCTCAAGATTAGGTTCCACCAATTCCCATTTATGTTTGTTCATGGTATCTTTGAATTCTCATTTGCTTCATTTTCCTTAGGCTACACCCACATTAGCACACTTAGTAGCACCCTCCCTAGTGCACTCTATTCATGTATTTAAGATTTCTTCTATCATTATTCCCACTTACTCTTTCTCTATCCTCTTTGTCTCTCTTTTGTGGTATATTTCCTCTCTTTCTTAGATTTGTTTCAATTTCCTTTCTACCAAAATCATTTCCATTCCTACTTTATTAATTTCATTTATCTGATTTTCCTTTTTGGTTTTCCATGTTCTCATATGCCTCCTTATTTTGATCTTTTCCTTTTTCTTTTATATCATATTTCCAAATATTTTCCTATGAACAATCACACATGTTCAATGATATCTAATATCCTATACCCTTTCCATTTGTAATCCCCTAATGGACTACCCCCTCTCATAGAGGTGACCCTTATTATTTGAGAGGTTTCAATTTTCTACCAACTTCCTACTTCTTTTATGCCTCTAATTTATTTACTATTCTCTTGAAGGTCTTGACAATGAAAACAATGTTGGAAAGGGAATTGGGAGGCACAACACAATCCAAGAGGATATTTTCCCCAATGTTTCCTATGTAGTTAGTTTATATTTGGAGGATGTAGTAAGAGAAATAAGCATGTGGTAGGAATCTATAGGGTATGGGTATGTGCAGGATCATGATGGGCCAAAAAGTGGTGATATGATGGGTATGTGTAGGGTATGTGGCTAACAACTTTTTTTTACCCAAAATTGATGAAACAAAAGGGGTTTTCAAAGGATATTCTAAGCTTTCCACCAATATAAATTATGATTTAATTTGAATTTAATAAATAAATATTATTCATTTTCTATTTGAATTATGACTAAAGTCCTAATTGATAGGCTAATTGAAAAAAAACTATAGTTTTCAAATGGTATCACATCTTTTGAATCCAAAACATGTGTCACATTCTATTCTTTTCATACTATTATAGGATTAAAAAAGAAATGAATTTCATGAAGTTTTGACAAAGTTAAGGTGGTTAGACATATGATTTTTTATATTTTTTTAAAGTTGTAATAAAAAAATTCATAATTAATTATTTACTTGGAAAAAAATTACAAAATAATATGCATCACGTCTAGACATGAGTCCTCTACTTATATCTAAAATATTATTAAAAAATATTATCATTTTATTGTGGTTAGGGTAGTCAGATAGACACCTACTTATTTTTTGCTTGAAATTTAAGTACTACTGCATTGAAATTTCAAATTTTCACCAAATGGATTTAAAAAAAAAAACCTAGTAGTTTATAAACTACATTCGACTTGATACATATTCTATTCTTACATATTTTTGAAATAATATAGATAAATTATTCAAATTTTTACATCAAGTTGTCTAACTTTGATTTTTCTGAATTTTTTGCCACTTAAGGGCCTATTTTTTCCATGATGATCCTGCACATACCCGTATTCATTACATATATCTACATACACAAAAAAATAAATTATTCAGCTATCCATAGCATGAATATTTCCTTATAAATACTTCTCGTATTTATAATTTATTGCAATGGGTACAAAAGGGTAGTTCTATTCTTTTCTCTAGTAGCTCATATATCTAATTGCATATATCTTCCTCCGTATATATCTTAATACTCTTTTCTATGTATCTATCTATTGCATATATACATTCTTATCAAGGGATGTGTCCTTTCCTTTATGGTTGCTACCTTTATGCCAGTGTCATAATTCCATACCAATATACTATCGGTATAATCTTTTCTACCCTTTGACCTACTAATACTTTCTATATTTCTAGTTTTGACCCTTTTAGTTCTCTACTGCATGGTACCCTCCATTTCTCCATATCGAGAAGTCACTTGAGGCTCATTTTCTTCCCCAACTACCCTCTCAAGGGGGCATACCCTACCATATTTCTACATTCCTCTTCCCTGTCAATTTCCCTTTGATACCAGGGCATCTTCCAAAGTCTTTTTCTTCTATTTAGTCATCTACACTTTTATTTTTCTACGAAACACTGCTATTCTAACAATATTTCAAAGAGGGGAAAAATATAGATACCTGAATTTGACCACTCCCATATGGTCAAAATTTCCCTTATATCCTTTCATCCTATGTCCCTAAGCCATACTGATCAAATTATTTATTATTTGGTTGATATTTTATTTTTTCCCTAATGTCCCCTAAGGTATTTAATTAACCAATTAAATACCTTATACCCTATTCCCCTCTAAATTAAATAAATAACTTAATTTATTTAATTTAGTCACTTTTCCTAATTGAATTAAAATCATTTTTTAGTTTATTTAATTTCTCTCTCATTGTCCCATCCTCCATAATCGTCTCCTAATATTGATTAGTCTACTTAATCCCTAGTTAAGATGTGCACATTCCTAATCATAATTAGGGTCACATCCTCCATATCTTGCAACTTTCCCTTAATCCATCATTATCCCTCCTAATCATTTGCACAACCTTAAATCTTGGTTAATTATCTCCTTATCCCACCTAATGCCAATTATGGCATGTACCCTATTCAACTCCCTCATTAAGGATTTCTCCTTTTGGAGAAGCTATCTCCATTCCCTAATGAATTTAAAATTCCTTTCTATTTCTCCAACATGCTGAAGTGGAATTTTCAATTCCACTTATCCCCCTAATGTATCCTATGTGGAATTTTTTATTCCTCTTTATTTCTCCAATGCCATTGGAGAAAAAAAACACAATTTAAATTCACAGCCCCAATCCCAAAGTCAAATCTCCTAAACCAAGGGACATTTTAAAAGAATTTAAAATTCTTCTATTGTCACATCCTCCTATGATGTAGGTAGATGAGACAAGACATCCCTTTTGCATCATTCCCAAAGGTAATTTCAAGTACCTCCACCTCAGTACCACATCATATCCACTTCACTCTCTCTTGTCCACATTAGCCTCCACATTTCCTCATCTCATGGCTTGTGATGTCTCAAGACATCCTAGCCCTTGATATTCTACCCTAGATGAATCTCAACCCTCCATTCTTTTCTAGGATTTTCCCTAAAAGAAAAATATTTTGCTTCATTTTGATCATCACACACTTAGAGCTTTCAAGCACACTTGCATTATAGCTAAGAGCCACCATTGTTGTAGCCATCTGAACCACTCACCTTGCATCCAACCCACTATCAATCTTCACCATTGCATTCTTCATAGCATCACAATAATTTTGAACATAGTTGCATGCCATTTTTTTAAACAAAGGAGCATAAAAATATTCAACAAATGGCAACCAAAGGAGACAACTCAAGAAAGGTAATATTTGTCATTTATTATTATTTTTGTTTGAGTTAAGCTAGGATAATATTGAGTGGTTGTTAGTGTTCTTTGTTTTAAGTATTTCATCTTTTTTTGTATTTTAGATTAAGAAAAACACTTGCACACATTTTTGGCATGCCCAATGGGACCCACGTCATGGCTCCTTTGAAGTTTTTTAATGTTTCCCTCTTGCAAGTTTTGGATTTTTAGTGCTATAGATGCAAATCCACCTGATGGGTGAATCCACCTGAATGTAGGGGAAAACCTACTCTATCTTAGGAGAACATGCTTTAGAATGGGTGACTGCATAGTTAGAAAAGTGATCTTGTGGCAAAATACTTGGGACCTAAATTGCAAAGGTGAACCCACCTTAGCCTATACAGAAGGGAGAACCTATTATCAAAATAAGCGATATTGATAAGCTTATAGGGGTGATTGCACATACACCTCTTCGACTTATAGGCGATTTTGATATCCTAGTAGAGGTGAATTTTCCCTACATAGGGGAAAACATGTAATCCAAAAACTTGAAATTTGCAATTTCTTCTTTTATTTGGCTTTGGTTTTAGCTACTAATCTACTAACTTGCTTGTTGGTGTTTGTGTAATTTTACTAACATTTGTGAAACATTTCATTTATCCAAGACTAGTGATCAAATTAATAACTAGTTTGTTGTAGGATGATCAGTTGAAGACCCCTAGGTAGATTGTGCGCTTCTTTTCATACTAATGTAGGAACATTTTGTTTTATTAAAGGGTCAATTAATCTTTTTTTCCATGTTTGGAGTTTTCTAGTGATGTATGCTCTACCCTTGCATCGTACTATGAGCTTAGGGATCAAAAATCATAACAAGCTCAAGTCTAGTTGAGTCCACCTAGGAGTACTAGTATGCACATGCTCTCCCCTTGTGCTATGTGTGAGCTTGAGGATTAGAAATCTCTATTATATCATGTGTCATAGAAAAATGGCCTCTTGTAATTTTCATGGTCTTTTAGGTCTTGATTCATGGTGTTGGAACTATGTTGATCTAAATTTATATTGTAACATGTCTTGAAAATCCTTATTTAGGTACTAAAACTAAAAGAATGACATCTTGTGAAGGTGTTATGAAGTGTTGTAAGACATCTCTACATTCTTCTAGACTCTATTTAATGTAATTTACCTAAAAATCACCTTTTTACTCATCAAAAAGTCCTATTTTGAAGTGTTGTAAAGTCTTGTAACAAGCTTTCACACTCTTCTAGGCATAATTTCACTATTTACACCCTTCTCATGCTTTATTTGGTCTCTTTATGCCCTCATAAGTTGTAATTTAGTGTATTGTTGAATGTTGTCCTGGAAAATAACATTAAACACAACATTTTTCCTTACACATGTTTTTAATTCCTATGTGGGACCCATTCACCATTGGTGGTGAATGAGTCCCCCTCGGTCCCAAATTCAAAATATTTAAATTTCCTTTCAGAATTTTATTCAAAATCACTTGATGTCAGCCAATGATGAGGTATGAGCAGATACTAAGTTGCAAGAATTGTATAAATAAGTAATTTTCATCTCATTCTAATCTCCATTCATCAAGTTCACTTATCCACCTATTCACTCAAGCATTCAAGCATTTTACATCAACAATTCAAGCACTATTCAAGTACTTTGAAGCAAACACTGACATTACTTCAGAATTGCATCATCAAGGGTTACATAAGTTGATAGAACTTGCATGCTATTAGTTTATATTTTTCTTTCATTTGATTACCTTTTCAAGGGTTTAATTACAAAAAGTTGGGTTTGACCAAGGAAAACCCCTATTCACTAATCCTTAATCATTTTCCCCTATTGCATGTTGGTTTATAGCTCTTTTGTATGCATATTTGACATGATTTTAGGTGTTGAAGATTGATTTCCAAGTCAACTAGGTGCTTCAAGTCAACTTAAGTCAATTTTAAGTTTAGAGAGAGTTATTTGTCCATTTTTTGTAGAATTGACTTCAACAACCCAACAAGCAGACATTTCCAGATCTAGTGTTGCAAACTTGTCTCCTGATTTTCCAAAAATTTGGGAGAGGAATTATTCACAACCTATGGTGAATGAGTCCCACCTTAGGATTGAAAATCTAAATTTAATCAAATTCTAGATCTCGACGGACAGAAACCAGCTCCCAACACTTTTTCACCAAGAGGAGGATTGATTCACTACCTTGGGTGAATGAGTCCCACTATAAAAAGATTAGTGATCTCAGCCAACATCCAAGAAATTCTAGAATCATCATACTTTTCCCAAGTGCACTCTAATTTGACCCATCTCTTTCTATTCAACACATTTCATTCATTCTCTTCATTGTTTGCATATCACACCATGTTTTCAAACAAGGCATAAATCTTACTTTTGCATTCATTTTTGGTCATTTAGATTAGTCAATTGCATTTATTTAAGTTCATTTACATCCAAAAACATTGCATACATTCTGATTTGAGTGAATCATAAGCATTTTTGGCCCTATCTCTCTACTTTTAGGTGAAAAGTCCTATAAGTGCAAGAGTAATCCATAGGGTCCTAAAAATCTATGTTCCATTTTGGTGAACCTGACTTTTAAAAACTTTGAATTTATAATTTCATTCATGTATTTCATCTTAGTTTCCATTTGCATTAGCATTCAATTAGAACATTAATTTGTTGTTGCATTCTAGGACTTTTCATTTTGCATTAGTGAAAACTTAATTTAGATTTCATTTTTTCATTACATATGATTGAAAAAAGTCAAAATCTGCATTCTACATCTATAATTGCATTCTATAAACCATTTAAATCATCTTTAAATTTTTGAAAAACACTAAAATAATTCATACTAGGACTCATTTATCATGTAGGGAAAATCAGTCCCTCTGCACTTTATAGACAACATTTCTAGCATTTTTCTGGCATTTTTTTGCATTTTTGTTTCCTGTAGTTGGATCTCTATTATAGTTAGTATAATTTATATTATTTACATTTTAGAGCTCTTATATTAGCTTTCATTTTCATTCACACCTCTTTTGCAGTACTCGTATGAGTTTTTGGTGCCCCATTGATAATACTTTAGTGAGAAGAAGTTCAAGACTCATGGCATCCCACATTAGCACTTTCATTGTGGACCTTGGGATCTCACGAGTGTTGATGTTTTCTGCATAGCAACAACTCATATAGAATATGAAAACCTATCTCTCTTGAAAGGTAAATCTCTATCAACAAGCCTCAAGAGCTAACCCCAAGGTCTCTAATGTCAAGTCTTGACAATGCATAAACAACTCAGTGATAATGTGAAAATATTGGTAATCACAATGGGACCTTACTACAAGAAAAGACTTAATCTTCAATTTATCAGATCTAGCAAAAGATTAGGGTTCAAAGAGATTACTAAGACTAACAATACTCTAAGATTAACAATGCATATGATGAAATACTTGAAATGGACCAATCCCACACCAACTAATTCCTGCTTAACCAAGATGAATCTGCAATTTGCCAAGAACAATGCAATCTTCTAAGGTAATAATATTTTCATATCATGAAAATTCATCGAAGACAACCCTAAGGAAATTGACATGAATAGATCTCCATAATTAAACAAAGCACAATAGATATATGGTTCAGTCTAACTTTGCAAAGCAACTAACAGTCAGCTAGCTACAAAATCTATGGAGCAGGGATCACTGCAACACCTCAAATATCAAACCATAAACATCATTGAATTAAATCTAATCCTAAATATCAAATATTGATCTTCCTCAAAGCAATCTTAAGGATGGAATCATGCAAGATAAGAAGAACACAAGTATGGCACCAAATAACATTGTCACTACTAGCATCAAATTATCCACTAAAGTAACAATTCTAGTCTTCTATTATAATATTTTCTTGAGAGCACAAATTTCTAGCTTCTACTCTACTTAATTTGCTTCAATACTAGCTATCTCTATGTCTCTACTTCTTATCTATATCTTACAAATAAGGCAGAGTGCCATATTAATAGAGGCCTCAAAACATGTCGGCCTAGCCAAGGTTTTACAATAATAATTGGCCACAAGAGAAGTCATCTAAGGGAAATTCAAAATAAAATAAACTTCACATTAAATGATTGAACTTCATCTAGGTCAGCCTAGATCTTCAATGCAACTTGGACCAATGCTGCAAGAAAAATAATAGGGAAGCACAAATCCCAATGTTTCCCAACATTAATTAGCTTCCCCCTTTATCTTTATTCCAATAAATCATCTCATGTACCTTCAAAAGAACCCCATCAAGGTCAGTCGTGGGTGGCAAGGGAAAAATCTTAAGTCTACTCTCAATTGAAGCAATTTTTTCTTTAGATTGCTCCACCGATTTATCCCAATCTACCTTGTATGTTAGATATTTATCAATCACAAAAATGTAAGTGGCCACATCAAACAATTGGTTCTCAGAAATAGTATCACCATTGACTAGAAAATAAACCTCATGCCACCATTTCCTTAGTTGTTCCAAGCTCAAGTGCTTGGGTGCAATTTCCTTCTCCTTTTCATTATCTCAAAGAAAGCAATGCAACCATTGTAGACACCAACTAAAGTATCATTAATTTTCCTCCTCTACTTATAGATCCTTTTCAAAACCTTTAGTCTAATTTGCAAGGCCTCAAACCATTGCCAAGGTTTGGCAGCTTTGGAGGAAGGGAGGATTCCATCACTCACCAGTTTATGCTTGGTATATTCCATGATGGTTTTAGTTTTCTATAGCAATAGGTCTACGTCCTCTTTATCTTAAGCTAATACCTCTTTCAACCAAATTGTTGGCCTCATGGAATTTCCTCCAGTTGAGAGAACATCCTTGATAGCATCATTCCCTTTGGACTGTACCCCTTGTAACCAATTGGCAGTAGCAAGAGTGGTGGCCTTCATCTTTTCTAAATCTGTGATAGTTTCCTTGGGGAGAAGGTTTACAACAGAAGATGAGGAACTAATAGACCGCAAGGGTTTCATTAGGTCTTCTAAAAAATTCCTAATTTTTTCATTTTCTTTCTTTATCTCTTGTTTAGTCTAAACTTCTTTCCTTAATCTTCCCAAGATAACAACACTAGAACCCTGATATTCTTCAATGTCCTACTCCAATGAGGTAGTTCCTAGATTGATATTCTTCAAGTTTTAATCACTTCTAGTTACCTCATCTCTATTTTTATCTGGGACGGGAGTGAAAATGTGGATTACTTTGTTATTAGCCTCATCTCTCTCAATCTTTGAAATCACCCTAGCCTTCTTCTTTCCCTTATCCTTTCCTATCTTCGCTAGCAACTCATCCCAATTAGGTGAGGCATCTTCCAGAACAACTTGATTTCTTTTTATTTCCTTGTCTAACCAGTTTGGAATAGTGGAATCCAATTGTACTTCACTTTGTTTCATTTCCTCCTATTGATCCCTAGGCATATCTTCATCTAAATTCTATTTTTCAGGAGCCTCCTTGGTCTTGTCCTTCTCTTCTTCCATATGCTCCTCTCTGTGCACTAGTGATGGGACCTTAACTGACTCTTCTCTTGGAGGGGAGCTAACTTCCTTAGTTCTCATGGGTGAATCCTCATAGGCCACCAAAGGAGACTATATTACTTTTTCTATTTCAGCTTCTGCACTATAAAGGTCACCCTCCTAAAATTATTCTCCTTCAATATCTTGACATTCCCCAGCCCTCTTTGATTCACCTGGTTCACTTTGAGCCTTAGGGGAAGAATTAACATCATCCTGTTGTTCTACGTGAGAAGAGACCAAAGGAGGGCCGACCTTTGGGACATTGTCAGTAGGGGAAGGATTCCTAGACCTCCTTGTATACACCCGTGTCTTTTCCCCTGAACTTTCTACATTCACCACATATGGGGCAACCTCATCTTCATCCTTAAAGCCTTCCTTTTGTGACAATATTATAATTCTTCTCCTTTTGGGCATAGGAGTTCTAACCTCAGAATCTTACTTTTCCATTTCTACTATTCTAGGCCCCTTAGTCCTTGAAGTACACCCTCTCTTCTTAGCAATCGACTTTCTCCACTTTTATGTTTCTTGGGAATTTTCCATTTGAATATCCTTAATCTTAATTTTGAAAGGAGATCCTACCTTTCTTTTCCTTTAGGATCCTATTCTGATGACTCATTAGAAGTAAATGGGGGTCCAAGTCCCCCATTAGATCAAAGGTGCACTTTACTCTACTTTCTAACTCCCATATCTCATGTTTTAGCCACATCTTGGTGTATTTGGTGACAAGATCCATTATTTATCCCAATTTTTTTTTTCTTCTTCTAGCCAGTCCATGTCACCAATTGGCTTGTCTTTCACTGCTTCATAAGCGTGGCCCTGAATTAGTTTCCATCATCCTCGAGTTGATCCGAGACTACCCTTACATTGCATAGTTAAATTAATTCAACTGAGAGCCGAGAGAACTTCTTTCTCACCTCATACTCATCACTGCAATTAGCCAAATAATTTTCTAACTCAACCTTATGGTTGTATTCTTTGTTGGCTCTCTTTTGAGCTTCACCTGTGATGTCAAACCTTGTTATTTTAGAGTGGAAGAATAAACTAAGAGCACTCATCTCCTCCTCAGAAGCTTGGGAAAAACTGATGGAAGGAAAAGTCTCTCCAGTGCCAATCCTTAATGGGAAATCTCCACCAAAACTAGTTTTATGCTTGTCCCTCTTAACAATGGCATCAAAATCACATATATGTCTAGTTAACTCCAAAAGTAGAATGTGATCGGTAGGGTACCTTGGAATTTTGTAAAGATTCCTTTGGAAACCATCAATCCAGATGTATGAGAAAGTTGGGAAATGAATAAACCAAGCCCCATATTTCTTGATGAGCTCCTTTGCTTGGTTCGAAATTCTTACATGTTCTACACCCTGAAGTAATATAGTGATATGCATGGTGAATGCATCATTCACCCTGTTATAGCTTGGGCTTCCTAGGTGCAATTGGAGGTAAACTCATAAATGAAATCTTACCCAAAGATTCCCTTCGTGCTTAATCCTTTGTATGGGTGAAATCTAGCAAGTTCATAGACCAAATACGAGGTCATTATGAAGGTCTTGGTTTGCAACACATTGGATAGCTGCTCATGGATCACCCTACTAATCACACTTTCCCAATGATAGTTAATTTTCTCTTGTTCCATCCTCACAATAGTGTGGCACATCCGATTCTCAAACATACCTACATTCCTTAATCCAACCACCCTACTAAGCAATGTAATGGCATCATAGTATTCCTTCTTGAAATTTTCCCTGAACAGTTGCTTAGGCAATTTGGAATAATGATACTTGGGCTTCTCCAGCCAGGAATTGATAAGTTGTGATTTCAAAATCTCCTCTTCATAATATTTCTTAGCTGCCTCCATGTTGAAGGCCACCACATGGCATCTATCTGGCATGTCAAAGGTCTATGCTATGGAAACTAGGTTCAGATTTTCTACAACTCTTCCTTGAGGACCAATAATTCTTTGTGTATCTTGGTCATAGTGTTTGGGACACTCAAGGACAAGCTCAGAACACTGGAATATGGAGGGAAAACCATCTACATTTGACAAGCCTAACTCCATCATTCTTCTAGCCACCACAAGAAGATCCTTGGCTGCCATTCTACCTTTAAAATATTTGTAATCCCACAACCCAACATTCATATCCATCACCTCTGACCAGATTGATGTAATTTTTCTCTCTGGAATCTTACTCTTGATGTCCATTTTAATCATTTATGCTTTAGATATTGAAGATCCGACCACTGTCTTGCTAGACTCAGCCTGCACTCAACAAAGAAAACGTAGTAAAACCCACAAGAAACCAAAGTTAATAAGTCAAAAAAATCATCATTAAATTGAATCCCATACAAGCAAGGTGTTATTAAGTCTCATATAAAATGATTATAATGAACTTCAGGTTTCAAGACCATCCATGAAATCCAAGCTAGGGAGGAATTTTGAGATATTTCGAGCCAGATGGATTCCAACGAAATAATCATGAAACACCTACTAACAATTAAATATGATCATTATCAATCAACAAAAAACATTTGAGATCTTCAGATGGTAGGAATTAATCATAAAATGCATCATAAATCATTAACAAATCAATCTATTACATATTTCCTCATGTTTCATAAGATTATGGGAAAATATAGATGGAATGGATATCCATGAAGGAGGAGGCATTTCATGAACTTTGAAAAATCTAAGGAACACAAGAGTTTGGGAAAATCCGAGGTCAATGGAAATCCATAGAAAAGATGAAACTTTGAAAACAGTAGTGGATTCTAGGAAAACAAAGGGGATTGAGAAAATCTACTCGAGCTAAAAAATCTTGAGATAGCTGTAAAACTCAAACATCGATTCCTAATCACGATTTTGCTCAAATTGATGGATCGATCATAAATTTCAAGAATCTATACCTGAGACAAGTTTGATATAGGGCCTCTATATATACTTTTTGCATTCTAGGCCAATCTTAAAGTGAAGTAAGATGGCATTGTGATGCCCTAGATACCAAACCCTATAGGTCTCCATTAAAGCATAGGAAAGCTAAAGATTCACTCCATTCAGTAATTAAATTGATACTAAGGGTAATCACAGTTCCTAAATATGAATCCCCATAATGTGAATAAATGAATAGTCTCAAAAACTACTTGCGAGCCTATATAAAAAATTTATTATGTGACCCTAGCCACGAATTGTTCAAGGATTTAGAATTTTGAAGTGAGAGCAAGTTTACAACATCAAGATACTGCCATCATTCATCAATCAAAAGTAAAGGGTCACATATATGTACCATGATGAACAAGAATCAACCTTAGAAACAACAAATGCAAATTTAATGGTGCTCCACGAAGACAACAAAAAAAATGCACAGGAAATCACCACTAAATTCCTAATTCGGAAACTAAAATATCCAAATAAAATCCACCACTCCAAAAATGCACTCCACAACTCAATCAAACACAAAAAATAAAGCATAATGACAAAATTGTGCACAATGATCAGTTTAAATGCGTCCTTGAAGGCTCATGTGGGAGAATTAACGCTAGTGACAAGGCAAGCTGGAGAATTCAGAAACTCGATAGCAAGACGGATTTTGGGAAAATCTGTCCCATACAAAAATTTTCGAAGATAGGCAATCTCCGAACAACAATGCATAGTTGGAGCCTAAACTAGATCCAGTAAAATCTGGTCTGGACAGACGAAAAAATCCCAAACACAGGAAAAAACTTGAACTTATCTCATAACTTAACATTTTCAATGTGAAACCTGGAGAAATCACCTAGGCTAGCAAGATAAGCATTTTAAACACATGCCAAAATCAATGTGACCTATCAAAATTAAAGGGACAAGACACAACAATCCAAAGCAAAGGAGGGACCCCACTTTCAGTGGGGCATGTGTGCAAAACTACACAAAAAATGGTGACTTCTGCTATGGAAATACTCCAGAGCATTTCAATGACGAATAACAATCAAGAACCTAGAATCTCTGGTTTTGATCCCACTAACCAACAAGACAAATCAAAATAGAAAGATCAAAGAATCAGAATAAAAGGTAGACCAAACCTTCCATAAATTGAAAATCCAAGTGTGTACACATGAATTCATTTCCCTCCTTAGGCTATTGCAAAAATCTATTTTAGTCAACACAGACTATATAAAGATTCTAACTTCAAAAGCATCCTAGATAGAGCCTTGCTAGTGGTCAAGTGTCCATAGCCCCAATGAGGTTATTGTTGTGATTCTCCTAAACATAGCTCTACTACTAGCTGGGCATCTATAGCCTAGGTAGAGATATTTGGATAGTCCTAATTAGTTGAATTCATTCTTTTGATTTTCAACATTTTCTCTTGTTCTTTTTTTTTATGTCTTTTCTTTTTACCCCCTTTTTTTTAATTTCAACCTATGAACAATGAAGTTCACACTCAAGGCTAAGAACCACAGTGGCACTGAAGCAAAGATAATATTTTTTCACTTGATAGGACATCACAAAGATCCTATAGTAATCTCAGGAATTCTTAAGATGTGTAAAAGATATAAGATTTTAGAATACTTCAAGTTCAAATCAAGCCAATGACCCATCATCCTTAAACCAAACATTTAGATTCCTTGAGGATAACAAAGACCTTAACCATCTATTCAAGATTCATAATTATAGTTCAACCAGGAAATACTAAAGACAATCCCAAATAAAATAGCTTTGTCATGTAGGTGCAACACATCCTGGAGAAAACAAGAAAATCCCCAAAGTGAAAGCAGAGCAAAACACAAAACCAAAAGCAAGCCTATACTAACCAAAACAAACCAAGACAAACCTACTCTAACCAAAGCAAAGAAAAAAAAACCAAAACAAAAAGAAAACCTAATCTAGCTATGTATAGGAAGAGAGATGAAAGCAGCTAAAGATTGGAAATAATGCTTCAGGTACTGCCCATTGACAAGCAGTGGGATGTCCTCCCCAATGAGATTTTTCATATGAAAATCATTATCACCAAGAATTTCTAAAATCTGGTAAGGGCCAAGCCAAAGTTTTTCAAATTTACCATGCTCTCCCTTATGGTCATGGGCTTTATCCTAGTAGAGAACCCAGTCAAAAATCCTGAAAGCTTTTACCTTGGCTCTTCTATCAAACCATCTTTTAACTACTCCTTAATGTTTATCAAAGTTTTTTAGGGCTTCATCTCTTTTCTCTTCAAGGTGTAACAATTCTAGCAAGTGGGCCTCACACCTATTTTCTTCATCATAATACTCATTAATGAACTGCAAAGTAGGGATCCTCAATTGTATAGGAAATACTGGCTCTAGGCCATACACAAGGTGATAAGGGGATGTCCCTAAGGATTCTTCTCTAATAGCTTGTGGATGACTGCTAAAAGGTTTTTATTGGAAGACTTAGCCAACCCGTTACCATGTGGATAGTAATTGGATGCAAATTTTATTATGATCCCATGATCAAAATCCCAATTAGAAAATTTCAAAGATGCAAATGTAGGGCCATTATCACAAACTAAAGATAAAGGACATCCAAAATGATTGATAATACCTGATTCAAGGAACTCAATTATCACTTCAAAAGTACATTGTTTGCATGCAAGAGCCTTATTCCATCATGTAAAATAATTAGTAATGGTGAAAATATACCTGTGACCAGTAGAGGAAGGTGGATTGATGGGACCAATGAAGTCCATTCCCCACTATGCAAAAGGTTTTACCTCAAAGACTGACTGAAGTGGAAGAGTTGCGTGCTTCTCCCTGGCTACTACAGTCTAGCATACATGGTAGGTCCTAGCATGATTGTGTGTGTCATTGAATAACATAGGCCAATAATAATTATCCCTCACAATCTAGTTATAGTAGAATGTGAAGAACCATGGCCAGTACCATATCTATCATGAAACTATGTCATGACTCTCTTAGCTTCTTGTTGTCCCAAGCATCTTATGTATATGCCCTCATGATTTCTTTTGTATAAGACAACTCCCTTCAGCATAAAACTATCACTCTTCAAATGTAGGGCCCTCCTTTGTACTGCATTGAGATGATCAAGAAACCTTTACTTCAGTAGATAATAAATAACATCATCATACCAGCCCCCTGGGGAGACGTCTTCAACATTGTAATGTTGAACTGTAAGATCATGACCCATTTCAGCCATTGTTCTTGTTAACCCTTGTCCTCTTACTAATTTCATAGGTTGAATTTCAATTTCATATTCCTACAAAATTGTTACCCACTTCGCTTCGTGTTCTCCAAGTTCATTCTGCATCAATAGCAACTTGACTGTAGGATTAGGAACTATTGCAAACACCTTGTTTCTGAGAATATAATGTCTAAACTTCTTAGCAGCTCTGACTAGGGCATAGGCCTATTTCTCCACACTTGGATATCCCAGTTATGCATCCTTTAGTGTTGCACTCATAAATGCTATGGGGTGCTCACTCCCTTGGTTAGACTTTTGAGTCAACATGCCAACACAGGAATTATTAGAAGCAAATGAATATATGTAAAATGGCTTAGCATAATATGGACTCACCAAAAATGAAGCTTCAGCAATAGCTCTCTTAAATTCTGCAAATGCTTCCTTTTCCTCTATGTTCCATTCAATTTTAGCCTCTTGTTTTAGCATGGGGTTTAGTGGTTTGACTATCTCCGCAAATCTAGTGATGAATTTCCTTACAAAGTTTATCTTTCCAAAGAATGACTTCATTTATTTCTTGCTAGTAGGTGGCTAAATCTTCAGTACAGCCTCTACTCATTCTGGATTAATAGCAATTCCCTTTTCAGAGATGATATGCCCCAACAACTTTCCTTATGTCACTCCAAAGATGCACTTCTTGGGGTTGAGGGATATTCTGAATTCCCTACATTTCTAGAACACCTTGCACAAATTTGCAATATGATCACCTCTCTTCTTGGAAAAGACTATCAGGTCATCCATATAAATAATGATGCACTTTCCAATGATATATTTAAAGGCAATGTCCATGGCTCTCTGAAATGTAGCTCCAACATTAATCAAACCAAAGTGCATCCTTCTGTAAGCAAATGTACCCCATTTTGTAGTGAAGGAAGTCTTATGCCTATCCTCATACTACACCATAACTTGGTTATATCCTGAGTAGCCATCCAGAAAGGACATCAATTGAGATCCATTAACAATTTGAAGCACTTCATCTAAAGAAGGTACTGGATAGTTATCCTTTTCTGATGCTCTATTAAGATTCCTGAAGTCCACACAACCTAATTTCTCCATTCTTTTTTCGTACTAGAACGAAGTTTGCAACCCAGGTTGAATGCATGACTAGAAATATGATTCTTGCAGATAAAAGTTTATGCACCTTCTTCTATATTATGGGTTCCAATAAGGCATTAATTGGCCTTTTCCTCTGTCTGAAAGGCTTCGCTCCTAGCTTCAGAGGGATAGTGTGAGTTATAATTTATGTGTCATATGTCTTCAAATCTTCATAACTATAGGCTATTACATCTTAATATTTATGTATTGCATCAATTATTCCTTTCCTTTCTCTTGGAGTACACACCTTGCCAATGAAGACATTCTTGAAATCTTCGTGAGATTCTCATATTATATGTTTCACATTGTCCACTGATGGACTCTTTCTGAGCATCTTGCTCTTGCTCTCTAACTTTATCCAAATAAAAAATCCTTTCTAACTATACCATTCCTTTGGGAATAGTATTGTTCTTCAAATTAATTACTCCTAAATCTATTTTTTCTTCTTGAGGTTCAGTTTCATCAATGATTTGAGAAGCAAAAAGATCAATGTTTGTGATAAAGTCTAGAATATTCTTATCATCTTCAAATACCTAGAAGTTGGTGACATTTTTAGGAACTGAGGTTACCAAAGTTAATTCTACTATAAATTTCTTCAATTCAAAAAGAGATAAAGGTTTCAAAGTGCTAGCAACCTGAGCAAGGGAATCTACTATTTGATTCTGCTACATCTTAACCTTTTTCTTCAGTGCCATTAACAACCCATGGACTAAAGCTTCATATTCTACTACATTATTAGTGCAATGAAATTGGATTCTATGAGAAGCAAAGAAGGTTTTACCTTTTGGACTGATTAGTTCAAATCCTACTCTAGCGCCTTGTTTTGATTTAGACCAATCAAACCTTAAGGTCCAACAACCAACAGCCATAGACTCCCTTGTTGTACCTTTTACATTGTTGCTACTACAAGGTTCCTAAGAAAGCATGACCTTCTTCACTTAAGGATCCCCTGGAACATTCTGGATAGTGACTTTGATTGTTGGAGTGGGATTGATACACTTTGCACTTGTTCCACTGTAGTTTGGCATAAGCAACAATCTAGTTCTGAATGGGAAGCATTATGGACTCTACACCAATTAGGAAAGAGTAAGTCTCTAAAATTCATTTTCCTACCCAACTGAATCTAACCTTCAATACACTTCTGAATAAATTTCTAGAATTTATTCAAAAAACTAAGCTGATTATCTTCTATTTCATCATCTGGCTCTATTTGAGCTGCATTTAGACTGGGTTCTATTGTAGGTATTGAATGCAGCATAAGGAATTCTTCTATATCTGACTCTCTGAAAGGCGCTACAAGTACATAATTTTCCATACCTACTCCTGATATCAGAATTTCATTAGAGGTATTTTGATATTCTATAATCATGTACTTCATCCTAGGTTCTCTTTCAATTCTAATATGATTTGGCACTCCCTTCCATGGAAGCCACATGTTAGAGTGATTATTTGATACATATCCGTTCAAAGCTCTAGTGAAGTCCCTTCCTAGAGTAAAGCCATAAGCATCAAGTATATCTGCTACCTATATATTAATAACCTGTTGAATCTTGGAGTTAGAAGCAACCTGCATATGAATCATATTTAATTCTCCTACAACATTCACTTTCGTCCTATCCAATTCGGTAACTTTCTTTTGGGAGTCAACAAGAGTAATTCCCAAAGCCCTATAGACAATAAATGGCATAACATTGGTGGAAGCACCTGAATCTAATAAGCAATTATGCAAATTCTTACTAAATATATGAACAAAAATTAGGAAAGGAGTATCCATTTTCCCTTGGAACATAGTTAAGGGAGTATCCACTTGAGCAACCTAGGTTCTATCTTTCTCCTTTCCTTTGTACCCAGGAGGCATGTGACCTTCATTGTGGCTCTGATTTTTCCTTTCCAATGATTGAGAGCTAGATGTTCTACTGACACTTTCATTAACCAATCTATCTTGAGAAATGGAATTCATTTTGAAAGCTCCTAGGACTGCATTCCTAACAATTGGAACCCTCAATAGTTCTTATGCAGAGAGACTTACCTTGAGCTTCTAGAGTTCTTCTGCAACATACATGGCTAATTGCTCCTCACTTAGATTAGCAGGAATCTCTCTTGGGTTCTCCACCACCTTGTCTTTTCCTACTTCAATACTCCTTCCATTTGACATGTTCGCTTGTGCTTGTCCTTCCTTTGATAGATATTACTTTCACACATGAAGGTAAGATGGATTGTTACTGGCATTGGGATCTGGATGTATGGTGAAGTTGTTTGGAGGGATGGAAGTAGTAAAAGGGCCTCCAACCTGTGGGTCTCTATGCAACATGTCCCTCAAATCATACTTCCTAGTAGGCCTCTAGAATGTCTGCACTTCTTCAACATAAGCTTCTTCTTCATCTAATGGGCCAGTGTCATTTACTAGATTCTCATCGAATAGCTATGTGATCTCATCCCCGTTGCACACCTAATCTGCTTCTTCCTTGAGCTAGTCTGATTCTTCTTTAGGCACATTTTACTTGCTTTGTGGAAAAGGAGCATCATTGAGCACCAAAACTAATGAATCATAAGGGGTAGATGGTATCATCTCCCGACCCCTTGCATTATTCTCCACTTCATACTGGAAGATTGAGGTTGCTATCTAAAACTCCTGACAATCTAATTCAGAGTGCTGACTTGTCTTATGGAGCCTACACCATCTGGATAGAGTAGCTTCAGCCAAATATAAGCCACTAGGAGGCCTTTTTTGATTAACCAGTTGATTGGTTGATTGATTAACTAGTTGGTCCAATGGGGTGTGGGCTCCTCCATTGTTGGGTCTTGTATTATAAGTCCTGCTCTTACTAGGTGGCAATCTCTGGTTGAAACCCTATGCACCATCTTGAGTCCTATCAAAATTCTGATTTTAGGTTTTCCCTTTATCATAATTCTATCCCCTATCACTATATCCCCTATCATTATTGTATCCCCTTTTATTGTTATATCCCCTATCAAAGTTTCATCCTTGTTGGTTTTCTTGATTTTCTCAGCCATAACTAGTCTACATACCTCTTTGAGTAGCTTGGAGATAATTGTTCTGATTCCTCAAGTAGGTCACCTCCATATTCAATTTCTTCACTTGCTCTGTTAGCTCATCTAGACTTTCTTTATTAGTATTCCTATATGGAGGTTGATTGTCATTATTCTATGGCTATCCTACTACAGTGCTAGTACACAAGACTAGTTCAAGACTTCATAATTCTAGAGATATGAGGGATAGCCACCCTGAGACTATGGGTGTAGGGGATGATTTTCATTCTGATGGGGATAACTAATAGTAGGTGGTACTTGAATGACTGGGAGGCTTGGATGAGGGACCAATGGTAGCTGAGGAACTGGATTCATGATGGGAGTATGGTTGGTGAAAGCTTAATTAAGAGTTGGGACTTGTCTTGGGTGAGCAATGGGTCCTAATGACAATAAAGGTCCAAACACATTTTTCCTTAAGGTAGTACTTACTTTCATAGCTTCAACATAGGCATCAAGTAGGGTATTCAGAGGGTTGTTTCACCATTTGATGAAGGTAGATGTCAAACTATCAAGGCCTTCATAATAAACCTCTAGAGCAGTGGCCTGATCAATAGCATAGGGAGCCTACAACCTAGTAGTAGGCACGATGAAACCTATTATTAAAGGATCCTATAGGGTCATTGACTTCCCTTTTGACATTAGTGAACTATCGATAAATCTCATTGGTATAGATGGGAACCTTGAACTTTTGTAAGAATGCAGTCTCTAATTCATTCCAATCCTGAATAGATCTGGTAGGCAAATGATTGTACCAATAAAATTCCTCTTCTCCTAAGGAGTAGGGAAAGAGCCTACACACTACATCCTCATGATTGATTCCCCTATCCTTAAGGCAAGTCTAGAAGATCCTGATGTGTTTCTCAACAGTTCTATTAGGGTCATTAACCTGGAACTTGGAGCAAAAGTACTCTAGATTCTTGGGCATGACATTGTCATTGGAAAAAATCAATGGAGATGGGTTGTTGGCAAGGAAAGCCATTGGTGGAAGTGGAGGTGGTAATGGCTAATTAATGACTCACTAAGGTTGTGGAAACGACATGCCCTCAGACTCAAATGAAGATGAACCTGGTGAAGATGGGGAGGATGGAGATGAATGGGTGGATGATGACTCACCCCTGGTTCTAGTCCTCCTTGACCTAGTAGGGACTAGAAAGTCCTAAAGTTCCTCTTCTCCTAGAGTAGATCTAGTTCTTATTTTGAATCTTTCAGGAGAAATGGTAGACAAAAATTGATCCAACTTAGCTTATTCAAGCCCTCCTTGTAGCGCCAATCTATTGATGATGCTTTTTGCATAGCAATAACTCAGATAGAATATGAAATCCTATCTCTCTTGAAAGGTAAATCTCTATCGGCAAGCCTCAAGAGGTAACCCCAAGGTCTCTAATGTTAGGTCTTGACAATGTATAAACAACTCAGTGATAATGTGAAAATGTTGGTAATCATAATGGGACCTCACTACAAGCAAAGACTAAATCTTCAATTTATCGGATCTAGCAATATGATGATACTTTTAATCTTGAATCAAATCAGATGATAAAGAAATAGAAAAAGATTAGGGTTCAAAGAGATTACTAAGACTAATACTACTCTAAGATTAACAATGCATATGATGAAATACCTGAAATGGACCAATCCCACACAAACTAATCCCTACTTAACCTAGATGAATATGCAATTTCACAAGAATAATGCAATCTTCTAAGATAATAAGATTTTCAGATCATGAAAATTCATCCAAGAAAACCCTAAGGAAATTGAAATGAATAAATATCCACAATTGAACAAAGGATAATAGATATATGGTCCAGGCTAACTTTACAAAGTAGCTAATAGTCAGCTAGCTACAAAATGTATGGACTAGGGATTACTACAACACCTCAAATATCAAACCATAAACATCATTGAATTAAATCTAATCCTAAATATCTAATATTGATCTTCCTCAAAGCAGTCTTAAGGATAGAATAACAATAACCATGCTAGATAAGAAGAACACAAGTATGGAACTGAAACACAATGTCATTACTTGCATCAAATTATCAACTTGAGCAACAATTCTAGTCTTCTATTACAATATTTGCTTGAGGGCACAATTTTCTAACTTCTACTCTAGTTAATTTTCTTCAATACTAGATATCTCTATGTCTCTACTTCTTATCTATATCTTACAAATAAGGGAGAGTGCCATATTAATAGAGGCCTCAAAACATGTTGGCCTAGCCAAGGTTTTACAATAATAATTGGCCACAAGAAAAGTCGGCCAAGGGAAATTAAAAATAAAATAAACTTCGCATTAAATGATTGAACTTCATCTAGGTCGATCGACCCAGATCTTCAATGCAACTCAGACTAGTGCAAGAAAAATAATAGGGAAGCACAAATCTCAATGTATCCCAACATTAATTATCTTCCCCCTTTATCTTTATTCTAATCAATCATCTCATGTACCTTCAAAAGAGCCCTGTCAAGGTTGGTCGTGGGTGGCAAGTGAAAAATACTAAGTCTACTCTCAATTGAAGCAATGTTTTCTCTAGACTACTCCACCAATTTATCCCAATCTACCCTATATGTTAGATATTTATCAATCACAACAATGTAGGTGGCCTCATAATCCAATTGGTGCTTAGAAATAAGATCATTGTTGACTAGAACATAAACCTCATGCCACCATTTTCTTAGTTATTCCAAGCTCAAGTGCTTAGGTGCAATTTTCCTTCTCCCTGTCATTATCTCAAAGAAAGCAATGCAGCCATTGTAGACACTAGCTAAAGTATCATAAATTTGACTCCTCTGCTTATAGATCTTTTTCAAAACCTCATGTCTAATTTGCAAGGCCTCAAACCATTCCCAAGGTTTGGCAGCTCTGGAGGAAGGGAGGATCCCATCACTCACAAGTTTATCATTGGTATATTCCATGATAGTTTTAGTTTTCTACAGCAAGAGGTTTGTGTCCTCTTTATCTTGAGCTAAAACCTCTTTCAACCAATTTGTTTCCCTCATGGAATTTCCTCTAGTTGAGAGAACATCCTTGATAGAATCATTCCCTTTGGACTATACCCCTTGTAACCAATTGGTAGTAGCAAGAGTGGTGGCCTTCATCTTTTCCAACTCTGTGATACTTTCCTTCAGGAGAAGGTTTACAGCAAAAGATGAGGAGCTAATAGACTAAAGGGTTTCATTAGATCTTCTAAACATTTCCTAATTTTTTCATTTTCTTTCTTTAGCTCTTGTTTAGTCTAAACCTCTTTCCTTAATCTCCCCAAGATAACAACACTAGAACCTTGATTTTCTTCAATGTCTTGCTCCATGGAGGTAGTTCCTAGATTGATAGTTTGCAAGTTCTAATCACTTCCAGTTACCTCATCTCTATTTTTATCTAGGATGGGAGTGGCAATGTGGAATACTTTGTTATTAGCCTCATCTCTCTCAATCTTTGAAATCACCCTAGCCTTCTTCTTTCCCTTATCCTTTCCTATCTTGGCTAGTAACTCATCCCAACTGGGTGGGTCATCTTCCACAACAACTTTCTTTATTTTTATTTCCTTGTCTAACCCATTTGGAATAGTGAACTCCAATGTTACTTCACTTTGTTCCATTTGCTCCTGTTGATCCCTAGGAATATCTTCATCTAAATTCTATTTTTCAAGAGCCTCCTTGGTCTCTTCATTTTCTTCTTCAACATGCTCCTCTCTGTGCATTGGTGATGGGACCTTAATTGACTCTTCTTCTCTTGGAGGGGAGCTAACTTCCTCAGTTCTCATGGGTGAATCCTCATAGGCCACCAAAGGAGACTATATTACTTTTTCTATTTCAGCTTTTGCAGTATAAAAGTCACCCTCCTAAAATTCTTCTCCTTCAATATCTTGACATTCCCCAGCCCTCTACGATTCACCCAGTTCACTTTGAGCCTCATGGGAAGAAGGAACATCATCATATCATTTTTCATGAAAAGAGACCAGAGGAGGTTCGACCTTTGGTACATTGTCACTAGTGGAAGGAGTCCTAGAGCTCCTTATATACACCTGTGTCTTTTCCCCCAAACTTTCTACATTCACCATAGGTGGGGCAACCTCCTCTTCATCCTTAAAGCATTCCTTTTGTGAAAATATTATAATTATTCACCTTTTGGCACAAGAGTTCCAACCTCAAAATCTTTCTTTTTCGTTTCTACTATTCTATGCCCCTTAGTCCTTGAAGTACACCCTCTCTTCTTTGAAATTGGCTTTCTCTTCTTTTTTGTTTCTTGGGCCTTTTCTGTTTGAATATCCTTAATCTTAATTTTGAATGGAGAGGCTACCTTTTCTTTTCCTTTAGGATCTTGTTTTGATGACTCTTCAGAGGTAGAGTGTGGGTCCAAGTCCCCCATTAGATCAAAGGTGCACTTTACTCTTTCGCTTTCAAACTCCCATATCTTGTGTTTTAGCCACATTTTGGTGTATTTGGTGATAGGATCCATTATCTGTCCTTTTTTTCTTCTTCTAGCTAGTCCACATCACCAATTGGCCTATCTTTGACTAATTCATAAGCCTGGCCTTCAATCAGATTTCCATCATCCTCTAGTTGATCTAGGACTTCCCGTACATTGTATAGTAAAACTGATTCAACTAGGAGCCAAAAGAACTTCTTCTTTCTCACCTCATACTCATCATTGTAATTAACCCAGTAATCTTCTATCTCAACCTTATGGCTATATTTTCTACTTGCTCTCTTTTGAGCTTCACCTATGATGTCAAACCTTGATATTTTTGAGTGGAAGGATAAACCAAGAGCACTCATCTCCTCCTTAGAAGCCTTGACAAAGTTGATGGAAGGACAAAACTATCTAGTGCTAATGCTTAATGGGAAATCTCCACCAAAACTGGTTTTATGCTTGTCCCTCTTCATAATGGCATCAAAATCACATATTTGTCTAGTTACCTCCAAAAGTAGAATGTGATCGGTAGGGTACCTTGGAAGTTTGTAAGGAGCCCTTTGGGAACCATCAATTTGAATGTATGAGAAAGTTGGGAACTGAATAAACCAAGCCCCATATTTCTTGATGAGCTCCTTTGCTTGGTCCAAAATTCTTGCATGTTATACACCCTAAAGTAATCTGGTGATATGCATGGTGAATGCATCATTCAACCTTCTATAGCTCAAGCTTCCTAGGTGCAATTGGGGGTAAACCTCATAAATAAAATCTTTCCCAAAGATACCCTTCATGCTTAATCCTTTGTATAAGTGAAATCTACCAAGTGCATAGACCAAGTACAAGGTCATTGTGAAGGTCTTGGTTTGCAACACATTGGATAGCTGCTCATGGATCACCCTACTAATCACACCTACCCAATGATATTTAATCTACTCTTGTTCCATCCTCACAATAGCATGGCACATCCAATTCTCAAACATACCTGCATTCCTTAATTCAACCACCCTACTAAGAAATGTGATGGCATCATAGTATTTCTTCCTGAACTTTGCCCTGAACAGTTGCTTAGGCAGTTTGGAATAATGAGACTTGGGCTTCTCCAAAAAGGAATTGATAAGCTTTTGTGATTTCATAGTCTCCTCTTCATAATATTTCTTAGATGCCTCCATGTTGAAGGCCACCACATGGTATCTATCTGGCATGTCAAAGGTCTATGCTATGGAAACCGGGTTTAGATTTGCTACAACTCTTCCTTGAGGACCAATAATTCTTTGTGTATCTTGGTCATAGTTTCTGGTACACTTGAGGAAAATCTCATAACACTATACTATGGAGGGAAAAATAGCTACATGTGACAAGCCTGACTCCATCATTCTTCTAGCCACTATAGGAAGATCCTTGGCTATAATTTTACCTTTCAAATCTTCATAATCCCATAGCCCAACATATGTATCTGTCACCTCTAACTAGATTGATGTAATTTTACTCTTTGGAATCCTACTCTTGATGTCCATTTTAATCCTTTATGCTTCAGATATTGAAGATCTGACCATTGTCTTGCTAGACTTAGCCCACACTCAACAAAGAAAACATAGTAAAAACTATAGGAAACCAAGGTTAATACGTAAAAAAAATCATCATTAAACTAAATCCCATATAAGCAAGGTGTTATTAAGTCTCATATAAAATGATCATAATGAACTTCGGGTTTTAGCACAATCCACAAAATCAAACCAAGGAGGAATTCCAGGAAATTCTAAGCTAGACGAATTCCAATGAAATAATCATGAAACACCTACTAACAATTAAATCCAATCATTATCAATCAACAAACAACATGTGAGATCTTAAGATGGCAGGAATTAATCATAAAATGTGTCATAAATCATTAATAAATCAAGCTATTACATATTTCCTTGCATTTCATCATATTCTGGGAAAATTTGGAAGGGACAAATATCCATGAAGGAGGAGACATTTCGTGAACTCCAGAAAATCTAAGGAACACAAGATTTCAGGAAAAGATGAAACTCCAAAAATGGTAGTGGATTCCATGAAAACGAAGGGGATCAAGAAAATCCGCCCAAGCTAGAAAATCCTGAGATAGTTGTAAAACCCGAACATCGATCCCTAATCACAATTTTTCTCAAATTGATGAATTGATCATGAATTCCAAGAATATATGCCTGAGACAAGTTGGCTATGGGCTCTCTATAGATTTTATTTTAATTCTAGGTTAGTTTTAAATTTAAATAAGATGGCATGGTGATGCCCTAGGTACCAAACCCTACAGGTCCACCATTAATGCACATGCAAGCTAAAGATTCACTCAGTTCAACCATTAAATCGCTACTAAGGGTAATCACAGTTCTCAAATAGGACTCCTCATAATGTGAATAAAAGAATAGTCTCAAAAACTACTTGGGAGCCTATAAATAAAACATTATTACATGACCCTAGCCACAAATTCCTCAAGGATTCAAAATTTTGAACTGAGAGCAAGTTTACAAGATCAAGACACTTTCATCATTCATCAATAAAAAGTACAGGGTCACATATACATACCATGATGAACAAAAATCAACCTTAGAAACAACAAATGCAAATTTAATGGTACTCCATGAAGATAGCAGAAAAAACGCATAGGAACTTACCACTAAACTCCCAATTCTGAAACTCAACGCTCCAAATAAAATCCATCACTCAAAAAATGTACTCTACAGCTCAATAAAACACAAAAAATAAAGCATAATGACACAAACATGCTCAATGATCAGTTTAAATGCATCCTTGAAGGCTTGTATAGGAGCACTAAGGCGAGTGAGAAGACAGGCTAGAGAATCCAAAAACCCGACAACAAGAAAAATCTTAGGAAAATTTGTTCCACGTAGAATTCTGTGAAGATAGGTAATCTTCGAACAACAATGCATAGCCAGACCTTGAACTAGATCTGAGAAAATATGGTCTAGACATAAAACCCTGAACCCAGGCAAAAACTTGAACTTAGCTCATAACTTAAGATTTTCAATGTGAAACTTGGAGAAACCACCTTGTCCAGCAAGATAATAATTTTAAACACATGCCCAAATTAGTGTAACCTATCAAAATTAAAGGGCCAAGACACCACAATCCAAAGCAAAAGAGGGTCCTCGCTTTTAGTAGGGCATGTGTGTAAAACTACACAACAACGAGCTCTTACTCCTAGTATGGGAAATGGTGCATTAGGCCCTAACAATACCACTTCCATGCCTTCACCTTTCCATCCAATGCATGCTGAAAACCAAAAAAAATTCCAACTGCAAGAAAAGGTCATTAATATTTATGAGGACTTTGCACATTTACAATAAGACTTGTCACTTGAAAACATTTCCACCACTGCCATATCCTCCATTAAGAATCTTCATCATCTGATTGAAAGTGATGATGTCTTGTAATGATGAAGAAAATTGTTGAAATTTATAATAAACATGCATCTTCAACTACCTAATCTGCAAACATTCTTATAAACCAAGGAGCACCTCAAGTTCCTCCCCCTTCAACCATAGCATCCATACCAACTTATACCAATCTGCAAGTCCATACAACTATGCCTTAGGCTACTTCTTTCTCAATTTCCACTAGCATTCCTACTTCTTTTGTGGCATCACAAGTCCCTTCCATCACTTTCACACCCCTTAGCATTCCTTTCACTTCCCCTAACATCACTTACACTCCATCACCATTTTCCCTTGACCTCAATCCACATACCCTAATCCCCTTCTTACATAGCTCCTTACCACTATTTCATCTATACAATATCAAATTTCCACCATTAGTTAGGGTCAAACCACTCCAACAACATATCATGTCTACAACAACCCCTTATCCTTAGAAATCTTATGTACCCCAATGCCACAAGGGATATAAATTCCTCGGTTTGAAAAATATAGAGGAAAATGATATCCTATCAACCATGTTAATGCTTATATAGATTTGTCTATTGACTTTCTCCTTGACGATAAACTTTTAGCAAAACTTTTTCCAAGAAATTTGAAAGGTACTACATTAGAATGGTTTTCCAACTTGCCCAATCATTCCATCCATTCATTAAATGAATTGGTGGATGCTTTCATTAGTCACTTCCAAGTTCACATGATACCTAAAAAGACAATGGAAAACCTTATGAGATGTAGACAAAACATAGATGAGAAAATGACAGATTTCATCTCATGTTACAAATCCTTATATTCTCAAATTGATGTCAAGATTCCAAATGCACATTTGCAAAAGATGTTTATCAAAAATTTGCACACCAATATTTAGGATAAACTAACCATGATGAAATTACATTCATTCATGCATTTATGTACAACCTTATGTGACTACCAAAATTTGGTTTCAAGTCATGATAAAATCCACTTCTAGCCGAGTTGGAAAACCAGAACACACCAATCAAAACCAAAAAAACACAAAAAAAAATTTGCAAACCTAATAGAGGTTTTTTACAATTTAATTTTCCTACTCAACCATAATTTCCACCAACCCAACAAGTTCAAAATTCAATTGCCATTGCTAAGGTACCCATGCCTTATCATTATGGGAATCCAAAGAGACAATTCACTCCTTTACCTAATACTCTACATAATAAAATAAACCAATTAATTCAAAAACACATGCTCACTTTGGTACCTGTTAGACCACTTGATCCAAACCAACCGTTACCACCCAATTTCAAGCCTAATGCTTATTTTCACTTTCATCACCAAATGGACATGACACTGAACATTGTAAGTTTCTAAAACATTTATTTCAAGAACTCATTGAGTTATTCCATTTGTCCATTGAGGGAATTAATGATCAAGGCAATAAGTCCATTGCACCCCCTAACCAGAATTTACAAATTTTCACCAATCCTATGACTAAACTCCTATGATAAAACTAATGATCAAGGCAATAAGTCCATTGCACCCCCTAACCTCATATTTCAAGGCTAGTGAACCTTCAAAGCCTGGTGTAATGACTATTGATAGAAAAAGTGAACAACATGATAAAACTCCTATTGTTACCCAATTTAGTCCTATGGATAACTTTGTGGCTATGATAGACATTATCTCTCATAAGGGCCAAACAACTCAATCACTTGATATTACTGTTTTTCCTGAAGACATACTACAAAATATTCATGATGGTCCTCTCTACATAGTTGGCCAAATATATAATACGCCCACTGATAGGATATTAATAGATACTTCTTGTTGTGAGAACATGATCATAGAAGAGTTTCTAGTGTTACATGAACTATATCAAGATTATTATAATAAACCCACTACATGGATTTAAACACATACTAGTTTTGCATGCCCTATGATTGGATCGATTGTTCTACCTCTAAAAATAGGACCCTAGACTTTGGATGTGACATTTTCCATTTTTCCATAATCTGACCAATTTCATTTGTAGCTAGGCCTTCCTTGGCTTCATTTAATGAAAGCAGGCCCATCAATTTTTCATAAGTGCTTGAAGTTTCCACATGAAAATGAGATAGTCACATACACCATAGTGGATTTAATCCTTTATCTTCCAAAGGTAACTTCTCATTAGAATCCTTTTGGCTTGAACCCATGGAACTATCACCCCTAGCAAGGACTTATTTTCCATAGCTTATGAAAAGTTTAAAGCCAAAAAGATAGTCAAATTGTCTCTTTGTAACTCATCCCCATCCACTTCCGCACCTGCTCTCATAGATGAAACCATGCTTCAACCTGATTCTAACATTGATAAAACCATCAAATCTCTTGAACAACCACCCCTCGACATTTACCCACCATTGTTTAAATGACCAAAGGAACATGAAACAAATGTTTCTCAGCCTCCTCACATTAAGCATGTGTATAACACTAAAGAGAAAGTGTTTGATCCATACTCTTTGTTTTCTTCTGTTCTTCCCCCTTTAGAAGTAGAAGAACCTATGATGACAATCCACTCTTACACCTCCACAACTCCAAAACATAATTAAGCGGAACCACAATGATAGGGAATGTAGGTTTCATTGTCATCTCCTTTCTTGTCAATCTCACATGGAAGAAGATAAAGAAAATCAACCTTTACCTTTGACATAAGTAATGGATGACAACCCTACTTCTCTTGACCTTCCACAAGATAGTCTAGTGCAACAATCTCAACAAATTGAAAAATCCAACAACCTCAACTTTTGATACATCCATCTTTAGAAATCACCCTTTGTCCTCCTATTTTAATTAATCTTAAAGATGATGATGGTGGCGATGACAACACAAAGATTTCCAAAATAGATGAAGAAGTGCATAATGATTTAAATTCTTTATTTTCATCCACCATGAGCTTAAATGATACATCCTCTCCACCAAGTGAAGAGCCTAGTATGAATCTTGGTTTTGTGCTTGCAATTATTCCTTTGGACAGTCAAATGTCCTTGCATTACACTAAACATGACTATGAGTTGGATGAATTTTTAGATGGTTGACTTGTATTTTCCTAACTAGCCTTTTTTCTTTTCCCTTTTTCCTTTTCTTTTTATGTGTGCATCGTATTCCCCTATATTGTGCATTTGTTCTCTTTGTACACTTCTTCTATTCATACCTCTATTCTTCTATTCATCTTGCATTGTCTTTTTCACTATTTTTTGTGTTTTCCTTTTGGGGATTACACAAATAATAGAGACACCCTATGTCTCTTCCATGTTGACCCAAAAGGTCCTTGTCTTTTTCTCTTTTTTTTTTTGTGTTCCCCTTTTATGGATGATGCAAATCATAGAGAGGCCCTATGTCTCTTCCATGTTGACCAACAAGGTCCTTGTTTGTTTTGTTTTTGTTTTGTGTTTTCCTTTGAGGGATGATGCAAGATATTGAGACTTAAATGTCTCCTTCATGTTGACCCAAAATATTTTTCATTTTCTTTTTCCTTTTCATTTTCTTTCTTTTCTCTTGTGTTTTCTTTTTGGAGATGATGCAAAGAATTGAGACCACAATGTCTCTTCCATGTTTACCCAAAATGGACTTTATTTTTACTTTGTTTTCACTCTCCTTGTGTCATTCTTCTAGTTCTATGTGGTTTAGGGAATGATGATAGTTTTGAGCTATTTTCATAAAAAAAATTATAGCAACGAACATACTGACCCAAAATCCATAGATCCGTTATGTGTTTCGTGTGCTTTCCTTTCTAGGGGGAAACTCCATTTCTTTATTTTTCATATTTCTTGACATGACACATCCTAACTTCAAAACAGATGACTTGGCATAGGGCTTTCAAAGTTGTCTCTCATGTCTTGTTTTCTTTTTTATTTTTTCTTTTCTTCTCTCATTTAAAGTAATTTCTCTTAGAATGATGTGCAAAAATTCCTTTAAAGTGGGGGGAATACATTCCCATTAATTCATTTGCATTCTTGGTTCATAGTGTAGCCTTGTTGTTTATATGATGTGTTTGACACTTTGTGGATGACATTGGGTGTGATGTCCTTCATAAGTGTGATCTATCTTAGCATATTACATTCCTCTTGGTGGCTTGATGCGATGCACTACATCCCCTAAGTTGTGAATATACTATTCTTTGATCATTCCTCTCTTGGAGAAATTAGATACAATGTTCCCTAAGTGACTAACCTTACATAAACTAAAAAAGACTCCTTTGAACAACTTTTCACATTTAACATTTTATGTTTTACATTTTTCCATTTTTACATTTTACATTCCTTTTGTCCACCTTACATAACACAACTTACCTGATTTTGGTACCTTTATCTTTTTCTTCATGAACATTCATTTTTTTCCTTGTGGTACCTTATTAAAGTTATCAAGTGGTATAACTTTAATATGGTTGAGCAGGAAGCCGACCTAGCAGCATGACTTTTCCCCATATCCAATTTTGTGTTTGTGAGTGCATACTAACTAACATATGTATCTTAACTTTGTTGGATTTCTCACCCTATAGACAACTAGTTCCATGGCCCTAGAGGGAGTATACAATTGGGTTTTCTCACCTCGTTGATAGCCTAAATTTTTGTGGCCCTAGAGTGAGTACACATTCTCTTTTTTGAACATTCATCCTAGATCTCTTTCCACAACTAGTTGGATTGACAAACAAAGCTTCATCCAATTTCTTTCAACACCTATGTGTTCCTTTTTTGTTATTCTTTTTTTCCATGGGATCTTCATCCTGGGGGCTTGATCATCCCTCTTGATCATTTTCATTCCATCATGATAACATAAGTGCATTTGAACCCTCCCATCATTATTCATGGCTACTTTAGTGTGAGTTTGAAATAAGTTCATCCTCTCACTAAAGTGTGGGATAAATGTTGGATTTATCACCCTGTGTATAACTAGTTCCATGGCCCTAGAGTGGGTATACAGTTGGGTTTTCTTACCCCATTAATAGCTTGAAGTTTTGTGGCCCCAGATTGAGTACACATTCTCTTTTTTAAATATTCAATCTAGATCTCTTTGCGCAACTAGTTTGATTGGAAATTGAAGCTTCATCTAATTCTTTTCAACACTTATGTGTTCCTTTTCTCTTATGCTCAGTTTACCATAGGGCTTTCAAAGTTGGATCTCATGTCTTGTTTTCTTTTTACTTTTTTCTTTTCTTCTCTCCTTTAAAGTAATTTCTCACAAAACAATGTGTAGCAATTCCTTTAAAGTGGAGGGAATAGATTACCATTAATTCATTTGCATTCTTGGTTCCTATTGTAGCCTTGTCATTTATATGATGTGTTTGACACTTTGTGGCTAACATGGGTATGATTCCATTCATAAGTGTGATGTATATTTTCATATTGCATTCCTCTTAGTGGATTGATGTGACACACTGTATCCCCTAAGTTGTGAATATACTATTCTTTGATCAGTCCTCTCTTGGAGATATTAGACATAGTGTTTCCTAAGTGAATGACCTTACATGAACTGAACATGACTCCTTTGAACATCTTTTCAAATTTTACATTTTTCCATTTTTACATTTTGCATTCCTTTTTTCCACCTTGCATAACACAACTTGCATGACTATGGTACCTTTTTCTTTTCTTTCTTGAACATTCATTTTTTTCCGTGTGGTGCCTTTTTAAAGTTAACAAGTGGTATAAATTTGATATGGTTGAGTGGGAAGCCCACCTAGTGGCATGACCTTTCCCCATAGCCACTTTTTTGTTTGTGAATGCATAATAACTAGTGTATGTATCTTAATATTTTTCGACTTTCTTACCCCATAGAAAACTAGTTTCGTGGCCATAGAGTGAGTATATAGTTTGGTTTTCTCACCCCATTGATAGCCTGAAGTTCTATGGCACCAAAGTGAGTACACATTATCTTTTTCAAACATTCATCCTATATCTCTTTCCACAACTAGTTAGATTGATGATCAAAGCTTCATCCAATTCTTTTCAATACTTGTGTGTTCCTTTGTTCTTATGCTTATTTTTCCATGGGATCTTCATCTTGGGGGCTTGATCATCCCTCTTGATCATTGTCATTTCATCATGCTAACATAAGTGCATTTGAAGCCTCCACTTGATATTCATGGCTACTTTAGTGTGAGTTTGAAATAGGTTCATCCTCTCACTAAAGTGCAGGCTAAATGTTTGCTTTCTCACCCCATGGACAACTCATTTCATGGCCCTAGAGTGAGTATGCAGTTGGGTTTTCTCACCCCGTTGATAGCCTAAAGTTTCATGGCCCTATAGTGAGTACACATTCTCTTTCTCAAACATTCGGCCTAGATCTCTTTCCACAACTAGTTGGATTGACGATTGAAGCTTCATCCAATTCTTTTCAACACTTGTGGGTTCATTTTTTCTTATTATTAGTTCTCCATAGGGCTTTCAAAGTTGGCTTTCATGTCTTATTTTATTTTTCTTTTTCTTTTCTTCTCTCCTTTAAAGTAATTTCTCATAGAATGATGTGTAGCAATTCCTTTAAAGTGAGGGGCATCCATTACCATTAATCATTTGCATTCTTGGTTCCTAGTGTAGCCTTGTCATTTATATGATATGTTTGACACTTTGTGGATGACATTGGGTGTGATGACCTTCATAAGTGTTATCTATCTTAGCATATTGCATTCTTCTTGGTGGATTGATGCGACACACTGCATCCCCTAAGTTGTGAATATACTATTCTTTGATCAGTCCACTCTTGGAGACATTAGACATAATGTTCCCTAAGTGAATAACCTTACATAAACTAAACAAGACTCATTTGAACATCTTTTCACATTTTACATTTTACGTTTTACATTTTTCCATTTTTACATTTTGCATTCATTTTTGCCACCTTGCATAACACAACTTGTATGATTGTGTTACCTTTGTATCTTCTTTCATGAACATTCCTTTTCTTTCTTGTGGTGCCTTGTTAAAGTTATCAAATAGTATAAATTTGATATGGTTGAGTAGGAAGCCCACCTAGTGGCATGAATTTTCCCCATAGCCACTTTTGTGTTTGTCAGTGCATACTAACTAGTGTATGTATCTTAACTTTGTCGGCTTTCTCACCCCACGGACAACTAGTTTCATGGCCCTAGAGTGAGTATACAGTTGGGTTTTCTCACCCCATTGATAGCCTAAAGTTTTGTTGCCCTAGAGTGAGTACACATTCTCTTTTTCAAACATTAATCCTAGATCTCTTTCCATAACTAGTTGGATTGATAATCAAAGCTTCATCCAATTCTTCTCAACACTTGTTTGTTCCTTTGTTCTTATGCTTAGTTTTCCATGGGATCTTCATCTTGGGGCCTTGATCATCCCTCTTGATCATTTCCATTCCATCATGCTAACATAAGTGCATTTGAACCCTCCCCTTGATATTCATGGCTACTTTAGTGTGAGTTTGAAATAGGCTTATCCTCTCACTAAAGTGGGGGCTAAATGTTGGCTTTCTCATCCCACTGACAACTAGTTTTGTGGCCCTAGAGTGAGTACACATTCTCTTTTCCAAGAATTCAGCCCAGATCTCTTTCCATAACTAGTTGGATTGATGATCGAAGCTTCATCCAATTATTATCAACACTTGTGTATTCCTTTGTTCTTATGCTTAGTTTCCCATAGGGATTTCAAAGTTTCCTCTCATGCCTTGTTTTATTTTTTCTTTTTCTTTTCTTCTCTCCTTTAAAGTAATTTCTCATAGAACAATTCATAGCAATTCCTTTAAAGTGGGGGGCATTCATTACCATTAATTCATTTGCATTCTTGGTTCCTAGTGTAGCCTTGTCATTTATATGATGTGTTTGATACTTTCTGGATGACATTGGCTGTGATGTCTTTCATAAGTGTGATCTATCTTAGCATATTGCATTCTTCTTGGTGGCTTGATGTGATGCACTGCATCCCCTAAGTTGTGAATATACTACTCTTTGATCGGTCCTCTCTTGGAGACATTAGACACAATGTTCCTAAGTGACTGATCTTACATAAATTGAACAAGAATCCTTTGAACATATTTTCAAATTTTACATTTTGCATTCCTTTTTTCCACTTTGCATAACATATCTTGCATGACTATGGTACCTTTGTATTTTTCTTCCTTGTGGTGCCTTGTTAAAGTTATCAAGTGGTATAACTTTAATATGGTTGAGTGAGAAGCCCACCTAGTGGCATGAATTTTCCACATAGCCACTTTTGTGTTTGTGAGTGCATACTAACTAGCATATGTATCTTAAGTTTTTCGGCTTTCCCACCCCATGGAAAACTAGTTTTGTGGCCCTGGAGTGAGTATACAGTTGGGTTTTCTCACCCCATTGATATCCTAAATTTCCATGGCCCTAGAGTGAGTACACATTCTCTTTTTCAAACATTCAACCTAGATCTCTTTCCATAACTAGTTGGATTGAGGATCGAAGCTTCATCCAATTATTTTCAACACTTGTGTGTTCCTCTATTCTTATGATTAGTTTTCCATTGGATCTTCATCTTGGGGGCTTGATCATACCTCTCAATAATTTTCATTCCATCATGCTAACATAAGTACATTTGAACCCTCCCCTCAATATTCATGGCTACTTTAGTGTGAGTTTGAAATAGGTTCATCGTCTCACTAAAGTGTGGGCTAGATGTGCTATAGAAAAATGGCCCCTTATCATTTTCATGGCATTTTAGGTCTTGTTTCATGGTGTTGGAACTATGTTGCTCTCATTTTATGTTGTAACATGGATTGAACATGCTTATTTAGGTATATTTAATGAAATTTACCTAAAAATAACCTTTTTACTCATTAAAAAGTTCTATTTTGAAGTGTTGTAAATTATTGTAACAAATTTTCACTCTTTTCTAGGCATATTTTCACTATTTACATCCTTCTCATGCTTTATTTGGTCACTTTATGCCCTCATAAGTTGTAATTAAGTTTATTTTTGAATGTTATCCTGACAAGTAACATTAAATTCAATATTTTTCTGAACACATGTTTTCCTAGGTGGGACCCATTTGCCATGGGTAGCGAATGAGTCCCCCTCGGCCCCAAATTCAAACTATTTTAAATTTCCTTTCAGGATTCTCCTCAAAATCACTTGATGTTGGCATGTGATGAGGTATGAATGGATACTAAACAAAAGAATTTTATAAGTTATTTTCATTTCATTCTAACCCATGTTCATCAAGTTCACTTATCCACCTATTCACTCAAGCATTCAAGCATTTTACGTCAACAATTCAAGCACTTTGAAACAACCATTAACATTACTTTAGACTTGCATCATGAAGGGTTAGCTAAGTTTATAGAACTTGCATGTTATTAGTTTATCTTTCTCCTTCATTTCATTATCTTTTCAGTGGTTTAATTACCAAAAGTGGGGTTTTACTAAGGAAAACCCCTATTCACTAATCCTTAATCATTTTTCCCCCATTTCATGTTGGTTTGAAGCTCTTTTTTATCTAGATTTGATAATATTTTAGGTGTTAAAGATTGATTTCTAAGTCAACTAAGTGCTTCAAGTCAACTTAAATCAATTTCAATCTTGGAGAGAGTTATGTGTCCCTTTTCTACAGAATTGACTTCAGTAACTTGACAAGTAGACATTTCCAGATTTGGTGTTGTAGAGTTGTTTCCCAATTTTTCAAAAAATTGGGAGAGGATTGATTGATCACCTATGGTGAATGAGTCCCACCTTAGGACCAAAAATTTGAATTTTTTTAGATTCTAGATCTCGATAGATAGAAACTAGCTCCTGACACTTTTTTACTAGGAGGAGGATTGATTCACTACCCTAGATGAATGAGTCCCATTGTGAAAATAGTGATCTCATCCACCATCCAATACATTCTAGAATCATCAAAATCTTCCTAGGTGCACTCTGATTTGACCCATCTCTTTTTGTTCTGCATATTTCATTCATTCTCTTCATTATTTGCATATCACATTGTGTTTTCAAACAAGGCATAAATCTCACTTTTGCATTCATTTTTTGTCATTCAAATTAGTCAATTTCATTTAATTAAGTTAATTTATATTAAAAAAAATTGCAAACATTCTTATTTGAGTGAATCATAAGCATTTTTTGGACCTATCTCATTTTAGGTGAAAAACCTTAGAAGTGCAGGAGTAATCCATAGGGTTCCAAAAATCCATGTTTCATATCCTTCCCTTTAGGATACCTTCTTGGGATTTCATCACCTAGGGGATGATCTCAACCACATGTTACTAGAAATTTATATAAATGGGGGAGAGCTAAAGTTGTACCCCAATCCAGTCGCATTGTGTTTAGTAAAGCATCGATGCTAGGGTGATTCCTAGTTAAGACATGAAAGGTTGGTCCAAGTTTCTATTACCTTGTTGGGGCTCTTGAACCACATTTTTGATGGGCCGGTTCATAGTTGTGTCTCACACACCCTTCTAGTGTAATGAGGACTAATGAGATGGCTTGTATAGCCTAGATATGACTTGTATTTTAGTTGCAGCTTGGTGTAGTGTAGGGATTATCTACAACACCCCAATGTTACTCACCACATACTCCCTTAGGTGGAGATAGAAATCATCATGGTGAACTATGATAGTTCTTGAGAGAGAGAGAGAAGGTGAGCCCATGGCATCTTTTGATGACCCTGTGCCACTAGATCTTTAGCTATTCGCCTTCATGAGAAAGGGTGCTCCATTGAATCACCCTAGTATCATAGAGTACTAACCTTGGTTAACCCCCAAGGTGGTGGGCCTACATTGAGTTTGTATGCCATTATCACTAATTTTAGGCTTGTGTTATCTAGCATGTCTTCTTGCTATATACTAGTGTGTTTCTTTAGTCCAAGTTTGCCCTTGTCCATTGCTTGTTGTTTGTTATTTTTGTCATTTGCCATAGTCCATCCATACCCTCAGAGGAAAATTTTCTTCCTACAGAGGTGATTTTTTATCGTGGATGGGTGATCCTATCCTTCTAGGGGTGAATCCATGTCATATTCTAGTCAATTCTAGTCATCCTAGATAGGAAAACTTGATTCTTTCAAACATGAAGTCATCGGTCTCATTCCTTATATAGGAGAATCCAGATTCTTCTATTCTCTTAATAGGAAAGATCGTTTACCACAGAGGTGAATCATAGTCTTTCATCTCAGTCCTCCATCTATAAATCCATTAGAATTGGTGAACTCACTTTCCATAGAGGTGATCTTGCATTTGAGTTCATACTCCTTCACTTGTACACTTGAGGAAATAGGTGATCCTATGTTGTAGATACTCAAATCCATTCCAAATTCTATATAATCCCTATCCATACGCTTGAAGAAATAGGTGATCCTACTTCCCTAGTAGGCATTTTTATGTTTTGTCCATACACCTAAAGTAATAGGCAAACTTGAGACCTAGATAGGTGAATTTTCCTTCTTGAGAGATGATCTCGCTATCACCCATCCATATTAAGTCTTGTTTAGGTGAGCCCACTATCTATTTTGGTGATCATGCAAATCCTAACCATATAGTCCAAGATATAGGTGAACTTGTGAAGCTTAGAAAGGTGAACCTACTATACACAGGGGTAAAATTATAGAGTCTTGGATAAGAAAACCTATGATCTAGAGAGGTGAATCTTCTTGACATAGAGGTGACTATCCTTTCCATACAAAAACTTGAGAGTAAATCATTTTGGCCACTAAAATCCTAATATTTCTCGAGTCCATTCCCATGATCAAAATTTTTTGATCATCATCCATCTATCTATAATCATCATTTTTTGTGCATTTGCAATTTTCAAAGGTCATCCAATCATTGATCTAATCACATAGGTTCATCTTAGGAAATCCTTAAATAGCATACCCATCATTGATCCATCAATATGAATTTTGTAAAAATAATTTTATGAACTTTTTATCCAATTAGGTTAGATGACTAACCCTTATTGTTGTCATTCTTGATTACTTAGAAGTTTCATCCATTCTAAGATAGTAATCCTTTGCCGCCTCATCAATATACTTCCATCTTGAGGTGGATTTGCATCATAATCATCCTTTTTGTCATCTGATCCAATCATTAGTATCTTGTATCATTTGGTTGAGCTCTGGAGTCTAGTTTGGAATTAATCCTATCATCCAACCTAATCAATCCATCAATTTAATCAAATTCTATCTAATCAACAATCCATAATCATCCTATTCATCATCCCATCAAGTAATTGATCCATCATCATAGTAATATTTTAAATCATCCTTTAGGTCCTCATCACTTAGGTGCATCTTAGGGCTTAGTGTCATCTTAGTCACTTGGTCACCTGTATTTTCATTCCTATTACCTAATCACAAGCAAAGAAACTCATGGAGCAACATACATCCCAAGCTGGTCAACCTCAAAATCCTTAGAATCCACCCACTAATGGTGTGTCTTTGCAATCCAACATAGAAATTCACCCTCAACCTTCCATTAAGGAAGGAATGGTTAATCAACCTGAGCTAACCATTGATGAATCTCTTAGTGATCCTACCAATGTGGAATTGATTCATCATCGTTTCATTGAGCATAGAGGAAAAATCCTTGCCACATTGCTTATGAGGGGTATCAAGCCACCACCAAGGTTTTATTTATCACAATATGTCAATATCATTCCCCCTCCTCTAGCACAAGATCCAAAAAGTTCTTAGGTTAATCTATGATTCTTAGTCCCTCAAGTTACCCCATAGGATACATTGTACCAACCTGGATTTGGAAATGATTTCTATTATCAAATCCCACCCTCTCCCATTCAAATTTCAGCCATGGGTACAAAACCTGATCTCAACAATTCCCAAGGTCCTATTCCTATTAATCATCAAGGTCTTACCAATCTACAAGGTCTAAGTAATCCCTAAGGTCATGGTCCTATTAATCAACAAGGTGGTAACCTATAGGGTTCTACCTCCACACCATTTGTGTCATCCACATCATCTCTTCCACCCAATCAACTAAGTCATTAATGGATATTGGGGGAAATGTGTATAATCCTTTCTCTTTTGTACCTCCTCACATACCTCTCATTAAAATGCAATTGTTACCACAACAAAATCCATTGCCCAATTCTGGCCACTCCATCCCACAACAACCACCTTACCAATAATCTCCACATCAACCTCATGGTAATCCATCACAACCTCCTCATGAACCAAAAATTACTCCACAACAATAGCAACTATCTTACCAAAAATGCCCACATCAACCTCAAAGTAATCCATCACAACCTCCACATCAATCAAAAATCAAATTGTAATCACAACAACCCTCTTTGTAATCCCAAGGCAACCCTATAACACAATATCAATTTTATTTACAACCTCCACCTCACCATTTCTTGCCTCGTTATCATCAATTTCCTCCAGAAAACACTTATTACTAGCTACCTCCTCCACTAGAAACACCTAGAGAACAACCAACTGCATCCAATGCTAATCCTAACTATTCTTCATATAATCAGTAGCCATCATCCAAATAATAACCACCTTATGTTAGTCCTCAACAACCAATGCAAAAAACTTACTATTAGTAGCCTAATCCACAACATCCTTTGTAAATCTCCCAAAAAACATCCCACATATGAATACCATTTTAATACATCCTACTATCAACAACCCTCATCCTAACAGTAGGGTACCTCTTCCTCATATTATCAAAACCTTCCATCACATTAGAAAATTTACACCAATCAATAATCCACTTACACTAACTACTATTAGAAAACCCCTTCATATCCTCCACCATCATATGATCAATCTATTCTTCCTTCATCACCACCCTATCAATAATATACTCCTTATGATTGGTCCAATCCAGTAGGGCCTCCCCCATCAACATCAATCAATAAGGAATGAAAAGACATGAAAGTTGGTCTAAAGGACTTGCAAGTGGGTACATAAAAGAAATCCTTTAAGTTTGAGGACATTTTTCCTTACCAATTTGACTCATCCATTTCACTCATCCCCTTGCCCAAACATTTTGAAATCCAAAAATTCAACAAGTAAAAGGGCAAAGGTGACCCACAAAACCACTTGCAAGAGTTTTATATGCATTGTTAGGAGGTCCTACATAATCAAAACTACTTGCTTTGGTTATTTCCTAGGAGCTTAATAGAAAAGGCTTTAGATTGGTTCATGGGTCTTTTGCGAGGGTCAATCTCTACCTCTACTAATTTTTAAGAGAATTTCATCACCCATTTTTCTTTCAATCTTGAGAAAGACATAGACAATTTGGATATCCTAGAAGATAAACAACATGATGGAGAAATATTTAGCAACTACCTACAGAGGTGGAAAATCTTATCTAGCCATCTTAAGTGCACTCTTCCTAAAAATTAATTAGTTAGCATCTTTGTCATGAACTCCTATCCATATTTTTCTCATAACTTATGTCTCCATTACATCACCACCTTTGCAGAGGTCATTGAGAAGGGTACCACTATTGAAAAAGACCTCATTGCCAAAGGTCTGATCAAAATCTTTAATGAAGCTAAATATAAACAATCTAGGGAAAAATCACACTACTAGAATAGAAACAAAAATTTTGTTAATGATGTGTCACCAACACTAAGCATATCTAGGTAGCTATCACCTCTCAAAGATCATAGCATGCCTCTCATCTACCCTCAATCACCAAAGTCATATCTATACCACAAGGTGCACCCCGTCCTCCCCCAGCATCCAATCAATCCAATTAAGGGAATACTAAACACACATTCACTCCTTTAGGAGAGTCCCTAGATGTAATCTTCAAGAGGTTACCCCAACCTAATTATACGGTCACATATCCCATTACCAAACCTTTTGATGAGTTGAAGCTATAAACTACATGGTATAGGGAGAATAAATTTTGTGACTACCATAAGATTAAGGGTCACTCCACTAAAAAATGTCAAGGGCTTAAAAGTTACATCCAAGAGATTATTCATCAAGGAGGAATTGTAGTGGATGCAAACCATTATACCTCACCTAATGCTTAGTTCTACATATATCAAAAGTTCTTTCCAAGGATAACTAGGGTCCTAACACATCAATTACAAACATTGGGTCCAATAATAACAAACAAAAAAATAGCATAAACAATATCAATTATAACATGATGCCATATAATTATGACAATATTGTTACTTGCATTACCCAAGTGGACACACGTGTATCCATGATTCAATTCAAAAGAAAAGATCCCAAATGTGTTGTTACCACTTGATTCACTCATATATCAATTCTTGGGCCTTCCACCTCATCCCAACCTGCACTTGTGAGCTCATAGTATAACATCCTTGATCACCTTGACAACACCCCCACACAAATATCTATCCTAGATTTGCTAAGGTCTTCCCTAGTTCATCAAGAGATTCTCGCAAAAATTTTATAGGACACACATGTACCGAATGACATTGATCCTACTCAATTACATTCTCTAGTAGGACAATTGCCATCTACCTATTAGCTAGGTTTTATCTAAATGGTATGCCACCAATTGATCCATCTCACAATCATGCCTTACACATTAAAGTCCTTATCACCGAGCATAAGGTAAAAGGGGTCTTGGTAGATAATGGATCTACCCTAAATCTATGCACTTTAAAGTTCATAAAATAGGTGGGGTAAAATCATGATAAATTAGACAATTCCATCATCACAATCAAGGAATATGACAATACAGAAAGAGATTTAGAGGGTATTATTTTCCTTCCCATCTAGGTTGGTCCTATCATGCAATATACCACTTGAATTGTCCTTGATCTAGACTTACCATACAATCTTCTCCTTGTTTTACCATGGATTCATGTTATGCAAGCCATCCCCTCAACATATCATTAGTACCTAAATTTTCCATATAATGGGGTTGAAGTCACTATCCATATTGACTCCCAGCCTTTCAAGTATTTTCCTACTCTTGAGGCCTCTTTCTTGCATTCACGATATTATCTAGGAGTAGAAGTGGGAGATCCTTAGGCATCACCATCCATTCCATCTTTTAATCCATCATCCAATACATCCTCCACTCCATCCACCGCATCTGATTCCACCATCACCAAATTCAAATCATTGACAAAGGTTGTTGGGAGTATGATGTGCATATTGTGCTTAACATGGCAACAATACCTCCATCTCCTTGCAATTATGACCAACTATCATTGTCTGTATAGAAGGAAGAATCAAAGACCAAAACCATTAGTTCCAAGAATCTAGATTCTACAACATTTTAGTCTCTAGACATATTACAAGATCATATGGATGAAGACATTAGTCAATAGGTTTATAGAGAGGAGCTCAAACCTTCACCTCCCCTTATTGAGTACTTCCAAGAAGTTTATCCTCATGCTTCTAAGTTAGTCAAAAAGTATAATTATCAAGGGAGAGTGTTGGTGTTGATGAACATGGAAGGAAATAACCCATTGAAACACCTACACATCCTAAACACTTGGGGCTAGGCTATGTTAAGAAACAAAAGGGATTTTTGGCATGTATTATAAATTTGAATAATGTTAACTTGGAAACCAATTTTTTTGAGGCCATACCTAAAGAGGAGGCTATCATACTTTCTTACGATGACATGGATCTTCCTCCCCTCTTTGATTCAACATCCATATTTTCCATTATCCTTTCACTCCATCATCCTAACTTCATTGATTGGGACCTATGAGGGAGTGCACTAGTTGATATATTTCCTTCGTAAAAAGATGAACACCCTAATCACAAAATTAAAAATAATAAAAAAAAGAAAGTGATCTAGTGAAAACATTTTTGAGGCACTTCTTCACTCAACAAAAGTAAAAATAAAGGGTGCATCCACTAGTGAAAACATCAATGAGGTGCTCGAGGATGTGGATGTTCATTTCCCCTTATTGAAACTTATTTTTATGAACAATAATTGATTCTAAATGAAGAAACACAAGAATTCAATCTAGGCACAAAAGAAGAACCTAAAATCACCTATGTGGAAAAATCCTTATTCAAAGAGGAGTATCTAGTCATTGTCAGCCTGTTGAAATAATGCATCATAAAATTTGCATTGTCTTAATCTGATATACCGATATTGGATCCCACTTTAATCATCCACCATCTTGATGTGCATATAGATGCAAATCCATTCAAATAAAAACTTAAAACAATTCATCCAAAACTAACCTTGCTTGTTAAGATGGAGCTAGAAAAACTATTAGTAGTTGGGTTTATCAGGTTGATTGATTACTCATATTGGATATCAAATATAGTACCCATGGCCAAGCCCAATGGGGGAATTAGAATCTGAACAAACTTTAAGGATCTCAACAAAGCTTTTCTAAAAGACAACTTTCCACTTCCCAATATTGATATGTTAGTGGATTTTATGGAAAGGCACACAATACCATCCCTCATGGATGGCTTTTTTAGGTATAACTAGATCAAAATTGTGCTCAAAGACCAACACAAAAATTCTTTTGTTACCCACTAGGGTACATTATACTACAATTTCATGCCCTTTGGTATTAATAATGTGGGGAAAACATATCAATGTGATGAAAATTATCTTCCATGATCTCATCCACATTATAATGGAAGACTATGTTGATGATCTACTAGGAAAGTAAAAAAACTAGAGATCACCCTAGAGTCCTAAGGTAGATCTTTGAGTGGTTGGAACAGTATAGGTTACACTTAAATCCTAAGAAGTGTGTTTTTGGCATCACATCCAAGAAACTATTAGGCTTAATTATGTCCAAAAGGGTTATCAAAGTCAATCCAACAAAAGTTAAGGCTATAATGGAAATTCCCCCTCCTAGAAATCTCAAATAGTTAAGAAGCTTACAAAGGAAATTACAGTCTATTAGGTGATTCATCACCCAAATTTATAACAAATTCTAGTGTTTTAATCATCTCCTATGCAAGGACACAACTTTTAAATGGGATTTGCAATGTCAGGAAGGATTTGATAAGATGGAGTATCTCATCAACCCACTAATCTTAATTCCCTCCATTTTAGGAAAACGCTTACTCTTATATATTTTGACCACTTTAGTTGCATTGGGGGCGTTGTTGGCCCAACATGATGAGTCTTTTAAAGAACAAGCCATCTACTACATAAATCATACACTCGTGGGATATGAGATTAACTATTCTCCCATGGAGAAAGCTTGCCTACTTGTTGTTTTACGTTGACAAAAAATGGATCATTACATGCTTATCCATCCAATCAAATTGATATCCAAGATTGACACACTTAAATATCTATTATCAAGAAAACCATTAATTGGCCACATGGATAAGTGGGTTATGCTCCTCAGTGAGTTTGATATTGAATATTTGGATCTCAAGGCAATCAATGGGTAGGTAATTGTAGATCATCTCATTGATGCTCCCCTCATAGATGCTTATCCATTAGCGGTAGAATTATCTAATGAGTCAGTCTTCACAGTCTCAAAATAAGATACATGGACATTGTGCTTTGATCGGTCATACAATCAAAATGGAGCTAGTGTAGTCATCCTCTTTGTCACCCCTCAAGGTGTCTATAACCCAAAATCATTCAGGTTGGCATTCCCATGCACAAACAACATTGTTGAATATGAAGATTTGATCACAAGTATTAGAAGAAAAAAATAGTGGAATATAACCCATCTTCATGTTTATGGCGATTCACAAATCATAATAAAATAGTTCAATGATGAGTTTCAGACTAAGGATAATAAGCTTCTCCCTTATAAGAAAATGGTTGATTATTTCAAAAAATACTCCAGTCATATCTAGTTCTAGCAAGTCCCTAGATTGCAAAACAAAGTCATCAATGCAATGGCCACAATAATTTATCTTATTGACATGCATAAATACCAAATATATTGTGAGTTCTTATTGATAAAACCCCTCAAAAAATTCTCTTGGTTCCATTTTTAAAATTTTACATATTAGTCTTGGACCCTTGTTTTTGGCTTAGGGTTATATTCCTTATCATTGTTTCAGGGTTTGTATTGCCAAAACCCCTCATAATTGACCTATGAGTCTAAAATACCATTGTCCATTCTAATTTTTCATTGAACTAATTCTCCCAATATCTAGTCATTCAATTTTCCTTTATTTCCATTGAAATCATTATTTTTACTAGCCCCTTGGGTCTAGGTTTCTCATTCACCAAGTGCCTTTTCAGCGTTCAATTTTTCCTTTGGTTGGGCTTGATTTTTATACTTAATGACTTAAGTCTTCAGCCTTCATTCTAAAGGGTGAAGTTCCCATAGGCCTAGTAGTGGTTGATTGTGTCATTGTAATCCTCATCATTTAATTTATCAATCCAAGGCGGTGTCTATGGCTATCTACAAGAGAGAAAGTAGAAAACTTGCTTGACAATCTATTCTACTTGCAAAAATAAATCCTATTTTCATGAAAGGAAAGTTGAATGAAAGGGAACTAATATAAGGAACACTTAAAATAATAGAAAAATATAAACTACTTCACACTTGCTGGAAATGAAAAGCTTTCTTGAATTCATATTTACTCTAAAATTTTTTAAAATACATAGCTTGAAGTGAAACTAGAAACTATCCTATTTCCTCAGCCCAAAACTAGCCTTTCCAATCCCCCCCCTTTTCTCCAATGATTAATTTTTTTTTATAGAATTCATATTCTATATCTATCCAACCAATCCACTAAGAATGTGGATCCAAGATCCTATTTCTGAGGGATCATTTACAAAGCTCTAAAAAAACCGAAGTTTTTGTCCTCCATCATGCCACCTTTTTCTTAGTCATTTTCTATAACATACTTCTCCTTCCCTAATGCAAATCATGCCAAATTCTCAAAAGGGTTTTTAACCCTTCCAATCTAATTTCTAGATCATTTTTAATGTTTGAATTTTGTTGAGAAGCAACAGAGATATCATTGTTTTACTAAGACCATGTTTTCCACAATTTCTAGGAACCTGATTTGTAGGAAATCTTCAAGTGTTAAACATGAAGGAAGGAATTATTCTTCATTTAAGTTGACAAAATAATTAATTCTTAGCATGATTAACATGCTCTAATCATTCAACAACATTTGAGTGATGTGGTAACTTGAGTTATCTTTGGCGAAAGAAGCAAGCATGAAATTTAATAACTATGAGAGATCTTAAAACTTAGGATGAAACAAATACTCATTCCATTAATTTAGGAATGACTGATGCTCCACAATTTTGCATGAATGTGAAAATGTGCTAGGAGTATTCTCTATCTTATCATTATTTATTTAAGGACTTCTAGAGTTGTCGGGAGTTAACTACTTCAAGTGTTTAGAGCTCTCTACTACAACTATCTATGAAGCTCTTTATTGTCATGAATTATTCAATAATGTATTCACCTGCATTATAGAATTTTACACACACTTATGAAGTGATATTAGAAACAATTTGGATCACATAGATTACAAAAACTAAACCAAACTTTTAGTTTCTATTCTACTTTAAATGAGCTGAAGAAATTTCAATCATTACTCAAATCCATTTTAACACTAATGCATTAGGAAGAAATATATGATTTTCTTTTATCACATTTAATTACAAAAATAAATAAAATATTAACTTTATATTCTACCCTAAACAACTAAAGAACTTTCAATTACTACTCAAATCCACTTTTAACACTAATTCATTAGGAAGAAATATATGATTTTCTTTGATAAAATATGAGAATTTATGGTCTCATTAGTGGCCCCCTTTTTAAATTAACTTTTGTGGCATGTGTAGAATTAGTCATTTACATCGGTTTTTCAATCATCAAGGGTTGATCACCACCATTCCCTATGCACCCATTTTTTTCTATTCCTTACTATTTTATTTGCATGGGTTGTTGAGCATTAGCAATGTGTCTTGTGCATTGGTGGGCCAATTCTCCTTGGAAAAGATAGCTAGTGCATTAGAAGAAGATGAATGACTGCCATTAAGTAACATGGCTACATCATGGCCACTCCCTATGTGCCCATGTTGTTTTATTTCATATTATTTTAAACAAATGAGCTAGCAGGTGATGGACACATGCCATGTCTGTAGTGGGAGTCATGCTTCCTAAAGGCCAACATGTGTAGATTTGAGAAAGATACGATGGACACCACAACACTTGTTTTAATCAAGAGCATTCCCCACGCACCCATCTCTTTTCTTTCTTCAATAAAATAATCACATAGGCTAGCATGTAAGATGACATCTATCATTCCATGGAGTGACCTATTAGACTGTAGGATGGTGTGGGTTTCTAGAGAATAGAGATCAACAGTTGATGGAAAATGATGTGGGTCGATCCTAACCACTCCCCACCATCCAGTGAAGGGCCCAATTGTGTCCCATATTTTTCAACAGGAAAATGAGAAAACACCATATGAAACAATTCAAAGTCTTAGATGGATTCAAATGGAGATAAGGTGCTGCTAAAATATTGATCGTGACTATTCTAAGATAAAAATGACACTAAATTAGAAACGATTCTTGGGAACGGATATAAAATTTGGGAAATATTTTTATGGTCATCAAATCTATCAAGTGTTGGTACACATGGGAAGGTAAAATTGAAACAAAGTAGAGTGTAGGCTGATATTATGAAGTTAAATCATGATCTCTCCTCGCTAGCTTACTATGATGAATTTTAAGTAAATTAATTCCCACAGGTGAGCAGGTAAATGTGACATGGCAGGTTGGGCTAAATGCTAAGCATGTGGTTAATATGCAAGCTAAGTGAATGTTAATATCACTTGGATTTTCTAATTATGGAGAAGCATCAACTGCATGCATTTAATTTTTTCATAATTAATCATCCTAATTGATTATCCATTGATTCACTTCAAGGTATGATCAATGACTATGGTTCATATTTAGGGTAATTGATTTCCTGTGTCCTCACACAAGATTTCTTGGAAAATGAATGCACACAATCAAATTACTCTATTTAATGAATATCACCTACTTTTTATTCTCAGCATTTGATTGTTTGTCAGAATTAAGATTCTAGGAGTGAAGTGTGTGAAGTTTTCTAAAGTAATTGCAGAATTTGAGCTTGTTATTTCTAAGTTGGGTGGTGTCTTTGTCCTAAAATAATTTGATAATTTTTTAGTTAGGAAATGTGTAAGATAAGTGTGTCTTTTATCTTGGTTCAAAGCTCCATGATACTCAACCTTCTTAATTCTCAAGGTGATTCTCCCCAAAGTGAGCAAGATATTTCTAAAATCCCTGTGACTCCAAAGAAGAAAAAAAGAGCTATCAAGAAGTTTGCATGGGGTGTTCTAAAGTGTTCCTATCATCTAAGAATCTAAACTATCTTAGAGGAATTGGTCAAGGGTAAGGAGAAGAAAATTGATAGGCTTGAGAGGGAACTTGTGATAAAGAATAAGTATCACCGAGATTATATAGGATGTCATCATTCTCCCATTAACGTCTCAGATGATTCTTCTAATAGTGGAGCTGAAACTTATTTAGGTTAACATCAGTATCTCATGGCAATGACTAATTTGATTTATTTTGAGGATGATGTGGTGATGGATACACCACTTTCGATAAGGACACTAAGTGAGAATACTTACTTTGTTGTTGATAAGGAAAAGTAGTGTCCTGCTGCATTTATGAGCTAGTGCTCGACTTTTGGTCCTTTGTGCTACCTTGTTGTGATATGGGTCTCTATTTATTTATTCCTTTTGTGTTGATGGTGACATTTCCTAGTTCGGTGTGAGCTTGTATGTTTTTTATGTTGTGATGGTGATTATTTTTGAAGACTAGTGGGTCTTCTCTAACTAATAGTTTTTTCTAGTTTTTCTTTTCACCTACCTCTGTCCTACAAATGATTACTTGTAACTAATTGGGGAATACTGTCACATTTTGGTGAAATTCATTTTGAAATGAAAGTGAAATTTATATGTAATTTAGCCCAATGCTTGTTGCTCCCTTGTCATATAAAAGGAATTTCATGGTTGAATAGAAAGGAGGTTAGCAGGTAGTTTTCTTTGAAGGGTTTATACACAGAGACAAAATAGATACTAAGCTCTATAGTAATATGTTTTAGGGATAATATTTAGTTGATATGTATATGGTTCTTTGATAATGACAATGATGATAAATATAGCAGAATAGTATAAAGTTTCTACCTATTACTCTTCTTTCTATAGATTATATAGACTATCAATATTACAATCAATGGTTATCTTATTTTTCTTTATTGATTTCCAATAGATGTGATGTTTCATGCTTTCTTGTCAATTCAATGAATGTATGAAAATTCTTGAATATAATAGTGTGTTTGAAATAAATCATGTATGTGGATGCTAGTAAGAAGTAAATTGTGGAAATGATAAGTGGGGATATCGTAATGCAATATTTTCAAGGCATTGGGTATTGTCAAATATAAAATTTTCATCTAATAATGTCGGTATTTGGTTTGACTCTATTCCAAGAATATGGTAGTAGTTTAGCAAAGTAAATATACTCTAGTTCTTGTGACCAATTTAACAGCTGATCACAAAACTAAAATCAACCTACTTGAAAATATCTTTATGTGTCTGTGAATCTTAATGAATTACATATTTCATGTTTAAAGTTAGTCACTTCCATGAAGGTCATCCAAATCTTCAGGGTATTTTATATATTAAACATTTAAGGAGCAACATTTGATTATTATGTGTTTGGTACCTAGACACACTAGTATATGTAAGCACAATATTTAGGATTACCCTCTTGGGTTTTATAGAGCCTAAAGTGAAGAAGTAATGGCCTAAGAACCCTTATGTTTTGGCCAATCCTTTCCCTTACTGATAATTTAATTATGGAAATTTCATAGGTATTTGGTAAGAATAAGTTTGGTTCTTAAAAAATCACCAATAGAAATGGTGACTCTACTGGGGAACTATTTGACAAAAACTTTGCAGTAGATCATTTTTCCTTGATAGAGTCATGGAAATTCTAAAATAAAGTTCTGACTAAAAGTGGGTGGAAAATCTGAAGAACTTTGTGCTAGTGCAAATTGTTTGAGGAAAAGGGGAGCTTAAAGTGAAATCAATTATTGATAGAAACTTTATATTGTTGAAGTTTGATCCTCTATAAAGGAGGTGGTGACTCTATGCAAATACCTTGACAAAGCACAATTCAAAATATCTTCAAATATATTAAGGTATTTTCACCTATTTTGATTTGAAAGAAGAAATAAATTTGTATGAAATCCATTTTAGAGATGTGGAAGAAATACTTTATTGCGAATGAAGGGTATGTGGAGGATCATCATGGAAAAACCAGGCCCTTAAGTGGAAAAAAATTTAGAAAAAATAGAGTTAGGCAACTTGACATAAAATTTTGAATAAGTTATCTATATTATTTCAAAAATATGTAAGAATAGGATCTGTAGAAAATTGAATGTAGTTTCTAAACTACTAGGTTTTAACAAAAGAAAAAATCTATTTGGTGAAAATTTGAAATTTCAATGCAATAGTACTTAAATTTCAGGGAAAAAATAAGAAGTAGGTGTCTGTCTGACCACCCTAACTAGAATAAAATGATAAAAAAAATTTATAAGATTTTAGATATGAATAGATGACTCATGTCATGATGTGATGCATTTTTTTTGTAATTTTTTTCCAAGTAAATAATTAATTATGATTTTTTTATTACAACTTTAAAAAAATATAAAAACTTGTATATCTGACCACCTTAACTTGGTCAAAACTTTATGAAATTGAATTTTTATTTTTTTAATCCTCTAGTATACGAAGAATAGAATGTGATGCATGTTTTGGATTCAAAAAATGTAATATTGTTTGAAAGCTATAGATGCTTTTTAATCAGCCTATCAATTAGGACTTTAGTCATAATTCTAATAGAAAATGAATAATAATTACTTATTAAATTCAAAATAAGGAATTATTTATATTGGTGGAAATATGAGAATCTCCTTTAAAAACCTTTTCATTTCATCAATTTTTGGTAAGAAAAAATTCATCAGCCACATACCCATCATATTGCCACTTTTTGGCCCATCATCATCCTACACATGCTCTTAAGTGAATTAAAGCACTAGGGAAGGGAATAGTGGCAGTTATTTTACATTCTTCTAAGGTGAAATTTGTAGTATCTAAATTGGGAGGAAGAAGTATGCTTATTTCTAAAAAAATTATTTTAGACAGTGTAAGGGCCCAACTTGCATGTGATTAGTAAAACTCTAACTCATTTTGTGTATTCCTAAATAGATGGTAAGATGTATCATGGATGACAAATAGTGTTATTATTTGATAATATTCTTTCTTTTCATTCTAACATTTTATTTATGCTACACTGAAGGAGCTAGGAATCGTAAATTGTGAATATGAGTAGAAATTGTAAATGAAATGACTACAAAATTAAATCTTATTTCAACTATCAGATTAATGTGATATATGAGTGTTGCTTATGGTTTTATTGGTAATGTGCAAGAAAGGAAGGGTCAGTGTGCGAGAAGGGAAGACCATTGAGTATATCAAAAGACATATTCTTGTGGTGATGAATTTCACCCCCCCCTTTCGAGACTTAGAAGAGAATAAAGTTAACAAGTTGATAGAGTAAGGTGGTAAGTGTTGATATAAAAGGAGTGTTTTATATTTTAGATTGAAAGGGTATTTCTTTGTGTGCCATGTGAGTTGTAAGTTGGGGGATAAGGTTTAGAAACCATTATCCAAGTTGAAATTCGGATAGGTCCTTAAATGGGTCTTTAAAGAGGGTGGTTGGTCAATTTCTTGGGTGGGGATGCAAAAATAAACCCCCTAGGGCCTATACCATAGTGGTAGGGGTCAAGTAGGCATAAAATAGTGCCCCTAGGACATGATTTGACCTTTGATATGTCCTCATGATGGAAAGTGACGAGTTTTGAAGAGAGGATGGGATGGAAAGATGGAGGGGTTGTCCAAGTACATGTTTCCTATTTAATAAGGAAAATACTCTCATTGATAAAGGTAGGTACACTTCACATCTCCCCACCTAAATTTGCAAGTTGAAACTCCTATATAATTTAGAGAGGATGAATGAGTGGGGTGTTACCCACTTCTCCTTTTGGAGGAATTTGGTGTAGATTGGAGAGAAGAGGAGAGGAGAGGAGTCTCCCTCTTAGGATATGGTGCCCAAGATAGATTGGCTTGGAGAGGAAAGGATGATGGAAGAGCTCAATCCCCTCATCTAAACAAAAAGATAAGTTTCTCTAACTTCATCATCCTTTTTTATTTTTTTGTAGGAGGGTAAAATGTGGTGTGGATCTTGTTGAATATGGTGTGTGGAGAGCCTATATGTATGAAATTTGATGTCTTGTTTTGATCTTTTTGGAAATTGTTTCTGAAAAAAACTCCACCTATCATCTTGGGGTTAGTAAATTTCTTGCTCAGGGGTATGGCTAGAGTCCACGAGGCTCCATGATGCCATTACAGTAGGGTGGAGAGCAAGCCTAAGCTTCTCAGTGTGTAGATCATTGTTTTTCTTCAGTAATATCAATTGGTAATATTGTAATTTTAGAAAGATGGTTTCACATCTATTCAAAATTTCACATAATAGTTTCCTTCATTATGCAATTCCCTTGTGGTGGATAGAAAAGGAAACAATCTTGAAAGAGTATTATTAATTTTTTAAAACACTATTTGAAATATAGGTATTAGGCTCTTACTGTTATAAGAGGATTTTGTCTATAGTGATAGCAGGAAAATAGAAAAATAAAAGAAATTTCATTGCAAGATCAAAGAATAATACATTATCACATTGTGTTATTTTTATGTATATAAAAGAAATGAAATGTATGATGTTATTTCTATATTTTTTTCTAGATACAATCAATAGAAAATGGAAGTGTGTTTTAGTAGTCACCGTAATCTTCTGCTACCATTAAATGAATACATGATGAATCGTTTCAATAGTATGAATATCTATTATGTGCTTGATTTAAAAAAAAAAAATGTGTAAAGATATAATAAGGAAATGAAAGATTTATTTTACTTTCACGTATATATATTTTGTGAAAATGGTGTTATACAATCCTTGTTTCCTTAAAAGTAAAGGAAAAAAAGAGAGAGAGAGAAACTTAAGAGGAACTATTTTCTTCAAGTGTGATATTTGGTGCTATGGAGATTCTTCTTGTAGTGAATATCATAGCACATCATTGCTCTTGAACCCTTCACTATGTGTCACAAAAGAAAGTTAGAATTAACAAAATAGGGTAATCAATTAAAAGATCTAAGTAATAAATAAATCTAGAAAGGGAAGAGACTTTATCACATGTATTCTCAGATCATTTAGAGTCAGCAGATAGGACTTGTAATTAGTTCTTAAGATTAATATATATATATATATCAAGCATAGGAGATAAACTATGTACCTCTTCTCCTTGTATCCACCTCCTTGTCTGGGCTAGTACCTCTTGTTCTAGTTTAAAGTGGAGCCACTATTCTTCTTATACTATTATATGTTCAACAATTTGTCAATTCAGTCAGCTAAAGCTAATCCCTTAGAAAGATAGGACTGTTGAGGCAGTAAAAAAAAGAGTTTGGCAATAGATTAATGAAAGTATTCAATTATAATTTGTGGCGTTGGGTAGCTAATAGCAATTGTTTGCATGGAAATTTTAGGCTTGGTATCTAGCATCTCTGTCGCATTACAGTGGGAATTACACCACCACTTGCCTATTTAGCAGCCTTTGAACCCATAGGGTTATCATACCTTTTGCATTAGTAATATTATTTTATTCACAGTTGTTGCTATAAAACTGCTAAAATTGAAATGGCTTGTACATGGAAGTGATGGATCAGTGCAAGTTGTTCTTCGTATACCTACAGTCATTTATAATCTGTTGTCTATTAAATGTTCACCAAAGTCACTAGCCGTTGTTCACACACATTTGCTTCTCTTCTTATTGATCAAATTATAATGGACATTATAGTCAATTTATGGGTGATCAGTATGTCTTGTCTTCATCAATATTGTTGTTGAGGGCATCATGCAATTCTGGAGGGGGTTTGGTATTGAGCTATTTAAAATAGATCTTCTGATAGAAAATAACCCATTAAAATACAATGTAGCCTGAATAAAGATACAAAAGGGTATTGTGTGTATTAGCAGACTGGTTGGCATGGATAATCTCTTCATGTTTATAGAACATCCATATGCTTATCAAGTATATATTTGCTCCAGTATTGAAACCAATGCACTATTAGCAAGCAAGTCTCATTCACAGCTTAACAATATGGAATACCACAAGCAACCCAAGCTATCTATAAATTAATATTTTCAATGAACTGCTAAATAGTTATAGTCTTATGAAGTTTTCTTGAAAACAACAATAAAATAAAATAAAATTACCCTATCCCTATAAAGAATCCACTTGTACCTTTTAGAGATCTAGTAGAGGATGGTGATGAACTGCACCTATCCCACTACAACCTCCTCTAGTTGCATGAGTAAACGTTGTCATCATCTCATTAATATGGTTGGTGTAGATGACCTTTTTCTTTTGTCCTAATGAAAGCAAGGTCTGGGCAGCTTTTGACTCATATTTAATTCTTGCCAAAGTTCATTTAATAAATTGACTATCCACAGTTAATATATATGCCTATGTAGATTTCATAGCTGGAGCCGTAGAAATGGCATAGGTACACTTCACCAACCTAGTTGTAGGGTGACATTAGCCTGGAATACAATATTAATGTGTATATACTTTACTTTCAATTTTTAATGTTAATTGCTTTAACTTTATTTAGATTTGAAGATGTTTTACTGCCACCAGGAATATAAAACCAACTTTATATTCTTCTGAGAATAGTAATACACCCATTTACTATGATAAAGTAAAATTTACCGTGCCAATGGCTAGCTTTAAGTGCCCATGTGGTTAATGAAATTTATTTAGATTTCTTGGAGGTTGGTAAAATCAATGATAGGAAAATATATATTTACTAGGTAGACTACACAAAGTTACATAGAATAATAGTATTTTAAATGTTTAAAAACATTAGTAAAAGAGTGCATTCCCTTAAAATGAGGATATTAATATTATAGATATCAATTGAGAAAAATATAAAAATATAAAAATGATTATGTTAATATCAAATTAAAATAAATAATAAGAATGTGAATATATAAATATATGCCACTCAAACTATATATGTTTTATATTTTTATAGTATCACAAAGATGTGTTTAAAGATGTACCTTTATATTATTAAATGTGAGTGTTATATTCATATATGCAGTGTTATTGCTGCAGTCACTATCCTTTATAATAAAATTAATTTTAATAATAAGATGGCCTTTTAATGAGTGATGAATTTGAATAAATATTGTATTCAAAATTTACGTAAAGGAGATTGGAGACATTGGAGGATTATAATGCTAATAATATTATGAAAGGAAATAAATTTAACACAAGGGAATATTATTATTATTTCGGGAATTGAAGTGAATTAATATTTTATAATATAGAAAAAAAAAATTATTTTATTTTATTTAATGTTATAAATAATATTATTGTTGAATACTATTGGAATAGGCAAGTAAATATTATTATTGTTATTATTAAGGGATGAATTTGTGAATAATTATTAATATTGTTATTGTTAATACTGCTTAGTTAGTGACATTACATTATTTTATTTTATTTATTATTTAGGTGGGAGTACTATGAGTTGGGTGAATGGAGATTAAAAATAGAAATAGAATAAAATTACTTATTTTAATGGGGTAGTTAGTGATATAATTATTTTTATCATTTAGAGGGAAGTGATATTAGTGAGGTAAATAAGTTATTATTATGTTGTTAGAATTTTTAATGAATAGTGTAAGTTTTACAATTAGCAATAATATATAGTGAATACATATAGTAATATCTCCATGGTAACTTTATAGTGTTAATTACTTAAGGGGTAAATCTAGATATACATAAATAACTCTATATTGACCTTATAGAATTAGGTGGTAAAATTTAAATAATTTAAAAAAATATCCTTACCAACACACTAATGGAAAATGATAGTATATTCTTTAACTCCAAGGAAATAAAATAAAATAATAGGGATGATATTAATACCCAAGGATAAGATGGATTATTATAAGAATAATATTCATAATTGGATTTAAAAAAAAAAATGTTAATGTTAAGTGCGAGATTAACTATGAATAATTCTCCATCTCGTTTATAAAAATAAAAAAAATTGGTTGGGTTTTCTAGCAAAAATTTCAAGGCATGACAGACAACTTTAAGGCATGAGTATATTTGAGTTGTGCGTCTTTAAAATCATGATGAGGTAATTTATCATCAACTATGAAGTTAATATTTGAAGATTGAATAAAGACACAAAATAAATATATCATTCCCCTATATTTCCTAGTAGAACATCAAGTAAAAGTATGTCAGGTATGCAACTCCTATTGTGACCTCAAAAGAAGTTATCTATTGAATGATATAGGCCATTAAGCTTTGGTGGTGTTAAAGGTTTCCCTAACAAGATTCTTGATGATATTAGGAAACTTCTACCAAAATTTACATGGAAAGATTTTGAGCTAGCTTCAGGATACCTAAATGCATTCATAGATTTGATCGGTGATTTTGAGATAAATCATGAGGATGTTGTCAAGAAATTCTTTTCCCAATCATTAAAAGAGGATGATAGAGACTAGTACTCATATTTACTAGTATGGTCTATAGCTTCATGGGATGCTTTTATGATATTATTTATTGAACAATTTTGTGAAAGAATCAGTCCCAATCAGATAAGAAAAAGATTTAGGGAAATCCAACAAGGTGAAGAAGAGTTGGTTCCTTATTTAAATCTTAGATTTATGAAAGAAATAAAAGATATTCTTGAATACTTAATACCTAGTGATGTAGAGTGTTTGATTATATGTCTTGGTGGTCTTGAAAATAAGATGAGTTATTTGATAAGGGATAAGGAACCTGCAACATTCTCATTTTGAACCTACAAAAGTCTCATTTTGTTCATTCTCACAACATAATGATTATGAACAAATTTAGAATAGACTTCAAGAATGTTTAAATGATGATGATCAAGAGTTGTTAGTTCAAAGGATGTCTAGCATAAATAGATATAAGGAGGAATCACCATAGGAGTTGTTAGAAAGGGTTTTGGATTTCTTGTTATAAATTCCTAAAAGTTTATGACTTGAAGATTCAATATGCATAGATATATTATGTGACATTTATGAGCTAGGGTTGAGTACCTTGCCCAAGGACTTGAAGCCTCAAGATATTGATTAGATAATTGATTGGATCAGAATTGTTGAGGAAGCCAAACATCACTATGAACAAAAAATAAGGTCTCAAAATAGCAAGGGCACTAACTTATTGACAAAGATCAAGAGACTTTCCAAACAATGGATAATGATGTTTCTAAGAATGCATGTCTACATAACAATATGGATATTGATATTTTCCTACTTGCAAATACTATTGTTGTATCTTTAAAAGATGATAACCAGGGTAGTGAAGATTAAAATTTTGATTTCTTGCATAAGGAAAAGAAACCTTTTTGTGAGGAAAACTTGAAGGAACCTTTCTTTCCTAAGGAATATAACTATGTCAATACTCATGAAAATTTTCCCTCACAAATAGATGAACATATTGCATGTGATGGATTCTTGCAATGTAATTCAACTATTTCAAGACTAGAGCATCCTAATGATATGATTGGTGATGAATTTTAAGACAAGAATGTTTACACTCAAAATCTAGAGCCTGAGTTTAATAAAGGGATTGGTAATGCTTGTCAGTAGGGTCCTAATTTTTCAATGTTTACATGAAGCAAAAGTAGAGATGGACATGATTATTTTTAATCAAAGTCCTAATGAGGAACAAAATCTATGTTCAAATTTTTGTCAATCCTTCACACATAATGCAGTAAACCTATCACTTAATGGTAAATTTGAATACCCTACTACTGATCATATTAATACTGAGTTAGTTGATCGATCCTTTCAAACATTTTGTTTCAAGTGGAACAATGATAACTACAAGGAAGAATCAAATTATGTCAGTGATCTTTAAAAAAAATTCCCACCAATGTTTGGGATGATATGAATGATTCCCTTTATGGGAATGATCTTTCTTTAATTAAAAATAAAAGTGCTATAGATTCTAAAAAAATGTTTTTTTAGGAAAATGGAGTATTGGGAAACATAATTGATTTATATTACTTTGATGAATATGAACACCATCTTGAACAAGAGCCCGAATATGAATTTTTCTTATTCATTGCACAAAATGAATATGATATTTTCCCTTATATTAATAGTGAGCAAACAAATTATGAGTGTGTTCACTTTCCCTGTTCAGTTAGATAAACATTTGGTGGAGTACAGTTGCAAGTTAAGTTAGATAGAATACTCCATTAATCATATGTTTCAGTTAATGATTGACCATAATTCATAGCTAGATATAAATAAGAGTAACAATGATAAGTTTATAGTGAATAGGTCTAGTGATAGAGGCATTATTAGGGGATGGGAAATTCATGAGATATTTTTAAGCCTTAGTTTGATACAAATAGTGGAAAATAAATTTTTTGATAGAGGCAAGAATTAGACCAATTTTTAGTGGCTTGGGACCACCAAGTAAAGTTGAAGCTTGGTTAAATTGCAAGGTGGATATTGATAACTTGCATCTCAGGGGAAGGCTTTAGATAGGATGGAGATTGAATCTCTCAATTTTGGTCCTTGTGGCCCATATAAAAACTGTATATAGGTTGGTTGTCCTTGTTTTTTCCTCTATGTTTGGTCTACTTCACCCATTATTATGGGATCTCACCATGATTGCAGGAGTCATGTATCCCCATCAGGAGCGAGTTATGGAACCACTCAAAAAATTCTCTTGGTTCCATTTTTTAAACTTTACATACTTGGCTTGGACCCTTGTTTTTGGCTTAAGGTTATGTTGCTTATCACTATTTTAGGTTTTGTATTGCCAAAAACCCTCACAGTTGACCTATGAGTCTAAAATATCCTTGGGCATTCTAATTTTGCATTGACCTAATGCTCCTAGTATCAAATCATTCAAGTTTCCTTTTATGCCATTGAAATCATTATTTTCAATGATCCCCTAGGTCTAGGTTTGTTGATCACGAATTGCCTTTTTAGTGTTTAATTTTTCCTTTGGCTAGACTTGATTTTTATACTTAATGACTTAAGTCTCTAGCCTTTGTTATGATGGGTCAAGTTCCCATAGGGCTAGTAGTGGTCACCTTTTTAAATCAACTTTTGCGGCATGTGCAAAATTAGGTTTTTACACTAGTATTTTGATCGTCAAGGGTTGATCACCATCATTCCTCATGCACCTATTTATTTCTATTCCTTATTATTTTATTTGCATAGGTTGTCGGGCATTAGCCACATGTATTGTGCATTAGCAGGCTTTTTCTCCTTGGAAAAGATAGTTGTCACATTAGAAGAAGATCAATGGTTGTCATTAAGTAATGTGGCACATCATAGCCACTCACCACATGGTTTTGTTGTTTTGTTTCATATTATTTTTTTTAAAATGGGCTAGCGGTGATAGCCATGTGTCATGTCTATAGTGGGACCCATGCTTCTGAAAGGCCAGTGTGTGTAGCTTTGAGAAAGATTAACAATGGACACCACAACACTTTCTTTCATTAGGAGTGTTCCCCACATTCCCATTTATTTTCTTTCTTCAATAAAATAACCACACGGGCTAGCAGGAAAGACGACATCTTCCACTTCATGGAGGGACCTACCAGACTATAGGATGGAATGAGTTTCTAGAGAATAGAGATCAATGGTTGATGGCAGATGACATGGGTCGATCTGACCACTCCTTACCATCCCATGGAGGGCCCACTTGTGTCCCATATTTTTTAGTGGGCAAGTGGGAAAAATGCCACATGGAACATTTCAAAGGCTTAGATGGATTCAAATGGAGATAAGGTGCTGCTAAAATATTGGCTGAGATTGTTCTAAGATAAAAATGGTGCTAAAGTAGATCTAATTCTTGGGCATGTATATAAAATTTGGGAAATATTTTTACGGCCATCAAATCTGTTAGGAATTGGCACACATTGGAAGGTAAAATTGAAATATGTATGGGCTATATTATGAAGTTAAATCATGATTTCTCCCCATTGTCTTACTATGATGAAATGTAAGTAAACTAATTCCCACGGGTGAGCAGGTAAATGTGATATGATAGGTTGTGTTAAATGCTAAGAGTGTGGTTAATATGCAAGCAAAGTGAATGCTTATCTCACTTGAGTTTTCTTATTATGGAGAAGCATCAACTGCATGCATTAAATTTTATCATAATTAATCATTCTAATTGATTATCTGTTGATCCACTTTAAGGTATGATCGATGACTGAGGTTCAAAATTAGGGTAATTGATTACTTGTACCCTCACACAAGCCTTCTCAGAAAATTAATGTAGAAACTCTCTAGTTTCTCTATTCAATGAATATCACCTACTTGTTATTCTCACCATTCTATTGTTTGTGAGAATTAAGAGTCTTGGAGTGAGGTGTGTGAAGTTTTCTGAAGTAGTTGTAGAATTCAAGCTTGTTATTTCTAAGTTGGGTGGTGTCTTTGTCCTAATAAAATTTAATAAGTGTTCAATCAAGAAATGGGTAAGATAAGTGTGTCTATCAATCTAATCCTAAGGTCTAGGAGACTCAAATCTCTTGATTCTTAGGGTGATTCTCCCCATAGTGAGAAAGATATGTCTAAAATCCCTGTGACTCCAAAGAAGAAAACAAGATTTGTCAAGAAGTTTGCACGGGGTTTTCTCATGTGTGCTTATCATATAAGAAGCTAAATTATCTTAGAGGAATTGGTCAAGGGAAAGGAGAATAAAATTGATAGGCTTGAGAGGCAAGTTGTGGGAAAGAATAAGTATCATCGGGCTTAAATGGGATGTTATCTTTCTCCCATTGAAGTCTCAAATGATTCTTCTAATAGTGGAGCTAAAATTGGTTCAGGTTACCACCAGTATCTCATGGCCATGATTGATTTAATTGATTCCGAGGATGAGGTGGTGATGGCTACTCAAATTTTGATAAGGAAACCAAGTGGGAAAACTTAGTTTGTTGCTAACAAGGAAAAGTAGTGTCCAACTCCCTTTTTGAGCTACCTAGTTTTTGGTCCTTTGTGCTACATCATTGTGATATGGATCTCTATTTATTTATGGCTTCATTGTTGATGGTGACATTTCCTAGTTTAGTGTGAACTTGCATGTTTTTGATACTATGATGGTGATGGTTTTCGAAGACTAATGGGTCTTCTCTAACTAATAGTTTTTTGGAGTTTCTCTTTTCACCTACCTTTGTCCTATAAATGATTAATTGTAATTTAACTAATTGGGAAATATTGTCACATTTTTGTGAAATTAATTTTGAAATGAAAGTGAAATTTAGATGTAATTTAGATCGATGCATGCTGCTCCCTTGTCTTATAAAAGCTATTTTAAGGCTAATTATGAAGGAGGTAAGTGGGTAGTTTTCTTTAAAGGGGTTATACACAGAGAAAAAATGGATACTAAATTTTCTAGTAATATGTTTTAGGGAGAAGAGTTAGTCAATATGTATATGGTTCTTTGATAATGACAATGATGATACATATAGCAGAATAGTATAAAGTTTCTACCTGTTGCTCTCCTATGTATAAATTATATAAACTATGAATAATATAATCAATGGTTATCTTATTTTCCTATGTTGGTTTTCAATAGATGTGTTGTTCAATTCTTGCTTATCAATTCAATGAATGTATGTAAATTCTTGAATATAATAGTGGGTTTGAAATAAATTATGCATGAGGATGCTAGTAAAAAGTAAATTATAGAAATGATAAGTGGGAATATTGTAATACAATATTTTAAAGGATTTGGATATTGTCAAATATAAAATTTTCATACAATCATGTGGGTATTTTTTTGACTCTATTCCAAGAATATGGTACTGGTTTAGCAAATTAATTATACTCCAGTTGTGGTGACCAATTCAGCAGCTAGTCACAAAACTAAAATCAACTTGAAAATCTCTTTCTGGGTGTGTGTGAATCTTAATGAATTACATATTCTCATGTTAAAAGTTAGTCACTACCATGAATGCTAATTAGATCTTTAGGGTATTTTGTATATTAAACATTTAATGAGAATCATTCTTTTATTCTATGTTTGGTACCTAGACACACTAGTATCTATAAGCATAGTATTTAGGATTACCTTCCTGGGTTTTACAGAGCTCAAAGTAAAGAAGTAAATGCCTAAGAGCCCTTACTTATGTGTTGGCCAATCCTTTCCCTTATTGATAATTGAATTGCAGAAAGTTTATAGGTATGTGGTAAGAATAAGTTTGGTTCTTAAAAAATCACCAACACTTAGTCAAACAATCTTTAATCCCAGTGGATGACATTCTAGAAAAAAAATGGTGTGTGACATCGTAGTACCCAAATAACCCTAGTACAATGATATTTATGCTTTCCCACATGATAACATCCTACCACCCAATTTGACTCATAACCAACAAAAATATTTCATTCAATCCACTTCCCGTTACACAATCATATAGGATACACATTATCATAGAGGATATGATGGTACTCTCCTTTGTTATCTAAATGAATCATAATCTCATGTTGCATTAAATGAAGTGCATAGTGGTGTTCGGGGGAGCCATACTAATGGGATAGCCTTGGTAAAGAAAAATCTCAGAGTGGGTTATTATTGGCCAACTATGGAGCATGACACTTGTGAACGTGTCAATAAATGTGTACCATGTCAGCAACATATAGATCTAATTCATGCTCCTACACAAGATCTACAACTTATGATTGCACCATGGCCTTTCTCACAATGGGGTCTCAATTTAAATGAAAAGATTTATCCTCCCTCATCGGATGGCCATACCTTCATAGTAACTACCACTAAATATTTTACTAAGTGGGTGGAAGAAATTCCACTTTCCTAAATCACTGGAATTTAGATATCCAAATTCATCCTCTACTTTATTCTTTGCAAATATGGTATCCCTTCCACTATGATCACCAAAATGACAAACCTTTCAAGAACTAGTATATGCAACTTTTATGCAAAAAATATCACATCTAATATTGTTGGTTAACACCCTATTACCCCCAAGGTAATGGATAAGTTGAAGATAACAACAAAACCCTTAACAAAATCCTTAAGAAGGTCATCAATAATACTAGTCATGATTGGAACATCCACCTTAATCCAACCCTCTAGGCTTATCGCACATCCATCCACACCCCTACCAGTGCAACCCCATATTCCCTTGTCTATGGTACAAATGCCATCTTGTCAATAGAAGTCAAGATCCCAAAACTTTGTATCTCTCTAAAGAATTTGATCAGTTATGAAGATGCTTGTGTTGCATGGTGGAATTAGCTAGAGCTTCTAGATGAGAAGAATCTCAAGGCCTACAATCATCTCGAGGCATATTAGCATTGACTTATGATGACCTATAATAACAAGGTTTGTCCTCGTCAATTCCAAGTTGGTGATTTAGTCCTCAAAGAGAACCAATGTACCCAACAAGATTGAGAAAAGAAAGGGAATTTTGAAGCCAATTGGTTGGGTCCATATGTCATTATTGCAAAGTATGGTTCTCAAAATATCAACTTGCTACACCTAAGGGAGAACCCTTTGAACAACCCATCAATGTCATCCATCTAAAGCAGTTTTATACTTGAGTCATTTGGGTTACCTATTGTGTGATCTCACAACACACCTAGTTTTTCCCCTTGGAAAAATGTGGACCCCCTTTTCTTTTCCTTTCCTCTATTCTATTTTGCTTTTGTTTGCTTTGGCATCGTTCTATAGCTTGGTTCATTGTTGATCCCACTTTCAATTTCACTTGGCCTTTTTTGTTTATCTTTTTCCTTCCCAAATTTAGTGTTTTGGTCTTTCCATAAATATTTAACATATTACCATAAACTAGAATCTTGGAGTCCTACATTTGCACCAAGGTGAATTGTATCTTTATTTGGTCCTAGCTCCACTCAGTATTTCATTGACTACAGTCATCAATGCTATTAGTATCCTTTTTATTGGAGTTTAGTATTTAATTATTTCCTTTTCTTTTCCTTATTCAGAAGTTGGAAACTAGAGAGTCTATTTTGAAATTTGTTAATCTCTTTTGAACCTAGTTGTCTCTTTCTAAAGCTTAAAGGTAAATTCCTAGATCCTAGTGTTTCCTCTTAAACTCAATACTGAAAAGCCTCAATCCTAGTGATTACAAATTGATCACATATCTTTAATGACCTATACCTCATAGAGAATTAGTGTGACATCTTATTACCATGCATAATCATCATGCCATCTTTCTCCTCTAGTAGTGAGCCCGTTCAAAAATCTAGGTGTTCATGATTTGAGCCATACTCCATAATGATTGCACCTTTATTCAAGGAATTAATGTTAAATAAAAAGTAATTAATGAAGGTGGGGAACTACCTATGTACTTGCCATGACCTCAAGCATGCAGTTGCTTTTGTAACACTCCACTTCACATCATGCTACAAATTTGCAAAGGACATTGAAAGAACAAAATGACACTAGCATGCAAGGAGAGGTAAATTTCAAGAAACCAAGAAAAAAAGCTACCAAGGGTTTTTAAGTAATCATCATCAACTAGAACTAGGTATGTCTCTAATAACTAACACTGTATTTCTGATTTTCAAGCTAAAAAGATATTCATAATGAACACACCAAAGAAAATGCATACTTCTGATGCAAGGCTAGGAGATGAATTCAAATACTAGAATTCGCAAGGCATACCAATTAATGTGGTGGTTACAGACACTCATATGGGATGGTCTTTTGATATTGAAATCCATTAATGGGTATTACAAGAAAATGCCTCTCAATGTACCAAGATCATTGCTGCAAATGTATTACTTTTAGTAGGAGGGTTTCCACCAACAATGGAGGCCCCTAAATTAGTTATGTAATGTATGAATTACTACAACCAAGCCAAAAGGGTTTTTGAGAAAGAAGGGATAATTTATGTAGACCTCTCACTAAAAGGAAGAATCATATACACATTTGGTCTCCCTATTTACACACAAATGTACAATGTTGATATGATAGTAAAGGGAAAAATGTATTAGAATGTCAAAGAATGCAACAGAGAAATTATGAGTACCTAATGGTGCTAAGAACTGATTATACTATAGACCAAAGTAATTTAGAAGTCTATGTTCAACCAAGAAATGTAAGATATTATAACTTTTCTAAGTAGAGTAGCTGGTTTAAGAGATGCAAGCAAATTTGAACTGTAGATGTTCATAATAATATCCAACCTAATGGAAAGTCATATGCAATTGCATTGGGGAAAGCTTATAAGTGACAAATTATATGAACGAATAACAACATTTCCAAAAACTAGTTACTTTTATATGTCATCATATGTTATTTACTCTTGTACCATGAGAGACTGCAAGCAAGAGATGAAACAAATTGGTACTTTTGGGCACAAAGATAGGAAATGGTTTGATATATGCATATTTACCCTAGATCACCATTCATGGATATAAAGATAATTTCTTGAAAGTCAATGATCTTTTCTCTATGAAACTGGTCAAAACAATGGAAAGTGATAAAGCTAAAAGAATGTCCCTAGAAGAAAAAAGTGTAATTCAACCAATGGGAGCCTAGTACATTCAATTCCCTACTTACTCCTACATTAGGGTGGAGGGATTTGATGGAAATCCATTCATGTTGCCTAGGTACCCAACAGATAAAATTGTTTTGTTAAAATTGGTGAGACAGTTGAAACCATCTTAGGCTCTTTATAGCCATGCTCACAAGAAGGCCTCTTTTAAATTCCCCATTGTGATAGGAAATTATAAGTGTAATGTAATCAAAGTGGCTACCTTGTGTTAAGAAGAATTAAGAACATATAATTTTTATGATTTACCACTTTAGAGAATATATTATGACATTGAGGGAAATAATTCCAAGAATATAGTTGGCTATTGTGCTCATGTACCACATTTAGAAGATTATTGGATCAATTGTGAAGACAACCACATAGTAATAAGAAGAAAATATGAAAGATTGTCTGTAAAATCTGCTTAGATTATCAAGCTTCATGACATCCAAGATCAGTTGGAAGAGGATGATGAAAAAGTCTTGAATAAATTTTATAATGAAGATAGGGTATATGATGAACCCATCCCAGATCCAGGTTATGATTATGAAGATAGGACATCAATTGATGAGTTCCCTAGACTAGTTTTAGTGTATACTCAACATTGGATTGATGATTTTTGTAAAGCTTTGAGAGAAAAAGCAATCAAGCCCACATTCTTAGAAGACAAAAGATGGAAGCAAAGAGATGAAACACTATTTAAGATTGGAGAGCCTACTACTAAGAGAAGGAAAACTAGTAAGGTGTCTTTGAGTATAAGAATTGAAAAAAGAACCCTTGAAGTTTCAAGACAAGAAATTCCCATGAAACCATTTGACAAGCAGAAATATGTAGAAATAGGTAAAGATAAATCAAAATTAAAACCCAAAGGTGCATCTTCCTCTACAATGAAACCAAGAACTAAACTGGTTATTGATGAAGAAGTAGGAGTAACAAAAAATGTTGGTACTCAAACCAGGTCTATGTCTCAAGGTGCTACAACACTGTTTACTTCTCCTCCTTCTATTAACATGGCTAGTATGAAACAAGCATTGGGAGGAACTCCTATGGTTTTGGAGGAAATTTTTGAAGAAGATGAAGCTAGAATTAAAAAATAAATGGAAAAATGGGGTGGTATGTGAAAGAAAAGAAGTCTAAAGACAAACCCATGGTACATTCAATGACAGAAGAGATTCAAGATACAAGTTTGAATCCTATAAATGTTGAAGAAGAATAGTTTATACAAGGAACACTAACCTCAGAGGTGGGAAACCCTAATATCCTTGAGATAGAAATAGGGGAGACTACAGAGCAAGATCCTATTGATGAAAGTGTGGAAGATACTTTTAATTCCCAACCTTCACTCGGGAATGTTCCAAATGTTAATGAATAGTCACAGGTCTTTGAAGAACTAGAGAAAGGCCATGTTGAAATTGAAATTGAAATTGAGAAAGAAGAAGCTACAAAGTTTTTAGGTGATGGAATTGAAAATGACGAAAACCCTAGTGTAGCAGAGAATAAAGAAAGTAATGTCTAGAGAGAAGAGGTTGAACATCTAGATAGATAGGAAAATATAATTCTTCAAACAAAGGATTAAGTGTTAAACCCTACTAATCGTGAATCTATGCCAAAAAATTATTAAGGAAATTCCCATTTCAGAGGGTGTGATAGATCAAAGAGAAGAAGATCCTAAATCAAGTGGAAACTAGGAAAAAATAAATATTACATAGGTAGAGTAAAGTGATGATACACCTAATTGATTGATCAGGGAATTGGCTTCCCCAACGGAAGTAGAAATATTGCCTCTAAATCTTAATAGTTTTATATAGGAAGTAGATACTCCTAAACCTAGGCGCGGAGAAAAAACAAAACATGTCCTACAAAGAAATTTAAATAGTAATAGAGTCATCCATATAGTCACTCCAATAGTTGATAAAGATAGACATGAAATAGTGCCTAAGGAGTACAAGATAACAAGTATTAATCTTGGAGGAAAGAGTTAGAGGAAATAAAAGTGAATATGAATGCTACTATTTCCAAAGTGTGGAAATACAAACAAAAGAAAAGAGAATTGAAAGAATGGGTTGATACCTTGGAGCATTTTATAAATTCAATAACTTTATCTAGTCATGCACAACTTGAATTACCCCAACATCAAGCATTGATGTCACAAGAACAGGTGGATGAAATCACAATAGTTCACCACAAAATGAATATATTTGAAGAATGGATTTAGTACTAGGTAAAGCAGGATGAAGAATTCATTACAGATGCAATAGGGAAGAACAAGGAAGCATACTTCCAATTAGAGAAGTCAAAAATATTTTAAAATGAATGTGAATTTTTCCAAGAGCAAGTTATTGAAGAAAGGCGAAACATTGAAATTCACATGCAAGTAAATATCCAAGAATTAATACAACGAAATGTAATTTTAGAACAAGAACCTCCATTTCCAAAAAAATTAAAGTAATTGAAAGGGGAAGGTGACATGTTAAAACAATGCATTGAAGGATTTGAAAAGGTTACTGTTGAATGTAGAAAATTGATTGATTAAGATTAAGAGTATATTGAAATGCTATCACATCAAGGTTGTGATCCCTAGACATTAGGATAGGAGGGTAAAGAAGCTAAATACTTAAAAGAATGGATTGAAAGAATAAATAGATATCTTGTTTAGTTGTTAACACAAGAGGTCATTGATGAAATTATAGTGTAGGAACACTATAGCCAAATATGAAGCAGATAAAGTACAGAGAAATGGTATGATACTCTAGGTATCTGAAGAATATACTAGGCTCAAACTCACATGGAGTGTAGTATAAGGGATTTCAAAAGAACATATGCATTGAGCATTAAATGTTTTAGAGAGTACTAGTTGAAGAAAGGTGGAGAAAGAATCCCAGAGCTTGAGTTTTGAGCGAGGAAATGGAGAACCAAATACTAGACACTGGAAGTGTGATGGAGGTTTTCTTTTTTTGCAATTTTGATTTTGCAAGTTGATCCCAGTCCTGGTGGATATTCCTCATTCTGGTATTTTGGAAAGCAGCTGATAGCCTTGACATATGTGAAGTGTTTCATGTTGGAGTATAAATTAAAAGTGTTGCTACTAACAAAGTCAAAGCTTTGACTTTGTCTAGAATATTCTAATGACAATTTGAAAATGCCATGTGCTACATTTTAATTTGTTGTTTATGACTCTCTAGATAGACTTCAAGTTGAACTTTTGAGGCCTTGTTCCTATAAAAGGTTGTTTCTTGCTTTATTTTTATTTTAAATTCATAATTTGTCAATGTCAGAAGAGCATAAAACTTTTTCAAGTTTTGTTCTTTTTTTCCTATTTTCTGAACCATTCTGACATAAAAATTTGTATGCACATATACATTGATTAATATCATATCCAATTAGATATATACCTATCTAATGTATCTTTTTTAGTTACTTTTTTGAGTTCAACCAAACAAGACTGTATGTTGTGCCATTTAAGGGTGAATATAGAACCTACTCAATGTCTAGAAATGAAACCCATCTCTTTAAAATTTTGTACCATTTTATATGTAGCTATGAAGCAATCTAGTGAAGTATAAAGTGGTTTGCTCTATTTTATTTGATTCTTTGGGGCATGCATAGAGAATAACTAGGAGAAAATTTTAATTTTAGTATTTTCATGCTTTATTTTAGACTAGGTGTTTAAATTCTTGAAAATGTTCCAAAATATATGGAATTTTATTGAAAATCTTTCATTTTCTATGAAATTGTGGAATGCTTAATGCTAAATCTACGTAAGTGATAGCAAAGAATTTGCAATGTTCATGAGATATTATTGTAAATTTTTCAATTTCATGATGTTATTTTGTGAATGAAGTAGAAATTTTGTGTGAAATGTTTATGATCCTTAACAAAACTATAAATAATTGTGGTACCTTTGATATTAACAACAATATCACATCAATACCCGAGAGCCACCCTAGTGTAATCATGACCTAGTTATTGGAGACTTGGGATTGAACTAAAGCCAATATTTTCCTATTAAAGCATAATTCCCCTTTAGGTTGTCTTTGTTCCATATCTTTCAAGAAGGATAGACTCCTTGTGGTCTTGTTTGTAAAGAATTTATTCACCCTATTCGCTATGAGTAAAATCATCTTCAACATTACCCTACCTAGAAAAATACCAAAAAATTAAAAACTCCACAAAATTACAAAAAAATAAAATAAATGAAATAAAAATCCAAAAACAATAAAGATAAATAATACATTCTATGGTGAAAACCACCCTTGGTGGTGCCTTGGATAAGTATGATTGGCGAAAACCTAAAAAAAGGCACCATTCATAAAGGGATTAATCATTATCTACTTTGTGTATCACTTTCCTACATGCTTGCATTTCCATCTATCCTATTTCCATATCCTATCTTACCATCCTATTACATCCATCCCTTATCACCCCCCTATCATCCAACACGTTGTATATTCTTATTGAGCATTGGATGATTTTGATCTACTATCCTAAATATAGACCTTCTCATCACCTATATAGTGGTGTCATTTCATCAATATTGTTTCTACATCTAGGATCCTCCATCGTGTCTCTTATCTCTAGGTTTCGTGCATCCTTAGTCATTTTTGTCAAACTATGCTACCTCTATGATTTCATGTAGGCAAGGCCATCTTTGATGATCCCACAAGGATTTTTCCATCCTTGTTTCAGTTCTCATCATCCTTATGAGTCTCCATCATCCTCTTTCCACTTTATCCATCATCATTCATTAGTCTTTTATCAAACTACAAGGTCTCTGCAATTTCACATAGGCAAGGCTAATCATTTGATTAGCCTACAAGACCCTAGGTCTATCCTTAGGGTGTGTCTTGGCATTGTGTCATGTCATCAAGTATGTCCATATCCAACTAGTTCCTCACAACAAAATTCATTGGTACTATGTGCTTCAATCCATTTTTAGTATCCTTAGTCATGTCGATAAACTAGTCTACCCTCCATGTTTGTTCTTAAATGGATGTATCCTTCCTTAAACTAGACCACATCAATCTCATTCACCTATTGGTTCTCTGGAAAATAATATTTTAATTTTTTTGTGATTTTTTGGTGCTTTTGGTATTTTGTTTAACATTTGAGCCTCTTATTATATCTTTTTAGGGTTGCCATGATCCATCATATCATGCTGCACTTTGAATGGTAAACATAGGGTCATATGTTTTTTTCTATGTGATCTTGTCTTCCTAGTTGTCCCACGTAGTACCCACCAAGACCCCTATGGTCTTGTGTTACACTAGGGCATCCTTTGTTCTTGTGGTTAGTCCAACATCAGGCCAAACCAAAGCCTGGGTGTTAGGATAACATTTTTGTTTATTGTATTAATCCTATGCATTCAACACTATTCATCCTTGGTTCTTCATACCCTTGCATATCATGTCCTATGTTATAGCAACATTCAATGCTCCTAATATGATACAATGGCATTATATTTTCATTTCATAATTACTCCCATTGCATTGTATCTATCCCTCATCCATTTTCCCTAGCCTAAGGTCATTGATTTTTGGTTGTGCAAATGTTATTCCCCCACCTATTCTTCCTATTAGGGGCCCTTCAGTTTTGGAAAGGTGCACTTCATCACCCATCATTATTCATTTACTTTTTGAATGTCCATTTTCATTTAATTTCATTCCATTCCACTGCATTGCATTATCATTTTCATCAATTCCATTGTCCATTTCATTATCATTCCATTAGGATTCACTATCATTTTATTTAATTGCATTATCTATTTCATTATTATTCCATCTAGATTTATTATCATTTCATTTTGTATAGTCATTATCATATTCTATTAATTTGTTTATATTAACATGTATTTGTTATTATAAGTATCTTAAATCATTTTTCATTATCATTTCATTTCATTGCACTATCATTTTCATTATCCTTTTAAGTAGTTTAGATTAATAAATATTTGTTATTATAAGCATCTTAAATCCATTGCATTCCCATTTTAGTATCATTTTAAGTTTTTTAGATTAATATATATTTTTTAGTCTAGGCATATTCAATTCATTTCATTGCATTCCCACTTTCATTATCATTTTTAGTTGTTTAAAATTCTTATTTTAAGCAACTTAATCCATTGCATTAGGTTCATTTCATTACAAGAATCTCATTACATTACATTCACATAGTAGTTCATCCATAACATTATGTATAACATACATTCATAATTAAAAATTACAATTTCCATCCATAATATACACATATCCATCTCATAAACCATACATCTTACTTAATAAATCACACTCACATTGCCACCTACATCACAAACCATTAGTATCATATCGATACCATAAATCATAAAATATTAAATCATAAATCATCACATCCTACATCACATAGTGTTAGGCATAATACACCTCATCCATATCATACATGCCATCATAAATGCAATTACCATCATCATCACGTGCATTCATCATAATCAAAATCATACACATATGTATAACAAATATTAAAAAATCACATATGAATCATATATAGGGTATGTGCAGGATCATGATGGGCCAAAAAATGGCCATATGATAGGTATGTGTAGGGTATGTGGCTAATGACTTTTATTTACCCAAAATTGATGAAACGAAAAAGTTTTTTAAAGGAGATTCTTTTCTTTCCACCAATATAAATTATGCTTTACTTTGAATTTAATAAATAATTATTATTCATTTCTATTTGAATTACGACTAAAGTCCTCATTGATAAACTAATTGAAAAACATTTATAGCTTTCAAATGCTATCAAATTTTTTGAATCTAAAACATGCATCAAATTCTATGATTCATATACTATAGGTTTAAAAAAATAAAAATGAATTTTATGAAGTTTTGACCAAGTTAAGGTGGTTAGACATACAAGTTTTTAGATTTTTTAAAAGTTGTAATAAAAAATTCATAATTAATTATTTACTTGGAAGACAATTACAAAAAATATGCATCACATCGAGACATGAGTCCTCTACTTATATCTAAAATATTATAAAAAAATATTATCATTTTATTGTGGTTAGGGTGGTTAGACAAACACCTACTTATTTTTTCCTGAAATTTAAGTACTACTACATTGAAATTTCAAATTTTCAGCAAATAGATTTTTTTTCAAATAAACCTAGTAGTTTAGAAACTACATTCAATTTGCTACAAATTCCATTCTTACATATTTATGAAATAATATAGATAACTTATTCAAATTTTAATTTCAAGTTTCCTAATTCTTCTTTTTCTATTTTTTTTGCCACTTAAGGGCTTGTTTTTTCCATGATGATCCTACGCATACCCTATAGAGCATTGTTAACATTCATCATAGGGTGATCCCACAATAGTGGTTTACACTTTATAGGAGATCCTTTTTCTTGCTAAAATCACATATTTTTAGAAAATATAATGATTTAAACCTTGAAAGGTTCCATTTAAAGGATTCCAATTCAATAGGGTTTGATCAAACCATGTTAAATCCAACCCCCTTAGATAGAACCTTGCTAGTTTTAAACTATACCTATAATGGAGTCTCCTTTATACTATCAAAATGCTAATTAAAAAAAAATTCTGATTCACCTTTTTGGGGATCAAATGAATTCATTTAAAATTTATTAAGTGGGTATGTGCAGGATCATCATGGAAAAAATAGGCCCTTAAGTAGTAAAAAATTTAGAAAAATCAGAGCTAGGCAACTTGACATGAAAATTTGAATAAGTTATCCATCTTATTTCAAAAATATGTAAGAATAGAATTTGTAGAAAATTGAATGTAGTTTCTAAAATAATAGGTTTCTTTTAAAAATTAAAAAAATCTATTTGGTGAAAATTTGAAATTTTAATGCAGTAGTACTTAAATTTCAGGGAGAAAATAAGAAGTAGGTGTCTATCTGACCACCCTAACCACAATAAAATGATAGTATTATTTTATAATATTTTATATATAAGTAGAGGACTCATGTCTGGATGTGATGCATATTTTTTTGTATTTTTCTTCCAAGTAAATAATTAATTATGATTTTTTTATTACAACTTTTTAAAAAAAAAGAACTCGTATGTCTAACCACCTTAACTTGGTCAAAACTTCATGAAATTCAATTTTATTTTTTTTAATCCTATAGTATGTGAAGCATATAATGTGACACATGTTTTGGATTCAAAAAATGTGATACCATTTGAAAACTATAGATATTTTTCAATTAGCCTATCAAACAGGACTTTAGTTGTAATTCAAATAGAAAATGAATAATAATTATTTATCAAATTCAAAGTAAAGCATAATTTATATTTGTGGAAATTTAAGAATATCCTTTGAAAACTCTTTTCGTTTCATCAATTTTGGGTTAAAAAAAGTCATTAGCCACATACCTTACAAATACCTATCATATTGCCACTTTTTGGCCCATCATGATCCTACACATACCCAAGTATGTAGTCCTTATTATAAGCTTCCCAAAAATTATAATTTTAAATAAAATTAATTTGACTTTATATTTATTTTTTATTTCTTGTGAATGTAGGTTTTTAACTAAAAATCAAACTCTTTGTTCTGCATATGTGGAAAAATAGCATATTATCAAAAGAAAATTGAAAAATATCAATGCACTAGATATGGTGTCCCTGATCCAACAAAAGAAATAAAATTAAATTTTGATACATAAAAAAAAAGTTATGTTTTAGCTAGTAAATCATGTCTAAATTATAACTGGTTTGAATTTGAAACTTAATTAAGAAAAAAAATATTCAATCAAATGTTATGAAACCAATTCCATGCACTAGATATCATAGTTACAAATCTAAATTAAAAAAGTTGGAATTTTATCCTTCATAGAAAAAAAGTTGTGTTACCTTGTAACTTCACTCTTTAAAAATGGTGTTTACTATTAAAAAGTATTTTTCAAATGGGATGAAAAAAGAAGTGCAATTTGATTCCAAAAAAAAATGAAAAAAATATATTTAGAATCTGTCACAAATCACTAGTATGCATCATCTTCAAATTCCTCATAGTTTAGCTGCCATAGGTGCCCAAAAGTGAAGATTTAGTTAAAAAAAATTAGTTCAATGTCCAATTGTGGCCAAAACATGTAATCTAGTACATTGTTGGATCACCACATATCATATCATGTGTGTGTGTGTGTGTGTGTAAAAAACAATATACAGTGTCCCTCACATAATATATCATAAAGTCTATAATAAAAGTCTATTTCCATAGTCCATATAGTGTCCATCACATAATAAAGTACTGGTGCATAAGAGTCATAACATACATATAGATACATTTGACATGTCATGGTGTCTTAAATCAATAAAGAATAAACAAATAAATGAATTTGCTCAAGAATATATCCAAAAGAATTTGTATGCTAACTTTGCATCTATATACAATATTCATAGTGTATCTATCAAAAACTGGGGACCCCATACCTCTTAGCCCCGTCAACCCTGACCTCCACCTCCAGTGCTCACTGCATCTAATCACTGGGGTGAACCTAGATCCCTCCTCATCTCTCTTGATCTAGATGGAGTTACTAAGTTTGATCTGGATGGTCCTGACTATGTTGTTGCCCTCCCAAACACCTTAGAGTAGGTTGGAGCTCTCCATGTTGAATTTGGAACTACATTGTAATATAACTCCATCAAATAACCCACCTCCTGGGTGCTCTAGGATCTAAGGGATTCCCTCTCTCACATGTACCAATCTCTATCAGTGTGTATCCTACGATGCTCTTGTGCCTAGGCCTCATGTGCCAATCTATAGCTCTCCACCTATGCCTCTACCCTATCAGCACATGATAGCACCTCATCCATCTCCCTCTGGCTCCCATCATCACCTCTTGCAACCTTTATGGCCTCTACCCTCCTCATGGCCTCATCCCTCTCTACTCGATATGTTTGTGCATGGGCTTCTGCTTGCTAGGCTAGATGTAATGTGTCATCCCTCACCCTATGCATCACCTCAAATAGGATATGAGCCCTCTCCAAATATATTTGATCCTACCACACTAGTCTTGATGCCTCATCCCTCTCTCCTTAAGCATCCTCCAATAACCCATATAGCCTCTCCATCTTCTGTCATAGCCTTTCTATCTCTACCCCTGCATCCATCCCAATATCCTACCCTCCCTCTCCTACTCTCAACTATCAACCTCCAACAATAAACTTTCCCTCTCCACCTCAGATTGCCTTAGTTAGTGTTGTAAGATACCAATCTACACCTTTGCTCCTACCAATCTAACAACTAATCCCTTTGCAGGTGGGGCCTCATACACCACTAAGGCCCACTTGGCCACCTCCAAAATCTTTGCATCCACATCCATGGCCTCCCTATCCTCTACATAGACTACCTCCTCATCTCCCCTCACCCCATCCACCCTCTATCTCCTTATCAACCTCTCCAACACCTCCTCATCTCCAAATCCAATGGTTGGCTTGATCGGATCCAGTGTAGTAATCCTTAATGGAAATCTGCCCTGCCACCATGCAACATATTGGTTGGTGACACTTGGATAATCCTACCATCCTCTCCTCCCCCATCTTTCCTCCTCCAACTTCTCTTAGTCTTGTCTAGCTCTAGAAATGGCACTACCTACCTCCATACTACCTCTTGTACATAGTCCATATGAATCTCACCTCAGGAAATGACATATCTTGGTGGATGCCAAACTATCTCATGACACGGTCTTGCCTATATAACTCAATGGTATATGAGTCCCATCCAATTTGATAACACTGTCTAAACATGAAAGTCCTATATAATTTGTCCTTAGAACTCCAGTCTCTAAACTCCCTTTTGATATACAAAATCCATACGATATAATCTATGGTCAAATCATCAAACACCCACCTTCAGTAATCCAAACTCCCCACATGTGTATAGTGTAGCATCCCACCATAATAAAATGCTACAAGAAGTCCCTTTACATGTTGATGTGGCATCAAAATGTTAGGCTTGGTAATTCAAATGTGTTCACATTCCCAAAATGGTAGTAGGGTGATATGGGTAGCATTGAATCCTCCCCTATAACAAACCATATGCATGTGTCCGTAGATCTATTCCAATATGTAGGGGCTCCACTAAAACACTCCTAGTCTTCTCTTAATGATGTGTTGAATCACCTCAATCATCTTGAGGCTGAAAAACCTCCCACTCCTATCTGGTAGAAGGATCCCACTAATCAAGTCACATAAGAAGAATGGAAATGAAGGTGTAGTCTCAATGTAGGCATCTATCTCTAGATAAATCCCATGGTAGGAGAGGTTTGTTGTCCTAAACATAGCTATAAATCTACACTCCAATGGTTTTCTCCCTACCCTACTCACCAAATGGCCTCAAATAAGTAGCCATAAAATCCTCCATAGTCCTCTAGTGTCATTGTCATCTCCCCTATGGAAAGGTGGAAACTGCTAGTCTTCAAGCTCCATCTCTCTATCATCACAGACAATAAATGATTGTGTTCTCATATTGTTGGGAAGGATATCATGTGCAACAATCCCACTAGTCCAAAGTCTCCATGTATGCCTCTATGAATCCCTCAATCGCGAGCCCAGCCAAGTGCCTCTCCTATTTCCATATAGTCTTAATGCTTTGCATTCACTCAAATAATTTTTCATCTTTTCTCTTATCATTTTCTTTCTACCCCCTCTCTTTTTCATCTTTTCCTTTTTTTTTGCATAGGTTCACCTTTTTTCAACAGATTTTCCTTTTTTCCCTTGGGAGCACATTCACCTTGGTTCCCTAAGAGCAAACTCACATTCACCTCTACAATTCCTTTATCTGTCAGGTAATTTTACTTTTTCCTTTCCTTAATTTGGGCAAAGGTGCTCCTACCTTTCCCTTCAGTTTGACAAGTGCACACTCACCTTTTCCCTAATAGGTGATCTCGAAATCACCCCTTGAATCACATGTCCTCCCCTATAGTGTCACACATTCACCCCTTATTTTTGGTGATTTTCCAATCACCTATTTCAGTTCACAATTGCCCCTATAGTTGCACATTCACCCCTTTTGCACCACACATTTGCTTCTTTTCACATAGAGGAAAATGCACTTTCATGTATGGGAAAATCTAACCTCCCGCAGTGCTCCCATTTTTCCCAACATAACCTACCTAACCAAAAAAAAAACATCAAAACAAGTGCAAAATTGACAAATTCAAATGACAAAGTTAGTTATCGAAGCCTACATGTTGGGGTAGGGCTCGTAGATAGTAAAATTTGTGAACTATGTCTACCCAATGGAATATCTCCTCATCATCCATCTCACATGCTTGGACACTTGTCTCTCACTCTCAATCACCTCTCACTCTCTCTTCTAATCACTCTTTCCCACATATGCATAATGAAAACTAAGTGAATAGTAACTTCTCAAATTTACTATTTATAGGTTTTTTAGATTTTGACGCTAAGTAGCCTTACTAATTTTTGGGTATTTTTAACATTTTTAATCTTTTTTCCCCTTTCTTCTATGGATGACCATTCACACCGCGTTTCTCCATTTTCCTTCATTCAAAATCCTTTCTTCATGGTTTTTTGTCCTCTATTGCATTATACCCTTTATTTCTCCCTATTAAGAAGTTGTCTAGGGCCCCTTTTCTTCCTCATCCAGCCTCTCAAGGGGTCATACACTACCATATTTCTGCATTCCTCTTCCCTATACATTTCCCTGCAATAGTCATCTACACTTTATTTTTCCTTTGAAACACTATTATTCTAACAATATTTTAAAGAGTGGAAAAACATAGACACCTGAATTTGACCACCCCCACATGGTCAAAATCGACCTTATATCCTTTCATCTTGTGTCCCTAAGCCATATTGATCAAATAATTTATTTTTTGGTTGATATTTCATTTTTTCCCTAATGTCCCCTAAGGTATTTAATTAATCAATTCAATACCTTATGCCCTATTCCTCTCTAAGTTAAATAAATCACCTAATTTATTTAACTTAGTCACTTTTCCTAAATGAATTAAAATCAATTTTTAATTCATTTACTTTCTCTCTCATTGTCCCATCCTCCATAATCCTCTCTTGATCTTGATTAGTCTACTAAATCCCTAGTTAGGATGTGCACATTCCTAATCATAATTAGGGTCACATCATCCATATCTTGCAACTTTCCCTTAATCAAACATTATCCCTCCTAATCATTTTTATAACCTAAAATATTGGTTAATTATCCCCTAATCCCACCTAATGCCAATTATGGAATGTACGTTAGTCAACTCCCTCATTAAGGCTTTCTCCTTTTTGAGAAGCTATGTCCATCCCCCAAGGAATTTAAAATTCCATTTTATTTCTCCAACATGTCCAGGTGGAATTTTCAATTCCACTTATCCCCCCAATGCATCCTATGTGAAATTTTTAATTCCATTTTATTTCATCAACACCTTTGGAGGAATAAAAACATAATTTAAAATTCACAATCCCAATCCTAAAGTCAAATCTCCAAAACCAATAGATATTTTAGAAGAATTTAAAATTATTCTATTGTCACATCCTCCTATGATGTGGGTAGATAAGACAAAATATCCCTTTTGCATCATTCCCCAAGGTACTTACAAGTACCTCCACCTCATTGCCACAACATATCCACTTTTCCCTGCCTTTTCTACATTAGCCTTCATATTTCCTCATCTCATGGCTTGTGATGTCTCAAGACATCCTCACCCTTGATCTTATACCCTTGGATGAATCTCAACCCTCCGTTCTTTTGGAGGATTTTCACTAAAAGAAAAATATTTTTGTTCATTTTGATCATCACACACTCAAAGCTTTCAAGCACACTTACATTCTAGCTAAGATCCACCATTGTTGTAGCCATTTTAACCACTCACCTTGCATCCACCCCACTACCCATCTTCACCATTGCATTCATAATAGCATCAAAATCATTTTTAATATAGTTGCATGACATTTTTTCAAACAAAGGAGTACACAAGTCTTCAACAAAGAGCTAGAACCAAAGGAGACAACTCAAGCAAGGTAATATTTTTCATTTCTTATTCATTTTGTTTGAGTTAAGCTAGGCTTAGATTAACAAAAACACTTGCACATAGGAATATACTCATATTTGAGAGTCTCTTAAGAGGAAAGTGATCACTCTCTGGTGTGTTTCTCATTGTGTGAGAGTATTAGTTAGTTCTTAGCATGTGTGAATATGTAGTTGGCAATAGGTGTTGTTTCTATTTTTCTCTAGTATGATAGGTTTATAAGTGTGCTTCTAATGGTTAGTTATATGTTTATGTTTCCAAAAAGTGATTTTTATCTATGAGTGGCCACGGTTATCTTTGCGTGTTCTCTGTGGATGTGTTACTATGGGCGCATTTGACTTGAAATTGGGTCTTAATATCTTTGGCTCATGATAAAGTATTGTGCACTATCTTATGTGTATGATTCATTTATAGTGAATGTGGCGTATGTCATATGCCTAAATTGAAAGAAAAATATGCTCTTATGGAAATTTATCTTGAACAAAATTGTGCATTTATATTATAGTTGGTGTATCCTCGTATGCATTAAATGGTTAGGTTATGCTAACAACTATAATTATTCATTTCATATGGTCTCTCCTAATACCATGACCTTAACCTTCAAATCTATAACCCAAAATCTAAGTAAAGCCACCCTAGAAGGATAGAGGAAACACTACTTCATCTCTATTCTCACCAAGAGCATGATTCACTTCATACTATGACACTCATCATGAGGTTCACCCTTAGTACCAATTGGGAAAAGTGAGGATTTCCTAGAGAGAACATAGGACTTCCTAGATACAAGCATCTAGGAAATTGCTTCTAAATACAAGAACTCCCACAAAATAATACACAAAATAGCTAATTCCTGAAACCAAAATTACATCTTTTTCTAGCCTTAAGATTGTAACACCACTAAACAACCAAGGAAGAAATCCTAAAATCTACTATTAAAACCTCAACTGGAAACTTAAGAAGGGTAGACATATACAATATAATAAAATAAACACAATAATATGTGTTGAAGTGCTTACTAACTTACCTTTATACCCTACACTATGTCAAACATGAGTATAACTATGGAAATAACATCCCAAATGACATGATGTACATCTTCATGTTATTAATAACATGGATATTGGTACCCAAGAAACCTCAAAAATACTCAACTAATGTAAATCTTGTAGGAAAAAATGTCACAAGACCACACCAAGCAAGGGGAAGATAAGAGAGAACAACACATAGTTGGTGGACTAAATCACACCCAACAATCTACTAAAATTACAATTAGGCATGATACAAACACAAATATCCACACAACAAATCTCAATTAGAGAACATATAATTCTATAAACACTCTCATACAAAGATTCTAATTGTAGAACCCCAATCCTAGAACATGTAAAACATAAGAAACAAACACATAGTTAGATCATATGCAAGCGAGAATCAAGATTCCCCATGAAATCCATTAAAAATGCTCAAAATAGGAAATAAAATTAAACATAATGAGAAAGCAATGAAATCCTAATTAAGCAAGAAAACTCTTGATCCCATGAGGGAGTTGGTGCCAATTTGATGTGAAAATTAACCCTTTCCCAACTCCTATGATGCAATGTCAATGAGTGATGAAGGTTGATCCACTTTGTTGAAGATTCACTTGAGCTCCATGATGAAAAATATGCATAACCTAGCTAAGACCTTGATAAAATTGATGAAAATGGATGTTCTTGAAGATGAAATTTAGTAAGTTTTCTCAAATTGTGGATGATCAAAATGAGGAGAGAAGCCTCTTATTTATAAAAAGACAATATGGAAGAGTTACAAAAATGAAGCAATGTGGGATAATTCAACATCCAATGGCAAAGTGCCACTTGTCAAGATGTGAATGGGAAAAGGATGTGCACATTTTGATGAATGTTTCAGATAATGCAATTAGGTGGAATTAGAAAATAGTGAAATGACATGTAAGAGGGAAAAAATAATGTCTTAAATGCCACTTGGATCAATGCACAAGGATATGTAAGAAGGAATGAATGTCTTGTTGGAAGGACAAATCCACCTGGATAGATTTCAAATTTGAAAGAATATTCTCTAAAGATGCCAAGTTGAGAGAAAATAGATATTTAATAAATGAATTAAATGTGTTTTCTTCTGTAAGTGGAAAGAGTTAGAGGATGGGACATGGAGTAGGATTAAATTAATCGAGGGTTAATTAATTTAATGAGGGATTAGATGATGTGACTAATTGATTTAGATTTATGGGTTGATTTAAATCAAAATGAGAATAACGTAATTTAGAGACTAACTAAATAAATATTTATATTTATTTAATTAAAGGGGACAATGTTAGATTAAATCAAATAAGGTTTAATTTATTTAATTTAATAGGATGAATTTAGAGATTTAATCAAATAAAATGAATTATTTAATTAAATAGGGACATAGGGTTAATTAGATCAAATTTATTGATTTAATTAACAAGAGAGAATGACTTAATTAGATAAATAATTATTTATTTAATTAAGGGATGAAAAGTGATGATAAGCTGAGAAGGTGATTCAGGATGAAATGGTGTTAGTAATCAAGATCAAGTATGTCAGTATATTTTCCTTGTCTACATTTTTACCTTCTTTGAAGCAAAGTAATCATTGTGTTGGTTCAAAGAATAAGTTGTCTCGATCAAAAGTTTTTTTTTTTTTTCAAAAATTTCCCCACTACTACCTTGGCATATGAAATATGCTGATACACTGCTTCCTTGAGAGATCAGATGAAAATTTAGAGTTTTGGGTGATCTCACAAAAAAAGAGGACAAGGTGATCAATAGGACCAAAAAGGCTCCAAAAGGTCAAAAAATGAGATAAAATGCAAAAAATAGTGTAAAATTGCCTTGGAATGCACAAAAATAGCTCGTGAATCTAAAACCATGACAGGATGGCTAAACAAGGTCAAAAAACCCTAATTTTTAGACTTAAATAGGCCTTGAGGGGCCACTTTCAATTCATTTTCACATTCAACATTTAGAGATTTCTACGATTTGAGTTGTGGCCCCTTCATGAGATGGCACAATGATAGGTTCATTAGCACATTTTTTATAAAGTACAGACACACTAAAGGCTTCCTAGCACTGGACCACCAATGAGGAAACTTGACCCAACTTCATTTTTCAATTTTCATGCACATTTATTAGGCTAGGAAACTTAGCATTTAGGAGCGGTCTTGTATTACACCACTGGAAATTTTAAATCAGCACCACGTGGCTTTAAAATGCATCGCAGTTGTGAGTAGTGACATCATGGCATAGTTTGGAATTAGGGTTTAAATTCCAAACCCAGTTGCATATGTAAAGTGCACCATGACTGTGCTTTTTTCCATTTAGGGTTTAGATCAAACTGGGCCACATAATCAAGCTATGATGGAGTTTAAGGGTCAAATTCCCCTAGTGGCATAGTTTGACACTTTCAAACTACACCGCACCCACACACAATGATGCTTAAGTTGTTTAGGGTATGCCAAGACAAATCATGTTCACAATTTTTGATGAATTCTAACATGATGACTTTCTTGATGTAGGACGAGGTGATGATACTATATTCACATGACCATAGGTCTTGGGTACTATTTCACATTTGTAGGGTGTTCCTGAGCAAAACCAAGAGCATTTAGGGGCCATTGATCTTTGGTATATTGCTTATGCTTTTCCCATTGAGACACACTTGGGTATGTTGATGTCACTCACTCAGAGATGGCACAATGAGACATCTTCTTTCCACCTCCTAACAAGTGTTGTCATTGTAACAATAGAGGACATGTGGTAAATCTACAAATTTACCACCCATGGAGAGCACATGATATATGATGAGGATGCCAAGAGGGAGGCCTACTACAATGTTATGGGCTAGGAAAAGATAGTTTTCTATGAGGATCAGATTGAGTTAGAGCATTATAGGCTCTCTATGTCACCCTTTAACTTTGTTATTGTAGCTATTATATTAGGTCTTGTCACACAACATCAGCAAGGCCAGTATTTCAATCCTAGATGGGGGATCGCTTGGGAGCGCATGGTGTAGAGATGAGTTTTCTTTGATTTGGGGCTAGTTCTATTGGCCTCACTATATAGAGATGTACACAATTTTGCATACATGGATGACTGAGCTCTTGGGGCTAGTGTTACATTGCTTCATATGGGCTTGGGAGGACATCGTTGTGCTTTGTCTAAGAGTTGTTCCTATAGATATGGATATAGATGATCCAATAGTCTAGTGATACAAAGGCGGTGTTTCATTTACTTTCATTGGACAAGCCAACATTCCTCATTGGAGGAGAGTTTTAGATGATATGCGAGTGTTCACATGGCAGCCATACCTTAGATGGCATGCATGGTATGATGACATACATCAACTTTTCTTTGCCTTCCATGATAGACTGATGCAGTGTAGGGAGCACATGATGCTCGAGATGTACCTACCAAGCAAGGTTCAGAGGTAATTTGATGAACCATAGGATAGGTTGGATGCTCAATATGTTTCCATTTTTGTGCAGATGATGAGCCAAACCTCCTAGGCCCATTATATACCTACACATGAGGATGTGCATAGTTTCATGTAGTTGGTGGCCAGGGCATGGCCTTATAACTAGGGTCAGGTAGATGTAGGCATGATGTGGGCATATAGAGATTGGTTTTGACCACCTATTCAATTGACAATGCTAGAAACACCTTCCACACTACGAAAGGCTAGAAGCTAAGGAGCACAACAAGGCTGAGGGGATGGGGACCTAGATTAGGGCAGTGGTGGACCACCACCAGATCAGCCGATATAGGACATGGGGCCACAAGATCTACCCTAGTAGGATAATCAAGATTAGGTTTGACAAGACTAGGACTAGGCACACTAGGATCATGGGCACCAGGATACGGTCCTAATACCATCAAGGGATGGGGATTAGAATTAGCCACCCATGCAACCAGGGCCTTAGCTAGACCCTAGGGATGGGTGGATTTTACTACTAAAATTCTAGTTATAGGCACTTATAGCTGAGAGAGATCAACTGTAGGTAGAGCAGGACCAAGCAGTATAGGAGAGACAGGGTGTAGAGTTGCAGGTAGTGGCAAAGATGGGAAGATGGTAGCAGATAAAGAGTATGTTTGCTTCCTCCTCTCGGAACATGGTGCCACTTCAATCATATAGGGAGGCCATTCAAGAGGCCAATTACTATAGGCTGCACTATCATCAGGCCATGTCGAGGGTAGCTCAAATGCTAGATTTTTCATAGAGGATAAGCCACAAACCTGTAGAGGATCACGGGGAGAGAGCAGGTGGCAAGGGCAGTAGCCAGTAGGGCTAGCCTTCAGTTTGATCAGAGACAAGATTCTTATTGTGCCCCATGGGTTCATTTTTGATAGCCCAATGGACCCTTTGTACTTGTGTACTTGATACAAACTTGATCTAATTATTTTGTACCATGACAGTGTAGTTATTTTGATGATATATGGGATGATTATTTTGATCTGATATGATATGATATGTCCTATATTTACTTTGATGCATTATGGATGGATCTCATTTCTATATGCTATGCAATGATGATTCTATGATGATGATACTATATGATGCTATGATGTTTATGTGATGTTGTATGGATGCATTTTTTTTCAATACCTTTTCTTATGCACTTTTTATGATGTATGCAAAATGTTATTATATGCAAATGCTTAGACTAACAGATCTATATTATGCACCTGATGGATGATAATATGTATGTGATTTTCTTATGTATGACATGCACTTGTGATGTTATGATGGAAATATGACGAATGTATTATGTACGAAATGATGCTTTATGTAATAATGTATGTGTTATGATATGATGGTTATGATATGCAAATGATATGTGATGTATATGTGATGGCATAATGGATAATTTTATGATATGTCCATATGATTGTGGTAATGGATGGTATGTATGCATATGATGCATTGAATTTTTAATAATGCTTATGTTCAATGCATGTTCATATGATTATGCAATGGATTCTTATGAGACACATGATATGGATTATATGGGATGATTATGTCATGATGATGCAAATGTTAGGGTAATGGTGTATGATGTTTATAATGCTATGGGATGATTTCTTTTATCCTTATATAATGGATGCATATGTATGGTTTATGATATGCTTAGAATAACCAATCTGTATTATATATGGATGGTAATGCAATGCATGTGTTATAATTAATGTTTTCTATGTGATATGATATGTCATATGCAATATGTTGATGGTTTGTGGATGCAGGATGAATGAAATGAGATGATGATGATACATACCGAGGAGTTTGGATTTTAAAATGACTAATTACCTTATGATTGATTACACACGAGATACGATGCATCAAGGTATAAATAACTAAGATGGTATTGTACTTAGTGTGATGGAATTTGACTCAACAATTAGATAGGAGTACTCCTATTCACACCTAGCATATGGAACCTTATTCAAAATGCAGTTCAAATATTTCAAACATCCCAAACCAAAACATAGAAAAGAAAGCCTTCCTATGTGGTCAACAAGATACCTAAAACATTCTCCCTACAAACCAAGCAAAGCACACATGACTGAGGTTATATTACAAGAATATCTAACAAGTGTAATAGATAAAAATATCATGATCATTGCCCCTTTCCTATCTCTCTAAATCCCTTCATTTGTGGCATCATCGAGAGGTCATTGAAATGAGAGAAAAAATATAAGTCAAAAGATAGAGATAAAGTAAACAAACAAGCTAATGTTCTCCAATACCGCTAGCCAAAGACTAAACTACGGTGATGCCTAATGTTAATGTCCATTGTAGGAAGGATACATTCTAGGACATGATGGTATCAGATGATTTGATATGGGATAGATTGGATGATAGGCTATTGACACAAAGAGTTGACCAACTTGTTTATGTCCTAACCTAGACTTGAGAATTTGACATTTGAGTTTTTACTTTTAACCTGCTAGACTTGATTTTGACTATTTCACCAAAGGTTGAGGGTGATGATTGATTTCTTATGAGTGATGTTTATTGCAGATGGAAGTGAGATGGGATGGATGGATTTTTTCAAATATTTTAATGGTTTTGGAGTTTTGAAATGTTTTGAGGTTGTTTTTGTTATCTTCAATATTTTACAAATGTTTTGATTTCCAAAATTTCAATTATTTTTGGGGTTTTTTGAGATTTTGACCAAGAGACTAACCTAAAGACCTATCCTAGGGACCTTGAGGGTTGATCAATAGATGAGCCTTTCCTATGTTATACACGTAGAGACCACGTAGTTTGACTAACACAGACTTGATTATTGATGAGATATGAACAAAATGGACTGCCACTTTATTATGGACTCCTAAAGGACTGACCTAAGTGTCTTGGGGAATGATCAAAGATAAATCTTGCCTATGTTCAAATAGTAGAGATGACGTAGTTCAACAAGATGACTCTATTTTTTATTTTTCTAACGTTAAATTTTTGACTTGTTTTGGGATTTTGATATTTTTTGAATGTTTTTGGATTTTCTTGGTTTTATGAATGTTTTTTGATTTTTTAGATTTTTTGATGTTTTTGGATTTTCTGATTTAGGGACTTCAAGAATATACATGAATTTGATCTTATGAGAACATGCCTCTATTGTGAAACAATAGACTACTCTGATAGAGGCAAGAGAAATTGACCTTAAGAATGGGCCAAGTAGTAGTAGGAGGGATCATGACATGGACATAGGACCAAGCCATGATGCAGATGCAGATGGGTGATGGATGAAGATATGTAATGTGATGGATGATGGAAGTGTAATGGATGGATGATGCAGAACAAGCTGTGAAGATATTGGTGGATGGAAAGTGCTTATTTACACAAGGCACCTATTTTCCAGGTTTTCACCAAGGTACTTGCCCAAAGTGCCACCGAAGTGGTTTTCACTAGAGGACAATTTTTATCTATTCTATTTTTATCCTTTTTTCTTATTTTGTTATTTTTGGGTTTTTTGTTTTTTCATTTTTTGTGTTGTCACCAAGACACCTGTTTGCTAGCTTTTCATCAGGGTGACCTTTTTTGTATTTTTGGTTCTATACCTTGAAAAATTTAGGCACAAAATTTTTTGAGATGGGAATTGTTCATGGGCTCCTGCAGAGGTTCCCCTTTGGGTGTTGATAGCTAATATTCCCCTTAATTATAACTTGATGTGATGACAAATGGCCCCAACAAGTTGGGTTAAAATTTTTCTTTGCCACTTGGATTTGGGACATTCTTCTAGTTCTCATTTAGCACAAGTTCTCTGACTTGGAAGTTTTTGCTCCTTATCTTCTTATTATAGCTCCTCTTGAGTTAGTTCTAATACACCTATAGGTGGTTTAATGCCACCATTCATCATTCATCTAGCAGGTATAGCTCATTTAGTCTTGACACCTAATATTCCTCATCTGTGATGAGATTTTGCAATGATATGCTCAATGACAGGAGCTCGATCTTGATGGGTAATATGGCTTATGATCCATAGACTAGGGAAAAAGGGGTGGCACCTATTGGTGTGTGGATGCTGGTTCACTAGGCCCATATAGTAGGATTTAACTATAGATGCCAATCATAACCTACTTCATTGATTTTTTTCTAGAGGATCTTCATAATAGTTTTATTAGTGGCTTCTACTTGGCCATTGCCTTGGGGATAATAAAGGGTGAGAAAGCTATGTTGGATTTTGAATTTGTTGCACAGGTCATGAATGTCCTAATTTGTGAATGGTGTCCCATTATCTAAAATGATGGCTTGTGGGACACCATAGTGGCATATTAAATAGTTTAGGATGAACTTTGATATCTACTTTCTAGTTATGTATGTCATTGGTATGGCTTCCACCCACTTTATGAAGTACTCAATGGCAATAATGATAAACTTGTGGCCACCAGATGAGGTGGGGTTGATTTTTCCAATGAGATCAAGCCCCCATTGCGAAAAGGGCCATGTTGTGACAATGGGATGAATCTATTGAACTGGTGCATGGATGAGGTCCCGATGTTGTTGGAATTGTAGACACCTTCTAACATTCTCATGTGCTTTTCTTTCCATAGTACACCAATAATACCCTATCCTCAGCAATTTCTTGGCCAAGGTCATATCGCTTGAGTATGAACCACATATGCCAGTATGCATCTCAGTTAAGGTGGTCAATGCCTCCTTAGTGTTTAAGTAGCATAATAAGGTTTCTTCTATGCTCCTAAGGTAAATATTTTCTCCTAGGATGACAAATCAAGATTCTTTCTTGAAAAAGGTGTTCTTAAGATTTGAGGTTAAGTCAGCTGGAAGGACTCCTATTCTCAAATAAGTGTATATATCATGGTACCCTGGATCACCATGACCAATGATTTCACACACAAATTCTAACTTTAGTACCTCGAATGTAGGCATGAGAAGCTACTCTACCAAGATTTCATGCTTTGAGACATTGCGAGGGATATCCAAATATTTCCATGGCATCTGGCACTCTATTGTTTGTTCTGGGTATCTAGTCGAGTGTGATCTCAATGAAGGATTCCTTAAGACTTTCCACCAATTTCTTGTATGGAGTTAGCTTGTCATCTTTAGCATGATATTCATCATTTACTTTCTTGATCATTAGTTGTGAATCCCCATACACCTTGAGAGCCATGATATTCCACTGTACTACTATTCTGAGTCCTATGTTTAGAGCCTCATATTCTATGATATTTTTTGTGTAAGGAAATTCCAACTTTTAGGACATTGGTATGTAGCCTCCCCATAGAATGTTAAAAAATACCTCGGCTTCCAATCCATGTTGTGTGTAGGAGCCATCAAAGTACAACTTCAAGTGGTTTTCTATGTTCAAGTTGAAGATGGATTCATCAGGGAACTTTGAAATTAGTGGATTATCTGAATACATTGGTTCTTCTGTCAACTGATCTACAATATCTTTCCCTTTGATGGCCTTAGATTCCACATACTCAATGTCATATTATAATAATCTCATGACCCATTTTACCATCCTTCCTATGAGCACTACCTTGGAAAGTAGGTAATTAAGTGGGTTGATCTTGGCAATGAATTTTATTTTGTGTGTTAACATGTAGTGTATGAACTTCTATGAGGTAAACACTACTGCTAGACAAGATTTTTTAATGAATGAATAGTTTAACTCATGCCCCACCATGGTTTGAATAATGTATTAGATGGCTCTCTCCATTTTGTTTTCATCATGTTGAGCTAGGAGAGCACCGACAACTACTATTGTTGTTGATATGTAGAGGATTAGCGATTTTAGTTGGATTGGTGGCATAAGCACTAGAGGTGTGAGAAAATATTCTTCAATTTTGTTAAAGGCCTTATTTCACTTGTCATCCCACTTGTACACTACCCCCTTGTGGAGTAGGTGAGAATATGGTATTGAATTTTCTGCTAGTTGAGCTATGAACCGGTGGATTGATTGGAGTCTACCTTGTAGGCCTCTCAATTATTTCAATGCCTTAGGTGCCTCCATCTCAAGGATTTTCTTTACCTTAGTGGGATATATTTCAATTCCTCCCATGGATATGATGTATCCCAATATCTTCCTTGATTGTATGCCGAAGAGACACTTCTTTGGATTAACGAAGACTTTGTATTCCTCTAGTCTACCAAAGATGACTTTCAATGCTATTATGTGGTCCCTTCTCTTTCTAGATTTTGCCAATATGTCATCAACATAATCTTCCATAGTCTTATGGATCATGCCATGAAAGATTAAGGTCATGGACCTTTGATATGTTTCTCCATCATTCCTTAGGCCAAACAACATCGTGTTCGAGTAGTATGTCCCCCATGGACAACTAAAAGTCATTTTATGTTGATCTTCCTTGGCTATCATGATTTGGTTATACCTAGAGAATCCATCCATCAATGAAAGAATCTCATGTCTTGTGGTAATCTCAAAAATCATATCAATGTTGGTAAGTGGGAAATTTTCTTTGGGAAATTTCTTGTTCAGGTCTCATAAATCATTGCATATACGAATCCCCCATCTAGTTTTGAAACAAGAACAAGATTTGATACCCACTTTGGATAGTTGATTGGTTGTATGAACCCTACATCAAGTAGCTTCTTCAATTCCATTTTGACTAACAAGGCTATCTGGGGATGCACTTTTCTAAGTTTCTACCTGATAGGATTTTCTTCTGGGTAAACTACTAAATGGTGGACCACAATCTCCGGATCAAGCCCGAGCATGTTAGCATAGCTCCATGCAAAGTTGAGCTTTCTCTCCCTTAAGAAAGTAGCTAGGAGTTATTGTTAATTTGAAATTAATGATTCAACATAAAGTGTGATATGTAGAGTTTTCTTTATTCCCAAGTTGACTGGGTTGTACTTCTAAGCTAAAATCGCTAAATTTTCTTGACATAGAGCAGTAAGGGGAAGATTAAATCTTCATCCTCAAGCATCTCAAAGAGGTTTTCATCATTGGATACATCCTTTTTTTTTTTTACTATCTCAGGGTCAGAGAGTGCCATAGTGTGGTTTTCAATCAAAGACCTGGAGACTATTCTCAAATTTTCACTTTACGACTAAAGGATTCAATCATCTCCTTGTAGTAAATTTTTGTGTCTAGAATGATATCAAGCCTAGCCTTGTGATCTCTACATGGCACTATGCTCTACAGTCCCATGAATTTTGAGAGTGCTACATAATTTTTGAAAGTCTCTAGAATTGGTGGTCCTCATCGGTTGTAATTGATGAGTTGTGGGTAAACTAGGTTGATCTCATGGGTTTGACTGGCTGACTCAAATAAAATGGTACTAATCATGAGGATAGAGGAATTCTCAAAAAGCCTAGGTAAGTTAGCTATGTAATCTTCCTCATCACTACTACTCCAAACATCAGTTATGTCAAATGTGAAATTTTCTAAAGGTAGACCAGTGAATACAAGAAATTCAACGATGATTGCCATTTGTTGAGGCATTTTGACCTTCTTAACTGGGCAATTTGAGGCCAATATTTTTCATTCACATCTCAAGAATGATGGGTACTATAAGTCTTTTTTAATTTTTTCCAAGTGTTCTATTTCTGTCATAGCCCATGGCAAGCATCATTTGTAAGCCTTTACTACTATCATCCATAGGTAGACTAGCTACTGGTCTATTATCTTGGTATAGGAGATGGGATAGGTACTCTTTTATTACTTCCTGAATGAGATCTCCCTGAATTTTGAAGTTGGAGGAGCCTACTATGAAGGTTTGGGATGAGGAAGCATCATTTGATTGTGGTTGTCCTCATGACCTGGGAGATTGTGGTAACTCTCCTACAAAAAAGCATTTTTTGAATTGTATAGTGTCCACACCCATTGTATGGAGGTGAGAGTAGTTGGATTAATGTATGAAGTTGATGGGCCCTCATCTTTCTTAGAAAATTTGGGGATTTTGTAATATTTTGCTTCTAGGATCTTGTAGTAAGAAAAGGGCTTGGGATCCCCATGGATAGTGACCTCTTGGACTTAGTATGTGAACTTGAAACATTGGTGGAAGGTTGATGCCACTGCTTGCATCCCATGGATCCACAGACAACCCAAGAGAATGTTGTAAGGAAAATCAAGGTCAAGGACCTGATAGGTGGTTTCCATAATTGTTGGCCCTACTTGATTAGGGAGTTGGATAGTACCTTGCAACACTCTTACTTGATCATCATAAGCACTAATTGTGATGACTTTTCCTTTTTCAATGGAATCCTCTAAGATTCCTAGATTCTTTATGAGCTTGAGGGAACAAATGTTTAAACCTGCACCTCCATCTACCAGGACTCTCTTGACTTTAATCTTATTCACTAAGACCTCTAGATGGAGTGCACGATTGTGAGATGGTTGGGAAGGAAAGTCTTGATCAAAGAATGTAAGAAGATTTTGGGTAATGATTTTTTTGACCATAGCTAGAAATTATTCAGCATCAAGATCCATAAAGATGGTGGATGAAGTCAATGATTCTTCAAGGATCTTTTCTTAGGTTGATGATATCTTCAATAACTCCATGATGGAGATCTGAACTGGGGTTCTTTTCAACTAGTCAATGACATTATAGCCACTAGGAACGGATCTCAGGTTGGGAGTAGGTGTTCTGGGAGACTAAGATGACCTTGTGATGGTAATTTTTCTACCTCTTGTGGTGACTCCACAATCATCTTGGGCCCCTTTGATGGTGATAATAGTATAATACTCATCTAGGGATGAGACAACATGGTCATATACATGATTGAAACTTTTGGATGCACCTTTCCCCTTATCATTGTTATTGTTCCTTTTTTTGTTATCATTTGGCATTGGATTCATGTAGATTTTGAAATTTTGATTTCCAACTAGTTGCTCCACATTTATGATTTTATCATCAATGAGGTCTTGGATTAATTTTTTCAACCTCACACAAGTGGCAGTGGTGTGTCCCTTGATCTTGTGGAAATCACAAAGATGATTTTCATTGTACCACGATGGTTTCACCAAGGGCCCTTGATAGTTGTAATAGCTGGGGATTGTGATGAGTTTTTCCACGAGTAACCTCTTCATGATGGTTTTAGTTGATTCCACCACTGACCTCTTCATGATGGTTTTAGTTTTTCCACCACTAACCAAGGGTTGTGTACTTCTACTTGGGGGAGTTTTTGTTTCATTGGGTTGACCCCCTTTGATCATTCACCTTGTTTATTGTTTAATTGTTTGGCTACTAAGTCACAATGTTAGCTTAATGATTGTTCTAATTGTTTCTTTGAGGTTCTTTCTAGGGTGTTGGTGTGTTTTATCAAGGAGTATTGATGACAACTTTGGAATTGAAAACACCATCATTGGTATTTTTTTTGTTTTTCATCCACATGCAAGGTTTGTCATTGTAGCTAGTGGATGGGCAATTGTTTTTCTATTTAGGATATGTGGGTGTCCCTCCTTGTTCAATAAGGGCTTGTTCAATGTTAAGCACTTTGGAGATCAATTGGTCATATGTGGTGATTCCTTGCACCTTGAGATGAAATTCCAAAGTTTCCTCTAGATTGGAGATGATGGTGCAAACTTTTTGTTCTTCTGGCATGATCCATTTGCTCCTATTGGCCTTAGAACATCATCATTGTAGGAAGGAAGAAAATTATTCATTTTTTCCTTGTTTAAGAGTTGATAGTTCCTCTAAACTAACATCCATACCAATATTGAATGCATAATCTTTTATGAATGTGTCTACTATCTCTTGGAATTTTTTGATGCCAGGAGGAAGGCAAGAGAACCACTCCCTGGTGTAGCTAGCCAAACTTGTAGGAAATAGCTGCATCAAATATGTATCATCGTATGCAACTCCCATGCAATTAACTTGGAATTCCCTTATGTGATCTTTAGGGTTTCCCATCCCATGATATTTATCAAATTTGGGGATCTCAAATCCCTTTGGGAACAATTTCATTACAAAAATATTTCCAAATGGATAGGGACACAAGTTGTTGGGTATTTTTGTGGTTTTCCTTAATTGAATATCAAGCACTTATTGTGAGAGAAACTTGATTTGTGTTGTTACATCATTTTGTGGATTAGGGAGTGGGATGAAGGTGTTTTGTGGTGGTTCACTTGTTGGGGGAATTGGTGGATTGGTTGGTGTGTTGGTGGATGATACTTGCACATTTTTCTGTGCCAAGTATGCTTGTACTTGTTGGTATATCAATAATGCTCATTGTTGATCATGTTGTTGTTGCACTAATAATGCCTATTTTTGAGCTTCTTGTTATTGTTGCACCAACAATGCTTGTTTTTCAGATGCTATCTGGGCTACTTCTTGCTGCTCTTTGTATTGCTTTAGCACTTGTTGGTATGTTTTTTTTTGTGAAAGGTACTTTTCTTGTGCTTGCACCTGTGCTTGTGCTTGTGTCTACACCTATTGAGCTTGGTATTAGGATTGAGCTTGCACTTGTTTCTAAGCTTGGGCTTGTTCTTGTTGGGTAGCTTGTGTAGCTTGTGCAGCCTATGTGGCTTGAGTGGGTTCTTATTTTTGTAATAAAGCTTGGGCTTGACTAGCCTTCTATGCTTGTTGTGTTTGTTGTGTGGCTTGTGCTTCTTGAGTAACTTGTGCTACTTGTTGTACAACTAATTGTGTTTGTGCTTATTGAGTAGCTAGTTGTGCAGCTTGTTGTTTTTAGATTTGTTGAAGTACCTTTTGATAGGAAGCTTGTTGAGTAACTTGTAATTCAATTCTATATTGGCTTGACAAATTTGTGTTTGGTGGAGGAGGTGGTGGTGGCAGAGGTTGATTTGGTATGGTGTTTGTTGCCACGATGAGAGGAATTGTTGTGTTGATGATTGGGATTGTGGTGGATGGTGTGATTGATATGCTTAGTCCTTGAGAGACCATGTTTTGTGGAATGGTTGATGATGTGGTGGATTTTTGTGTTATTGGGATAGTTTCCATTTGTTGTTGCAATACGGATGGCAAGATGGGAGGATTTGGTATGATGCTTTGATTGATGTTTGGGGGATTGTTTTGAATGAGTGGTGGTAATGGAGGTTAGCCCAAACTGAGAGTTGGTGTTGATGTTGGTTGTAGGGGTGGAAGTGGTGGAAAATTGAGTGGCATACTTCCTTAGGGAAATGATGAAGATGAAGGGTCAAAGATGCCCCATAGTCCAAATAAGTTTCCTTCTCCTTGCGAGTTCATAGGGAGAGAGGTTTGTTCGTTTAATAGGTATACCAGTGTTGTGTGAAATGATGATGATGGGTCATTAGGATCATGAAAGGTGAGGGGGACATATGGATGTGATGGATTTTGGGGTATAGATTGCCCCAAGATCATGTTTGCATCCAAATTTTGGTCACTCACAAGAGGGTGAGTTTGTAGTGCATTGAGAAATGCACTCCCTTTGTTAACAATAGGTTGAGTTGGAGCAATGGATGATGCAATTTGGGGGATGGGTTGGGTGATGTTTTGAGATGGAGGTGTAGATGAGATTGAAGGCATGGATGAAATTGGAGGAATGACCCAAAAAGTTTATTCCACAATTCTTCTCACATCAAAATCATAAGGGATTTTAGCCCCTTGTTTTGCTAATTCAAGCATGTATTGTGAGGGATGACGCTCCATCATGATGTTGACAATTCTATGATTCTTAGGGTTTTGGACTATTTTATTGATCTCATCTTGTGTCATCACAAAGGAATTATTGGTGATATCCTCCACTTGAGCTTCCTCTTGTGGATTTTGTGATGATGAAGGAAAATTTGTTAGAGGATTGTGTGATTCAACATGATTCATTTCAAAATTGGTTTGGCTTAGGTCACTTGAAGTTGATGTTTCTTTGTCGGTCTCTTGTTTGGAGCATAAAATGAGGCTCCAAAGAGAAGATATAGGATGATTAAGGATCAAAGGTGTGATAGAAAAATTCATGAAAGGTGGATGATATGGATGATTAAAAATATTAGAAGATCTTGAGGGGAATGTTAGACTTTTGGGATTTTCTTAGATTTTCGATTTTTGATTTTTCGATTCTTGGATTCTTGGATTTGATTTTAACCTTGACTTGGTTTTTTATTTCTTTGATTTTGGATAATGAAAAAATGGATCCCAAGATGTTGGATGTTATATATGGGGTAGACTTTCTCACAAGATGACAATTTAACTAAGTGTAGGGAGAAGGATGCATCTACCCACACTCAACCAAACAAAGATGACTTGATGATAGTTTAACTAAGCATATGGAGAAGGATACATCTACATATACCTATCTAAATAAGATTATTTTTATGTTTTTGATTCAAGGATTTTGATTCATGGATTTTCCAAAAAAGTATAGCATGAAGGATGATTTCAATATTTTCAAAAGTTGTTGGCGGGATGATTTTTGGTTTGAATGTTTGAAAATATGGATGAAAATTTGATTTTGATCCTATGTGTACCTAAAAAGACTCTTTTGTAAAAAACTTCTATTTTCAAGAACATGCTTTACTCTAAACAAGGTGTTCAAATTCCCCCAAAAAAAAATGATTTTGAAAATAATAAAATGAGTACAAACTAGGATTATTTCTTGAAGCTCTTCTATAAAAAATGAAAGGCAATATTTGTCTAAATTCGTAGAGCATTGAGAGACATTTTTTGATGATATTTTGAACTAAGCAATTATGAATTTGGCTTCCATATTTTGATCTTGTGTGAAATCATTTGAGACACATGTGTGGGGTTCAATTGTTCTTAGCTTTTCTTAGTGACTTCTTTTTACTACAAACAATTCTTGATTAGGTCTTTGAGCTAAATGCCTAATATCTTAACTTCTTCTTATCCCACAAAGTATATTATGTGGAACATCAATGAAATCAAGGAAAAAGTTACCTATTGTTGACTTTAGCAAGAAAATTGAGATATAAATACAAATGTTTAGTAACTGCTAGAGATTAAATCCCTAGGGAAAGCAATAAAACTTGAATTTTTTCAAAGATATTTTCTTCCTAAAGGTTTGAAATTTGATGAAAATGTTGAATGTTTGTTTTCCCAATGTTTACAATCAAGCAAAGTGTTTTTTTCCAAGAACATGCACAACCCTATGGCTAAGAAATATTGTATTTGTTGAATCACTACTTGGACAAGTCCAACTATGCCTAATTTTAGTGAATGGTTAGATGTTTGACCACATAGGCTCCCCCTTGCAGTGTACTCACTTCTCAAGTCATCCAAGCATCAATACAGATGAATCTCCCATGGCATACTTTCCATTTCTACTAACAACCATAAACGTGTGGGAAAGCTTCAGAATGATCGTTCTTGCACCAATAAATAGATCAAGGATATTGGACTTTTCTAAACAAGGGTTTTAATGTGAGCATTCCATTTTTTGGGTACCATCCATGTGGTGAGAGACCATTGCTACCCTTCTCATTGGAATAATCATCATGGTATTGGCCTTTGTTCCAATATCCACACTTATATCCTAGGTCAAAGTCCCTTGGCTTTAGCTTGTTCCTGGTTGGGTTGTTCCCTTGGGTGATTACTTTTTCCGACAAGGAAGGCCCTCTAAGATAACAAAAAAGTGAGCAAACTGTAATGCCCATATTTTAGAGTAGGGCAAAAACACAACTAACAATTTTTTTTTGTGATGACATTGAAAATTAATTAGTAAAGAACAACTATTCATACACATGGTTGTCTAAAATAGATTTCAAGAGATGTTGCTTATGCGGCATCACCTTGACATGGCACCCTAGAGTGGGGCAAAGAAGACATAGATAACTACGTGTGGTTAGAAACTATCTACAATGCCCTTAAAAGCATTTATTAATATGTTCAAGTACTATTATCGATAATATTGCCCACTTGTTAAGACGTAGTTCAATTTATTCTAAATGTGATCAGTGAGCTCATTCAACCATTACTAACATTAGTATTAAGACTTTCCCATTTTTTCGATATTAAAGTCTCCCCACTTTATTCCATTTATTTATTGATTTATTTATTCTATTTTATTTACTAATTTAATTGTTTATTATTTTATTTATTTTTATATTTACTTATCCCTATTAAAAAAAAATACATATATATAATTTTTATTTATTCAAAGAAATAAAATTTAAATTCATAAGATTATACACAAATAAATATACATTAAATCCTTTTTATTTATATTTGGTTATTTCCTTTTTAAGGAAAGGAAGTAAATCAAATAAAGAGGAATCTTTCTTTCAAAAATATCTCCTAGTGGTTGTAGTCTCCATCCTTATATAAAATCTTATTTAATTTATTAGAACCACTTTTTAAGTGCATGGGGATATATTCTCTTTTCTTAAACCACATATAAATATATTTTAGAATTCCACTCACTTTAAAAATAAAACTCATTTATCTAGGAACATGGAAACCTAGTCATTTTCCAACATGTCAAATGCCTTGATTTTGGAAGGTCTCTAAAATTAAACAAGATAATGAAAAGCAATACAAGGGATACAATGTGATGAATATAATGAAAAAAAAAGAGACATCACTTACGTAGGAAGAAAAAGAGAACCCTCGCGCAACACTTGGAGGTAATTTAAAGAGAAGGTTCAAAAGACAATTTCATTAGCGCCACTTCAAGAGTATATTCATTACTAATGTTATGAAAATGTGAATCATAAAATATGTACATATTTTTATAACAACGATTTCCTTTTAAAAGAGAGAAGACTTATTTCCCCCGCCAAAACGATTTGGGAATAAATTTTATTTCATGAGACGACAAGGCAAAATTTAACGGCTTAAGTGTATTACGGACTCCACTATTGAGCGTCCATATTCCAACCCTAAATCATTAGCATATTATTATTATTATTATTATTATTATTATTATTATTATTATTATCTGCTTCTTCACAGAGTAGGACGATGCACCATTTATCTCAGTTTATGCTTCCGAAAACACAGGTTAAATATGATGGGCGGCCCTAGAAGTATGAAGCAAGGTGAGTTGCTAAACGCCAAGAGGATAGCAGCCTACTTTTAAACCATGCCCTCTCTATTTTACTGCTCTATTGCACATTGACTCCCTATCACATAGGCAAAGGAAGCAATCACTTCTTATTCACTGGAACAATTGCATGAAGTTGTGAGACTCAAGTACACTCAGCAAAATATATATTTTTTAAAGACCACCTCAGAGAAAGTCATGCGGGCCTGATTGCTTCTAGTGGCAACTCCTGCAGTATTTGTGTTAGTGACCAACCTAGAGGCACACAGTTGCCAATACACATTAGCATCAATTCCAAGATTTTTCTCCTGTCACCTCATGACTGCAATTCATCGAAGGTGGAAGGCGTGAGCCCCCAAGATTGGTCTAAAAACACTCTTTCAACATTGGAAAGGATTCAAGGACCTGGTGTTTGAACATATAGATTGATCCCCATTCGCTGCATAAACAATTTTGCATCTATACCCATAACCCTCTTTTCACTAAAAGCAGCAACCAATTTACTTCGCCCAACTTTCTGCTCAACGGATACTAATGAGTATCATAACCATCGGCCTATTACATGAGGTAGTAGGGTTTGATTGGAAACTAGTGATGATTTCCTGACAGCAATATGCATAGGGACGACATTATCTAGATCACTCTATTTAGACGCAAATACTCTCAACTGCCAATGCTAAACATGAAGAAACTGCACCACAGACTCAACATTTTTACCTTGTGGCTGCGACCACTAATCACCCACTCAGTAGCATGCTAGTCATCCAATATTCCATCTTTAATGGTGTATGTGGAGAGTTGACAACTAAATGCATCGATTCAAGGAAACTAACAGATTACACAGCTAGGGTCTACTCGAATGCCACTTTCAATTTACTTGGAGAGCACGTCGACTCTCCCTACTCACTCATTTCCTCACACCTATTTAGGTGCCCAGAAGGGTCATTGATTCGATAATTCTCTTGAGACATTGTGAGTTCCTGTGCAGTTTTCAGGATAACCATGCTGAGGGCCACAACAAAGGTTGCAAAATCTATATTAGCCAAGATATAGTTTCTTACAAACTGTACAGGTATTGCCCCAACTCTCTTATTTATTTATTTCGTTATTTCCTTCCTCTCCTCAAAGCTGAGCTCAAATCTACAGATCGCTTGAATAATTTCATGTAATGCAGGTTGAGGATCATAGACTCCCCTATCACCAAATACAGATTTAGAATGGGGCTGCGATGGGCCGATTGGAAGTCAATACTCAGCCTTCCACAAGGAGTATTCAAAGGAATCTTACCTTTCTTTCAGTCTGTGCATGCCCAAGGCAGACGTACTAAATCAATGGGTGCTAAATATTAGATGATGTACATTCTCATATTGTTAAGAGGAGGAAATGGGAGTCAAAACACTACCATGGAAAAGGGTATAGACACTGATAAATATACACTTATATTTAGATCAGGTATATTGTATCTTCATATTCTCAGTGACATGATTACACATCAAAATACTCAACACAATGCTATGACCTTATATAAAGCACCTAAATGAATTTGTCCACTTATACTAGGAACAGTCTTACGTTTTAGTCTCTTTATTGTTCTAGATCTCTTGACCTATCCATAAGAATAGATATATGTTTCCTTATCTTTCTCGCAGACAGTCCCAAAGGTTTTCAAGGTAATAAAACGTTGCACAGATTTCACATTATTGAATTTAAGCCTGCGAAGTAATGTCTTCAACCTTTTCATTATTTATTTATTTATTTATTTATTTTTGTCCAATTATTTAAGCATTCTCTACTTAGATATGAGTGACTACCTCTAGGTATATTCTCGAAATAGATCCTTCTTAATTTCCTTATGGCTTAAGCAACAGAGATAATCTTTTAAAAATCAAAGTAACAAATAAACAACTGTTACTAACAGAATGCCTATTTAACTAACTCAATACATTTCAAGCATATTTTATTCTCCTTACACTTGGTAAACTCAGGAGGGGGCAATGCAAAACATTGTGCCTCTCTATATTACATATGAACAAAGATAGACTATTTTCTTCTAAACTATCTGTTATTTTCTTTTCTTTTGTTTTACAGTAGTAAGATAGCCCTTTTTTCCTTTTTTTTTTTAAACTATCTATTTTTTTTAAGCTAGTGTAAGCTCATACAATTTTCAGGATAACAGTTCATAACTTTTGAGCTAAGTATAAGGCAGATACAACTATTTCATTTCATCAAAATAAATAGAAACATCATAACTTTACTCAGAAGGAATACATGTGGTATTTACAATGATGGAGTCTATTTGCACTCGAGTAACATACATGGCACTTTTTAAATAGAATGATGTTTCCCTTTACGAATACAACTATGCATGTTTGAACACAACTAACAAGAACTTCAAGGACATCATGGCATTGATATTATTTCCAACACATGCTCCACCCAACAACAGTTAGGATGCACCTTAAATCTGCAAGCTCTTCCAACAATATCACCTACACACGAAACACACTCAAGAAACAACTTTCTTTATGGCCATTGGTGTGCTCACCTCCCAACCATAGGTTTGCTCACAAACCACCCCCAAGCTAGGAGGCAACTGAGGGAACCAGGTACAAACAAAACCAAGCAAAACATTGTTTAACACACACAAGATTGTTTTCACACCCAACCAAGGGATTTTTCACATAACTTTAGGATTCCATCAAGAATCCAATGTGGGGGATAAAGAGTGGACTACGCACTCCATATGGGGACTCATAGTAATAACAACAAGAATAATTCATATCATACTTCCATCATTTCACATACAACCCTTCCTTAATATCTTCACTTTCTCCAACACCCATACCACCAAAACCCTTACTACCATTTCACATTTACATATGGGTACTCATACCCTTTTTGAGCCTCTCCTCTTAAGGAGGGATTATACTTCCCCATGGAGGTTCCTACTCCATACCATCCCCAACGAGGGATGCTCTTCCCAAATTTTGGGTGAGCCTATCCCTATACAACCCTTTTTTCCATAACACATAATACATCAAAAACACAAGAAGATGTGCTCCAAAAGCATTTTGAAATAAACATACAAATCAAACACAATAGATAAAATTTCAAACACATCTTTTCAGCTACACATATAATCTTTTAAATACAAGCATGAAGAAGTAGAAAGCAAAAGTGGTGAATCTACCTTAAAACCAAGCTCAAGGAAGGATGGTTGAGGATCCACCCAACTCCTCTTCTTCCAAGCTTTTTCTTCAAACTCTTCACTCCCCCAAAATTCAACCAAAATCAAGAATGCCAAAGAATCCCCTAACCCTTGTTTTGAGTTTGTTTTATAGGAACTCAAGTATGAACTCCTTTGAATAGGGAGTTGACATTTGTCAACCTCCCATTCACTCTCTTAGGCACACTCACCCATGTGTTCTCACACATGTGTGAGATCTTTGGAGCCTTCCAAGGCAATTTGGAGAAGTGGGAATGAAAAAGACTAGTCCCCGTCCCACTCCCCAAGATCTTAATTTCGTCAAAGCTCTTAAAGGCCTCAAAAAGAGTGTCCAATCTTGAGACTGGCCCAAGATTTTGAGCTAAAAAGGCACCTAACCCATAGGTACCTGCCCTAGGGACTCAAACCCATAAAAAAACTTAAAAATATCACTTTTCAATCCCCAAAAAGTGCCCAAAAATTCAAATCCGAGTTTGTCCACTTGGATGGACATCTCATCTCCTAGATGTATTAACATGACAATCAAAATCAATTTACAAAAATTTAGAAATAACAACACAAATAAAATACATTACAAAATGGAACTATAGTCCCTCCATATGGACTTTAGCTCGGTCTCACTGGTTAAATTACTCATGGTTCCCAAGGTTGCCTCCAATTTCCATTGGCCATGGAAAATGTACCTGCACACTTGATTCACACGTTAATTCATCGAAGCAAATCATATTCATATAATATCAAACAATTTGAATCACATAACATTCACACAAAAATCATAAGCTGCCTATCTTATCCCATTTTCATTAGCCTTATTTTTCATACTCATCTAATTGCAACATGATTGGTTCACACCACTTGTTTCGTTCAATCATTATTAAATTTTTAGATTCAAATTAAACAACTCAATAACCAACATAAAATTAGATCAATCATCATAGTTAGCTAACATGTAGAATAATCAAAATCAAATCATCATATGAACTTAAACTTTTAAATATCATGTCATCAATGGTATCAATGGGCATAGACAATAACCAAATGCAAAATAATCCAGGTACTAGATGTAATATATGGGTGGGCCTCACACAAACACATTTGTAACTTGACCAATCTTTGTTTCCAACCAAAGAGAGAAAGTATGCAATATGCTCCACTCATACTCACAAGATTTGTTCAATTTTAAAATCCAAATTGAAGTGTGTGGGTAATCACTTATGTAACTTAATGTCACCAAAATACCTTTTTATTCTCAAGGTCGTCCTGAGGCACGAGGGAATTACATACAACCTTTTAATGCTATTACTTTGAGTAATTAATTACAAAACAAGGAAGCATTTGTTCATTTTAAATCCACAAAGCAATGATTTGATTCTTTTTAGAGCACCAAAAAAGAAATATGGAGATTGCCTTGTTCAATTGTTAATCCTCAAACCAAATCTAGTGAGTTTTTCCTAAAGTTATTTTTAAGCCCTTTGTAGAAAAAATTGAAAACCTTTTTTAGTGTTCTTTTTAGAGCCCAAAAGAATTATAGTATATCCTAAGCACATGAAAGATAATTTTTTTTAATAGAGATTATAATCTCTCTTAAAGTGTTAAACAACACTAAAGTGTTCAAAAACACTTGATGCAATGAGAGAATGATGCCATAATGCCACTTTCAACCTCATTTTCCTCCTTCACTTTGATTAGACCAACTTGAAAAAATTGATTAGAACTGTAAAATAGAGGTTGGAAAAGCCAATTAGCAACCTAAGACAATCGGAATAAAAAAGCACATGTCAAAATTGTACTAATTTAAACCTTTTACTTGACTCCAATGGTGTAGTTTGCACAAGCAGTGTAGTTTGAGGGGGTTCAATGGTGCTATATGGCACTACTTGTCAGATAGCAACACTCTACAGTAAAACCAAAGAGCATGATTGTGGTGGAGTTTCACCCAACAATGTTGTTTGAAATTTGGAAATTCTAGCACCTATAAACTGGCCTAGTGATGGAGTTAAGAGATTTGAATTTTGGGAAGGAAAGATAAAGCAACATAGTTTGAAGTTAAAGTGGCGTTGTATGGTGCCTCTAGACTAGTAGTAGTGCTATATGGCGCCACTGAACTAATACTAGTGCAGTTTCCTATAGACACCAAAAATAGAGAAAAAACACATAATTTTTTCAAAACACATGATTTAAACTTGAGATATGCCCTCCTAGCACCAAATGTAGAACCCCAATCCCAGCACCTACAAAACACAACAAACAAACACATAGTTAGATCATGTGCAAGTGAGAATCAATATTTCCCATGAAATCCATTAACAATGCTCAAAATAAGAAATAAAATTGAAGAACATAATGTGAAAGCAATGAAATCCTAATTAAGCAAGAAAACTCTTGATCCCATGGGGGAATTGGTGCTAATTTGATGTGAAAATTATCCCTTTCCCAACTCCTATGATGCAATGTCAATGAGAGATGAAGGTTGATCCACTTTGTTGAAGATTCACTTTAGCTCCATGATGAAAAATCTACATAACCTAGCTAAGACCTTGATAAAATTGATGAAGATGGACATGCTTGAAGATGAAATTGAGTATAGTAAGTTTGCTCAAATTTTGAATGATCAAAATGAGGAGAGAAGACTCTTATTTATAGAAAGAAAAGATGGAAGAATGCCCAAAATGAAGAAATTTGGGATCATTCAACATCCAATGGGTAATTTCCACTTGTCAAGATGTGAATGGGCAAAGGATGTGCACATTTTGGTGAATGCTCCCATAAATGCAATTAGGTGGAATTTGAAAATAGTGAAATGACATGTAAGAGGGAAAAAAGAATGTCTTAAATGCCACTTGGATCAATGCACAAGGACATGTAAGAAGGAATTAATGTCTTGTTAGAAGAGCAAATCCACTTGGATGGATTTCAAATTTGGAAGAATATTCTCTAAAGATGCCAAGTTGAGAGAAAATAGAGATTTCATAAATGAATTAAATGTGTTTACATGTGCAAGTGGAAAAAGCTAGATGATGGGACATTGATTACAATTAAATTAATCAAGGTTCAATTAGTCTAATGAGGGATTAGGGTATGTGCACATGATCATCATGGAAGAAACAAACCCTTAAGTGGCAAAAAATTCAGAAAAATCAGTGTTAGGCAACTTGATGTAAAAATTTGAATAAGTTATCTATATTATTTCAAAAATATGTAAGAAAAGAATTTGTAGAAAAATGAATGTAGTTTCTGAACCACTAGGTTTATTTAAAAATAAATAAAATATATTTGGTGCAAATTTGAAATTTCAATGCAGTAGTACTTAAATTTCAAGGAAAAATAAGAAGTAGGTGTCTATCTGACCACCCCAACCATAATAAAATGAAAATATTTTTTTACAATATTTTATATATAACTAGAGGACTCATGTCCGAATGTGATACATATTTTTTTGTAATTTTTCTCCAAGTAAAGAATTAGTTATGAATTTTTTATTACAACTTTTAAAAAATATAAAAACTTGTATGTCTAACCACCTCAACTTTGTCAAAACTTCATGAAATTTATTTTTTCTTTTTTTAATCCTATAGTATGTGAAGCATGGAATGTGACACATGTTTTGGATACAAAAAATTGATACCATTTGAAAGTTATAGATGTTTTTCAATCAGCCTATCAATCAGGACTTTAGTCGTAATTCTAATAGAAAATAAATAATAATTATTTATTAAATTCAAATTAAAGAATAATTTATATTGTGGAAAGTTGAGAATATCCTCTAAAAACCCTTTTCATTTCATCAATTTTGGATAAAAAAAATTCATCAGCCACATACCCTACAAATATCCATAAGATTGCCACTTTTTGGCCCATCATGATCCTACACATACCCATTAGAGGATGTGACTAATTGATTTAGATTTATCGGTTGATTTAAATCAAAATGAGAAGAATGTGATTTAGAGACTAATTAAATAAATATTTTTATTTATTTAATTAAAGGGGATGATGTTAGATTAAATCAAATAGAATGAATTATTTAATTAAATAGGGACATAGGGTTAATTAGATCAGATTGATTTAATTAATAAGAGAGAATGAATTAATCAAATAAATGATTATTTATTTAATTAAGGGATTAAGAGTGATGATAAGCTAAGAAGGTGATTCAGGATGAAATAATGTTAGTAATCAGAATCAAGTATGCTAGTATATTTCCCATGTCTACACTAATCCACTTCACTTAACGCCAAACACTAGGAAATTAACTACCAGGTTTTGCTGTTTTTATAGTCATTCTTGGCCTCCCTTTTGTCAAAAAATTCCAAACACCACACAACATGTGTTGAGTGGTTATATATATATGTTTATATCTTCACTTTTCTACATAGGTTTGAGTTATTCCCCAATGGTGGTTAATTCAAAGATGTCACAGTTGGCCTCCCTATCTATTCCCAAATTGCACTCAAATCAAGTATGATATGTGTCATGTTTGACCCTATGTGAACTTGAATCTGAGTTACAAATTATTTCAAAATTCCTAGTTTTTGAATGACCAATGAATGTATATTTTAATTAATTGTTTAAATTCTATGTTTTCCACAAATGAGATATTAGGAATTTAAATGATTCCTATATTGGTTATTACATTATTTTATGTGTTTTTGGAAAAATGGAAAAATAGAATTAAAGTAGAAATGAAGTTATGCTATTGTTTGATTAAATTGCAAAAATTCCTAGGGTTTGAAATTGTAGGTTATGTTTGATTTAATTATGCTATTTGAATTTTAAATTTCATAAATTCAAATGAATATATTCTTATAGGGATTTAAAGCCTGAAGTTAAATGATATATTATATTTATGAATGCATTTAAAGGCTTATTTGGATTTTGAATTTAATGAAGTGAATTAGAAATTAAGAAATGGGAAAATGAATTTTGTATTAATTTTATTGGATTGTTGGAAAAGGGTATATAGGAAAAAGTGGTTTTATTTTTATTGTGTAATTTTCTTTTGATAGGAATTTGGGAGAGGACTAAACCCTCTTTTTAGAGAAATTTTATTTTTGGATTGGGAGTGCAATCAAAAGAGGAATTTGACAAGGTCAAATTCATTGGATTATGAATTTAGAGGGGAGTACATTTATTGATTCTTGGAAGCTCATTTGGTTGCATGATGTACTCTTCATTAAAAAATTTGATCAAGTTTGAGGTATTTTTTTAATTTATTTTAATTTAATAAATTTATTTCAATTTAAAATGTTGGAATATGATGAGGTATCTTGTCTTCTTTTGTGTTCCTTCTTGTAAAGTTACTCAAAATCAAACCTAGGGTTAGGGATATTGTGCACCACATATTGTGAAGACTTGGAAATGTTGTAATACTTTATGGTTAACCTTGTTGGTATCCTCAACATTTCTCATATTTGATAGGGTGTTATGGAGTATTATTCTTCTACTTGTGTAATGTCACATTAAAACTTAATGTCTTGGGAAGTGTTTGGTTGTTTGAAAGTGGCAACCACCATTCCAATTAGTGGAGAATTGTGCCTCTTGTTTAGAAAAAAACTTGTTAACATTGGACTTGGTGTTTTGGTTTGTGTAGTTTGTTTCGAGGTGCTTTGGAGGTTTATGATTCCCTCATCCTATCTTCGTTTGGTGTTGAAAAATAATACAATCATGGGTTTGTAACTAATCATCTTGTGGGTATTTCCCTCTCTCTCTCTCATATGTTAATAATAGTTTATTCATCCCATAGGTGATTATTCTTCTATTCCTTTCACCTTTCTTATGAAATGGTGAAGTTATCTTGTTGTCTTTGTCATTGTGTCATGTGTTCATGTGACACTTGAGTGCACATTTTTATGCAAGTGTGATTTTTCATTGTTACACTATCAACATTGTTGTTGTTAAAAAAAAAAATGCTAGGTCTTGTTATGAGCATGTTGGAATGAAGAATTAAATGGGAGGAAATCTTATGCATAAAATCTAGGTAGGATAATATAGTATCTATTTGATTGAAATTTTTTACTTATGTTCCCACAATGCTTTACAAAGTATGATTGTGGTTGAAGAGCATGAGATTATACTACTTTCCCCAAAATTTTGTACCCAAAAACAATTCCACAAAATAGCATATTTCATTCAATTCAATGCAGAGGATCGAATTTTTTCATTGGTTAAGGAATAAGTATCATAAATATGCTATAAATAAAATATTCATTTCAAAACTATCATGTTGGATATAGTTTTTCTCATTTAATTATTTGTGTTTAAAAATTCATTGAGCTTATTTAGGTTTTACATTTATTGATTTCATCTTCTTCTACTCTAGTTAAATTTTTATGTGTCGAATGGAAGTTGTAATACATGGTGTTTCCATGCTAGAGGTGGATTATTCCATTTTTTAGTTTGTTAGAGATGGATTTTATGCAAGGATAAAAATTTTAGAGTTTGTGGGTTAATTACTTCAATAGAAAAATTTAACCACTCATTTATAGTCTTTCTACCACTTATGCCAAATATTACCCAAATTTAGTGGGGTGGTTACATCTCTATCCAATCATGAGATAGGGTGGGTGACAACACCTTTAAAATAGAGACCTTATTTGATGTAAACACTTTGAAACATGAAAATTTTGATACATTAAGTTTAATTTCCAAAACCTAAGGTATGCTCCAATAATTTCTAATATTTTATTAGGATACAAATCAACAAGTTGTGTAGATTGAATTTCAACCTCCAAGATGAGTCAATCATACCTAGACCTACATCCTTTTGAGGATAAAAATGAATTGGAAATCATTTGGAGTGATTTCCTTGATTAGACTATATGACCTAATATGATAAATGCAAAATCCTAAAAACAAATAGATAGAAACAATAATTTTCATATGGATCTGCAAAGTGCAGACTAATGTGTACCTATCACCAAAAGCAAGATCTGACGTGTGTAGAGGGACTTAGTTGCTCAAGGGAGAATGGGTCTTTCATAGGGGGTCTTGAAACTGTTTTGTAGTCTTTTGGTGCTTAATGTGAGCTTCTAATTCTTGGTTGCAATCTGGTCAAAAATGTTATCAATATTTGAGGGATCCATACATCTAGGGTTAGTCTACATATTTGCTACAATGATGTCATAGAGATTTAAATTGACATCATTCCTGAAATACTTATGGGAAAAAATAAATAAAGGAGGAATGACATATAAAGAGAAGAAAATAAACTTTTGGGTCAACATGGAAGAGACCTAAATGTCTCAATGTCTTGCATCATCCCCAAAAGGAAAAAAACTAGACAAAAAGAAAAGATAAATTTCATGACATATACAAGAAATTAGATAAAAATAGAAGAATACCATGACAAGTTCATTTCCTTTGTATCCCTATTCCAATAGAAAAAAAAATTTCATCCAAAGAAATTTCATAAACATAAGGACACACCAAGTAGTACAACATGGGAGATCATGTCACATACAAGCAAAAAGAAAAGAAAACACATGAAAAAAACATAAAGGAATACCACACATGTGAGCTTACCTAAAGAAGGTTATTCACATCCCAATATTACTCATCATAAACAGGAGTACAACTAGTCAAAGGGACTACATCAAGCTCTTTACTATCAGAATCTCTAGGTGAAACACATGGTGGATCACTCTAATCGAGAGGATCATCAGGGTTTTCCTCCATATAACTTCATAGAATTAGAAAATAAAAAATTCAAATCATTATGCACTTCATCAATTCTAGCAATCTCATCGAAATTGATCATAATGGGAGGTTTTATGAAAATTGTAGTTGAACTTTCTTTTCTTCTTGTTTTGGTTCCATTTCTTATTTTGGTGAAAGTTGTATTTCTTCTTGAATTCTTTCCATAGGTATGGGTGGTGTTGGTTTATTATTTTTTTCATTTAGTGAGCAATAGAATGACGTCTACACCTATGCTCTTTTGCACTTTAGTTTCTTCTTGTATAGTTTTCAAGTTGTGATGGTGTAGGAGTGCATTTATTGACCATTTTTTCTTTTATTTCCTTAAGGGGGGAACTGATGGAACCACTAGTGGTTGGGAAACCACTATCTCTTTAGGTTTATATACATTATTTTTTGAGGCACAAAAGGAACCACCTTATTGTATCTTGGTATTTTATAAGATATGGGTGGAGGAGCTGAAGTGTACTATGGTTACTTGGAATTGTTTTTGGCTCAATAATAGGTTCATCAATGACAAGCTAGGGATAATGAAAAACCAAGGACTGATCGGACTTAGAAATATTGCTAAGAGATGGCTCTACTATGTTCTTTTCCTTAAACTTTTTATATGAATTGAAAAAGAAATCTTCATGAGGCTATATAGGTTCCCTGGATTCAAGCCAAAAGAAATCCAATGAAAAATTCCCATGGAAAGAAAAAGGAATAAATCCATTATGGTGCATTGTAAATATCTCATTTCCATAGGGGAACATTATACAGTTGTGAACAAGTGGCATGACAAAATTCATGGAGCATAGCCATGGATAGCCTATTTTTTGTAAAGCCCTTCTCTTTTGACCTTGTTATTTCTAATAAACATTGACGATTTATGTGCTATATTCTATGTTCTTTAATTTTGGATAGTACAAATGAGTTATGGTTGTTTCTACACCATAAATATGTTCATATTCTTGATTAATCCTAACGTTTGTTGTAAATTCTTGTGATAATCAGATGAGTTCCATTCTTCATCTACATAAGTATACAGTAATCAAGATTCTCAATTATTGGTAATATTATTGTGTATATTAAGTGGATTAAATTATGTTAGGTGATTACATATCATAGATGTGGGTAGGTGTGATTAGGAAGATGATTATTGATATTCAATGTTTACTTATAATAGGATGCATTATAAGTTACATAGACTATTTTCGTAAGTGGTGATACTTTGATGATAGATAGTATTAATCAGTTGTTTAAATTGACTCTATAATAGGTACCACATGAGTAGGGAGTGTTAAATTGAATATTTCTTGTGTGGATTAGTGGATTATTGTTCTTGGAATTTTTAATTCATATGTCATTTTTTTCACTATTATTAATAATTAGTAATACTGACACACTATCTTGGTTGAGAAAATAGGTAAAAATTGGCCAATATTGATAAGGGGGTCACATAGCTACTTCCTTTATTATATCCTTGTAAAATATTAGTCTTTTCATGGGAATGTGAATTAACCTTGTTTTGTATGGTATGGGTTGTGTGTATGTGAGAGTTTTTTTATTAGTCCCTTGAGTCACTTTATTAATATGGTCACTTATTTTATGTTTCCTGAAGTCCTTATGTGGTCTTAATTGTTTAAAAAGTTTCTTATATGATAGATTTATGGGGTAGGGGTATTTTTATTCCATAAAACCCCCTTAATAAAGTTTGAAACCCACTCTAATTACTCACTTGTGAAAAGTGACGAAAATTAGAGTTGAAAGGGTTGTTGGGAAGTTGAAAAGGTAGTTCCCTTTTCTCCTTCCATTTATTCTTTCCATTTATGTGGAGGAGGGGGTTTTCTCTCTTTTTCTTTTTGGATTATTCTTGAGTTCATTTTTTGTTTTCATTCTTCATTTCTGAGTTCTTTCCATGTTTGTGAAGGATGAGGAGCAATGGAAGAGAGTGCTTGTAGAGAGTTTTCCACAAGTTGGATAGAAAAATTTCCTGGTGAGGCCTACCATTTTAGTTATCTATCTTTGTTGATGTGTAATGAGTTTGTTGTCATATTGCTCTTGATTATAAAAATTTATGTGAATTAGATGTTGAGTCTCTTATGTTTCTATAAGTAGTGTGTAGGGGTTTTCATTGGTTGAGTCTTCCATCTTTTCTAGTTTAATTTCATTTATACCTTTTTTGTGTGTTAAAACAAATAAATATGAATGATAGATGTAGTGATGTGCAAAGTAAATAAAGTGTAATCTTTTCTAGAAATCCTTGTTATTAGTGGTTGTAATGTGTCAATTTTATTAATGTGGATGTTATATGTTACACTTTGGTTGTGGATCCTATGTGGAAAGTACTTTGTGGAAGTGCTATATGACCCTAGCTCAAAGGTGGATTGAATCTCAATCCTATGGTTGGGTAGAGATCCCATTGGCCAATATATTTTTTTTCTTCCTTGTGGATACTTCTATTTCAAGTACATGTGCTTAAAAAAGAAATATTATCTTGGGACTTTCAACCTATGGATTTCAAGAGAAAAATATTGGTCTTGTGAGGGTTTACAAAGTTATTAAGAAAGTATGAATATTTAATCATTTAGAGTTCAATTATGGTTGAACATGGTATACTCTACTTGTTAAAATGGAATAGGGAGAATAAAGTTTAGTTGATTTTATCTTGGAGGATTATATAATTCAAAGGATAATATTTATTGGAACACAATGCTCAACTGAGAGGGGAGGTGAATCATTAGATACTAAGAACTTCTCTCAAAACATTTGTGCATATTATCTCTTTCATCTATAAGTGCTTTATGTATAATAATTCATTAATCCCTTAATGTGAAGATTAACTAAACACACAAAGAGATAAAAACACACTCACACATAATCTCAAAACATCAAATATAAATGGAAAACCCAAGATGGGAAAAAACACAATGACTAAGGTTGCTTGATTCTACTACTCAAATTTAGCATCACAATCCAAATCTCTATTACAATGTTTTAGGGCCATAATCCAAGGATGCAACAACACCCTAATTTAGAAGCAACCACTTCAAGGAGACTACAATACCCTAATCCGAACCACAACTCAATACAATGAGGCTAAAACCTCAATATAATTACAAATTCATATATGCATGGATTGGTTTTGAATAACCTATAATGCATCATTACACTTAGTACATTGTTGCATTTTTTGTAACTTACACTTTGTTGTTGAAACTGAACTCTCAACAACACACCCCTACTCTACACTTTCCTTTGTGCATAGAAAAATCACTATTCTATCTTGCTACACTACACTTCTTTCTCTTTCTATAATGTCTCATTCATCTACACTCTATTGAATGCAAACCTAGATGATATTTTTGTGTTACAGTCTAGGACTTCCTTGCATGTGCATTCTCTATCTGCTTTGCTCCTCTCTCTTTTCAGCTTTTGCACTTAGAAAATTTTCCATTTTATATTCTTGTGCTACACACTCTCCCTCTATGCCACTATTGCACACTCATCAATGCATAATTCTATTCAACACTTTGTGCACTGGCCAATTTCACACACACAGTAGATACCACTACTTCAACAATTCTTAGATTGTGTTCTTTTTGCTTAACTCCACTAATTAGCAATCTCTTCCTCAAGATTCTCACCACTATTTAGATCTTCTCAAATATTTTGCTAGAATTTCCTTAGCTTGCAAACTTCACTAGCAAGCTACCTTTTCCTCAAGCCATGCACCATTTTCCAACTCATCCTTATATCATTTGATTGTGTTTATTAGATATCTTTATTTTCATGCTACCTCTTCATCGAGCTAATTCCACATTTAATTTGGTTACAAAAAACTTTCTGCATTCTTTGTCAAACCCTAAAATTTGATTATGCATTTAATTCATTCTTCTATTCATCCAATTTGATTTGATCTCAATAACTTTTTAGGGTTTACCACATATCTTTCTCTACGCTATACCTATGCATTGAGCCTCACAACATTAATTTTGTCTCATAAATTTTTCTAAGAATAGTATCCTACAAAACTCTAGGATCATATATGTATTAAATGAGTTCTATTCATTAGATCAGATCCAATATTGATCACCTTTGTATTATGTTCCATCACCTTGATCAAATATTCATCTACATTAGTCACTAGTGTAGCTAGACCAATAAATATCTTCCTTTGTGTTAGTTACTAGTCATAACCCTATTCACAAAGACTTAGCCATTTGAGATCTCCATCTTTGATCTTGGTCTGTCAATCTCTTTCTTCATTCAATGATCCATTGGCTCATGTTAAATGTCATATCTTTAAAACCTTTCCATCAAATAAATTACCTTTGATCATGCATCATCAATCTCCACTAACTGATGATCACCATTGGATCAATCACCAAACAATCTACATTGACAATCTCCTTCATTGATCTTATCCTTCATAGCCATCACGTATCACAAAATTTCCTTTGGCCTTCAACATCATACTTGCAATGCATACTCCTTTAGCTATGACCCTAGGAACCAAAATGATCATGTATCACTACATCAATTAGGGCATCCAAATTTTTTTCTGCGATGTGAAGAAACATAGCGATCACCATCCAATCACATACCTTTGAATCTTCATCATCCATTGTATATTGATGATATGCTACAAGCATCACCATTCCTATATGTAATGCACCAAAATGTAGCAATCAGTATTGGATTAGCCATTGATCAATCAACATCATTCACCACTATGGATCCACCAAATATCTATCAGCTAGAGGGCTAACACCAAGGGTCTACCTCTAACATCATTCTCCACTACTGCTCAACACTCATCACTCATCATTGAATGCTTGACTTCCTTTGATCTCATAACCGTCATGAACTAAGACCCTGCAATGAAATTTCATCCATTGGATGTTCTTTCATTCAATCTCACTCATACATCGCATATCGCTTAATGTATAGCAGGGTGGATGGTATCTACACGATCTCAATCAAACAAACTTTGCAATTCAAGAGCCCTAACTTGAAGGTTTTCTCTCAAATCCTTCTATTCTCCTAGTAGTACTTAAAACAATGGTTTTGTGTCATCATTGAAAAAAGTATACTCTTGAAGAAAGAGACAATTTTGTGGTAAACTTGGTCCTACTTTAGACACCTTGTATCATTCATTCCTTAAAAAACTATATTTATAGGCTCCTAATGCTCATAATTTTGGACTTTAAGATCTAATTCACTCACAAATAACTTAAATCCCAAAAAATAACATTCAAACCACTCAAATTTCATGAAACCCACCAAAAAAATCCCTTGTGGGACTAAGTCACCCAAGGTGGTGACTTAGTCCCTATTGGGGTATTTTCCACTTTTGAGTGGGAAAATCACCAACCTAATTTAAATTTTTTAGTTACATTAGCCTATGAACTTAAAATGATTAGTAATTTGATGTTAATGCCTATAAATACATTTAGGTCATTTTTCACATCTCCTAGTCATTTTCACAAAGCACAAATCAAAATTCAAGAGCAAAAGTATCTTTCACAAGAAGATTCAATAGCATTTTACAACAAAGTTGAAGCTTAAGGGAAAAAAAGTAAGGCTTTTGTAGGTCTTAAAGCTCACTTTTTGTTCAAGATCTCATATTGCAAAGGGTTGATTATGGATGCCTATAGTGAATTATGGAGAAATCTAGGTTAAGGAGATGCAACTAGCTATCAAATCACACCTAATGACTTGTTTTCAAAGTGATTCCATCTTCCATTTTCTCTCTATCTTAAGAGTTGAGGTTTACATCACATTTGCATGTCATTCAAATTCATTTGAAATGTCATAGGGTTTCTTGCATTGAATTTTTGCATCATTCAAGTGCCATTTGTTTATCTTATTCTAGCACATTAGAATAGGGTTTTGTCTTATTTCAACTTCTTCTAATCTTAGGCACACTTAATACTAGGATTTTATGTAGATTTTGTCTTTCAAAAAGTTTAAATACCAACTAGGGGTTTTACCGAGGCAAACCCCCTATTAAAAATAAAAGTATCTTCTATTTTATAGGGTTTCTCAAAGATTCAGATCAAAATTTAGATAAAAAATTAGAGTGCAGGTTGTGGGATTTCATTTCCACTTTAGGATTTGTAGGAAATCCAAAGTGGACTAAGTCATCCATAGTGGTAACTTAGTCCCATTGCACTGTGTTTTCAATATTTTTTGTAGTTTCATCTACCCATTTGGTAGAAATTATGTTTTGGGCAGTTTCCCTAATTGAGGACTAAGTCTCCTAGCCTGGCATAAGTGTCCCATTTGGCTCAAAAATAAAAATTTCTAGAATTTCAGAGGTCTTTTCAATCCCCACTCAACTCTTCATTAGCTTCTAGGTGCATATTTTATGTCTTGCATCTTTATTTTTTCATTTATTGCACTTATTTCATCTCTTTGCATATCACATTGTGCTTTCTAGCACTTCAGATCTCTTAGGTTTTGCATCATTAGATAATTTTCTTGACAGATCACTACATTATTACATTATAATTAGGTATACTACATCTCATTTACATCAACTTTGAGTGTTGACAATTTCATTTTGGACCCCATTCCTCCCCTTTCTCCTTTTAGGTGAAAAACCCTAGAAGGAGCAAAGCAGCGTATGTGGGAAATCCAAAATCATTGTCCACATTTTGGTGAACCTGAATTTTGAACATAATTACTTATTATTTTAAAGGAATCCTAAACTTCATTTGAATTATCATTGCATTAGGTATTGCACTAATTTCATCCTAGGGTTTTCCAAACTACACTAGTGAAAATTTTCAATTTAGTTTGCATTATTGCATTCCATTTCATTGAAAAATAGTGAAATTTTGTATTTATGTTGTAGATTTTTATGAAATAGTACCAAATACATTAATATACATTATAAAATTGAGAAAAACTTTAAAAATTACCCTACTTAGACTAATTCTCCACCTTGGGCAACTTAGTTCCATTAAAAATTTTGCATTTTTGTTTTCAAAATTTTGTTTCCCATTTCTATAATTACTATTAGATTAATTTATTATTCTATTTCTATACAGTTATTTGTTGTTCAACTTGACTCATTAAGATTAGTATTGTTTACTTTAATGGAAATCATAGATAGCATTATATTTTTACAATGTTCATTTTTAGAATTAGTTCCTAGTTAATTTAGATCACATTCATCAAACAAAACAAACAAAACCTTCACAACATAAAAAGAACCAATCAAAACAATGATTCATTTAAGGACAATAATATCATCCAAACCTCTTAGTAGTGAAAAATTGGATAGGTTATAGGAAACCTTACAAGGTTTCCTCTTCTTAAGTTCATCCACTAGGGCTTGTGATGGCAAACCTAAATCACTTAATGAAAACTTATCTCCTAAACCTTTTAATAGTGATGACTTGAGTATGTTAGATGAAGCCCTTAAGGACTTCATCTCACACAAACCATCAACTAAGGTAGGTTGTGAGCAACCAAGAACCAAAGCACTCAATGTAATTCAAACCTCAACATTTCCATTACCCACCTTCATATCAACCTCAACCTTCACCTAAACCTAAGTTTACCCTTTATTCACCAAAGCATGATGTTGTTGCACACACACACTATAGTAGAAATAATCCACAACCACAATAACCTCCTCCAACATCCTTACATTTACTGAATCCCATGTTTCCTAGTGCTCCTCACCTAAATTCACACTTTAGGGAGTATGATCTCATCAAACAAATTAGGAATACTCCCACAAAGATATCCCTTTGGGATCTTCTTCAAAATTCACCCAATTATCATTCAATGCTCCAAACAGCCTTGCAAAAAATAGTGGTTCCTCCTGGTACAAACACAAATGATGTAGTAGCTCTTCTTAAAGGAATGCATATAGTTAATGTAGATATTACCTTTCACCAACATGAGCTCCCTTTGATATAATTATGGAAACCAAATTAATCTCCTTTATGATAATTTCCCAAAATAAAACAATAGGCATTATGCAAACCCTCGTTGACAATTGTTTTTCCCTAAATGTGTGCAGTGTGAAACTCTTAGACTAGTTATGTGAGGATAAATCACAAATAAAACCTAATTCCTTATCTATTCAAGGATTTGACAACACAACAAAACAACCACTTATTTTAATCACTTTTCCTATAGCAGTTAGAGTGGCTACCTTATAAACTCCTATTCATGTCATGCCCTATGATCTCACATATAATATTCTCTTGGGAAAGCCATGGATTCATGAGGTGCATGTGGTACCTTCAACTATTCATCACATAATGAAATACATCTATAACAATAAAGTATATCAAGTTGAGATAGACCTGAAGCCTGAGAGTTGCTTGCAACTTGAAAAAGGAAGAAGTCCTCTAAATAATTTAATTCCAACATCTCATTTTGACCCTCTTGAGACCAATAAACAAGAAGAATAATCCATGTCTAAATTGTTAGATGACAATTGGGGAACATTGGAATTCACACCTTCATTTATGTATGAATACATAATTCCCACAAGGAAGATGGAAAAAAGGAACAACCAATGGTTATGTCAACTTAGAATTCAAAAGAATCTTCCACTACCTCTATCTCATCTTCTTTGGAAGAAAACACAACTTACACAACAAATTTTGATGAGATAGATTATCAACAACCACCCAATCCCAAGGAAATGGAAAGAATTTATGGACATGGTTACAAGCTTATGAAACAATTGGGGTACAATGGTAAAGGATGTGGAAAACATGAACAAGGAATTCATGCCCCTATTGAACCTAATACACAAGAAACAAAGACTGGTTTGGGATATTCCTTTTCTAAGACAACAAAAGCAACTCAACGACCCTCATTAAACATCAACACTATCACATGTAAACCAAGAACCACACTTACATTAAAACATCTTGAATTTCTTGATATGAGTTCTCCACCATCTTGGGAGTATGTTGAAAGTGATGAATCCTTTAAACAAATGTTAGGTGCTACTGATAAACCATCTTCTTCCAAATGAAACATTACTTGTGCTATGATAAGTTCAAAGCCACAAAATATTGATGATAATTAGAAAACCATGGAACCATATGATCCAAAGTCTCCTTTAAGTAAAATGCACTCCCTCAAGGAGAAATAATTGATATACCAATAGACATAAATGATAAAGAAAAATTCATTAAGATTAGGAAGTGTCTTGATGATGAAGAACAAGAGGATACTACACTTTTGCTCCATGATTTTCCTAAAATATTTGCTTGAAAATATTATGATATGCTAGGCATGGACCCAAAAATAGTCAGGCATAACATTGTTCTTGTCGAAAATGCTAAGCTTGTTCAGAAAAAGATACAAAAAATGAATCTTAAGATAACCTTGCATGTTAAAGGAGAAATTGAAAAACTCCTTAATGCAAGTTTCATTCACCTTATTGATTAGTCTCCTTAGATCTCAAATATTGTCACAATTGCTAAACATGATAATCATATTAGGATATGTATGGATTTTCATGATTTGAGTAAAGCTTCTTTAAAAGATGATTTCCCCCTTCTTAATATTGACATGATGATGGATTCAACTACTATACATGCTTTGTTATCATTCACGGATGGATTTTCTAGTTATAATCTAATCTTTATCAACCCACAAGATCAATATAAGAAAACATTCACAACTGTTTGAGGAAAGTTTTGTTGGGTTATGATTCCTTTTGGACTAATGAATGCAGGTGAAATTTAACAAAGAGAAATGACATTGATATTTCATGATTACGTACGTAAAATATTGAAATCCTTTCCAAGTGCTTAACAAGACAAGACAATTTGAATGTCCTTCAATGAATCTTTCAATGCATGTGCAAATAAAACATGAGATTAAATCCAAAAAAGTGTCTTTGGAGTAGATAATGGAAAATTTTTAGGGTTTATCATATCTCACACAGGCATCGAGGTGGACAGAAATAAAGTTGATGCAATTGTCAACATGCCACCTCCTAATAATATCTCTCAATTATGCACATTACAATGATGAATTCAAGCTATCTTCCATTTTTTCAATTATTTATCCAATCGAACGTTACCGTTCACTCATCTCCTCAAGAAGGATTTTTCTTTTGATTGGAATGTGGATTGTAAATAGGCCTTTTAGAGTTTGAAGGAATGCCTTGCAACTCCATCTATTTTACAAACTGCTGTGCCAAAAAAACCATTCATACTTTACATCACCACATATGCTCATGCTCTTGTAGCGTTTTTAGATCAAAAAGATGATAATGGAAAAGAACATCATGTTTATTACATTAGTCAAACTCTAATCAATTATGAAACCTGATACTCCCCAATCAAAAAGAAATGTTTAGCCCTTGTATTCACTACTAGTAGATTATGACATTATTTACTAAATGCTAAAATACAATTCATAATAAAATTTTATCCTCTCAAATATCTTTTTAACAAAACTGACTTATCAGGCCATTTATCTAAATGAGTTATGTTGTTGACTAAGTTTGACCTTAAGTTTTTTTGACAAAAAAGAATTGAAGGACAAGCCTTGACTGACCATTTAGCTGATGCACCTTCCCCTCTTGTGTTACTCAATAATGATTCTTTTCCTAATGATAGTGTGTTGAAAACTAGTGTTTCCACATGGAAATTATATTTTGATGGATCTAAGTGTAAAACAGGTTTTGATGCTTGAGTAATATTAATTCAGCTTCAAGGAAAACCTATTCCCTTGTCATATTGATTGAATTTTCTATGTACAAATAACTTTGTTGAATATGAGGCCTTAATTGCTAGAATGTGCACTACTTTAATTATGAGCATTAAAGACATTAGGATCTTTCACGATTCGTAATTAGTAGTCAAACAAATAAATGTTGTCTATCAAGCTAAACATGATAAATTATCCAAATATAAAGATCTCACAATGTCCATTTTAGAAAAATTTAACTCCTTCACCATTGATAACATCTCGTGAAAAGATAATCAACATGTGGGTGCAATGGCAAGTGTTTCTTCTCTTATATACCCTTCAAATCCTTCACAAAGTATCATATTCACTGTTCATCCCATCATGAAATCTTCCATCACTGATCTCATTGTTGACACATTAGTGGAAACCAAGGATGATTTGAGTGAATGGTATGATGCTATTTATAATTACATAAAAGATGGCACCCTTCCCAAACCTCTAACAAGTAACACTCATTCTTGTTTAAAAAAATTAGCCACCAAGTACATCATTCTTTCTGATGTGTTATATATATAGTCCTTTGATGGTATTTTACTTCAATGCCTTAAGGATTTTGAAATTAATATCGCACTCAAACAGGCCCATGCAAGTGATTGTGGTGGTCATTTTGGTTCAAAGACCCTCACACAAAAACTCCTTTATATAGGCTACTAATGGAAAAATATGGAAAATGATGATTATGCATATGTTAATTGATTTCATAAATGTCAAGAACATAGTAATTTATTTCATGTTCCTGCTTTTGAGCTTCATACCCAAATCCCTATTTGGTTGTTACTTGTATGGGTGCTAGATATAATTGGAAAAATATCCCCACTATCTTCCGCTATACACATATTTATCATCAATGCTACTAATTATTTCATGAAATGGGTAGAGGCTATTCCTCCTTGATCTATGATTGCTGAGGTAATATTTCAATTTATTCTTGAGCACATAATTGCTCATTTTGGGCTCCCTTCTACATTAGTCTTTGATAATGGTACACCATTTAAGAATAATGATGTGAAGAAGTTCTTGGAGGCTTTCCATATTCAACACCGATTTATAAAACCTTACTACCCACAATCTAATGGTCAAGTTGAATCAACTAACAAAGTCATTAAACAAATTTTGAAGAAAACTATTAATACTAATCACAAGGACTGGCACACACAACTACATTATGTGCTTTGGGATTATTGCACAAGTGTTCACTCCTCAACTAAATCAAGACCTTATAACCTAGTTTATGGTATTGAGGCAATCATGCCCTTGGAGTTAGAAACCCCAATGTTACAAATTGCTATTCAAGGTCTAGTTGTAAATAACAGTTATAAGATAGAAGGATTACATCAACTTAAAATGCTTGACAAATAACACATTAATGCTCTTGAGCATATTCAAACTTATTGAAAAAGGAAACAACATTATTACAATCTCAATGTCATCCCTCACACATTTAACAAGGGTGACTTAGTTCTATCTAAAAATTAGCATAATGTTAATGCCGACCCTAATGAACGAGGGAAATTTAGTCCTAATTGGTTAGGACCGTATGTTGTTGAGCAAAGCTATGGGTTTGGTGCATATGTCTTAACAGAACTCAATGGAACACCCCTTAAAGAACCTATCAATACCACAAATTTGCAACAATATTACATCTAATCCCTTTTGAGTAGTATGAATATTAAAGTTGTGTTGTTAAAGTTATGGCTTCTTATCCTATATTCTTTCGCATTGGTTCATTCTTGACAAACCCTTTGCACATATGTCTTGAACACTAAAGTGATTATTTATCATCACTTAAGATTTCATGCTATTCAAATTCAACTTGTTTATTATGATAAGTTAAATTTAATTTAGAATAACATACTCAATCATCATGTTCTATCTAAAATGAAACTGTAATATTTTTTAATTAGATCACATAAATTTTTTTAAATCATGAAGATATTAATTAAAGTAATCTTGCATAGGTTATTTAATTAATCACATTGCTATGTAACATTCAAACACATTAAGATAGATCATAAAACATAATCTTCTCATATATATATCCAATTTTTTATATACATATCATCATAATATGCATCACTAAGGCCTATGAGAACTAGATCCCTTAGGATCTAGTGCTTGTGATCCAATACCGAGATGTCATGAGATAGTCATGTGTGATTATGATCATGATCCACCAAATATGAGTGTGAACTCTAGACCTTGTGCTTGCCCAAGGGCCACATTCCTCTCCTCTTGGAGTTGTGCTATTTATGCATGTAATCTCTCCATCTCTGCTAGATTCTAGAATGACTATCCTATAGTATCAACTTGATAGAGTCATCTCCTCACATTATCATAAGCTACCCATAGCCTCACAAAAGTTCTGAGTGATTCTGGCTCCTCCTCCATGATAGGTGGGGCATGTAATCAAAGTCCATCTCCTCCTTGTCTATGGATGCAAATACTATCTTTGCAGTATCCTAATGGTAGAACTGCTGCTATTCCCTCATCACTCCTACAAGGCAGAAACATTACACAATCAATAACATCATCATGATATATATATATATATATATATATATATATATATATATATATATATATATATATATATATATATATATATATATATATTATAAGCACTAATGCATAAAATCAAATATCATCACCTATATCATCAGTGGGTTGAGCAATGTCAATGTCATCCTATATAACGGGCATGGATGTTGTGCTAGCCTCCCCTCAGCTATGAGTACTAGTGCCTACTATAGTTGTTGCTCATGACCTCTATTGGCCTTCTACAATAATCTAATAATTAAGCCCTCACAACTATGATTTCAAGATTGGACATCTAACCTAAACAGTTATCTCAATCATCATGAAGGTGCATTTAACTTATCAACCCAAGGATGTGAACATGAAATGGGTCAACATAGTATGTGCACTAAGGATCCAAACTAGCCATATTCATCCTATAGGTAAGAAAAACACAATGCTGAACGTAAATTGTGTGGAAAGAAATAATAGAAGTGCTAAGCAACAACCAACAACTATATTAAGCTAAAATGCATGACATAAATGAAAATCTAAGTGAACAAACAAGAAACTACTTTGTCTTCTTTGGCTACAGGAATAGTCACAAAATGGAATTCTAGTGGCTATAGGAATAGTGTCAAATTCTTAACTAATTACTAAAAAAAAGTAATGACTAAGCTAAAGGATGCAATGCTCACCAAGTGGCCCACTTGGTTGATTATCCAATAAGAAAAATTTAAACTTCGATGCACAAACTTGTAAATTCATTTTATTCATTGGAAAACATGAGTACAAATGAGGAGCATAACTATATTACAAAAAAATAAGAATGTGAGTACATCAAATTAAGAAACCTCCTTTTAAGGAGCATCCAAGTCTTATTTATAGGAAGAAAAGCTACCAACTAATCATCTAGAAAGGAGGTAAACTCCAATAGATTAGGAGGATGCAACTTTAGGGAAAGCATAAAATTATGGAGAGGCAATTACACAATCGTGGAATTTGGTCAAGCATGTTTGCCTTAACATAGATTTAGCACAACATTAACACCTATATTTTCTCAACATATAATTAAGACCATTTGCAAGGTGTTTACAATTTTGATTTGAATGTGGAATCTCCCACTGTCAAGAGTCTTCCCTCCATTGACCTTTGGATGATCACCTTGTTGACCATTATCGTGAATAACTAGCTAGTAGAATCTTCTTCCATTTCATAGGCCTCTAATTATATTTGCATGACAATATTAGTATGCACAAAAATTACATATCTGTAACTATCTTAAAGTAGAATTCATAAATCCACATGTAGAATCAACACAAATAGTTTAGATAGAATTTCAATGTCATTAAAGATCACAAAAAATAAGTTTATGCCCAATGTTTATGGTTTTGAGGAAATATTATAAAAAAGGTCAACATCCAAGTATCAAAGTCTATCACAACTATAAAAAATATACAGTAAAATTCTATCAAAATTGAGTCATAAGCTAGACTCATCACTCCCCCAACCCAAGGCTTTGTTGGTTCTCCAACAGAGGAAGAGTTGTTCTTTTTCTTAGTTAATGCCCTAAAATTTGCAACTATCAGCTATCCTACAACAATACTTGTTGTGGTTGAATTAGGGTCCCAATAGACCCTTACTATCTATCCAACCTACTCCATCTCTATCTCTCTACAACTATATCATACTGGTAATATCTAAAATTTTGCATAGACAACAATAGGATAGGTGGCTAAAAAGTTAGTGGAAGTAAAATTTGTCCTTTTTTCCTTCCAATTTTTATATATCTATCAACTCTCTTAAGTGTTGTAGCATAGTTCTATATAGAGTGAGGCTCAACTTGTTTTAACTCATTGGTAAGACTGTTCCACCTCTGTACCTGTAGACACTTAAAAATGACCTAGGCCTGCAAGCTTCATTTTTATCACTTTCGTCCTAGCATAATTAAGACATTTAATTATGTCCTTGGTCCACATTCGACTATTGATTAAATAATTCATAATTATTTAATTAATTCATGTCCTTTGATTCCTCATGATTATTAAATAAATAAATTTTATTTATTTATTAAATACGTCATTAATTGTCTAAGTCTTTCTTTAATTAAATAAATTTCTTAATTTATTTAATTCCCCCTTGTGCATTTAATTCTTATTGATTAGTAAATAAATGAATTACATTTATTTATTTAACGTCGCGATTGTCTAATTAAATAAATGGATTAGTTTATTTAATTAATTAGTCTTATTTGCTAAATTAAATAATTAAATTTAATTATTGGTATTTGCCGATTATTCTTCTCATTTTAAATAAAATAAAAATTTAAAATGTCATGTCGATCTAACATGGGTCCTTTTTGATAAATGGCCATGAAAAGATTATTTATTATCTCTAGAAATCCATAATTTGAATTATTTTAAATTCAAATTAGTATCATCTTCAAAATCAAGTAATGGGGCAGTTTCTTGATTTTCCAAATCTGATCTTGGTCCAAATCTTATCTCTTTGATTTTTTGAATCTTGCAAATCAGGCAATCTTATCTCTTTGATTTTTTGAATCTTGCAAATCAGGCAATCTTATCTTCTTGATTTTTCGAAAATTTTTATTTCTTTAATTAATTTCCTCATTTATTCTCCACCGTCGATCCAATTTTATTCCGACCGTTCGATTAAGGATTTTGCCCTAACCCTAATTAGGGATTCTCAGGTTAAATCTGGATCGTTTGTTTTAGGGTCTCTTCATTGATTTATCTCGTCCGTCCGTTTGAAATGGCCTTTTCTATAAAATGCCATTTCCTTCTCATGTTTGGGACCTTGAAATTTTTACGTAATTACTATAGTCATTTACTTAGCTTCACATTTCATTGTCATAGGCAATTGTAGTATTTCATTATTGGCATTAGGTTTTAGGCATTTGATTAATATTGACATTTGTTTTAGACATAGGCATTGGCAAGAGTCATAGGCATAGCAAATCCTTCAAATCTTGTTGTAGGGCTTAGACATTTAGATTGCTCGAACAACGAATCTGAGGGCAACATACATTTCCAACAAGAAAGAAGGTGTAATGAAGGTGAAGCATGGAAGATGGAGATGCTTGGTAATATCGTTTCTTGTATTTTTATTTGATTTCAATTGTACTTCGTTATTTTCATTAGATTTTAATGTTGTTTGATCTAGCCATTTAATAATATGATTTCCCTTGATTACATTGGTGAACCCGGTGTTTTGTAGAAAAATTCGTGTATTTTTGTTTTCTTTTTACTGTTTTGCAGGTTACAGCCAAGACGTCATATGAAATCCCGTCACCTTCAGTTGAGCACAGAAAAATGGGCGAATAAAATATTTTCAAACAGTTTCTGGGTTTTGTACATCTCACTCTTAGATTTCCAGAACATTAAACGGTTTTAAATTTTGTTGAGATTTGGGAAAGGTATGGGTATTTTACTGTTCACTATTTTTTTAATTTAATTTTTAAACCCACGTTTTCTTTTGTCTATAACATTTTTTTTTGTGCAGAATCGTGGAAAAAGTTTTCTGGGTTTTGAAGGTCTATCATTTAGCTTTCCATGGATATCTACCACTTAAAATTTTGTTAAGTTTTGAGCAAGTTATCGCCATTTTAATTTTCTGCTGTCATTAATATTTTCTTTTATTTATTTATTTTGTGTTACTAATCTTTTCTTGTAGCGTGTGGCGATCCCCATTTGTGTGCCAAAGACCATTGCTTAAAGAGACTACTAATTCATTGTTTGCAGATTCGCATGTCAAAGAAGGAATACAAACATTGTGCTTGTTTTTCGTAGAGTAGCAAACATTTGAATTTGGTGCATATAAAACGAAATCATGTCTTTTATGCTTGATTGTGATTGTGGGATGGTAGGTGAGTATGCTCTCACTTGGTGAAAACCTCGTGATCGGAAAACCAGACCCATCTTTATTTGTTAATTACCCTTCATGATTTGGTATATCGGAGTATCCTCTCCCCTTGCGCATTCGTGCGATCCTGGGTGTAAGAGAAACGGTTACTGACTCTAGAACTTGGGCCTGTTTTGGTGGGAAAAAGTACTCACCCCAGGACGACTCAGACCAGTAGCACCCTGACACCGAGGGACTTCCAGCTGGTATATAAAAGTGGGTTCTTGGGGAAATCCCAAGAATCACGAGTGTGGTTCCGACGAGATGGATCCAAAAGGGGACTCTCACCGCATGGATCGTGCCCCACGAACGGAATGCCCGAATTAAATACCTCTTGTTTTAGTGTCCAACCATTCTATTAGCCGTTGCTTGATATAGTGCAGGGTACCGTATCATGCCCGAAGATACTCACTACTGATCCCCTTGAGTAGAGATAGCAATTCTTGGGATGTCACTACCCAAAGAATCTGAATTTGGTGTGCTTGAATGACATTAATGAGCCGTGGAGGGGAGCCAATGCCACCAAAATTCTAAGTTATCCGCTCTTGAGAAGGAAAGGTGTTTATCACCAATCCGGGGTATAATAGGTGGGCTATATCAAGTATACAAACCCTTGGCCTTTTGGCCTTTTTAGGATCATGCTTATCTGATGTGTGCTTGCTTATACCAAAACATTGTGCTTGTCAAGTGTTTTCTAGATTTTCAAACATTATACACAACAGTCACAAATCTGGACACAAAGAAACAATCGACCTTGGACAACTCAGACTTTTCAACAAAACATCAGAAAACAATTTTAGTCCCCATTTTGAACTTAGACTTTGCATTGTTCATCTTAATCATCATTTTAAACCTAGACTTGGCATTTATAACATTAAGTCCTTAATCAAACATCATCATCTTAGTCCTCATATTGGCCTTGACAACCTTGTCATCTTGCATTAATCATTTCCTTAGGAAAACATCATCATCATCTTGCATTGTCATCCTTTATTCCAAAAATACAAAAAAATTAGTGACATAACTTGTCATCTTAGTCTTCATTGTCCTTTGGCATTAGTCATTTTCTTTAGACAACATTGTCATATTGCATCCCTTATTGTCAAAAATCCAAAAACATAGTATTGCATTGTCATCCTTTATCCTTATCCAAAAAAATCCAAAAACATAGTCTTGCATTGTCATCCTTTATCCAAAAAATTTGAAAAACATAGGCTAGTGTCATCCTTGCATTTACTTGTCATTCTCATCATCCTCATTTGAGCAAATCCCTTTTACGGTTGAGACTAGGCTTCAAAGACAACAACAACAAATAGAAAATTTTGGACAAGATTATTATCCCAACATCGACAATAACACTTATGACACAAACCAACATTGGACTTTTTCTGACCCATTTCACAACATGAATATGCAATCTTCCATGAACATGCCATCTTCATCACAAAAAATTTACGAACCATTCATACAAAGAGACCAAAATGGACGAGCATATTGGAAAGACATAGAAGCTGCAGCAAAAAATCCTGACATAGTCTCCTTTGCAAAAAAATATATCTTACGTGACCCTCAAAAGTATCTAGCCATGCTTTTGGATGAAGGGGCTAAGTTACCACAAGGCTTTGACATAAATACTTTGCCACCATCTTTCTACCCTCACAATCAACAGTCACTTGAAACAAATCCTGCCATTAATTCACAACAAACGTCCACTTATCACCCTTATCCTAACCTTGACAAGGGAAGCCAACTATCAACTAGTCCATTCCAAACCTCCACATCATATGCTAGTCCTTCACCTGTTAATCCCGTCCAAGACTGCATCCCTTATCAACCATCTACCAACTCATGTCAAGTCCCCACATCATACCATACTGATTCGGTCCAAGTCTCCATGTCCTATCTCAATCAACCTTACACCAATCCAGTCGAAGTCTCCATGTCATATCATTGCCCTTCAATAGTTAATCCAATCCAAGACTCCATGTCATATCCAGTCCAAGTCTCAATGTCATACCCTAGTCCTTCACATGCTACTCCAGTCCAAGTCCCCATATCCTATCCTAGTCCTTCATATGCTAGTCCAGTCCAAGTTCCCACGTCCTATCCTAGTCCTTTAGTCATTAATCCTTTTCAAGTCATCCCCTCACAAGCCACATCTAGTCATGAAATTTTTTTCATTGCTCAAAGTCAAATCCCATTTAATAAACTTGAGGATACATGTCAAAATGAAAGTCCAAAACATGGCCTTATAATGTCACCCTCATGTCAAGAACAAGGTAGTCCACCCCATGACCCTCTCTTAAACTGCATTCAAGGATTCCATCAAGACAATCATGACATCCAAAGTACACCTACCATTGACCAAGAAGTCCAAATCCACGACAACCCCATCTTTGACCAAGACCTCACCATTGACCAAGAAGTCCAAATCCATGACAACCCCATCTTCGACCAAGACCCTACCATTGACAAAGAAGTCCAAAATGATCCACTCCTTGACCTTTACACCTTTCATGATCAAACACTTGCCGACCCTATACAAGGCTCAACTATTGACACTTCCCACGATGAGACAATTGCCTTCATGGGACACATAGACGATATTCCTCCAGAACAAGAATCTTCCACTAAGGATATGTTTGCATATGATCAAGTTATAGCTAAAATCATGGGACTCTATGACACTAAACATAATGATGGCTTTGACATTTCCTTGGAAACACCAATAGAATCGTCTGAACCCGACATGTCACATGATCAGACCAAAGATATCAATCAGGAATATGTCCAACATGAAAATGAAGCTAAGACACTTTATCAACTAGGGGCATCTATCTTTGTTAGAGCAGGCTTTCTTGTAGATGAAAATATTACAAGTGACAGTGTCCATAGAAATCATGATGGGTTAGCATCTTGCTTTCAAAACAACAAATACCCCATTGCAAATAGAATCTGTCAAAGCATGCAATATCAAGGCAAAGGACTAGGCATACACGAGCAAGGCATCCTTGAACCAATACAGCTTCAGGAAAATTACAGACATCAAGGTCTTGGTTATTCCTCAAACAGCAAATCAAATGATGTCAGTGGTACCTCCTCAATACTGGGGGCAACTTTGTCAGATACAAACGTCAAAATGGAATCCATGAGAAATCCTTGTTATAAGATTGCTGCCAACACCCGATCCACCACATAAACCATCATTCCTTCGCCGTAAACCTTCCCTTTTGGGATAACAAACTCAAAAATTATTTTGAAATCAAAGATCAAAATCAAATGTCAAAGGCCATTGAATCAAACAAAAGGAAAAGTGGACAAATGAAATTAAAATGGATCCCAAAGAAAGATGGATCAAACAAAGACACCAAGTCAAATACAAAAGTCAATCACAATATGGAGCCACAATACAAGAGGACTCCCACATATAGCACATGTCCACCTCCTTCAAAATGGTCATCAATCAAGATATATAAAAGTGTTGGTTCCAAACACTATCCCTCCAAAATCCGTCATCCACCATCCCAAGTTTGGAAAATAAAAATTCATTCATCCAAACATCCAAACAACCTTTCCATGTCCACCATCATCTGTCATAATCCTACATCTCGCCTAAAGTCTAAAAATCCTACGTCACAAATCCGTCACATCATGGCAGCAACTCTTTACCACAAGGAATCTCATGGCACTCTATTGCGATGTGCGTATTTTGATAAGGCCAACTCTAGTATCAAAAAGGATCACAATGACATCGATCAGTTGTATACAAGTGCTACAATCCTAACAAGACAACTCCTTTAGCAAGGTCATTATTGGCATATCATGGCACCAGTCTCTACATCAGCACCATCAGTGGATTCAGAACAGTCAGTGATTATCTAAAGCATCTAGGCTATCCAAAATCAGAAATACAAAAAATCCAAAAATCAAAAAATCGTCACCCTGATGAAAAACTGGCAAACAGGTGTCTTGGTGACACCAAAAAAATCAAAAAGTCAAGAAAACAGTAAAGAGAAAAATTTCATCCAATGGTGAAAACCTGGCAAATAGGCACCCTGGATAAGTACCATGATGAAAACTTGGCAAACAGGCGTCATGTGTAAAATAAATCGTCTATGTGGACTCTTACACTTGGGGGCAAGTCGTCTCATTTCCCATGTCTTCCTCATGACATTGACATCCATCTAAGCCCTATCATTTTCGTCCATTTTCCCACCTACATTGGTCTTGACATAAAACTGGCACACATAAATCATGCTTTGGGAAAACTCTTGACATGTCTATCCTTTGGTCATACATGATTCATGAAACATCAGGTCATTAACCATCATAGTCGTATTGTCCTTATATGACATAGTCTTTGAAAATCATATAACATTCCCTTAGTCTCATGTCTCTCATCTTTTACCAAGGCCACCTCTCATCCTTTCATGTATGTCACCTATCTTGGCTTTCCCTTGTTAAACGGTCTAAGGAAACTCCATCATCCCATCTAGCCCTAACCAAGTCATTCCAAATGCAGTGAGTCCAATTCATACAAGCACATTATCCAAAACATTACTTTACTTCGTTCCTGGCCCGACTGTAGACCTCCATACTTTCGTCACATTATCGTCATCGTCCTCACGTTGTTTTGGGATGCGTCCTTCCCACGTCAAACAACGTTGTCATCACCTATCAATACGTCATTAACTGTCTAAGTCTTTCTTTAATTAAATAAATTTCTTAATTTATTTAATTCCCCCTTGTGCATTTAATTATTATTGATTAGTAAATAAATGAATTACATTTATTTATTTAATACGTCACTGATTGTCTAATTAAATAAATGGATTAGTTTATTTAATTAATTAGTCTTATCTCCTAAATTAAATAATTAAATTTAATTATTTAATTGCCAATTAATATTCCTCTCATTTTAAATAAATTAAATTATTTAAAATGTCATGTCAATCTTAACTGGTCCATTTTGATAAATAATCTGAAAAAGATTATTTATTATCTCTCAAAATCCATAATTTGAATTAATTTAATTCAAATTAGTAACTAATCTTCCAAAAATCAAGTAATCGGGCAGATTCTTGATTTTCCAAATCTGATCTTCAGTCCAAATCTTATCTCTTTGATTTTTCGAATCTTGCAAATCAGGCAATCTTATCTCTTTGATTTTTTGAATCTTGAAATCAGGCAATCTTATCTTTTTGATTTTTTGAAAATCTTTATTTCTTTAATTAATTTCCTCATTTATTCTCCACCATCGATCCAATTTTATTCCGACCGTTCGATTAAGGATTTTGCCCTAACCCTAATTAGGGATTCTCAGGTTAAATATGGATTGTTCGTTTTAGGGTCTCTTCATTGATTTATCTCGTCCGTCCGTTTGAAATGGCATTTTCTATAAAATGTCATTTCCTTCTCATGTTTGGGACCTTGACATTTTTACGTAATTACTATAGTCATTTACTTAGCTTCACATTTCATTGTCATAGGCAATTGTAGCATTTCATTATTGGCATTAGGTTTTAGGCATTTGATTAATATTGACATTTGTTTTAGACATAGGAATTGGCAAGAGTCATAGGCATAGCAAATCCTTTAAATCTTGTTGTAGGGCTTAGACATTTAGATTGCTCGAATGACGAATCTGAGGGCAACATACATTTCCAACAAGCAAGAAGGTGTAACGAAGGTGAAGCATGGAAGATGGAGATGCTTGGTAATATCGTTTCTTGTATTTTTATTTGATTTCAATTGTACTTCGTTATTTTCATTGGATTTTAATGTTGTTTGATCTAGCCATTTAACAATCTAATTTTCCCTTGATTACAGTACCAAATATCCCTTTATATATTTTCTTGTGGGTTTTACTACCCCATCATATTCTTTATAAAATACTTCTCTCTCAAATAAGATCATATTGCCATAGGTTGGTCTATAAAGAATTTAGTGCCAATCCATGAAAATGTTTCCTAGATTCCTAGATTCAACCCTTATGGACAAGGGAGTGTCAGATTCAATTTTCCTATAAGTCCTAAATTGTTTTCCACAACTAATCTCATTTTGTATCCAAGACATGAATGCCTTCAATTGAACATCCCCAACATACAACAATAGTATCCAATCATGGTCTTGGGTCACAACATAATTATGCAAATAGAATTCACACAACAAATTCTTCATTTGAGGAGGAGCAATCTATTTTGCATTGAAAAATTCAAGAGGAGTCTCAATGGATGGATTCAAACCTGAAACAATACTTTCTAGTTTAAAAGAAATATTCTTGTCCTACAAATACAAAGCATAGACCCTTAGAGGAGTCCTACATTCTAGTAGTTAAGGTACTAAGGCTGCCATATTGTCCACCTTTTTCTTTAAAGGCATCGTTATCTTCAATTTCCTCATATTTCTTCTAAATTTCCTTCTTTAGCCTGTGTTTCTCCTCTTTCCATTCTTCTTCCCTTCTTTGCAAGTATCTCCATAAGTTCATTGCTACCATGTGCATTGAAAAATCAAAGAGCATGTGTATTCCTACTAGAATTTTTCCTGGCACTATTGCTTGCTCTTCATGTGGCTCCAGCTATAGGGATTTTGTTTGTTCAACCAATTCCAACTGTAGGGGTACAGATTGTTCTCCCAGTTCTAGTTGTAGGGCCTCTTGTTCTTACTCTTCCTGCAAGGACTCTTTCTTTTTCTCTTACTATAGGAGTTCCTATTTTTTCTCAAACTCTTGACTTTCAACTTGTTCAACAATATCAATAAGATCTACCAGTGTTATGTTTACTACAACCTCAAATATATCCTTTTCCTCAACATTCACCTACCCAATTGGAGATTCTATGTCCTCTTGTGGTGTTTCTCTAGGCTTAGGACTTTCCTTTGAAGATACACCAAAGGTTGGCCCAATTGGTCTTGCTTTCCTAGGAGGGCTCTCATATTTTTCTTTGGCTATAGGAAGAACACTATCAACCTTTCATTTCTTGTAGTTCCCCTTTTAGCTTTACCCTTCCTCATTTTTTCCTCTTTCATGTGTGCCCTAGTTCTCATTAAGATGCCAAGAGGAACATCATCATCAAAATCTGAAGAGAAAATTTCTTTTTGGGTATGTGTAGGATCATCATGGAAAAAATAGGCCCTTAGGTGGCAAAAAATTCAAAAAAATTAGTGTTAGGAAACTTGACGTAAAAATTTGAATAAGTTATCTATATTATTTCAAAAATATGTAAGAATAGAATCTGTAGCAAATTGAATGTAGTTTCTAAACTACTAGGTTTATTTAAAAATAAATAAAATCTATTTGGAAAAAAATTGAAATTTCAATGTAGTAGTAGTACTTAAATTTCAGGGAAAAAATAAGTAGGTGTCTGTGTGACCACCTTAACCATATTAAAGTGATAATTTTTTTTATAAGATTTTAGATATAAGTAGATGACTCATGTCTAGATTTGATGCATATTTTTTTGTAATTTTTTTCCAAGTAAATAATTAATTATGAATTTTTTATTACAACTTTTAAAAAATATTAAAACTCGAATGTTTGGCCACCTTAACTTGGTCAAAACTTCATGAAATTTATTTTTTATTTTCTTAATCCTATATTATGTGAAACATAGAATGTGACACGTGTTTTGGATTCAAAAAATGTGATACTGTTTGAAAGTTATAGAATTTTGTCAATCAGCCTATCGATCAAGACTTTAGTCATAATTCTAATAGAGAATTAATAATACTAATTTCTTAAATTAAAATTAAAACATAATTTATTTTTGTGAAAAGATGATAATCTCCTCTAAAAAACATTTTCATTTCATCAATTTTGGGTAAAAAAAAGTCGTGAGCCACATACCCTACAAATACCCATAATATTGCCACATTTTGGCCTATCATGATCCTACACATACCCTTGTCTAAATACTCTTCCTTAGAAGAACTAATTTATATGGTTTGTTTAGTTGCAAGAGGGTTTATACTAGGGCCTATGCCAAAAGTTGAGGCACTAGGGGTGGCTTTAGTCTTGCTTAATCTTCTACTAGCCCCATGAGGTTGAGGAAAAACCTTAGATCACAAATGCTCTGGTCTAATTTGATCAATATTGAAAAATTATTCCCAAGTCATGTCTGACACATCATGTAGAAAATTTTCAACTAATAACTTGATTAGAAAATGGTGGGAAAATGAATTATCTTTACCTTCTTAGGTCTCGACTACCATGATTGAGAGAAGGTGGTCTAGTGTGTTTGACACATTCATTCTTCTCTTGTTCCTCATATGATTTAGAAGTTTGAAGTGCACATAATGTAGGGTCAATTGACGAACATCACAGGAAATATATTTAACAACATGAATAGCTACTTCCTTCCACAACTCAGGTAGAGAGGTTATTTTTGTACCTTGTTTGTCCACACTCAATGGAGGTTCACTAGGTTCTATAAATTCATTCCTAGCTGGCGTGGTGTCTTTGGAAGGAGGGTAATTTTCACCATCGGCAGGAAACCCTATAACTTCTACAATTCTTTCTTCAGTAGCCATTACTTCCAACCTTTTTCCTATGGCCTTCCCTTTAGACAATGTCTAGGAAAATTCCAATGCAACGTCTTCATCAAAACCATTAAGCTTTAGGAAATTATCTAACCATCTGCATTTTTTTGAACTAACATGTGAAGGTGCATCTTGTAGTAATGCATCATGAACTGTGGGTTCATTTATGATTAACCCACCTCCCATTGTTCAATTGTCTACAATCAAAAGATCACTTTGTAAAGTTTCCCTTCCTATAATTTTTTTCCGAAAACTAAACTTCTCCTTCCTCCAATGTTGCAAAATTTCCAAGAATAATGTCATCTAAATTTTACTTTTTTTTTGGCTTTAATTATGACAGAAGCAATAAAGGAAAAAAAGGAGTAATAAATAAAGGCTATGATTGAGAAAAATGGTGGCAATTGATATCACCTCACACATGCAAGCTATCATCTCTCTTAGAATTCAAATCATCTCAATTTAAACTTTGCTGACATGAACCAGTATGGATAGACACATGGACATAGTATTCACACTTCCCCCCCAACTGAAATTTTAGCATTTTTCCTCACATACATGATAGTTATGATAATTTGGCAGGGCAAGGAATAATGAAATTCTATGGAGAACACCTATATTAATTTACAGTAATTAAATGAATGTACTAAAAGACAATTGAGAGATAACAACTTAATGCACACATACCTAGATTATTGGAAAATTTGTTACAAAGATTATGGAGAAAGTACTGATCACCTTTTAAGAGGTCAGTTGATCAATTAATGAAAGTGGAGTGGAATGGAGTGAAGCGATGATGAAATGAAGTGAAATGATGGAGGCATGCTGAAAGAGAGAGAATGGTGGAGATGGATGGGTAGATGGGTGAAGAAGTGGACCCCCACAAAAGTGGAAGTATTTATAATGACAAGTTACATACCTTAGTTAGCCAAAAGGAGGGACACTAGGTTTGCTTCCTTCAACTGTAGGAAGTTCAAGTGTTGCATGCTAAGTGAATTGTTGTAAGAATTCTTCCTTGCAAGTTGGCTTGTGATACAACCTGAGGCAATGACCATTGATGATTGGCTTAAATCTGATAGGTTCAATGGTGGTGAGTTTAACAACACCATTGGGGAAGATTTCAACAACCTCATATGGTTTTATCCACCTTGTCTAAAATTTTCTTGCGTTATCTTGATACACCTTGAGTTGTAGAGTAGGGCCCAATATCCTAGCTAGAATTTATTGTTCTTGATGAACTTGTCATGCCACTTTATTCTCTAATTATGTACTACCTCTATATGATGCAAGGTTGACTTCCTCATTTCATCTAATTCATTCATCTGCATGATTCTGTCTCTTTGTGCTTCAAAGATATCCATCCCCAAGTCTATTGCAGTCCCAAGAGTCTTATGTTCAAATTCAATGGGCATCATAGCTATCTTTCCATACAAAAACTCAAATGGAGTGAAGCCTATAGTTATTTTCTAGGTTTTCCTATAGGTCCATATAGCTTCTAGCAGCCTCTTTTCCCAATCTTTCTTATGAAAACCCGCTATTTTGGTCAGAATGGCTTCAATTCCCTAGTTAGTCACCTCAACTTGGCCATTGGCCTAAGGGTGATAGGGAGTGGATTTCTTATGCCTTATGTTGTACTCATTGACCAATGTTGCAACAAGGGTTGAGGTGAATTGAGCTCCTTGATTAGTCACTATCTCTCTTGGAACCCCATACCTTGTAAAAGTTTCCTCATAAATAAATTATGCAACCTTATTATCTCTTGCATGCTTCATTTCCTTGACTTCTACCCACTTGGTTACATAACCAGTGCATACCAGGATATAATACTTACCATTCAATGGAGGATCAATGGGTCCTACAACAACTAATCCCCACTTGTCAAATGGAGTGATTACTACCTAAGGGTAAAGGGGCATCTCATTAGATTTGCTTGGCCTACCAATTCTCTGGCATCTATCACACTTTCTTGTATAACTTCATGCATCCTTGTGGAGTGTTGGCCAGTAATATCATGTATTCAGAATCTTCATTATTGTCCTCTTGGCTACAAAATGTCCTCCACATGGCTCATTGTGGCATGTGTGTAAGCTATCATATGTCTCATCTTCCCTCACACATCTCCTCATGACATGGTCTAGCCCAGTGTAAAAAAAACATCCCACAATCCATGAAAAGGGAAATGACTTTTCAATGAGCACCCTTCTCTCTTTTGGAGAGAAGTGGTGAGGAACTCTCCTTGTGACCAAATAGTTAGCTATGTCAGCATACTAGGGTGTTTTCACACTAATGGAAAATAAGTGCTCACCATGGAAAGAGTCATCTATGACCTGATGGTCCACTGATGTAGTCATCCTTGAAAGAAATTTTGCAACAAAATTGGCCTTCGCTAGTTTATCTACAATGGTTATGTCAAACTCCTACATTAGAAGTAACCATCTTGCTAACCTACCTGATATCATAGGTTTATTCATAAGATAATGAATGGCTGCATGGTCTATGTGCGCAAAGATTTCGTAGCTTGTTATGTAGTGTCTGAATTTGTTTAGGTCATAGATTGTTGTTATCATTTAATTTTCTATCATAGATCATTGCTAGCATTTCCTTGCAAGTTTTTGTTGACAAAATAAATAACATTTTCAATAGATCCTTCTTTCTTCCCTGGGACTACTCCTATGGAATATTTCGATGCATCTATATGGATGTGGAAAGGAAGCTCCTAATTAGGACCTTTGAATATAGGAGCATGAGTCAAAGTTATTCAAGCTAGAAAATGCCTTGTCACGGTCTTTTTGTCCACTAGAATTTAGCATCCTTAGTGAGAAGAGTATACAATGGCACTGTTATTTTACTAAAATCCTTGATGAAATGCCTATAATAACCTGCATGGCCCAAGAATCTCCTAACATCTTTTTGTTTTGTAGGTATAGGAAGATTAGTGATCACCTCAATCTTTGCAGGATCTACTTAAATTCTTTTTTAGGAGATGTAATGGCCAAAGACTACACTTTCCTACATCATCATGAAGAAATTTTCACTATGTAGAGATAGATTGTGGTCTTCACATCTTTGTAGGACTCTCCTAAGATTCTCCAATGCTTCATTGAAATCAACACCATAGGTGGTGAAATCATCCATATAAATTTCCATGCAATGATGAGAGATGTCTAAAAATATGCTAATGACTACCCTCTAAAAAGTTGCGGGTTCATTACATAAGCCAAATGGAAGTACTGAATAGGCATAGGTCCCCCATCGATAGGTAAAGGTGGTCTTCTCATAGTCCGTAGGTGTAATTTGGATCTAGTTATAGCTACTAAATCCATTTAGAAAAGAAAAATACCACTTTCCTGCAAGTGAGTCCAAAAATTGATCTATGGAAGGTAAGGGGAAATGATCTATTTTAGTGGTAGCATTGAGTTCCATGTAATCAACACAAACTCACCGCATCCCTCCCTTTTTTTGTACAATCACCAATGGAGGCACCTAGTAGCTATTAGAAATGAGGTAGATAAATCCTACATCTAGCAATTTCAATAGTTTTCCTTTTACAGTTTCTCTTAGTGCAAGGTTAATTCTTCTTTGTGGATACCTCATCGATGTACAATCATCTTTGATGTAAATCCTATGAGTGAAAATATTAGGGTAAAATCCATTCATATAATGATAATCCCATGCAAATGCATTATGGTGGGTCTTCAAAAAGTTTGTTAATGACAACTATTGTTCTCAACTAAATTTGCTATTAATATTTATCTATTTTCCTTCTAACACTTACACTTGTGTATTTATCTCTATCATAGTTGTTTCATTAATTCTTGCCACTTTGAGTTCATGTGGTAGTAGTGTATGAGACATACTTGTTGTTGCAAGAATTTTTCCTATAGGAAGTGTGGCTACAAGAAGAGCAGGAAGGAGTATCTCCACTGGAGCAATAGAATGAGAGAATGGTGATTCCTCTACTACACACAATGGTTTTGAATTATGCTAGACAATACTTCATCTTCATCTTGAAGCTACATGAAAGATCTTCTTCCTAACATCATAATTTGTCCCAAATAATTAACTTCCTTAGCCTCTTCACCAACATGTGGCCATACAGGATCATCTCTATCATGGGATGACTAAGAAGGAGCATAGAGAACAAGATTTTTAGTGCTTTTTCCATCTAAAATGGTCATATCTCCTATCTTGCATCCATTATAGGATTTTTTTTTTGCTAACCATGGCCTTCCAAGAATAATGGGGTACCTTCCTAGTGTGGTTTTTGGAGAAAGAATCATGAAATTTTTTGGGTACTCCCAAGAGTCTAGAGTTACCACAAGTTTTCTCTACTATACCATTAGGTTTAATAGTTGAACTCTCAACAAGTTGTAGTACAGTAGGAGTAGGTCTGATGCTTGCAACATTTAGTTGCTATAGGATATCCTTGGTCATTATAGTTATTGTTGCTCCCAAATCAATCAGAGCATTCTTTATCTGGATCCCATTCATAACAAATCCTACCATAGGACTCCCTAGATCATTATATTTTGGAATACTCACTCTCCCAAGCATAATGTCAACTAGTTGTCTTGCCACATGATCTGTAGTGGGGTCTTTCTTCTTCCTGTCTAGATTCTTAAGGAATGCTTCCTTAGCTACCTTGCCATAGATCAAAACATATTTTATGGCCTAAAATAGAGCTATCTAGACACATATATGATTCAACTAATCTAGAATGTTGAAATTTGTGTTCTCTTCCTTTTGTTTCACAACTTCTAATCTCGAGGAAAATGGGGGTGTTTTCTTAGCCTGCTTGACTAGGACTAGTTCAGGATTCTTAGGTACACTTGGCTGAATGGTAGTATTTAGAGGCCCCTCTTCTTCCATAGGAAGGTTAGGGATAATGGGTGCAAAAGGAGTTGGAAAAGTAGTTCTTGAAAACAAGTGGATGTCACATACACTCATAACATATGTGTAAGGAAAGCTTAGGTGCGAAACAAACTCTCCTAATGTCAAAAGCTCAGGGAAGAATGTAGAGGTGACTTTAAATTTTTCAGTTACAGTCCAATTAAGATACTCATAAAAGAAATAGCAGAAACAAAGAAATGAACATACATAGATGAACACCAGATTTACATGGGAAAACCCTTACAGGAGAAAAACCCACCACACCAAGAAAAGTCTCTTTGTATTACAGTAAATAGAATTACATACAAAGTATAGACTTCACTTTCTGATGTTAATTTACAGCAACAAACATTCACTGATCAACCTTACACATAAATGCTCTCAGAAGCATCGAACAAATTCACTCAGAACAATTTGTCTTCAATCGAACAACACTATTACTCATCGAACTATTCACTGAACTGATCATCATCTTTGATTATAGAGTATATCCATGTCATTCATGGTCTATTGATCTTCCTCACAGGAACAATCGCAATAGTCCAACTGCTAGTGGTTTACATTCTGCTTCTCTGATTGGCTTAGAATAGACCACATAGGATAGTCATTTGGTCAAGGCGTTCAAACAGTATCGCATGTCAATGAGACACTAAGTTGTGTCTCCCCGATGCCAAAATACTTGACTATTATTATCAGCCAAAGTCACCATCATTGGCAAGTCATATCGAGTTCAAACCTGTCACTCAAACTCACTCTATCGCTAAGACATCATATCGATATCCCTATAGAATCATCGTTTAGACCATCGCTATCACTAAGGCTTCACACCAATGTTCAACTCATGTAGCTCTATCGGCGAGACCATTTCCATCAGTGAGATATCATACTGAATATAGAATAGTCAGCGAGAGCACCACTATTGGTAGGAGATCATACCAAATGTTCATTTGTTGGCAAGACTAATAGTATCACAAAGAACTCATATTGAACATAGATTGTTGGTGAGAGAAATGCTATCGCCAAGATTTCATACCAAATACACAACTGTTGGTGAGAGAAACATCCATTGGTTAGACTCTTATTGATATTTCATGTCACCCCAAAGACATTCTTGGGTATGAACAGTGGTGAAGCTAACACTTTCAAAACGAGTCATTCTGAAGGTTCACATATCTCCCTAATGCCACTTGTCACCAAGAGTCTCCCTGATATCCAATAAGAACCAAGTTGTCAGCAAGAGGTCTACAAGGGAAAAAAGAGATGGGAAACTCATAGTGATCAACATGTCTTGCTAATGACTCCTATCGATAAGACAGAACCAAAGTCTCGGCGACCTGAGTACTTCAAATGATTAGAATACAACTGCTTTTCGGTAAGACTTCTAGATGGTCTCACTGACTTTGCTCATTTAGGAGTTTACATGCTAGTAAGATTAAGGCATAATTTCCAACAATCTCCCACTTGAAAAATATCTTACTGAGACCTCCAAAGCATAACAAAACTACTAAAATTCATGGGCACTAAGGCCCATCGCACTAGCACACCACCTAAATTGTTTGTGCTCACTAGTTTCATTAATGCATCTACAACATTTTCTAGAGTATCCACTATTCTAAAGAGACCTTTCCATCCTCCACCATATCTCATACAAAACGATATTGCACATCAATATGTTTCATCCTGGCATGGAAAGTAGGATTTTTCACCAAACAAATAGCACTCTGACTATCACAATAAATTGTAATTTTTCCTACATCAAACCCATTTCTAGAACAAAAACATTTTAACTAGATTGCTTCTTTATAGGCATGTGTTTTTGCCATGTATTCTGCCTCTGTAGTGGACAAAGCAACTATAGCCTACCACTTACTCATCCAACTAATTGCACCACCATTCATCATGAAAATATATCCACTAGTGGATCTTCTACTGTCAATGTCTCTAGCCTAGTCAAAATCCACATAGCCTCAAATGGTTAGAGTCCTCTGTGATTCAACCAAATTTCCATGGTAATGTAAAGCATATTCTGAAGTGCTCTTTAGATATCTAAACACTCTTTTCATAGCATCCCAATGTGTCCTTCCATGATTATCCATAAAACAACTTAGCAATCCCACTACTTGGGCAATGTATGGCCTTGTACATACCATTGCATACATTAAACTACCAAATGCACTAGAATAAGGCACTCTAGTCATGTCCTCCATCTTAGTAGGATATTTTGGATAGTCTTCAACAGATAGCTTCATTCCCTGTAAAAATGGAACAACTAGCTACTTGCAATCAACCATACTAAATCTCTCCAGAACAGTATTAATATACTTACTCTAACTGAGCCAAAGTTTTCTACTCTTCCTATCCCTGGTTATTTCCATTCCCTAAATATACCTGGCTACAACAAGATCTTTCATTTCAAACTTTGCAGAAAATTGAGATTTTATATTAGAAATCATTAACTTACTATTGACTATGAACAACAGATCATCAATATAGAAAGCAATAATAAGAATACTATCACTTTCAGCTTTCAAGTACACATAGTGATCATATTTTGATCTTACAAATCCTAATGACAAAACAAAAGTATCAAACTTCTGGTACCACATTCTAGGAGATTGCTTTAATCCATAAAGTGATTTTTTCAATTTGCAAACTAGATTTTCCTTACCTTTTTCCACAAAGTGCTCTGTCTGGGACATAAATTTCTTCTTCAAGGTCACCATGAAGAAATGTTGTCTTCACATCCATCTGTTCAATCTCTAAGTCATATGCTGCTGCAATTGACAAAAGAAATTTGATAGATGTCAACTTACCTATAGGAGAAAAAAGTTCTCCATAATCAATTCCCTCTACTTGGGAATAACCCTTCACAACCAACCTTGCCTTATACTTTTCCACATTGCCATCTAGACCTATTTTCTTTTTAAATACCCATTTGTAGCCCACATCTTTTCTACCTTTAGGCAAGGTCACCATACTCCAATTACCATTCTTTTCTAATGATGCCATTTCTTCATTCATGGCTTCCAACCAAGAGTTTGAATTAGACATTCTAAATGCCTCTTTCACAGTCCTAGGCTCATTAGTGCTAGAAATTAAAGCATAGGCACAAGTAGAATCTAACATAGAAAACCCATACCTATCAAGTTGCTTTCTTTCATGTGTTGACCTCCTCATGGGTTGAGGCTGAGGTGATTCTTCTTCTTCAGAACTCTTAGAACTACTTGAGGTCTCCTTAGTTTTAGGTACACATTGAATTTTCAATTCCTCTTTATCTAGTGTCAGAGGAATTTCAACTACATCCTTTTTATCATCTAATTTTGTCTCCAACTATAGATCCAAAGTAGAAGGCTTTAACTCATAAAATATAACATTTCTATTGTATAGAACCTTCTCTATATCAAGATTCCAAATCTTGTATCCTTTTATGCCAACACTATTGCCAATAAATATATAGTTAATAGCCTTGTTCTCCAACTTAGATCTCTTTTCATTCGGCACATATGCATATGCGTCATAGCCAAAGACATGAATGTGTCTCAGAGAGGGATTCTTTCCAGACCATGCTTCCAAAGGTGTTTTCTCAACAAGAGTGGAATTAGGAGAATGGTTTATCAAGTAACATGCTATTGCAACTGCCTCAGCCTAGAACTTCTCCTCCAAGCTAGCACTTCTCAACATACTTTGTGCTCTTTCCATCATTGTCCTATTGAACCTTTCAACAACTCCATTTTGCTGCAGAGTGTAGGGTGTAGTTTTATGTCTTTTAATTCCATGATCTTTACAGTACCTTTCAAACTCATCAAAACAAAACTCACCACCATTGTCAATCCTTAAACATTATATTTTTCTTCCAGTATGATTTTCCACAAGGTTTTTAAATTCCTTAAAATGTTTGAACACTTCTTATTTACTTTTCAAAAAATAAACAAATGCCCTTCTTGAATAATCATCAATGAATGATACATAATATCTTGATTTAGACAATGAAGGAACATTTACTAGACCAAAAACATCATAATGTATGTAATCAAATAAACTAGAAGATTTTTGAGGACTGGAGTAACAAGAAATGCGGTGTTGTTTACCATATATACAATGTTCACAAAACTTGAATTCGAGGTTACAATCATCAAGCCCTTCAACTAGGTTTTTAAACATTTTTCACCAATGTGGCCAAGCCTATGATGCCAAAGCATAGTCTTTTATACTAGAAGTTTAACTTCCATAGAGTTTCCACTATCAGGAACATTTCCCTTTTTTTCTCCATGAGTAGCTTTCTGTGACTTTACAGAGACACTATTGCATTGCACAACATGTGCATCCAACTTATAAAAGGTACCAATTTGAGCACCCCTTGCTAGCACCATTGAGCCTCTAGTCATCTTGCATCCATTTCTAGAGAACTTGACCTACACTCCAACATTGTTCAGCTTACTAATAGAAAGTAGATTTCGAGCCAAACCTGGTATATGCATTACATCATTTATTCCCTTTACTCTGCTATCAGGGAACTGAATTCAGACTCTTCCATGGCCAACTATTTCCATAGATGAATCGCTTGCCAAATACACCCTTCCACCATCATATTTTTCATACTTAGTGAATCGGTCTCTATGAGATGTCATGTGGAAAGATTCTCCAAAATGAATCAGCTAGACAACATCTAATGCTTGACTTGCCAATGCTGCAATGAAGGCATCTGCATCACTCTGAGAAGAATCATTGTTAGAAAAATTCTTCTTTCTTCATTTTCTCCTCTTTGAAATCCTTATGGACATGACTAGGTTGCCCACAATTCCAGCACTTCACCTTTGACTTTTTTCTACGAGACTTTGATCTCCCTTCTGATTTTGATTTGGACTTATTGTCTTTCTTCTTTCCTTTTTCTTTCAATCTACCTCTAACAACAAGAACCTCCTAGGTATGTGCAAGATCATCATAGAAAAAAAAAAACCCTTAAGTGGCAAAAAAAAAATTAGGCAACTTGACATAAAAAAATTTGAATAAGTTATCTATATTATTTCAAAAATATGTAAGAATAGAATCTATAGAAAATTGAATGTAGTTTCTAATCTACTAGGTTTATTTTAAAAAAATGAAATCTATTTGGTGAAAATTTGAAATTTCAATGCAGTAGTACTTAACTTTCAGTGAAAAAATAACAAGGTCTTTGTCTAACCACCCTAACCACAATAAAATGATAATATTTTTTTTATAAGATTTTAGATATAAGTAGAGGAATCATGTCTCGATATGATGCATATTTTTTTGTAATTTTTTCCAAGTAAATAATTAATTATGAATTTTTTATTACAACTTTTTAAAAATATAAAAAAATCATATGTCTGACCACCTTAACTTGGTCAAAACTTCATGAAATTCAAATTTTCCTTTTTTAATCCTATAGTATGTGAAGCATAATATTTGATGCACGTTTTTAATTCAAAAAATGTGATACCATTTGAAAGATATAATCTTTTTTCAATCAGTCTATCGATCAGGACTTTATTCATAATTTGAATAGAAAATGAATAATAATTACTTATTAAATTAAAATTAAAGAATAATTTATATTGGTGGAAAGTTGAGAATCTCCTTTAAAAACCCTTTTTGTTTCAACAATTTTGGGTTAAAAAAAGTCATCAGCCACATACCCATCATATTGCCACTTTTTGGCCCATCATGATCCTGCATATACCCTCCTTCACCATCTCAGAAGATTTGCTTCTCATTTATTTTGATAACAAAGAAGCAACATCATCTTCCATATTAAAAGTGGATGTCATACTCCCAATAGCCATCACCAAGTGATCCAAAGAATCTAGCAAAGAACATAACAACAACATACAATGATCTTCATCAATTTTCACACCCATAGATGGTAACTAAGAAATCAACATGTTGAAAGCATTCAAATGATTAGAAATAGATGCTACTTCCTACATTTTCAAAGAGTTAAAGTTCTTCCTTAAGAACAACTTATTCACTAAGGACTCGCCTTGATAAATAGCTCCCACTCTTTTCCACAAATAAGATGCGGTCTTTTCTTCATGAACATTTAGAAGAATAGAGTCTACTAAACAGAGCCTTATTAGCCCCTTTGATTTTTGATCTATAAGGTCCCAATCCTCTTGCTTCATGCATGTAAGATTCACTCTAGAAACAACAAGCCACAAATCATGATCAACTAACAGATCTTCCATTTTGAGTTTCCACAACTCAAAATTGCTACCATTGAATTTCTCAATTTCAATTTTTCCTGACATACTTTCCATCTTAATCTATAATATGGATTACTAGACTTCTACAAGACTCCCACTAAAATAGAATTGACACAAAAAACCCAACCTACCCACAATGATAATATAATTGGCCAGGCTCTAATACCACTTGTAAGGAAATCTTAGGTGTAGAACAAACTCTCCTACCTAAAAAACCTCAGGAAAGAATGCAAAGGTGACTTTAAATTTTTCAATTACAGTAAAATTAAGATACTCATGAAATAAATAACAAAAAAAAAGAAATGAGCATACACAAATGAACACAGATTTACATGGGAAAACCCTTATGGGAGAAAAACTCACCACACCAAGAAAAGTCTCTTTGTATTACAGTTAAGAGAATTACATATAGAGTACAGACTTCACTTTCTAATGTCTATTTATAGCAGCAAACATTCACTGATCAACCTTACATAGAAATGCTCTCAGAAACATCTAATGAATTCACTTAGAACAATCTATCTTCAATTGAACAACACTGTTACTCATCAAACTATTCACTAAACCAATCATCATCTTCGATTACAAAGTATATCCATTTCGTTCATGGTCTATTGATCTTCCTCATAGGAATAGTCACAACAGTCCAACTAATAGTGGTTTACATTCTGCTTCTCTGATTGGCTCAAAATAGACCACGTAGGGTAGTAATTTTTTCAAGGCATTCAAATAATATCGCATGTCGGTGAGACACTAAGCCGTGTCTCCCTGATGCCACAATACCCAACTGTTGTTCTTGGCCAGAGTCACCACCATCGGCAAGAGTCATATCAAGTTCAAACCTGTCACTCAGAGTCACTCTATTGCTAAGACATCATACCGATATCCCTACAGAATCACCATCCAGACCATCACTATCACTAAGACTTCACACTAATGTTCAACTCATGTACCTCTATCAGCAAGACCATTTACATCAGCAAGACATCATACCAAATGCAAAACAGTCAGAGAGACCACTGCTATCACTAGGAGATCATACTGAATATTCATCTGTCAGTGAGACTAATAGTATTGGAAAGAACTCATATCAAACATAGACTGTTGGTGAGAGAAATGTTATCACCAAGAGTTCATACTGAATAAACAATTGTCGACAAGAGAAACATCCATTGGTTAGACTCTTATTGAGATTTCATGTCACCTCAAAGACATTCTTGTGTATGACTATCAGCAAAACTAACACTATTGGAACAAGTCATTTTGAAGTTTCACATATCTCTCTGATGCCACTCATCACCAAGAGTCTCCTTGATATCCAATAGGAACCAACCTGTTGGCAAGAGGTCTGCCTAGGAAAAAAGAGATGAGAAAGTCACAACAATCAACATGTCTTGGCGATGAATCCCGTCAGCAAGATAGAACCAAAGTATCGGTGACCTAAGTACTTCAGATGTTTAGAATACAGCTACTTTTTGGTAAGACTTCCATTGGGTCTCACCGAATTTACTCATTTAGGAGTTTACATGCCAGTAATATTGAGGCACAATTTCCAACAATATGTAGGGAATTGATTTGGATCAGCAAAGTATACGGGATACTATCGCGGTTTGTTGTTTGGGTTAGGTGTAGGTTGAGCTAGTAGCTATGTACATTTAGGTGCATTTGAACTTGAACTAGCAAGAGGAGGCATTATAGCAGGTTTTTTGGGCTGAGAAGGTGGTTGCATGTACCTAGTTGTTTGGTTTGGCCATTGATATCCTCCTCTCTATTGATTTGTTTGTTGCCAATTTCTTGAAGGTGGCTACCAATTCCCTTAAGGTTGTTTCCACTGGGGTGGAGATTTTTGGTGATTAGGTCAGGTTTTTGGAGGGTTACTATAAGGTTTTGGTGGATATCCTCCATAATTGAATGGATATGGGGGCTGCCATTGGTTACCAAATGAATAAGAATTAAAATATGACCTAGTAAAAGAGCTAGATTTTTTGGTATACCTTGTCTTGGAGCCCATGGCCTCCTTTGTGCAGCATAGTAGACTTGATCCTCTTCAAGCTGGATTGGCTTGAACTTAGGTAGAATATGCTTATTTTCAATATTAGTTATCATCTTGCATCTATAGTCCTTTTCTCTGCAATGAGGGAAATATTTTTCCAACATTACCTCTACCTCCTCTTGTTTCTTCTTGGCTTCAAGTGTATCCAACTGAGTAGCTAGATTGTTTATAATTTCTTGCTTGAAGTCTACCAGCAAGTGAGCAATATCCATTCTTGAACTCCACTAGTATATGTCTTACCCATAGAATATTGATAAGTTCTCCTTTTCTTTAAAGCTTCCCTAGAGTAGCTTTAGCATGGAGGCTATGCTAGCCTCCCCTCAACTTTGAGTATTAGTGTCAATTGTAGGTACTCCTCATGACCTCTATTGTCCTCCTGTAATGATCTAAAAACTAAGACCTTACAACTGTGATTCAGAGATTGGACATCTAACCTAAAAAATTATCTCAATCATCATGAAGGTTTATTTAACTTGTCAACCTAGGGATGTGAACTTGAAATAGGTCAACATAGTATGTGCACTAAGGATCCAAAGTAGCCATATTCATCCTACAACTAAGAAAGATATAATGCTGAAGGTAAATTTCTTGGAAAGAAATTAAAAAAGTGTTGAGCGTCAACCAACAACTATACTAAGATGAAATGCATGACAAAAATCAAAATTCAAGTGAAAAAACAAGAAACTACTGTCTTCTTTGGCTGTAGGAATAGTTGTAGAATGGAATTCTACTAGCTATAGGAATAGTTAGTGTCAGATTCTTAACTAATTATTGAACATAATGTAATGAATGAGCTAAAGGATGGAATGCTCACCAAGTGGGCCCCCTTGGATGAGTATCCCTTAAGAAAAATGTAAACTTAGATGCAAAAAATTATAACTTTAGTTTATTCATTGGAAAACATGAGTACAAATGAGCACTATAACTGTATTACAAAAAAACTAAGAATGTGATTACATCATCAGATTAAACAACCTCCTTTGAAGGAGCATCTAAGTCTTATTTATAGGAAGAAAAGCTAGTAATTGATCACCTAGAAAGGAAGTCAACTCTAATATATTAGGAGGATGCCACTTTAGGGAAAGTATAAAAAAGTGGACAGGCAGTTACGCATGCACAAAATCTAGTCAAGCATGTTTTCCTTAATGCAGATTTAGCACAATAGTAATGCCTATATTCATTCAATAGATAATTAAGAACATTTACAAGGTGGTTACAATTTTGATTTGAATGAGAAATCTCCTGTCATTGATAGTCTTCCCTCCATTTACCTTTGGATGATCACCTTGTTGAACATTATGGTGAATGACCAACTGGAAGAATCTTCCTCCATTTTGAAGGCCTCTAATTATATCCGTATGACAATATTATTACACACAAAAATTGCATATCTATAACCATCTTAAAGTATCATTCATTAATCCACAAGTAGAATCAACATAGATAGTTCATATAGCATGTCAATGTCATTAAAGATCACAAAAAATAAGATTATGCCCAATGTCTATGGTTTTGAGGAAATATTATAAAAGGGTCAACATCCAAGTATCAAATTCTATGACAACTATAGCAAATAGACAATAAAATTCTATCAAAATTGACTCATAGACTAGTCTCATCAAACTTTTTCTATGGATGGGAGAGGAATCTCACCATTCATGAAGGTCCTCTACTTCTACCTTATCACTCTCAATCAAGGGTGGCTCCTCCTCATAATGCTCCTCCTCTTCATCCTCCTACTCTCCCTCTTGGCCATCATAATTTGGATCTACCTCCTCATCATACTCCTCATCAATCACATTAGTGAATATATGACAGCCCTGTACCATATATCGTTGGCTCTATCCTCTTGGTCATCTCCCTCATCTGGTAGTGGCTCTACATCTCCCACCAGCTCATCCATTGGAAATACTAGTTCTCGCGAATTCACTATCCACCACTCCTCATAATCCCCTATGGAACTGACATCATTTGCGTTAGAGACTATTGATTGGTTGTGATCAAAGAAGTCAGAGTCACTCTTGGCTACATGCTCAAGAGTGAGTCACACTGTAACACCCAGTCTTTGGGAACTCCGCGTTAATCTCCTAAAGGGGGGTCATGTTTGGGGTGTTGTTTTCACTTGTCCAAATTTTATCATGACCCAATCATAATAAAATGGTCATACTACATGGTCATGAAGGCCAACAAAAAATCTATCCATCTGCATCCTCAACTTTTTGGTATGATCCAGCCACTGCAATGTTAGCTAATAAGGTCTCCAAAGGATCTCATCCTCATTTAGTTAGTCAAATTGTACCCTCCAAATGTACAAATCACCATACTATCATAGTCATTGTAGAGGATAGTAGAAAGCTCAAGGATACCCAACTACTATAACACATGGATAGCCGACTAGTCTAGTGCATGTAATATGCTCAAGGCACCACACCTATAGCAATGTGCAATGAACCATACTTTCTACCTCTCAAAATACAAATTGTCCAAAATCACAATATAGATACACCGACCCTACGTGTATACTATGTGCTACTTGGCCATCCCTTGAATCTAGTGGACTAGTCCTCCCTCAAGGTTCCCAACTCAGCCATCAAGGATGAGAACTAGTGCTATGGTATGCATCATAATCCATTGAACCACTATTGCCCATGAATATAATAGCATGGACAAATCAATATATCCTCTAACCCATGAATCATGAACTAGACCATCTAAAGAATGATGTAAATTATCCCTCTACTCATGAAAGTTGCAGTCTCTGTGGAACTATACTCACTCTCCTTGAATCGACACATGGAGATTCTAGTGTACATCCTCCAACATGATTATCATCTCTCCTATAGGTAGATGAAAAGTACATGTATCTACATTCCAATGCTTATAGAGAGCCATCAACATGGCATTGTGGTATCTTATAGGTGGCAAAGATATTTCTAATAGATTCCCATAGCCTGAAGATGCTCAATCTCCTCTATTGATATTGCTAGAGCCAAATCTCTCAAGAAACTCAACTATCTCCCTCCTAATTGATGTCATCCTCGGGTAGGTACCTATGAAATTTACAAAAACATGCTTTGAAAATCATATAAAATCTTTAATTTTTACATTATGCATCATGCAAGTGTGCTAAAGTCCATCTAGTGTGCTTTTCTAAAGGCCCTAGACACTTTAGAACCCTTTTGGGATACTTCGTAAAGAAATGGGACACTTTGTCAACAAAAGGGATACTTTGAGAAAAAAGGAGACACTTTGCAAAAAAAAAATCCAAGATCCTAAATTAACCTAGATATGCATAAAAATTCATGAAATCATTATAAAATCACAAAAAAAAAGTTGTAGAATCAACTCACCTCATGTTGAGGCTTGTTGTTCACCACCTAGTACCAGAGGACATCCAAACATGCAAGTGTGTATCCATGTCTGCTCAGCATTTTCTCATCTGACTCATCACTATCATGCTACAAGAAGGTAAAATGATATAGTAAGTGACAAATTACACAACTTTTCCTCTTTTAACATATCTTCATTCCTATTAACTATACATTAAATTAGGGTTTCTTCTATTTTACAAATCAATAAAGTGCTTTTTCTTTAAAATAACATAATGGGAGCAAGGGAACTCTATTTTTCATGTCATTTGATGGATTGGAATCATGATTTCACACCTAAAATCATCAAATGTCTATCATTATGTGACATGGTACTTGGAAATGTCCTCTAATATGATATTTCTTATTCAATGTGGCTAGATTGCTACCATGATTCCACCTTTGTAAGGAAAGTGAATCAAGGGGGGGAATACATCTACCCTCAAATTTGATTCATAGAAGTTAGGTAAAATGATCTAACAAATTTGTGTTGCAAGATGTGTGATGAGCTTGAAATATGCTCATAATTTTAATATTATGATGTATTTTTAATGCCCTTACTCTTATTGTTGATGGTTGTTTTAACTCTTTGATTAAAGGCTTTTTATATAAAATCAGGTAGTATCCTGTAGCAATACATTCCTATATTCCTACAACTTAACATCTCTATGTGTTTGTATTAATTGCCCTATTTGACTTCCCAAATGACAGATATAATGCATGTGCTTTTTGGATAATGAAGTGGATTTAATATGTGATTATTGAGCATGTATCGTGTTATTTTCCATGCCTGCTTTCTTTCACTTCTGTTGCCATGTGCATCACAGGTTGTTGAAGGAAGCATGAACGAGTCAAAGTGCAACAGATCTCGGCCCTGCAGTTAAGTCCATTACCAACACGACATCGAGGAAGTTGTTCTAGTAAAGACTCTGTGACCAGGTCATTGGGAGGAAATATAAATTATCATTAATCTAGGAAGAGTGGAATACTAAATTCTCTCTGAATCGTGTTGAATAGATATGTCGTCATTTATGAGAAGTATGTTCCTCAGTTTCAAGATGCATTTATGTCCACATCTTTCTCTATTAGAGTTAGGTAGTTAGTTGCTTTTCTAATATAAATAAGTGTTCCTCCTGTGTGAGTGAGCAACAAAGTGTGTTAAAGTTAGTATTATAATGAGAAACAGTGTTTTGTGTTAGTTTTCTTACAAGCAGAACAATCAATGTATATAATTCTTAGTCTATGAATAAAAGTTGATGAAGTTTTGAGTTCAATTCTTGCATAAACTAGTTGATGCTTGCTAAGGGGGCCCACTTAGTGAATATTTTTAGTTAGTTATTTATCTTTTGTTGATTAAAAGTTAGATTTCATTCTTGAAGGTTCCAGTGCAAACTCAGTCTTATATTGTTCCTGCAACATCAGGAAACCATCCCTTTGTTTGTTCCTACAGCATAAGGCTAGTTCATAGTTTGTTTCTTAATAATAGTTGTCATGATTTCTGCTTTGATTAAGTTATGCTTAAGTTAAGAAGACTTTACATTACATTCCTGTAGCATAAGTAGAATTCCTCCCAAGCATTTATTTCTAGTAAATTGTGACTGAAACTGGTTCTTAGTGCACATAGAGTGCCACTCCATTTCAAGTATATGTTCCCTGGTTTGACAATGTAAATGAATGACCATAAGAAGATGTTAGTCACCTGTTGGAATGTCCAATTCCCAGGTTAGGATTTTCCATGACTTTTATATTCTTTTGTGGAATCAACCAATGTGGTTCCTAATGTTGTGGTTTTCCAAATAACTACAGTAGGGGCTTCA
>VDFB02271358.1:709681843-709735932 GCA_007258455.2 Sequoia sempervirens | reverse complement strand
CAAAGGTTCAAACAAAATTTTCATAAGCTTAAGTTTATTTGAAGAATCTTTGATGTTAATTCTAATTGTTCATTTTCAATGTTTCTCTTTATTTAGATTCTTGGTTGATTATAGTTATTCTTGAATTAATGTAATCCTAATTATAGAATTAATATAAGAAGGAAAGGGATTTATATGAAATTAAGCTTTTGGCTTTCAAATAATTAATAGTATTGTTTATGGGTGATTTCATTTTGGAGGTAGTTAATTAAAGCTAGGCTACTTATGTTCATCACCCTAACTTTCTTCATTATAGAGATGGATGCTAACTATGTAGAGTCATTTCCTTGAACAATTATTTAACGATTTTTGTAGTAAAGTGATCCATCATAATTGGATTGTCTCTTGGTTGTGCATTAAAAATTCAATACAATCTAGTTACCCACCATAACAAATGGATTGATTATTAAGAATATTGCTTACTCTATATTTTTTTATTGTTACAATTTAGTTATGAAAACTATCTAGTTGCATTGATGATTTTAGAAAAGTGTGACCTTTTTCTATGAATTTAATGCAATTTTATTCATATGTTGATGACATGCCTAAAATTTGGAAATATTAATGTGGATTATTTGAAAGTGAAAAGTTTAACTATGGATGAAACTCTTTCTTTCTTTTACTAGTGATAGTAATTTGAGATGAATTAGCCTTAATTATTAGTGATTATCTTGTTTCTAATAATGATGCTTAAATTCTGTGCAATGGGACTATGAGTTGAATCACGTTGTAAGCAAGAATTTTATCCTTAGTGGTATATTGTGTTTCAATCTATGGTGAAATTATTTATTGTTATAATGTTTGCTTTGAGAGTCATGTTGGGGATTGAGAATTATGTGGAGCTCCTTCCCATAAATCCAATGTGATAGTGATGTAATTGGGTGTTGGTAATTATTTCAAATGTAAACTAGTTCATGTCTTAATAGTTCTAATTGGCCTTTATGTGTTTCAAAGTGGCTAAGTGTTGTTTTTTATAAGTGTGTCTAAAGTTATGAAAGTGCATTATAATATGTGTTGTGAGAAACCAATGATTGTTATGTTTGTGGATCAAGTTTGAGATATTGGGTATGCAAGTCAAGATAATGGTGTGGTGGACATCTGGGATGATCTACTTGTTTATACCCCCATGTAAAATTAAGTTTGATGATATTTCATGTTTTTTTGTGTGTTTTGGTTTAGTGTGGAGTCTTGTTTGTTTATGACTAAGGAGTGGATCTCACTTGAGGGTTGAGAGAGTCCCCCATTCCTTGGAACATGTGAACATTGTAATTCTTCATGCGTCCTTGTGCTAGCCAATGGAAAGATGTCAAGAATTTGGTTCTCACTTGGAACGTTGAGTTGGATCTACTATCCATTTGAGGACAAAATTTGTTGGTCCATAGTGCAAAAAAAAATTCCTCAAATGAATCCCATGGGTTGAGGATGGATCTCACATTCCAAACTTTGCATGAGCTTCCACTTGGGCTACAAATGTTACACATATTAGATATTTATAGGCATGTGTATTAGGTGCAGTGTTCTTGTGCTATAAGTATTGGTCTATTCACATAAAGGTAATTATTTAACTAGTCATGGTTTGTCAGTAGTGTTGGAAACACGGGGAGAAGAATGCAATTTTTTAATTCTTATTATCTAATTATTACTAAAAGAATATAAAATGAAAAATTGTAAGGATTGTGACAATAAAATATTACGTCATTTCCTATGTTATAGGATTTTCAATGATTACGATAGAACTATTATTACTTAGGATTACACCCTAGTTAAGTGAGAAACATAGCTATCACATGTAACATGGAAACATCCTCAAGTCATGGTTAGACCAAAGTGAGGATGAATCTCTAGAGTGGGTTGGTTCCCCTGGTAGATCACCTAAAACTACTAAAACTTCAAGGAAAAGGGAAAGGTCTTGCTTGAAACTGAAAACTATTTCCTAGGAGGTGATGTACTAAAATATTTATGTTTAACTGCTACAACATATCACAATATGACTCAATGAAGTTATAACTTGTTCAAAATTTAAATCAAACCATGGAGTACATAAATATTTCATATGAAGGTGTTGGTTTCAACCTTTTTGCATAAAGAAAAATAGGTTTCACAACTTCAATCTATTGAAATGGACACATAACATATAACTTGCACTTATACATGCATCATTTTCCAAAACATTACATGAAAAGGGATAAAAGAAGGATTGAAAACTTAGATCAAAACTAAATCATCTACCATTTCATTTGAAATATGAGACAAAATAAAAATGAGAAGGAATAGTTGTCATCATTTTATTGAATAAAAAGGATTGTTTACAATCCATTTCAAATTGAGTTATAAGGTCAATCTTTTCTACTGTGACCATGAAAAGGAAGCAAAAACTAAAGAAAAGAAAGGCCCAGAGATTCCTTTATAAAGAAATTAAACTTCTAAAATCATCCTCAATTGATTTGAAAGAGAATCAATCAATCAGCTTGATTGAAGTTGATTGTTGACCCTAATTGCTGCAAGATCTATAAAATCATGATTGATTGATGATTGAAATCTCCTTAAAAAGAGGACTATTGATTTGAAAATTCCTTGTTGTAATGTGATATCTACCCTTGCCAAAAATTACTACCAAAATCCCTTAAATTAGGTAATCTATTCAATGTTTCCATCTTGGCATGATTATCCCTATCATGAAATTCAACTTATTATATCAAACCTATGAAATCTTGCTTTAAATAAAGTAAGCATACCCCTGATAACCTCCTCAAATTTGAAAAAATACTTCTAACCTTAAGAAAATGCAATGGTATCTATCTTTTTCAATAGATTGCTCAAGTAGAAATGTTGTGATTTCACCATGATAGGAAATCTATCAATAGGCACTATTTTTTACTCATTTCATTCAATTATCTAAGGTCTTTATGCCTTGTCACCTCACCATGTCAACCAACTATGACTATAGATCCCCATCATGTTCACTTGGCATTGTGCTTGTATCCATCTCTAAAACCCATGCATTCAAACCTTCATTTGGAATGCTCTTTGAAACCTATCATAGTCACTACATTCTACACTTTTGAAGCTTTTCAATAATGGATTCAATGGTGATAGGACTAAAACGTGTGGCATCACCAAAAAATTCCCCTTGACATAATTATCTTTGATAAGGAACATTCAAAAATATTTTTGGGTGTTTTTCTTGAAGGAAATGTATGTAGATCTATGAAAAAATTTGGAATAATTCCTTCTATTGTAAAAGTAATATTTTCTTTCTCTTCTATAAACCCTAAAAATCTTCCTTCCATCATCAATATTTAACATTAAAACTTGACCAACCCTTCCTCATTCAAAATGCTTCAACTTGAGGCTGAAGTTGTATCAGCAGGTTGTGAACTTACCTTTCTAATTAATATGTACCCACTATATAAGTCTAAACCAATAAAATGAAATCCATAATTGTCAAACTTATCTACTCTTAGGTTTTATTTATTTGGCTTTCCAAAATCTATTCTAATCTTGGATGAATTTTAGAGTCACTTTCATCATGATCTACCTCTTTACATTTTGAAATCCACTTTTTTTCTTAACATCACATACACTATGCCCATGGTATCACCATAGTTGTGATTGTCTCTATCACAAGCAATATAGGTCTACACCTAGGATGATTAACATTGAAGCCACGTTTGCAAGAAGAATAATTCCATTGAAACTTGGTATTAACTCTTACCTGTTAGATGAACCTCAATACATAGTCATCAAGCATTAACAATGAAAGCTTGAGCAAGGTTTTTTATTATGCATAGAAGATGAATCTAACTATAAAAGCATTATTCTCCCATACTAGATCTCATGACCCTAAGAAAGTTATCTAGGGGGGTACCATCTCACTACCTCCTCCAAAGGTGTTTCATTTGATCATATTCCTTTTTTTCTTACTGTCACTACTTCACACTTTACATGGTATTATTCACAATCAATATGAAGCTCAAAAACCTTACTTTCCTTCACAACTAAAAGAATAAGGCTATATTACTCCTTTTATGAGAGTGATGTTTCATCTTTAGCTTTGGAATATTTTCAACCATCAAACTGCCCCTTCATACTTGCCACCATGTTGTCTTATTGATGCAGAGTGACAAGGGAAGCAACACATTTTTCCAATAGCTTCTCTCAATGCACATATCAACTTCACTATTCCTTCCAACAAGCAACTTGATCACCCAGCTCAACTCACACACCCAGACATGTTTGGAGGACTTGGGAATGGTATGTACACTTTCAACATGTCAAAACAAGACCAAATAACTTTACTTTACACTCAAAAACTCCCATTCTCTCATCACTCTTACACAAGCCCATGCAACCTTGTGACATTCACCAATAGGATAGTCAAAATAAAATATGGTTAAAGGCATTAACCATACCATAAAACATGGTTTTATACTCCTAAAACCATCCTCCACAAGTTCCCAAAAGCACAGGATCAAATACCCAAAATAAATGTATCAAAATATTGATTTACAAGACATAAACAAGGGTTAACTAGGCATGTACAAGGAAGCTTTCAACTTGTCAAGGCACACCCCAACACACATAAAGCCTTTATCAGGTTCAAAAATTCTCCCAAATAGCTAATACACACCTTAAATCCACTCTATTTACTTAAAATACTCAAAAACCAAAATAAATGCTTACAAATGATATGTGCTTATGATTTTATGATGGAAATATGATGAATGTATTATGTATGAAATGATGCTTTATGTAATAATGTATGTGTTATGATATGTTGATTATGATATGCAAATGATATGTGATGTATATGTGATGGAATAATGGATAATTTTATGATATTTCCATATGATTGTGGTAATCGATGGTATTTATGCATATGATGTGATGAATTGTTAATAATGCTTACGTTCAATGCATGTTCATATGATTATGCAATGGATGCTTATGAGACACATGATATGGATTATATGGGATGATTATGTTATTATGATGAAAATGTTAGGGTAATTCTCAAAAGGGTTTTTATCCCTTCAAATCTAATTTCTAGATCATTTTTAATGTTTCAATTTTGTTGAGAAACAAGGGAGATATCATTGTTTTACTAAGACCACGTTTTCCACAATTTCTTGGCACCTCATTTGTAGGAATTCTTCAAGTGTTGAAAATGAATGAAGGAATTATTCTTCATTTTAGTTGACCAAATCATTGTTCCTTAGCATGAATAATATTCTATAATCATTCAACAACATTTGAGTGATGTGGTAATTTGAGTTATCTTTGGCAGAAGAAGCAAGCATGGAATTTAATAACTATGACAGATCTTAAAACTCAACATGAAACAAATGCGCATTCCATTAATTTAGGAATGATTAATGCTCCAATATTTTGCATGAATGTGGGAGTGTGCTAGGAGTCTTATCTATCTTTTCATTATTTATTTAAGGAATTCTAGACCTGTCAGGAGTTAACTACTTCAAGTGTTTAGAGCTCTCTACTACAAGTGTCTATGAAGCACTTTATTGTCATGAATTATTCAATAATGTATTCACCTGCATTATAGAATCTTACACACTTATGAAGTGATATTAGAAACAATTTGGATCACATAGATTACCAAAAATAAACCAAACTTTTACATTATATTCTACTTTAAACAAGCTAAAGAAATTTCAATCATTACTCAAATCCATTTTAACACTATTGCATTAGGAAGAAATAGATGATTTTCTTTGATCACATTTAATTACTAAAAATAAATCAAATATTCACTTTATATTCTACCCTAAACAACTAAAGAACTTTCAATTACTACTCAAATCCACTTTTAACACTAATGCATTAGGAATATATATATGATTTTCTTTGATAAAATATGAGAAAATTTATGGTCTCACAAGTGGCCCCCTTTTTAAATTAACTTTTGCAGCATGTGTAGAATTAGTAATTTACATTGGTTGTTCAATCGTCAAGGGCTGATCACAACCGTTCCCTATGCAACCATTTGTTTCTATTCCTTACTATTTTATTTGGATGGGCTGTCGGGAATTAGCTATGTGTCTTATTCATTGTTGGGTCCATTATCCCTGGAAAAGATAGCTAGTGCATTAGAAGAAGATGAACAATTACTATTAAGTAACATGGCTACATCATGGCCACTCCTTGTGTCCCTATGTTTTTTTATTTCATATTATTTTAAATAGATGGGCTAGCAGGTGATGGATACATTACATGTTTGTAGTGGGAGCCATGCTTCCAAAATGCCAACATGCGTAGATTTGAGAAATATCAACGATGGACACCACAACACTTTTTTTAATCAGAAGCATTCCCCACGTACCCATCTATTTTCTTTCTTCAATAAAATAATCACACAGGCTAGCAGGTAAGATGACATTTGTCACTCCATGGAGGGACCTATTAAACTGTATGATGGTGTGGGTTTCTAGAGAATAGAGATTAATGGTTGATGACAGATGACATGGGTCGATCCTAACCACTCCCTGCCATCCAGTGAAGGGCCCACTTGTGTCCCATGTTTTTCAATAGGAAAGAAAAAAACACCATGTGAAACATTTCAAAGGCTCAGATGGATTCAAATGGAGATAAGGTGCTGCTAAAATATTGACCGCGACTATTCTAAGATAAAAATGACAATAAATTAGAACTGATTCTTGGGCACACATATAAAATTTAGGAAATATTTTTATTGCTATCAAATTTTTCAAGCATTGGTACACATGGGAAGGTAAAATTGAAACAAAGTAGAGTATAAGCTAATATTCTAAAGTTAAATCATGATCTCTCCTCGCTAGCTTACTATGATGAATTTTAAGTAAATTAATTCCCACGGGTGAGTGGGTAAATGTGACATGGCAGGTTGGGCTAAATGCTAAGCATGTGGTTAATATGCAATCTAAGTGAATGTTGATCTCACTTGAGCTTTCTAATTATGGAGAATCATCAAGTGCATGCATTTAATTTTCTCATAATTAGTCATCTTGATTGATTGCCCATTGATTCACTTCAAGGTATGATCAATGGCTAAGGTTCAAAATTAGGGTAATTGATTGCCTATGTCCTCACATAAGATTTCTTGGAAAATTAGTGCAGAAACTCTCCAATTACTCTATTTAATGAAGATGACATACTTTTTATTCTCACCATTTGATTGTTTGTGAGATTTAAGATTCTGGCAGTGAAGTGTGAAGTTTTCTGAAGTAATTGTAGAATTTGAGCTTGTTATTTCTAAGTTGGGTGGTGTCTTTGTCCTAAAAGAATTTGATAAGTGTTCAGTTAGGAAATGTGTAAGATAAGTGTGTCTTTTAGCTTGGTTTGAAGCTCCATGAGACTCAACCCTCTTAATTCTCAAGGTGATTCTCCCAAAAGTGAGCAAGATATGTCTAAAATCCCTGTGACTCCAAAGAAGAAAACAAGAGTTATCAAGAAGTTTGCATGGGGTGTTCTAAGGTTTTCTTATAATCTAAGAAGTTGAACTATCTCAAAGGAATTGTTCAAGGGTAAGGAGAATAAAATTGATAGGCTTGAGAGGGAACTTGTGATAAAGAATAAGTATCGCCAGGCTTATATAGGATGTCATCATTGTCCCATTGAAGTCTCAGATGATTCTTCTGATAGTGGAGTTAAAACTAATTTAGGTTATCACCAATATCTCATTGTCATGATTGATTTTATTTATTTTTAGCATGAGGTGGTGATGGATACTCCACTTGTGATAAGGACACTGAGCGAGAATACTTACTTTGTTGCTAACAAGGAAAAGTAGTGTCCTACTCCATTTTTGAGCTGGTGCACAACTTTTGGTCCTTTGTGCTACCTCGTTGTGATATGGGTCTCTATTTATTTATGCCTTTTGTGTTGATGGTGAAATTTCCTAGTTTGGTGTGAGCTTGCATGTTTTTTATGCTGTGATGGTGATTATTTTTGAAGATTGGTGGGTCTTCTCTGACTAACAATTTTTTCTAGTTTTTCTTTTCACCTACCTCTGTCCTACAAATGATTACTTGTAGCTGATTGGGGAATATTATCACATTTTGGTGAAATTCATTTTGAAATGAAAGTGAAATGTATATGTAATTCAGGTCGATGCTTTTTGCTCCCTTTTTTTATAAAATGGATTTCAAGGTTGATTACAAAGGAGGTTAGTGGGTAGTTTTCTTTGAAGGGGTTATACACAAAGTCAAAATAGATACTAAACTCTATAGTATTATATTTTAGGGATAAGAGTCAATTGATATGTATATGGTTCTTTGATAATGACAATGATGATACATATAGTAAAATAGTATAAATTTTCTACCTATTACTCTTCTTTCTATAGATTATATAGACTATAAATATTACAATAAATGGTTATCTTATTTTTCTTTTTTGATTTCCAATAGATGTGATGTTCCATTCTTTCTTATAAATTTAATGAATGTATGAAAATTCTTGAATATAATAGTATGTTTGAAATAAATCATGTATGTGGATGCTAGTAAGAAGTAAATTGTGGAAATGATAAATGGGGATATTGCAATGCAATATTTTCAAGGCTTTGGGTATTTTCAAATATAAAATTTTCATCTAATCATGTGGGTATTTGGTTTGAATTTGTTCCAAGAATATGGTAATATTTTAGTAAAGTAAATATACTCTAGTTCTACTGACCAATTTAATAGCTGATCACAAAACTAAAATCAACTTACTTGAAAATCTCTTTCTGTGTGTGTGTGAATCTTAATGACTTACATATTTTCATGTTTAAAGTTAGTCACTTCCATGAAGGTCATCTAAATCTTCAGGGTATTTTGTATATTAAACATTTAAGGAGAATCATATGATTATTATGTGTTTGGTATCTAGACACACCAGTATTTGTAAGCACAATATTTAGGATTACCCTCCTGGGTTTTACAGAGCCTAAAGTGAAGAAGTAAATGCCTAAGAATCCTTATGTTTTGGCCAATCATTTCCCTTACTAATAATTGAATTCTGGAAATTTCATAGGTATTTGGTAAGAATAAGTTTGGTTCTTAAAAAATCACCAACAAAAATTGTGACTCTATTGGGGAACTATTTTAGAAAACCTTTGTAGTAGATCATTTTTCCTTGATAGAGTCATGAAAATTATAAAATAAAGTTTTGACTAAAAGTGGGTGGCAACTCTGAAGAACTTTGTGCTAGTGCAAATTGTTTGAGGAAAAGGGTAGCTTAAAGTGAAATCAATTGTCGATAAAAACTTTATATTGTTGAAGTTTGATCCTCTACAAAGGAGGTGGTGACTCTATGAAAATACCTTGACAAAGCATAATTCAAAATATCTTCAAATATATTTAGGTAATTTCCCCTATTTTGATTTGAAAGAAGAAATAAATTTGTATGAAATCCATTTTAGAGATGTGGAAGAAATACTTTATTCCCAATTAAGTGAATTAAAGAACTAGGGAAGGGAATAGTGGTAATTATTTTACATACTTCTAAGGTGAAATTTGTAGTATTAAAATGGGGTGGAAGAAGTATGCTTATTTCTAAAAAAAAATATTTTAGAAAGATTTAAGGCATGAGTATATTTGAGTTGTACATATTTATAATTATGATGAGGTAATTTCTCATCAACTATGAAGTTAATATTTGAAGATTGAATAAAGACACAAAAGAAATATATCATTCCCCTATATTTCCTAGTAGAACATCAAGTTAAAGTATGTTGGGTATGAAACTCCTATTGTGACCTCAAAAGAAGTTCTCTATTGAAAGATATAGGCTATTAAGTTTCGGTGGTTTTAAAGGTTTCCCTAACAAGATTCTTGATGATATTAGGAAACTTCTACCAAAATTTATAGGAAAAAAATTTGAGCTAGCTTCTAGATACCTAAATGAATTTATAGATTTGATTGGTGATTTTGAGATAAATCATGAGGATGTTGTCATGAAATTGTTTGCCCAATCATTAAAAGAGGATGCTAGAGACTAGTACTCATATTTACTAGTATGTTCTATAGCTTCATGGCATACTTTTGTGATAGTATTTTTTGAACAATTTGGTGAAAGAATTAGTCCCAATCATATAAGAAAAAGATTTAGGGAAATACAACAAGGTGAAGAAGAGTTGGTTCCTTCTTTGAATCTTATATTTATGAAAGCAATAAAAGATATGCTTGAATAATTAAGACCTAGTGATGTAGAGTGTTTGATTATATGTCTTGGTGATCTTGAAAATAAGATGAGTTATTTGATAAGGGATAAGGAACCTACAACATTCTCATTTTGAACCTACAACAGTGTCATTTTGTTCATTCTCACAACATAATGATTATGAAAAAATTTAGAATAGACATCAACAGTGTTTAAATGATGATGATCAGGAGTTGTTAGTTCAAAGGTTGTCCAGCATAAATAGATATGAGGAATCACTATATGGGTTGTTAGCAATTTTTTTGGATTTCTTGTTATAAATGCCTAAAATTATATGACTTGAAGATTCAATATGCATAGATATATTATGTGACATTTATGAGCTAGGGCTGAGTACCCTACCCAAGGACTTGAAACCTCAAGATATTGATCAAATAATTTATTAGATCGGAATTGTTGAGTAAGCCAAACATGACTATGAACAAAAAAATAAGGTCTCAAAATAGCAAGGGTACTAACCTTATTCACAAAGATCAAGATATTTTCCAAATAATGCATAATGATGTTTTTAAGAATGAATGTCTAAATATCAATATGGATGATGATATTTTATTACTTGTAAATCCTACTAATTTATCTTTAAAAGATGATAACCAAGGTAGTGAAGATGAAAATTTTGATTTCTCACATAAGGAAAAGAAACCTTTTTGTGAGGAAAACTTGAAGGCACATTTCTTTCCTAAGGAATATGACTATTTCAATACTCACGAAAATTTTCCCTCACCAATAGATGAACAGATTGCATGTGATGGATTCTTGAAATGCAATTCAACTATTTCAAGACTAGAGAATCCTAATGATATGATTGGTGATGAATTTTAGGAAAATAATTTTTACACTCAAAATCTAGAGCCCGAGTTTAATAATGGGATTGGTAATGCTTGTCAATAGATTCATAATTTTGAACGTTTACACGAAGCAAAAGTAGAGATGGAGATGATTATTTTTAATCAGAGTCTTGATGAGGAACAAAATCTATGTTCAAATTTTCGTCAATCCTTCACACATGATTCAGTAAACCTATCACTTAATGACAAATTTGAATACCCTACTATTGATCATATATATACTGAGTTAGTTTATCGATCCTTTGAAACATTTTGTTTCAAGCTGAACAATGATAACTAGAAGGAAGAATCAAGTTATGTCAATGATCTTGAAACAAAAATTCTTGTCAATGTTTGGGATGATATGAATGATCCCTTTTATGGGAATGATCTTGCCTTAATTAAAAATAAAAGTGCTATAGATTCTAAAAAATTGCCTTTTTAGGAAAATGGAGTTTTAGGAAACATAATTTATTTATATTACTTTGATGAATATGAACACCATCTTCAACAAGAACCTGAATATGAATGTTTCTTGTTCATTGCACAAAATGAATATGATATTTTCCCTTATATTAATAGTGAGAAAATAAATTATGAGTGTGTTCACTTTCCCTATCTAGTTAGATAAACATTTGATGGAGTATAGATGCAAGTTAAGTCAGATGGAATACTCCATTAATCATATGTTTTAGTTAATTATTGACCACAATTCATAGCTAGATATAAATAATAGTAATAATGATAAGGTCATAGTGAATAGGTCTAGTGATAGAGGCATTATTAGGGGATGGGAAATTCATGAGATATTTTTAATCCTTAGCTTGATACAAATAGTGGAAAATAAAGTTTTTGATAGAGGCAAGTATTAGCCCAAATTTTAGTGGCTTGAAGCCACCAAGTAAAGTTGAAGCTTGGTTAAATTGCAAGGTTCATATTGATAACTTACATCTTAGGGGAAGGATTTAGATAGGGTGGAGATTGGATCTCTTAGTTTTGGTCCTTTTGGCCTGTGTAAAAATTGTATATAGGTTGGTTGTCCTATTTTTTTCCTCTATGATTGGTCTACTTCACCCATTATTATGGGATCTCACCATGCATGCAAGAGGCATGTCTCCCCATCAGGAGCCAATTATGGGACCCCTCAAAAAATTCTCTTGGTTCCATTTTTTAATCTTTACATATTTGGCTTGGACCATTTTTTTTGGGTTAAGGTTATGTTCCTTATCACTATTTTAGGTTTTGTATTGCCAAAAACCCTCACAGTTGACCTATGAGTCTAAAATATCCTTGGCCATTCTAATTTTGCATTGACCTAATGCTCCTAGTATCTGATCATTCAAGTTGCCTTTTATGCCATTCAAATCATTATTTTCAACGATCCCCTAAGTCTAGGTTTGTTGGTCATGAAGTTCCTTTTTAGTGTTTAATTTTTCCTTTGGCTAGACTTGGATTTTATACTTAATGACTTAAGTATCTACCTTTTGTTCTGAAGGGTCAAGTTCTCATAGGGCTAGTAGTGGCCCCCTTTTTAAATCAACTTTTTCAACATGTGTAGAATTAGTTTTTATGCTGGCTTTTGATCATCAAGGGTTGATCACCATCATTCCTTGTGCACCTATTTATTTCTATTCCTTATTAATTTATTTGCATAGGTTGTCGTGCATTAGCAAGCTCGTTCTCTTTGGAAAAGATAATTGTTGCATTAGAAGAAGATCAATGGTTGTCATTAAGTAATGTGGCACATCATGGCCACTCCCCATGTGCTTGGATTTTTTTATTTCATATTATTTTTAAAAAAATGCACTAGCAGGTTATAGCCATGTGTCATGTCTGTAGTGGGACCCATGCTTCCAAAAGGCCAGCGTGTGTAGCTTTGAGAAAGATCAATGATGGACACCAAAACACTTGTTTTCATTAGGAGTGTTTCCCACATGCCCATTTATTTTCTTTCTTCAATAAAATAACTACATAGGCTAGCAGGAAAGATGACATCTTCCACTCCATGTAGGGACCTACTAGACTATAGGATGGCATGGGTTTCTAGATAATAGAGATCGATGGTTGATGGCAGATGACATGGGTCGATCTGACCACTCCTTACCATCCCATGAAGGGCCCACTTGTGTCCCAAATTTTTTAGTAGGTAAGTGGGAAAAATTCCACGTGGAACATTTCAAAGGCTTAGATGGATTCAAATGGAGATAAGGTGTTGCTAAAATATTGGCTAAGATTGTTCTAAGATAAAAATGGTGCTAAATTAGATCTGATTCTTGGGAATGTATATAAAATTTGGGAAATATTTTTATTTCCATCAAATATGTCAGGCGTTGGCACACATTGTAAGGTTAAATTGAAATATGGTACAGTATGGGCTATATTATGAAGTTAAATCATGATTTCTCCCCATTTTCTTACTATGATGAAATGCAAGTAAACTAATTCCCACGGGTGAGTAGGTAAATGTGATACGATAAGTTGTGTTAAATGCTAAGCATGTGGTTAATATGCAAGATAAGTGAATGTTAATCTCACATGATTTTTTTGTTTATGGAGAAGCATCAACTGCATTCATTAAATTTTGTCATAATTAATCATCCTGATTGATTATCTGTTGATTCACTTCAAGATATGATTAAGAACTGAGGTTCAAAATCAAGGTAATTGATTACTTACACCCTCACACAAGATTTTTTTGAAAATTAATACATACACTCTCTAGTTTCTCTATATAATGAATATCACCTACTTGTTATTCTCACCATTTGATTGTTTGTGAGAATTAAGAGTCTTGGAATGAAGTGCGTGAAGTTTTCCAAAGTAGTTGTAGAATTTGAGCTTGTTATTTCTAAGTTGGGTGGTGTCTTTGTCCTAATAAAATTTGATAAGTGTCTAGTTAGGAAATGGGTAAGATAAGTGTGTCTATCAGCCTAATCCTAAGGTCTAGGAGACTCAAATCTCTTGATTCTTAGGGTGATTCTCCCCATAGTGAGAAAGATATGTCTAAAATCCATGCGACTCCAAAGAAGAAAACAAGAGTTGTCAAGAAGTTTGCACAAGGTTTTCTCAAGTGTGCTTATCATTTGAGTAGCCAAATTATCTTAGAGGAATTGGTCAAGGGTAAGGAGAAGAAAATTGATAGGCTTGAGAGGCAAGCTATGGGAAAGAATAAGTATCATTGGGCTTATATGGGATGCCATCTTTCTCCCATTGAAGTCTGAAATGATTCTTCTGATAGTGGACCTAAAATTGATTTAGGTTACCACCAGTATCTCATGGCCATGACTAATTTGATTGATTCTGACGATGAGGTGGTGATGGCTACTCAAATTTTGATAAGGAAACCAAGTGGGAAAACTTACTTTGACAATGAGTGAAATTTTTCCATTATCACCAAACCTTGATTTATGAGACTTAAAATACCACAATCTAGCAAGAAAATTATCTTCAAAATGCATGAAGCCAAAGGTGATGGGACTTTTATATTAAAAATATAATACATTGACAAAAAACTATTACAAAGCATCCAAAATCATGATAACTGGTTGAGTTTTAAAAATATATTTGGTATATCAGAAGTCAATCTCTATCAAAAGTGTTCTCTACTATTGAATTGGTACATTGGTTTTTGAGTCCAGAATTCACCGAAATATAAGTTATGACTCTAATCTCTTAATATCATTATTACAGTTCATTAAGATAGCTATATACAAGATTTGGAGAAGTTTTGTGTTGCATACATAAAGTTATCAATGATAGAGTATAACCCTATATACTACAATTTCTTTTCTATTTAGTATGCAAGTGTCAGAGACTCCACATAATCTTAGAAAGAACATTTTGATGATATGATTATAATGGTGATCTCTTTGATGTTAATGTAATGAGAAACTGAAGTAATGTCAGATCTAGAAAGTGTTTTACTTGGTGTGTGCATGTTGGTTTGGAAATTTTGTGATTAGGTCCTATTCTTTGCTGACCTATTATATGGCATGTATTAAGAAGAATAATTATATTTTGCAGCTATTAGTTGCATCCCTCACATATCTATTACAACTTGATATGATACACCACCCAAATAAAAATATGTTAAATATTATATTGTGCCAATATGAGTTATTTTTTATTGGTTTGCTTACATCTAATAAGGATGACCTAATTGATGTATGAAATATACTTGTATATATACATAAGACTTTTTGGATTTGAAAAGAGAGAGTGTGTATGATAATAAGTGTACAAAAAGGGGAAATGTTGTGTGAGATTAAATGATTTATCAGTTATGAGAAAAATATTGTGGAAGGATACAAGCATAAAATTACAATTTATATGTGAATGTTATGCAGAGCAGTACCTTACATTCAAAGCCTCATTGGAACTAAACACAACACATTGAAGGTGCATTCTATCAATTCATACTCTTGGTAGTGAGCCATATCTTTTATATCTTGGTGGTTAGCCATTTCATTATATATTCTGACTGTGAGCCTTCTAAGGATATTAATTCCTAGCCGTGAGCCCTATAATATTCTATATTTGGATTTATTATATTTTGAACTAATCCTCATTATGGTTTTTCCCATTTTAGGTTTTCAAGTGTTAAAAAAATGATGTTGATGTTTTTTTTGTTACGATGTCCATTTCAATGTCTTCATCTTGGTTTATAGCCATATGTGCTCTAATAATTGATTATTTTACATCTAAATGGTTTTATGGAATCTAATTCACCCCCTAGGTATGTGCAGGATCATGATGGGCCAAAAAGTGGTGATATGATGGGTATGTGGCTAGCAACTTTTTTTTACCCAAAATTGATGAAACAAAAAAGGTTTTTAAAGGAGATTCTTAGCTTTCCACCAATATAAATTAAGCTTTACTTTGAACTTAATAAATAATTATTATTCATTTTCTATTTGAATTATGACTAAAGTCCTTATTAATAGGCTGATTTAAAAACATCTATAGCTTTCAAACAGTATCACATTTTTTGAATCTGAAACATGTATTACATTCCATGCTTCACATACTATAAGATTAAAAAAAAATGAATTTCATAAAGTTTTGACCAAGTTAAGGTGGTCAAACATACAAGTTTGTATATTTTTTAAAAGTTGTAATAAAAAAATCATAATAAATTATTTATTTGGAAAAAATTACAAAAAATATCCATCACATCAAGACATGATTCATCTACTTAGATCTAAAATCTTATAAAAAATTATTATCATATTAGACACCCACTTCTTATTTTTCCTCTAAAATTTAAGTACTACTGCATTAAAATTTCAAATTTTCACCAAATAGATATATATGTTTTTAAATAAACCTAGTAGTTGAGAAACTACATTCAATTTGCTATAGATTCTATTCTTACATATTTTTGAAACAATATAGATAACTTATTCAAATTTTTACATCGAGTTTCCTAACTCTGATTTTTTTGAATTTTTTGCCACTTAAGCACCTATTTTTTCCATGATGATCCTACACATACCCCCCCTCTCAGTATTCCAAAAAATAAACAATGGGTATCAAAGCCTAGTTCCTCTTCAGAAGTCTAACAGCCGGAAAAAGGTCCCAAAATTTGAGCATATGGAAGATAAAAAAAATCTTATTCCTCTACAAGAAATCCTTGTTGAGAATATAGAATAAAATTAAATTTGAATTGCAGGATGAAGGAAGCAAATGAGTGTATTAGGGATCTGAGGTAAAAAATTGGAGAAATAAGTAATCAATTAAAAAGGGAATAAGATGATATCACTAGACTACTAGAACAATTGGAAGAAAATAAAAGAATTGAATACTATTAGAAAGTTGAAATTCAAAAGAAGGTGGATGAACATACAAAGCTTGAGCAAGAAGTGGAAATTTTGAAATCAGATCTGGAAAAGGAAAAAAGACATGAGGATAAATTCAAGGAAAACACTACATTGCTTGATGAGTTGGTTATTTCTCAAAGACCTGCAAAGGATAAAAGTGGTTTAGGGTTTGAAGAAGGACAAAGTTCAAAGGTGAACAAACCTCCTAAAATGAAGATTCAGTGCAATAATGGACAATTCAAGAATCATAGAAGCAATACTAGAAGGATTCCCATCAGACAACCTAATGCTCAAAGGTATTTATCTTTTAATGGTGTCTATTATTTTTGCAATAAATTTGGACATAGGGAAACTATTGCAAAACTAGAATGAATGATACTTTATCATTCTTTGGAAAATATTTGAAGTGTAAGAAGATTAGACATATGGTTATGTAATGTAGAAGTTAGAAATTGAAAAATATTTGTTTACTATTTAATGGCTACTATTACCACTACAACTTATTTGGACATAAGGAAAATCAATGCAAATATAGATTAAATAAAAGAAAATATGGATGAAAGAATGTTGTTTGTCATGACTGTAGTAATCTAGAATAGTTTTCTAATGATTACAAAAATAGAAGAATAAAAAATAACTATCCAAAAAAGAGACATGAACCAATCATAGATCAAGAAGAAGTAAAGAAGGAAATGAAAATAATCTAGAGAAAGAAAGGAGAATTTAAGCAAGCTAAACCAGGATCATCGGTTTTATCTGTGCCATCCTTAGGTGTAGATATTCCCATCAAATTATTAGTTATACAATGACTAAGGGGGAACAATAATAAAAAAAAATTAATAAATCCCTCATCGATATATGATGTCATATCATGAAAGAATTGCATTTAATAAGGTTTTGAATTCAAGACTTCATGCAAAAGGAATTTTTAGACACATGTGTGAAGAATGAAAGTCAAAATTTTTGAAAGGATGGAAGTGTACACACATTCCAAGGTGGTCTACTTACAATTTGAAGCATTTATTGTAGAAGCATTAGGAATGAAATAATTAAATTCAGAAGTATCAAGGAAATCACATTCATCAAAAGGAATTTATAAAAAAGGAAAAGCATGTAGAAGAAGTTTGAAGAAACTAGAGAAATTCAATATAGTAGAGTTTCAGGATTTGGTGAAGAAAGAGGAAATCAAAGTGGATTCAAAGCTTTCTCTAGAAGCTAAACATCTAATGCTATTCTTTGTTGATGATTACAGAGGTATTCTTCTTAAACAATCTCTCAATTTTATGACATGGATAATTCAAAGGTGGTGAATATTTTGGATAGATTGTAAATCAAATTAAGGAAGTATTCTCTAAATTTTTTTCAAAAAAATCTGTTGGTACATTTTCTAGTATTTCTCCTAGAGTATTACCCACTGAAGACATTTATGCATACGTTTATGGTAAAATTGAGGAAATGTCACTGTTTTGATTGAGTATTCTATAGAAGAATGAATTGGAAGAAAATCATGATGCATACAAAATCTTAGTTGAAAAGAAGTTTTGTGTATGGTGCAAAGCCCCATTGCTTGAATTTGACAAGAAATACATTTGAATGGATTTAAGCAGGATTCATGATGAATCTATTTGGATTGATGAAACACACTTGATAACCAAAGAAGCTATAAGAGATGTAACTAGATTGTGTTCCTTTGGACTAATTCCTAGATGAAATAAAATTAATGAACAAGAGATAATTGAGATGACTGGTGCAACCCTAGAAGGAAATTAAACTCATTTTGAGTACAACTAAATATCCAGCCATTCGATATGTTGAAATGGTTATTGGACACAAAATTTTCTTACAAAGCAATGACCATATAGTTTTTACTACTTCCATTTACACTACTCTTGATATGGTTAGGAATGGAGTAGATTATGATCTTTCTGAGCTACTTTGATTGCATCTATTGAAGAGCTTGAAAGAAATCAAGAAGAGCAAGAAAAGTGCATTCCGATATGGAACCTTAATAAAAAAATTTCTCTTTTACTTTATGAAAGAGTTACCGGTAATTGGAAAGATAGATTGGAGAAACTCAAAACCAATAACTCATCAAATTAGGAATTGGATGGAAAATCTTGATGTTTTAGATGCATAAGAAACTACTCTTGTTTCCTTCTTTACAACATTTCAAATGAGAATAAATAGAAGAACAAGAATTCCTTAAAATGTGATCGAGAAGTCATCCAAAAATATTAATTTCCTAGTTTCTACAAACTGTTATTAAATGGAAGTAGTTAAATCTAGACTGGTGTGGATTTTTGTACGAGATTATGAAGTAACTAAGGTTAGGATTGATCCTTATAAAAATTTCTTCTACAAAGCCCTAAAAAACTCTAATGTAGAAGAAATATCAATGATTGAAGCCTTTGACAATGCAACCATAATAGAAAAGAAGAGAAAACATTTTGTTATCAAACAATAAATTATAGAAGGAAGTGAATTAGAGACAACTCAACATGAGCATGAAAGCATAAATATTCCAGAAGCATTAAAGGAGTTGTAGAAAGTGATTACCAGTTCTAGCTTCAATTCATCTTTATCAATTGTGTAAGATCTCATGAATATGATTAACTCCTTAAAAAGATACATCTCCGGACTAGAAGAACAAATTGGAAATAGGTTTGTAGAAGAAAATTTAGAAGACATCAAGAAGAAATGTGTAGACACACATCATAGAGTTGTGAAGGAATTGAAGGAAGTACATGACTATGAGAAAGAAGCTCAGGAGATGCTTTCTTTCTATTTAAATTGGTCAAATAAGACTTTAAAAGTAAGAGATGAAATAAGGAAAAGTAAAACTCAAATGAGTACTCAAGTAAATGTGCACAACTTGGAAAATGATAATGACAATCAAAGATGGTCCTACATTATACAGCTACAAGATAAATTATTTTCCCTATAGGATCAAAGAACAAAAGTAAATAAGAATTTTGTGGCACTCAAAGATATGGTAAAACTTAGACACATCCATGTATCTAGTGTTGTTGACAGTATTGGTAATCTATAAGAAGTTAATCTCAGTCCCAATACTTTGAAAGATGGTATAGAGTCTTTGACTAATATTGAACTACTATAAAAGACTCTTGCAAGTGCAAAAGGATCATGGGAAGAAGGAAAATATACATGGGAAGACATCCTAAAGAATTTCAGGGCTTCTTCTTCCTCAGGTTAATGTTGTTTCATTGTGCTTGATCAATTATTTTTGTGTACATACATATTTGAGGAATTATGCCAATCCCTTTCATGACCTTTTCCATTGATGCAAAAGGGGGAGAGATAGATAGATAAAGGAAAAAAAAATTGACAAGAATAATTTTGTAAGGATTAACCTTAAAATGAGGAGCATTCAATTATCTCTTATTGGGATAAAAAAAAATTTAATAGGCACGTTTCCATCAATGCTAAAGGGGGAGATTGTTGGAAATATGGGAACCTTGCAACATGAGCATGAAGTGTCTTGTTTATACTAGTGTTGTCATTGAAGCCAAAATTATGGCAACATGGTGGGAAACATATTTGGTATGCTAGAAGCTGATTTATCTTGGAAGCATTCTCTATTATTGAGTCAGTATGTTGGATTTTGAGTTTGGAATTCACTGCAAGATGAGATATGAATTTTCGAGCTCTTAATTGCATTATTATAGCTCATTAAGACAACTATATCTACGATGTTGAGAAGTTTTGTGTTGCGTACAAAAATTTATCAATGACAGAGTATAACCCTATATAGTACAATTGCTTTTTTGTTCAACATGCCAATTAGGGAGACTCCTCATATTCTTAGAAAGAACATTCTGATGTTTTGGTTCTAACGGTGATCTCTTTGATGTTAATGTAGTGAGAAACTAAAGTAATATCAGATCTAGAAATTTTTTTACTTGGTGTGTACATGTTGGTGTGGAGATTTTGTGATTAGATCCTATTCTTGGTTGACAAAATATATGGCATGTGTTACTTGAAGAATAATTATACTTTGCAACTATTAACTTTGGATCCCTTATAGATCTTTGTTGACTTAATATAATACACCTGTTGGAAGAATGAAGAAGAAAATCTAGTTGTGAAAAATTTGTGTTCTCACTAATGTCACCATCTTGTTTGAGTTGTTAGTTTGATCCAATACTTTGAATTGGTATAAAGAACTAGGTTACATCCTCCAATATTTTTGTCCACGTCTTTAGTACAGATAAGATCTATTCTTGTAGTTTATTTATGGTGTTCACTACATATATATACATCTATGTTCCTAGTTGCAAATAGTGTTTATCTTTATATTAGAGGTTATGAGTATCACAATGTTGGTTGGAACATTGTTGATTGGTTGAAACACTGATTGGTGTTGGCATTTTGGTCTACAATCTTCCACGGTTGATTGTTGTTTTTGTTGTCCCTTAGTATTATTTGGCATTAATGTCTTAACACCAAAAGTTGAGGTATCATGTTGTGCACATGGTGATCTTTTGATTCAGTTCTATTTGCATGATTTTGTATATCCATATTGTTCTATTTTGGCATCATCACTTGCACATGGCATATTTCAGTGATTGATGTGTTTTTCATTTGGCATTGATGATAATTCTTGATTACTTGTCCACTTGGCATACTTGGTTGGTTCACATCACAATGGTATTGATTTGGTGATTGTGAATGTAATGTGGGTATCTTTGTGAGGAAATATTTGGTAGGTGGCAATGTTTTTTTTCTCAAAGATAATAATGAAGTGGAAAAAGTATGCAATGATAATATTTTATAAAGTCAAAACTAAAAATTCCTTGCATTGTCGATGGTAATTATTTTTTTGTTTAAATGGGAATTTTTCCCATCATAATTCACAGGTATGAAAAATCATTATGTAAAAATAGAAAGCTTCTGTGAAGCTTTTATGAGCATCAGTATTTGTTTCATTTGTGTTTTACCCTAATCATGGAAGAGGTTGTTTTAGGTGTCGATTGGATGGGAAAGAAGTTGCAGTAAAGAGTAAATCAATAAAAAAAATTTTGGGCATTTAGTTAATGATTGATTCACAACTATGGCAAGTAGGGTTTGGTAATTCATTTGTTGACTATGTAGAAAAAATATGATGTGGAAATAATAGTGTTTCCTTTTTAGGTTGAATGGTTGCATTCTCCAAGTTGTTAGCAGGTGTTTTTTGTTCCCTTAATACTTGTTTTTTTTTGCTTAAGTTTTTTGAAAAGAAAGGGTTCGGGTTTGTTTCACCTTGTTATGATTTTGTTAAAATAATGGCCACTATTAAGAGGTTGGTTTCTTCTATGGTTTTTCTATCCAAGCATGCATATTTCACTCCATTATTATCTTAATCTTGAATTAGGTATGAAGTTTTCAAGTCTAATTAACACACATTTAGTTTTCATGCATTTGGTTAACATGCTAAATCATTGTGGGTTTGTGTAAATGTAACCCAAATCTGGATCATTTATGGTCAGTTATGAGTAAACCATCTTTGATTAAGGTTTGCATACAATAGAGAATTGTATTATTAAGCCTAGTTCAGATATGATGAATAAGGCTATAGTATGATTACCATTATGTTATTTGTTAAGGAAAGAAAAAATAGTTATGAAGATCGTAGTTCATTTTGCAATTTATCAAAAAAATTAAAAGAAATGTATCTATATGTACTCGGCATTGGATGAAGCAAGTGGGTTTTTTATTATGATCTATGAGATGCAAGTGGAAATAGTTTTGTTGATTGTCATTCTTGCAAGAAAAGTGTAAAATTTGTAAAAGATGGTAGAGATTTATTCTTAATAATATTGATTTGTTCTTGAAAGCATTTTTGTGCTTAGTTACTTTCAGACCTCTAATTCTCAAGTGATGCTAGAATAGAGGGTGATTATGAAATGAAATAGAGACATATACTCCGTATTTGTTGAAATTTTGACTTATACTAAAGAAGTTGTAAGTCAGTGAGGCAAATCATTTGTCTATCAGTGAGATAGCACACTTATAATCAGCCAGTGAGGCACTGTAATTGTTAAATTGATAAGATAAGACCAATGAGGACAATTTTGAGTGGTTTTCTACCCCGAAGGGTTTCCACTCAGGAAAATTTATCTTTTTCAATTTTTTTGTGATGATTGCTTTCTTTATTTAGCAAAATGTTTGAATTATCTTGAAATTTTCCATTTTAAATCTAGTTGTTTTTTATCACTGATACACCCTCCCTCTCAGTGATCACCATACTCTATCAATTCGTATCAGAGAAAACTTGGGAAGGGTCATTCTAGAGTATGACCACAAGAAGGCTTGTCTACAACTAAAGCACCATTATTTGATGTTACTATTTTTTTCTTTTTGGAAATTTAGAGTAAAGAAGCATATCACTTCTTTAGGGTATGATGTTTGGGAAGTTATTGAGAAAGCTTATACAACTATTGCTGCCCCTACAATGGATGGAAAGAAGGCTTATGATTGTAATTCTAAGGATGAGAATGCAATTTTTTGTGGTCTTACTAATGATTTTTTGGTAAAAGTTATGGATTGTCATCATGCTAAGGCAATTTGGGATAAACTGTCAAACATTTATGAAGGTGATGAAAAAGTTAAGGAAGCAAAACTTCATACTTATAGAGCTAGATTTGAAAGTTTGAAAATGAGTGAGGATGAGAAAATAGCTGATTATTTTTTAAAAATCCAAGAAATTATAAATGCAATTCGAGGTTTTGGAGAAACTCTTGAAGAGAAAACAATAGTACGCAAAATTTTGAGATCGATTCCTACTAAGTTTGATCCCAAGATTGCAACTATTGAAGAAAGGGATATTACTAAAGTAAAAGTTGGTGACCTTCAAGGGTTCTTTACTACCTATGAGATGAGGTTGAATGAAAATAGTTCTAAAAATAAAGAATCAACTTTTAAAGCTGTGAAAAAGGAAACTGATATTGTTGAATCAAATGAACTTGATGATAATGATGTAGCTTTTATGAGTAGATTAAAAAGGGAATCCGGAAACTATAAAGGTAACTTAACTTTTAAGTGCTTTAACTATGGTAAAATAGGACACTATGCTGCAAATTTTCCTAATAAAGGCTTAGTAAGTGAAGAAGAAGAAAATAACAAAATATTCCCTAGAAGAAAACAACAAACTTTTAGAGGAAAGAAAAATGTTTTTCAAAAAAAGAAGGCTTTGTGTGCTAATATTACTAACAGTGCTTTAGAGGAATTTTTGGAAGAATTAGGAGAAATTCTCTTTATGGAAGAAGTAATTTCTTCAAATGAAAAAAAAAATGAAGCTATTTTAGATTTGTCAAAATCTGAGATAGATCTTGAGGGAGAACTTAAGTCTACTCTAAAAGAGATCAGGAAGTTAAGAAAAGATATTAATGAAAGTAAAAATTAGAATTAGAAAGACATTGAGTTAATAACTGATTTAAAACTCAAAAATGAAAAATCCAAGAAGATGCTTGAGATAACTCAAGACAAATTAAAAACCGAAGAAATCCATTGCTATTCTTTGGAAGCAAAAGTGGTTTCACTGCAAAGAAAATTGACTTCCTCTAATGATGGTCAATGCTCCACTCATACAGGTAAAGGAAAAAGTATTGAGTCTTCTAAAATTGATTTATATTTTCTTGTCCATTTTTATAATTGTAATGAACTTGGTCATAAAGCAAATAAGTGTAAAAATTCATCAAAAATATCTTTTAACATAGTTAATGGAAAACTTTATAACTTTTTGAAGAATCTCAAGTGCTTGAAGTGTTATGATTTTGGAAACATTGGAACTTTTTGCAAAAGTGATTCACTGAAAAGGTCCAAACTAGTTTGGAGACCTAAACACAAGGATCTAATTGTTGAATCCACTTTACACTATGTCAAAAAGGATTTTTGGGTTCTAGACAGTGGTTGTTCTCATCACATGATTGGTGAGAGAAATAGATTTGTTCAGTATGAAGACTTTACTAGAGGTTTTGTCAAGTTTGGCAACAATCAATGCTTTCCTATTGTTGGAAAAGGTACAATTTTACTTGAAAATGAAACCTCTATTAATGATGTGTATTTTGTTGAAGGACTAACACATAATCTACTAAGTGTAAGCCAAATTTGTGACAATGGTTTTGAGGTTTTGTTTTCTAATCTGGGTTGCAATATAAGAAAGAAATTTGCAAAGACTATTGTTGTAGGTCTTTAGACTAATGGCAATATTTATTATCTCCAAAATTATTTTATCTACAAGAAAGAATCTAATGTATGTTTTATGACTCAATTTGATGAGTCAAAATTGTGGCATAGAAGATTTGGCCATATAAACTATGATGATCTGGTCAAGATTAGTAGAAATAAGAATGTCAAAAATCTACCCACACTATGTAAGCTTGAAAATGTTGTTTGTAAAGAATGTCAAGAGGGTAAACAAGCTAGAATTAGCTTTAAGACAATAGAATATACCTCTACTAGACCTCTACAGCTAATCCACACTGATTTATGTGGTCCCTCAAGGAAAAAATCCATGAATGGTGACAAATATTTTATGTTGTTTGTTGATGATTATACCTAAATGACTTGGGTAACTTTTTTAAAACATAAAGCTAAAGCTTTTAGTAGATTCAAAAAAATTAGGAAAATGGTAGAAAATGAATTTGATTTAAAAATCAAATGTCTTAGATCTGTCAAAGGTGGTGAGTTTACTTCACAAGAAGTTTTTGACTATTATGAGGAATGTGGCATAAAGAGATAGTATCAGCCCCCAGAACACCACAATAGAATGGTGTGGTTGAATCAAAAAATAGTATAGTAAAAGAGATGGCTAGGACTATGTTGCAAGATGCAGTCCTCTTGAACACCTATTGGAAAGAAGCAGTACATATTGTTGTTTATATCTTAAATAGGGTTAAGTTAAGAGTAAATACTTATCATACACCTTATGAACTCTAGTAAGGTAAATCAGCTAATGTTGGTTATTTCAAAAATTTTGGAAGCAAATGCTTTATTAAGAAGGATAGTGACAATATAGGTAGTTTTGAATCAAGATGTGATGAGGGTATTTTTTTAGGATACTCTACACATAGTAAGGCCTATAAGTGTTATAATAAAAGATTAAGAAAATTTGTTGAAAGTGCCAATGTTAAAGTTGATGCATCTGTGTAGCAAGATAATATAGATGACAATGATAATATATAAGAATCTCCAATAGAGCAATTCAATCAGGAAGAAGAAAGTCCAAAGTTCTCTACTCACTCAGTTGACTTTGATCAATAAGATGAACATGTTGAAGGTAATAAACATATAACATCCACACCTACATTATCTTAAAGGTTAATGCAAAAGAGACATCCTTCTAATCAGATATAGGTGACAAGGATTCTGGTGTGCAAACCAGAAGTAAAGATGCAAATGTTGATAATCAAGTTTATTTATCTTTGCTTTCTCAAATAGAGCCTAAAAGTTATCATGAAGCAAGTAAAGAAGAATTTTGGATTAAATCAATGCAAGAATAACTTAGTCAAATTGAGAAAAATAAAACATGGCAATTTTTTCCCATGCCTCCTGGTAAAAATGTTATTGGAGCAAAATGGGTTTTCAGAAATAAGCTTCATGATCAAGGTAACATTGCAGGAAACAAAGCACATTTCGTATGCAAAGGTTATTCCCAAATTCAAGGTCTAGACTATGATGAAACCTTTTCTCCTATTGCTAGACTTGAAGCAATTATAATTTTTCTTGCATAATCTTTTTATAAAGTTTTTAAAGGGGTATGTGTAGGAATATCATGGAAAAAATAGGCCCTTAAGTGGCAAAAAATTCAAAAAAATTAGTGTTAGGCAACTTGATGTAAAAAATTGAATAAGTTATCTATATTATTTCAAAAATATGTAACAATAGAATCTGTAGAAAATTTATTGTATTTTCTAAACTAGTAGGTTTATTTAAAAATAAATAAAATCTATTTGGTGAAAATTTGAAATTTCAATGTAGTAGTACTTAAATTTCAAGGAAAAAAAGAAGAAGTAGGTGTCTGTTTGACCACCCTAACCATAATAAAATGAAAATATTTTTTTATAAGATTTTATATATAAGTAGAGGACTCATGTCCAAATGTGATACATATTTTTTTGTAATTTTTTTCTAAGTAAATAATTAATTATGAATTTTTTATTACAACTTTTAAAAAATATAAAAACCAGTAAGTCTGACCACCTTAACTTGGTCAAAACTTCATTAAATTTAATTTTTCTTTTTTTAATCATATATTATGTGAAGCATAGAATGTGATGCATGTTTTGGATTCAAAAAATGTGATACCATTTGAAAGTTATAGATTTTTTTCAATCAGCCTATCGATCAGAAATTTAGTCATAATTCTAATAGAAACTTAATAATAATTATTTATTAAATTCAAATTAAAGTATAATTTATATTGGTGGAAATATAAGAATCTCCTCTAAAAACCCTTTTCATTTCATCAATTTTGGGTTAAAAAAAAGTTGTTAGCCACATACCCTACAAATACCCATAATATTGCCACTTTTTGGCCCATCATGATCCTACACATACCCAAAGTCTATCAAATGGATGTAAAAATAACTTTTCTAAATGGTGATTTAACTGAGGAAGTCTACATGGAGCAGCCAGAAGGATTTTGTATTACAGGTAAGGAAGATCATGTGTATAAACTTAGAAAAGCACTTTATGGTTTGAAACAAGCTCCTAGAGTTTTGCATTCCAAGTTAGATGCTCATCTACGTGAGTAGGGTTTCTCAAAAGCTGTTGTTGATAGAAATATATACTTCAAAACTCAAGGTGATAGTATTTTGGTTGTAGTTGTGTATTTTGATGATATTATTTTTGGTAGTGATAGTTGTAAATTGCGCTCTTCATTTCCTAAGATTATGAAATTTAAATTTGAAATGTCAATGTTGGGTGAGCTTTCATTCTTTCTAGGTCTACAAGTCAATCAACTTGATAAAGGAATTTTTATTTCTCAAACCAAATATGCTAAATAAATTCTTGCTAAGTTTAAAATGGTTGATTTCAAACTTGTGGGTACACCCATGGACACAGGTTGTAAACTTTGTCAAGAGGTTGATCAACCTGATGTTGATCACACTTTGTATAGATCTATGATTGGAAGTCTTTTGTATTTAGCTGCCACTAGGCTAGATATTATGCACTCTATTTTTGTGGCCTCATGATTTCAGTTTGCTCCTAAGCAATCACATCTTAATGTTGTTAAGAGAATTCTCAAGTATATTGCTGGAACTTTGGATTTTGGCTTATGGTATTATAAACATGACAATTTTACATGTGTAGCCTATACTGATACTAATTGGGCTAGTAATTTGGATGATCGAAAAAGAACTTTAGGTGGTGCATTCTATTTGGGTAGTAGGTTAGTTGCATGGCATAGAAAAAAGTAGGATTTTGTCTCTTTATCTACTATTAAGGAAAAATACATAGGTACAACTTGTTGTACACAAGTTCTTTAGATGGTACAAACATTGGATGATATTTAGGTTGATGTATCTAAGCCTATTCATATACTTTGTTATAACATGAGCACTATAAACATTTCAAAGAATCTTGTTCAACATTCTAAGACTAAACATATTGATATTCATTACCATTTCCCTCATGAAAAAGTCTTGGCTAATGAAGTTGTTCTAGATTTTGTATCCACTACTGATCAAGTGGCTGATATATTCACAAAAGCTCTACCTAAGGCACTATTTGAATCACTTCGAGACAAACTTGGAGTTATTTCACTTTGCTCTATTTCTTGATTTAATCCAAGGCATGGAGTTAGGTGGAGCAGATCATGAATATGCTTTTACCCCTCAATATTTATTTGGCATTATGAGCACCTTTCATGATTGGTTCAACTTCTCTTCATTTGGCAATGTGTCAAAAGGAGGAGAATTTGGAGGCTTGTTTTCAATGTTCAAAGAGGCTTGCTTGCAATGTTCAAAGATTATGTTTTTTTTTTTTGCAGTGGCAGTGATATGTGTTTTTGATCATGGATATGATATGTTTATGTAGTTTTTTAGTTGTCTGATGGTTTCTTTGATATGTGGCAGGATGGATATGTAGTTCATGCAATTATCATGTTTAGATCAGGTATATTATAGCTATGATATTATTGATTAAATTTTTTGTTTGACATCAATGCCAAAGGGTAAGTTTGTTGTCCCTCAATATTATTTGGCATTAATTTCATAGCACCAAAAGTTGAGGTAGTAGGTTGTGCACATGGCAACCTTTTGATTTAGTAATGTTTTCATGAGTTTATATATCCATACTATTTAATTTTGGCATCATCACTTGCACATGGCATACTTTAGTGATTGATGTGTTTTTCAGTTTGGGATTGATGATAATTCTTGATTGCTTCTCCACTTGGCATACTTGGTTGGTTCACATCACAGTGGTATTGATTTGGTGATTGCAAATGTAATGTGGGTATCTTTATGAGGAAATATTTGGTAGGTGGAAAAGTTTTTTTTCTCAAAGATAATAATGAAGTGGAGAAAGGTGGCAATGATAATGTTTTATAAAGTCAAAACTAAAAAGTCTTTGCATTGTCAATGGTAATTATTTTTTGCTTGAATGGGAATTTTTCCCATCATAATTCATAGATATGAAAAATCATTATGTTGAAATAGAAAGCTTCTATGAAGCTTTGATGAGCATCATTGTTTGTTTCATTTGTGTTTTACCCTAATCATAGTGATGGAAGAGGTTGTTTCTAGTGTCAGTTGGATGGGAAAGAAGTTGCAATAAAGAGTAAATTAGTGATAAGTTCTTTTGGGCATTCAGTTAATGATTGATTTGCAGCTATGGCAAGTAGGGTTTGGTAATTCATTTTCTAACTGTCTAGACAACATTTGATGTGGCAATAATAGTGTTTCCTTTTCAAGTCAAATGGTTACATTCTCCATGTTGTTAACAGGTATTTTTGTTCCCCTAATACTTGTTCTTTTTCTTAAGTTTTTTTAGAAGAAAGGGTTCGGGTTTGTTTTACCTTGTTACAATTTTGTTAAAATAATGACTACTGTTAAGAGGTTAGTTTCTTTTGTGGTTTTCCTGTCCAAGCATGCATATTTTTGTTGGTGTAAATAAGTATTTTACTTATTACACTTTACTTAAGCTTACTTAGGGAATGCATATCATTATAGGTTGCACTTGTGACACCTAGTTATTTGCATCTTGCAACTAGGTTTGTTCATACATTAAGAGATATGACTTGGACACTTAGGGAAGCATGTGTAGGAGAAATTCCACTCTTTGTGGTGTGATCTAGTTATCACCTTTTCATCTCCACATTTCGTGGCATGATAATTCCACTTTAGGTGGGTGATCCACCTTTCATGGAATTATCTATTATTTCTCTCTACCTACCTTACACATGATTGGGACACTTGTCTCATTCATGTACCTTTATTGTGTCCTAGCTTTCCTTTATAAGCAAGCCTTGTACATGCTTGTAAGTCCATCTTCATAGTCTATCTTCAAATCTATCTTCATTTTCCATCTTCATGCATATTGAGAATACAATAATCATATTCTCTCATCTTTTGTCTCTCTCTTTTTTGTTGTGTTTAGTCACTTGATCTCGTTGTTTCTTTTCATAAGTTCTTGCATGGTATCAAAGCGGTTGGAGGTTCTTTGCATAGCCATTGGTGGGAGATCTCAGATCGTGTGAAGGTGTTCAAGAGGAAAATCTGAGGAGCAACATCATTTTGGTGCATCCTAGACCAGATCTAACCTCGAATTCAGAAGGTTGTTTCTAGTTGGGATTTCCTTTCATTTCATCAAAATCTGACATTGGGAGCTCTAGATAAAAAAAAATCGATAATTTGGGTATTTGTTCAAATTTTCTATAGTTTTGCAAAAGAATATTTGTTAGATTATTTTTGAAATTTTTTTTAGAAAATTAAAATCCCCCTTTCTAAAATAATATATATATATATATTTGGGGATTTTTCAATTTTTATAAATCAAAAAATTTGTATTAGTTTTTTTATTTTGTATAAATAAAAAAAATCAAAATATCTATAGCAGAGTACATAGTCTGCAAACTATTGTACCTCACCGTACTCTGTACCCACACAGTGAAGAGTACCTGAAGGAGTCCACATGGTGGTATTTTACCCCATCAGCCAGGCAGGCTCCTTATTCCCTCTACCAGCGGTCAAAGTTTTGATAGCTTCAAATCAATTGGCAATAGTTTTTGGCAGCAAAAAAATCAATGAAAACCAAGGAAAGATTATAAATATCGTTGGCGAATATTCCAAATTCTGGTAGAATATTCTAGGGTGGACCGACTTGGCTTGTGACAGCCCTGAGACTATCAAATTTAACCAAGAATACTTTGCTACAGGGAGAAAACTGCCAAATTTAAGCCATTATTTTTCCTACATCGGCAGTACATCATCGATGACATTAGCACAACTTTTTAAATTTCCTTACCTCTCTCCAATGGAGCTTTTGAATTTTTAGTCCAAGTTCGAAGGCTCATATCTTACTCATTTTAGCTCCTTTTTTTGATCAATTTTTTTTTTTTATTAATTTGGGCTAATTTCTCATGTAATTCACAGTAGTGTACTCGGTTTCTGATTTTGATGGATAGTGTTTCCATAGTTTCTAGCTTTTCAACACTATACCTATCCAATCCTCATTTATGCAACTTCTAGGGCTCCGTTTAGGCACATACGAACTCCTTTTCATGTGTCATTTTTTTTTAAAGTGCACAATTTTTCATCTATTTCTTGAATCTGTAATTAGTTTGAAGTGATCTTGAGTGGATTTTTAACTTTCACCATATGGTCCTTTTTGGCCTATTTGGCAAGGTATGTGTAGGATCATGATGATCCAAAAAGTGGCAATATGATGGGTATTTGTAGGGTATGTGGTAGACACTTTTTTTCAACTCAAAATTGATGAAATGAAAAGGGTTTTTAAAGGATATTCTCATATTTCCACCACTATAACTTATGCTTTACTTTGAATTTAATAAATAATTATTATTTATTTTTTATTTGAATTACAACTAAAGTCCTGATTAATAGGTTGATTGAAAAACATCTATAGCTTTCAAATAGTATCACATTTTTGGAATTCAAAACATGCATCACATTCTATGATTCACATACTATAATATTAAAGAAAAAAAATTCAATTTCATGAAGTTTTGACCAAGTTAAGGTGGTTAGACACATGATTTTTTATTATTTTTAAAAGTTGCAATAAAAAATTCATAATTAATTATTTACTTGGAAAAAAATTACAAAAAAATGTGCATCACATCTGGACATGAGTCCTCTACTTATGTCTAAAATCTTATATTATTTTGGTTATGGTGGTCAGACAAACTCCTACTTCTTATTTTTCTCCTAAAATTTAAGTACTACTACATTGAAATTTCAAATTTTCACCATATGGATTTAAAAAAAAAAAAAACCTAGTAGTTTAGAAACTACATTCAATTTTCTACATATTCTATTCTTACATATTTTTGAAATAATATAGATAACTTATTCAAAATTTTACGTCAAGTTACCTAACTCTAATTTTTCTAAATTTTTTACCACTTAAGGGCCTATTTTTTCCATGATGCTCCTGCACATACCCGACACTTGTATTGTATAGATCTAAATTCAAGTCTTTGCTTTATTGTTATAATTTTTTCTCAACCTATTTGTGGAAATTTGTAAATTAGAAATCATAAGTCCACTTAGCCAAGTTGCAGGTGAAATATTGTACATGCACTTAATTATAAAGTGCCAAAATCATCTTTTTTGGGGGGGTTACTTTGATTGAGTGAATTTGGGGGGGTGTCTCTTGTGTGATTGTTCCTATTTTATTTCTTTTTCTCTTGCATTCCATCATGGGTTCATCTAAAGTTCCACTCTTAACTGCACATAATTATGCTACATGGAAAGTTTGTGAATGGAGTAAACTAATGGAAAAAGGTTTAATTTACTATATTGATGGAACCATAACTGCACCTTTGGATCCTAAGGCAGATCCAACTGTAAATACGGATTGGCTCAGTAAAACTTCTATGGCATTGGGTACACTAAGAGAGTTCATTTCAGATGATCTCATTTTTGTTGATAAATGTATTACAACCAAGGAAGCTTGGGATAAGCTTGTTGCTTTGTATGGTAAGGTTGATAAGGTTAAGAGATACAAGCTTGAACATGATCTCCTAAGCCTTGATCCCAAGGATTTTGACACAATTCAAGATTATGTCACTAAGGAAAATGAGCTAAGAGCACAACAAAAAGATTGTGGTATTGAGAAAGAGGATGATAAATTAGTTTTCAACTTGTTGGACAAGCTTCGAGTAGATTTCAAAGACTCCTTACATTTTGAGGGTTCTTCCTTCTTCACTTGTGGATTGGGGAGACTTCATTCATACACCTTTGGTATTGTTTCTTCCTAAGGGGAGGAATGTTGTTTGAAATTTTTGGAGTAGCTTCTTCATTCCTTCTTGAGCATCTTCCATGGGTGAGCATTGTACATTGAGGGGGGGCTAAATTTTCTCTCTTCTTCTCTTGTATGGGGGGGAATTTCTCCTCACATGGGTTTTTTTCCTTCTCATGCCATATTCATGGGCTTTTGTATCTCATCTCTCTTTTGGGGGGTAATTTTTTCCCACTAGGATTTTCTATTTTTACTCCACTTGTGAGAGATTGCATTGCATTTGTACATGGGTAGCTAACATGGCTCAATTTTTGGGACCCATCTTGTATCTTATCTTGCATGGTTAGCATGAGTCTTCATTCATCAAGTTGCACTTAAGGGGGGGTGTTGGTGTAAATAAGTTTTTTACTTATTACACTTTACTTAAGCTTACTTATGGAATGCATATCATTATAGGTTGCACTTGTGACACCGAGTTATTTGCATCTTGCATCTAGGTTTTGGCATACATTAAGAGATATGACTTGGACACTTAGGGAAGCCTGTGTAGGAGAAATTCCACTCTTTGTGGAGTGATCTAGTTATCACCTTCTTATCTCCACCTTTCATGGCATGATAATTCCACTTTAGGTTGGCGATCCACCTTTCATGGAATTATCTATTATTTCTCTCTACCTACCCTGCACATGATTGGGACACTTTGTCTCATTCATGTCCCTTTACTGTGTCCTAGCTTTCCTTTATAAGCAATCCTTGTGCATGGTTGTAAGTCCATCTTCATAGTCCATCTTCAAGTCAATCTTCATTTTCCATATTCATGCATATTGAGAATACAATAATCATAATTTGGTGTAGGAGAACCTTCACATCACCATGGTTCTCTTTTTTAGATGATTCCATTTTCCATTTGTAGAATTCATTTCAAGAGTCATTTGATAAATATTTGGCAGAAAAATGTAAAAGTGACAACAAAAATCTCAAAATTGCAAAAGATGTAAAAGTTGCATTAAGCAACAATTAGTTGTTAAGAGGTCATTAGAGAATAATCAATAATAGGAAGTTGAAATTAGTTGGAAACTGATTTCTCAGGTTTTAAATTCCTTTAAACATTCTTTTGAAATCCTTTTGTGGTCATTGGTGATTGATACCTTGAAGAAAATAATGAAAAAAACTTTGTTTTTATGCACATTTTCCACAAATTTGACTGTTTCAAGCTTATGTACAGAATTGTACAAACTTGGAAATGTGTAATAATTTTCTTGAAAGTTGATATTATCATTCACCTTCCAAATATTTCTTGTTTCATGCATTTTAGTTAAGAATTGTTCAAGATATAGTAATTTTTCTCAAAATTGTCTAAGACCCTTGCCAGGGTAACAGTTTGCAATAAAAATTGTTTTTCTCAAAATTCAACCATTGGATTTTTCTAAAAATTAGAGAAAATGTCTGTAATGATATCCTCTAAAGTCTCACTGGAGCGATTGGCTTAATTTTTCTTTTGAGAAAGTTCTAGGTGACTATTTGCATGCATATCTGCTTATTTCAACCTAATTTGTAACAAAGAAGTCCGGACAACAAGCATGTGTTCCAAAACAAGTATACCTAAAAATGAGATATGTTTTTAACTAAAAAAATGGGTGCTCAAAAATGTATTTAGATTTTGGAGATTCAATTTGGTTTGAAAGTTACTTCCGATTTAGTGTTTGATTCCCTTCAAGCGAAATTTGGGTTTTTGGTGCAAGTAATTTTTGAATTTGATGAAATAGAGGAATAAAGCTATGTAATTGGTTTATTTCTGTCAAATTTATGATTTTTAATATGTATGAGGGTCTGGTTTGAGTTTGATACGGGTTTAGAGTCATTTTTTGAAGAGTTGGGCTTGTAGCCATGAAGAAATCCAAAGATATTGAAGTGATTTTGATAAGGGTTGAATTGTTTTAAGTATTGTTGTTTCTTCCTTTGCTCTGCATCATATTCTCTCATCTTTTGTGCTATGTTTAGTCTCTTGATCATATTGTTACTTTTCATAAGTTCTTACAATTTCACTGTATTATTATCTTAATCTTGAATCGGGTATGAAGTTTTCAAGTATGATTAACACACATTCAGTTTTCATGCATTTGGTTAACATGCTAAATCAATATGGGTTTGTGTAAATGTAACCCAAATCTGGATCATTTATGGTCAGTTATGAGTAAACCTTCTTTGATTAAGTTTTGCATACAACAAAGCATTGTATTATTAACCCTGGTTCAAATATGATGAACAAGACTACAGTATGATTACCATTATGTTATTTGTAAGGAAAGAAAAATCAGTTATGAAGATGGCAGTTCATTCTATAGTTTATCAAAAAAAAAAGAAAAAGAGCAATGTATCTATATGTACTCAACATAGGATGAAGCAAGTGGGTTTTCAATTATGATTTGTGAGATACAAGTGCAAACAGTTTTGTTGATTGTCATTCTTGCATGAAAAATGTAAAAAAAATTAAAAGATGACAGAGATTTATTTTTGATAATATTGATTTGTTCTTGAAAGAAATTTAGTGCTTAGTTACTTTTAGACCTCTAATTCCAAGTGATGGCAGAATAGAGGGTGATTATGAAATGAAACAAAAACATAGATTTTGTATTTGTTGAAATTTTGACTTATACTAAAGAAGTTGTAAGCTAGTGAGGCAAATCATTAGTCTATCTGTGAGATAGCACACTTATAATTTTCCAGTGAGGCATTGTAATTGTTAAATTGATAAGATAAGGCTAGTGAGGCCAATTTCAAGTGGTTTTCTACCCCAAAGGGTTTCCATTCAGGAAAATTTCTTTGTGTCAAATTTTTTGTGACGATTGCTTTCTTTATTTAGCAAAATATTTGAATTATTTTGAAAGTTTTCATTTTAAATCCAGTTGTTTTTTATCACTGATTCACCCCCCCTCTCAGTGATCACCATACTTTAATAATTGGTATAAGAGAAAACTTAGGAAGGGTCATTCTAGAGTATGACTACACAAGAAGGCTTGTCTACAACTAGAGCACCATTGACAAGGATGAGTTTTATTCAGAAGATGAAAAATATTTGGAGAAATGAAGGAAGAGCCAAAGATGATAGATGTGTCTATGCCCTCATCCAATCCAAAAAATTCTTCTAGGAATTAAACCTAGCATGGTCTTAGGGGGAGCATTAACAAAAAAAATTGAACTCCCTTAATATATGGCATGTCAGATGTTGGAACGAGGATATGTTGTAGAGATTGAAAAAATAGAGGTTATGGAAAAGAAACCAGATGAAAATGTGTAGGTGTGTTCATTTGCGAAGATATTTAGGGTTTCTCAGTGAAGTGAAATAGGGTTTTTATCAACTTTTCGAAACCTGCCCCATTTAATGCAATTTAGGGCAGCACAATGGTTTATAAAGCAAAATTCATAAATAATTTTTGATAATTTGTGCAAACAAAGGGTTTGAAAAATGATTTGGAGCAATTCTAAGGAAATCTAGAGAAATAATTATAAATAATTAGGAATATAATTCAAAAAAATTCAATTTCATCTCTCTCAATTTACAAAAGGGAAAAAGGAGCTTCGTTAAGCAAGAAAGAATCTAAAGAAGACAACACAATGATGTAATTTTTTGACAAAGGATCGAGTGGTGATATTCTACTAAGGTTGAAGGGTGTTGAGTTGGAAGAGTTTGATCATCAGAAGATAAAGGAAATGGAACTAGGGTTGAAGACAAATGAATAGTAGAAAGTAAATACTCTAGATATGAATTTTTGGGGAGAATGTCTCTGGTTTGTAGGCAAAGAATCTATCTTGTTCCCATTAAGTCAATTCAAGGTTGGTAGCATTATTTTGGAAAAACCCTATCCGATCATGAAGGACGTGATTGAAGCTATTACTAGCTTGTGTAGTGTTGGTGACCTCCCTAGGTAGAAAAAATTGAAATACAAAGACGTGGAGGAACTTACTGGGATCGATAAAGACCCCTAAGCTCAATTGATAAATACTATTTTTTATCCTCTAGTAAGGTATGTTACTTACAACATCTATTATAAAATATACTTCAAAAATTGTGAAGGTTCAACATTAGCTATTATTGTATATCTTGATCACATGATGGTGAAGGAATACAAGTAGTTTGATTTGTGTAGCCTTATATTGGAAAACCTAATTGAGAATGTTAGAATTTCCTTGGTCAAGGGTTATTCTTTCTAGCTTGGTACTTTGATCACATGTTTGGTATTTTACTTTTAGAGATTAGTACTGAGAAGAGAGAAGGTTAAGTGGGAATCTAACATCTCATAAAAAAGTTTACAAGTATTTGGAATGCATGGAGGATAAAGAAAGTGCATGTAAAATCTACTTCTCATCCCTACAAATGAATCTATCCTCCAGTGTGTTGATTTCCAATCAAGTTGAAGAGGGTTCCTCTTCTGGTAAGAAAGAGTTGGTGATACAAGAGCATCCTTGGTTCTTGATGATCTTGCATCAACCAAAAATATTTTCTTTCAATTTTTGTTCTTGTTATGTTCTTGTCCAGTTCAAGTTAGCAGACTAATCATATTTTCTCACATGACCCTATGGATCTATGTTTACATCATGGAAATTCTCATTTTCCTTATTCCAAGATTTGAGCACAATTGGATCTTTTTCTGGCAAGTTATCACTTCTGGATTTGACAGTATTTTCTTGAACCATAATTGGAACAATTTCAAATCTAATGGCTAGATTGATCACTCATGGATCTTTCCTATAACTTGTAGATCCTTATAGTGTGAATCAAACTATTTCATGGAGTGTCTCTGACCATAATTATAGATCCACACTTCATCCTATGCATTCACCGAGGAGTAATTCAAAATTGAGGCCGACCTATTCATGCACACATTGCATTTTTTTTTGTTGGAGATTATAATGATCTTTGGATAACATGGATGATTCTAGATCTCATGATGTGATATAAATCATTGCAATAGATCATTAGAAAGGTAGTTAGAAGGATAGTAGATTGGAGATGTTATATTTCAGCTCATATTAAGGAGCATATAGGAATGTTGTGTTTCAAACATGTTATATTAGGCATGTGAGCCGAATCTATAAGCCTGGATGTTGTCGATTGATTGTAATTGAGATTTTTGTTAATGAGAATATTTGAATCTACATTTTCCTCCAATTTATGTGTTGCTTCTATTGTGTAACTCTTGCTACATGGTCTAGATTGTACTTTTTAAGGACCCTCCTACCATGGCTACACCAGATTGGTATTAGAGCGAGATTCAATTTGTGAGAGATCACCAAAATTCATGGATTCTTGTTGAAGATTTGTTGTGGGGTGGTAGACTGTGGATCCAACCTGTAGTTGTAGAGGACTTGTGTAAAGATTGTGGGAAGAGGAAATGGTAGAGAAAATGGAGCATGTGGAAATGTAGACCCAACTCTAATGGAGATGTTGAGAGGAATTGCTTCTAGATTAGATGTAGTTGAAATGGCCCAAAGGAGACATCAACTAGTTGATTATGTGAGTGATGAAGAGGTAGAAGTATAGGAAGAAAGATGAAGAGAAGATCAACCTGGCTTGGATCAAGGAGAAGAGAGGTTCATAAGAGCTCTAACTAGAGAAAATAAAAAATTAAACCACAGTTCAATCCACTAAATTATATAGGTAAGTTGGATTCATATGAATTGGTTGATTGGATAATAGAGATGGAAAATTATTTTGATTTTGAAGGTACCACTGAAAATAAGAAAGTAAAATTTTCTTGTACAAAGTTGAAAGGAGATGCATCCCTTTGGTAGGAACATTTGTTGATAGATAGGAAAAGAAGAGGAAAGGAGAAGATAAAATCATGGGATCGAATGGTAAACAAGATGAAAAAAAGTTTATTCTTGTAGATTATCATATCAATTTGTTCACGAAATTGAAAATTTTAAAGCAAAAGGAGTCAAGTGTGATAGAGCATACTGAGGAGTTCTATAAGTTGAACATCATATCTAGACATTCAAAGGATGAGATCGAGAAAGTATCTAGATATGTGAATGGATTGAGGTCATCTATATAAGATGAGATTACTTTGATCAAGTTGCGGAGTGTGGAGGAGGCATATCAATGTGACCTAAAAGCATAAGATAAGTTGAATAAAAGAAATGAGTAGAGACAAAGAGGAAGAGGTGGAATATTTCAGAGAGAAATATTTTTTAATGGAAGAGGAAGAGGATCTTTTGTATAGCAGAATAAAGATAAGGAAGTCAGTAAGAATGACGATTCATACCATAGAAATGATGGGAACTCTTATTGAAGAGGAGGATATGGTGGTTAATGGAATGAAGGTTATAGAAGAGATGACATAGGACAAGAAAAAAGAATATTCAAGGGAACTTGTTTTAAATGTGGTGGAGAGCGACATAGAGCATTTGAATGGGATCAAGGAGAGACAAGCAAAAAGATAGAAATCAATAGAAGAACAACCTTTGTTGAGGAAGATCATGTTGGATCATCTAACAGACTAGAAGATGGAGAAGTGTTGGTGAATAGAAGAGTATTGTGTCAAGAAGAGGTGGAGTAGGAGTTGTTGTAGAGAAAGAATTTGTTTCTGACCAGATGTGAGGTAGCTGGTAAATGTTGCAAAGTAATTGTTGACAATGGAAGTTCTAAGAAACTAGTTTATGAAGAGATGGTGACCAACTTGAAGTTGGAAAGATTGGAACAACTGAATCCCTATCAGATAGCTTGGATTCAAGATGATCATAAGATACTGGTAAGTGAAAAATGCTTGGTAATATTGAAGATAGGAAATTACCATGATGAAGTTTTATGTGATATCATGCCTATGGATGTATGCCATTGTTTTGTTGGGAAGATCATGGCAGTATGATAGACAAGCTATTCATGATGGAAAGAAGAACACATATACCATTGTTGCTAATGGAATGAAGTAGACTTTGTTACCATTGGAGTATGTTCCTAAAGTTGAGGTTTGTATGCATGCTATAATTTGTTTAGTTGACTGAAGGAGTTTTTTGGATGGATTGAGATATGAGAACATGTGCTATGCCTTGGTTCCTAATAAGGTTGAAGACTTGAAGCATGTAGAAGAACAATCAAAAGAGATAAAGGATATGTTGATAGAATATGAAGAGATCATTTCAGATAATGTACCTGATGGATTACCACCTATGAGGACTATTAGTCATTGTATGGATTTGATTATTGGAGATAGTTTTTCTAATAAAGTAGCACACTACATGACACTTACAAATAATGAAGAGTTGAATAGAAAAGTGCAAGAATTATTGAGGAAGAGTTTTATTAGAGAAATTTTAAGTCCTTGTGCAATACCTATTATGCTAGCACCTAAAAAGGATGGAGAATGGAGGACGTGTGCAGATTATTGAGCCATAATCAAGATCATAGTGAAGTATAGATTTCCTTTTTCCTAGATGGATGACATTATGAATTATTTGAGTGGAGCTAGATACTTTACAAAAATAGATTTGAAGAGTGGATATCATCAAATGAGAATCAGAGAATGGGATGAGTGGAAGACAACACTCAAGACAAATGACGGATTGTATGAGTGGTTGGTGATGGACTAAAAAATGTAGGATTGTTGATGATTTGTGATTGGTGATTTGTGATGGAAGAAAAATGAAGGATTTTTGGTGAAGGACTAAAAAATGCACCAAGTAATTCTATGAGGCTAATAAATAAGGTAGGAAATTCTTGGGTAAGTTTGTGATTGTTTGCTTGGATGACATCTCGATTTTTAGTAAGAGTAGAGAATAAGATTTATTGCATATAAGACAAGTTTTGCAGAGGTTGGGAGAATAGTAGTTGTTGGTAAACATTAAGAAGTGTAATTTCATGAAGGAACAATTGGTATATATGTGATTTGTGATATCTATGGATGGATTGAAGATGGATCCTAAGAAGGTAAGAGCAATTATTGAATGATCTACACTGGATAGCATTGGAGAGGTAAGATCATTTAATGGATTGGCTAGTTTCTATCAAAATTTCATTAGGAAATTTAGTTCTATTTGTAGTTCTATGATAGAAACAATGAGAGGAGATAAGAAGGATTTTAGGTGGACAACTAGAGCAAATCAGAGTTTTGAGTTGCTGAAATAGAAGGTGACTGAGTAGCCTATGTTGGATTTACCAAATTTTAATAAGGTATTTCAAGTAGATTGTGATGCAAGTGGAAATGCAATTGGAGTAGTATTAAGTCAAGAAGAAATACCAGTAGCTTATTTTAGTTACAAATTGAATGATGCTAGGAGAAGATATTCAACATATGATCAGTAGTTCTATGCCATAGTTCAAGCCTTGAAGAAGTGGAGACATTATTTATTGCCTAAGGAGTTTCTGTTGTATACGGATCATTAGGAATTGTTGTATTTGAACAATCAAGGTAAGTTGAATTAGAGACACATGAGATGGGTAGAATTCTTGTAGAGTTATACTTTTGTTTTGAAATATAGGAGTGGAAAGTTAAATAAAGTTGTTGATGCTTTGAGTAGGAGAAGGAATTTACTGGTAGAGATGAGGGTGGAAGTAATAGGCTTTGATGAATTGAATAACTTATATGAGAAAGAATCGAATTTTACAAAACCTTGGAAAGCTTGTAAAGAACCAGTCTTGGAGGATAGAAGTTAGTGGTTGGATTATTTCATTTAGGGGGATATGTTGTTCAAAGGGAATTAGTTGTGTATACCTTGGAGTTCAATGAGGTACAAATTGGTGAAAGAAAAGCATAGTGGAGGATTGTCATGACACTTTTGAATTGATAAGATAGTAGCATTGATAAGTGAGAATTACTTTTGGCCACAAATTCATAAGGATGTTAGGAAAATTGTGCAAAGTTGCAAAGTTTGTTAAGTTGCAAAAGGGAGTAGTTAGAATGTTGGATTGTATAAGCCTTTGATAGTTCTGGAGAGACCTTGGGAGGATATCAACATGGATTTCATACATGGTTTTCCAAAGACATAGAGAGATAATAATTCTATATTTGTGGTAGTGGAAATTTTTTCTAAAATGGCACATTTCATTCCTTGTAGGAAGACAATAGATGCAGTACATGTAGCAAACTTGTTTTTCAAGGAAGTGGTCAAATTGCATGGATTATAGGAGTATTGTTTCAGAAAAAGATACAAAGTTTTTTGGTTATTTTTGGAGAAAAATTTGGAAGAAGTTGAAGATATATTTAAAGTTCAATTCTAATTTTCACCCATAGACTAATGGATAGACAGAGGTAGTAAATAGGAGTTTGGGGAATTTTCTAAGATTTTTGGTTGCAGAGAAGACCGGAAGTTGGGATTTAGTCCTTGCACAAACAAAGTTTGCTTACAATAATTTAGTGAATAGGAGTAGCAGAAATACACCTTTTGAGATTGTTACTGGAGTTCATCCTAGAGCTATATTAGAGTTGAGAGACATTAGTATGGAAGATAAAAGGAGTATAGAAGTAGAGGAATTTATATAACATATGAAGAAAGTGCATACTCAAGTGAAGGAGTAGCTGGAGGATATGAACCAAAAGTATAAGGGGAAAGTAGATGAGAAGAGGAGACATAAGAGTTTAAAGTGGGAGATGAAGTGATGGTGTATCTAAGAAAGGAAAGATTTCTAGTTGGCACATATAATAAGCTAAAGATGGGGAAGTTTGGACCCTATATGGTTTTGAAGAAATTTGATTTAGGAAATGCATATGAAGTGGAGTTACTAGATGGCATGGGTATATCACCTATATTCAACATTGCAGATCTACATAAATACCATAAAGAAGAATTCAGTGAAGACAGTAAGGAAAAAAACTAGAGAATTAGTTTCCTAAATAACAATCAGATGAGATTGAAGAGATTTTGGATGTCAAGGATGGGAGGAAAACTCATGGAAGATAGTACACATAATATCCTATGAAGTGGAAAGGCAGACCAATGCAAGATTCTTCTTGGATTTCTTAGGATGAGGTAGACTGTATTCATTTTCCTTTAGCCCAAGCAAAGTGAGGGACTTACTTTTCAAATAACCCTAGATGTTTGATGTTGGAGCATCCTTGGTTCTTTGCAATCTTGCATCAACCAAAAATATTTACTTTCAATTTTTGTTCTTATTTTGTTCTTGTCCTATTAAAGTTGGAAGACTCATCATATTTGATCACCAAACCCTATGGATCTATGTTTGCATTGTGTACACATTCATTTTCATTATTCCAATATTTGAGCATGACTGGATCTTTATTCAACAAGTTATCACTTCTATATTTGATGGCAATTTCTTGAATTGGCACCAGAATAATTTCAAACCTAATAGCTAGTTTGATCACTCATGGATCTTTCCTAGAACTTTCAGATCCTTATGGTATGAATCAAATTGTTTCATGGAGTGTCCTCGACCTTCATTATAGGTCCAAAATTCATCGTATGCATTCACTAAGGAGTAATTCAAATTTGATGCCAACCTATTCATGCACACGTTACATTTTCTTTCATTGGAGATTTTAATGATCTTTGGCTAACATGGATGATTCTAAATCTCAAGATGTGATATAAATCATTGTAATAAATCATTAGAAAGGTAGTTAGAATAATAGTAGATTGGAGATGTCTGATTTCAGCTCACATTAAGGATCATATAGGAATGTTGTATTTTGAACATGTTATATCAGGCTTGCGAGCCAAATCTATAAGTTTGAATGTTGTTGGCCAATTGCAATAGATATTTTTGTTAATGAGAATGTTTGAATCTGCATTTTCCTCCAATTTTTGTGTTTCTTATATTTTGTAACTCTTGCTACATGGTATATATTGTTCTCTTTGATGACCCTCCTACTGTGGCTACACTAGTTGGAAATTGTTATTGGTGGTTCTCCTCCAGAATCTAAAAGGAGAAAGATTATCACAAAAAAATGTCATCACTATTTTGGAAGAAGAGAAGAATGAAGAAGAATATGTTCCTAAATTTGATCTTGAGGATATTTAGATGATGTTAGATAAAGGGGATATGAAGAAGGTTGGTGAAATTTGGTGTGCATGCTCTCTGATCAAGATACTTAAAATTGATGATGTATTTATTGACTACTTGCTCAAAAAGGGTATTGCAATATCTAATGTGTCTAACTCATTATCGGATAATCTAGTAGAAGTTATTGAAGAAATAATATTGTTGGAAGGAAATAAAGGGCACAAGTTAAAAGCCATGGTTGAGAGAAGATGTGCCAAAGCCAAAAAAAAATTACCCAAGCACATTAATGAGACAAAAGAATTTGTTAAGTAAATATCTAACATCTACCAATATTGTCTCCAATGGCCTACAACTGTTGATAATTTTAGAAGGAGAATTGAAGCCATTGAATCTAAGATATTGGGAAGAGTTTTGATTTCATCAAAGAAAAAAATGGAAAATAGAGAATAAGAGTTTGTTAATTTCAAGTAGATTTGATAATTGCTCAGAGACAGAGGGAAGACTTAGTCAAAACTTTCTAGTTGATTAAAGGAATTATTAAGGTTTGGTTGGATCATATCTCTAGAATACTTTCTAATGTAGAAGATTGTGAACAAAAATGTCTTTCTTTGGACTAGACATCCTCATTTATGTTGTTATCCTTATTGGATAGTATGAGTTCAAGAATGGGTTCAGCTATTTTTTCTTGGAAAAGGATTCTTTTGATCATAAGAGAAAGGTACAAGAAAATATTTCATGTAAAAGCACCATTTTCACTTGAATGATTGAAATCAAAAGTTACAATGTCTGTGTATATGCATTGTCACCATTTACATATTTTTACATCCTATTTTTTGTTGGACTTTTCCATTGATGTCAAAGGGGGAGAGAAGAGTGATAGAGGGAGAGATTGCTAGTGATAGGGTGAGAAAATGTTGTGTTGTAAGAATTCTTTGCAAATTTTGGCACATGTTTCCATCAATGACAAAGGGGGAGATTGTTGGAAGAATGAAGAAGAATTTCTAGTTGTGTAAAATTTGTGTTGTAATTGATGTCACCAAGTTGTTTGAGTTGTTAGTTTGATCTGGTACTCTAAACTGGTATGAAGAACCAGGTTACATCCTCTAGTATTTTGGTCCACATATTCAGTATAGATAAGATTTATCCCTGTGGTTTATATATGGTGTTCACTACATATATCTACATATAGGTTCCTAATTGTAGATGGTGTTTATCATTATATCAGAGGTTATGAGTATCACAATGTTGGTTGGAACAATGTTGATTGGTTGAAACAATGACTGGTGTTGGAATTTTTGGTCTCCAAACCTTCATGGTTGATTTTTGCTGCTTGTGGTTTCGGAAAATGGTTTATGGATGCTGAAAAGTTGTATGTTCAAATTCATGTGTGCTGATGTGCTCACACGACAAGTTGGAATTATTATGTTGATTACATTTTGTTATTAGGTCTATCTCTAGCTGACCTAATGCATCTTTGATATTGTAATGAATTAATTTGTGTTGTGGACATATGTGTGACCTATCTTTGGTCCATGTTGACATGTTGTAGCATGCTACAAATTTGAATTATTTTGGAAATTTATTGTAAATGCTTGAAGCCAACAATTTATTTTTGGTGAATAAAGGCTACATCTAATTTGGCTAACCTAATTGATGCTTGCAGATGAATCAATATACATGTTGGATCATTTTGAGATTTATGGTGAGATTTAGGAGAGAAGCATGGTGTGAATGTGAAGAATTATGAAGATGATGAAGTATGTTAAGTCAGTTTATTGAGCATCAAAGGAAGTAGATCAACACTTGTTAGGTGTACTCATACCAACTCATTTTGGCTATGAAGCCACTTTAGTATTGTAATACTTTTGTAGGTAGTGAACCTCTTGCTTGGATAGTGAGTCCTCTTTGTAAGCAATAAGCTTTTGTATCTAAATAGTGAGTCCTATCTTGGGTAGTGAGCCTTTTTAGTATTCAATTTTTGAAACTAGAATATTTTGTGAATTAATCCTCACCATGGTTTTTCCCTTATTTGGTTTTCCATGTAAATATGGAATTCCTTTTGTTACTTTTTCTTTTTGTTATTTTTCATACTTAATAACAAAATTAAGTGGATAAGAAATTGATATGTGTGTGAATATTTAAGTTTGTATTTGGCAACAACTGATTCAACCCCCCTCTCAATTATCTTGTACCTTTCAACAATTGGTATCAAAGCTCTTGGTTCCTCTAGAGAAGCCTAATAGCCTAATGAAGATCTTGAATATTGAACAAATGGATGATAAAGAAGAGATTTGGGCTACACTTGAAGATCTTGACAAGGCTGAAAATGAAAGGAGAGATTTGAAAGAAAATATTTATGAGGCAAATGAATGTGTCTTGAAATTGAAAAATAAATTGAATAAATTTAAAGAAATACATAGAGAAGTGAGTGAGTAGCTCAAGCAAGAGATCATTGGATTGAAAGTGCTGGTGGAAGAAAAGAAGAGAATTGAAGAATGTTTAAATATACTAGTGCAAAGCAAGTCTGATGAATGCATTGGGCTAGAACAAGAAGTGGTGAATCTAAAAGTAGAACTAGAGAAGGGAAAAAATTATCAAAATAATTTTAAATCTAGCTCCAACAACCTTGATGAGTTGATTGCAAGATAGAAACCAAGTAAAGAAAAATGTGGTTTGGGAAATGAAACATGTGAAATCTTAAAGGATAATTAGAAGACTCAGAATAAAGGGAAGCAAAAAAGAAAATTTGCTATGAGACCACGTATTAGACAACCAAATGCTCAAATATATCCATCTCTCAATGGTGTTTTCTTTTAATGTAATAAATTTGGTCATAAGGTAACTAAGTTTAGAAGTAAAATGAATCAATTTTCTAGTTCCTTCTCTAGATAATGTTTTGCATGTAAGAAAGTTGGACATAGAACTACTGAATCTAGATCTTAGGTGAGGATGATAAGTCAAGTGATGATGAATAGGTTTAATGGAGGTGGAATGAATCAATATTTTGTGGGCTATTGATATACATGTAATAAGTTTTGACACAAAGAAAATCAGTGTAGATCAAGGGTTAATGGAGGTTAGAAAAATCAAAGAAATGTTGTGTGTTACAATTGCAACAAACCAAGACATATTTCAAGAGTTTATAGAAGTAAAAAGGGAAAGTAATCTACTCCAGTAGAGAAGAATGAGCCAGTGAAGAACAAGGATGAGGTTATGTAAGAAATGAGCAAGATGTGGAGAAAGAAAGAAGATCTAGAGATGATAGATTTGTTTGTGACCTCATCTAGTGTAGACAATTCCTCTGGGAATTAAACCTAGCATGGTCTTAGGGGGACCATTAACAAAAAATTTCCTAGACCCCTCTAATATAGGGCATGTTAGATCTTGGCAAAAGGATATGTTGAAGAGATTAAATAGAAAGAGGTTATGGAAAAGAAACCAAAATAAAATGTGTAGGCATGTTCATTTATGAAGCAATTTAGGGTTTCTTAGTGCATTGAAATAGGGTTTTTATCAACTTTTTGAAACCTCCCACATTTAATGCAAATTAGGACAACATGATGATGTATAAAGTGAAATTCATAAGTCATTTTTTATCACTTGTGCAAATGAAGGGTTTGAAAAGAGAGAGTTGAAAGGAGAGAGTGTGTATGAGAATAAGTGTGTGTGAAAAGTTGAAAGGTTGTGCGAGCTTAAATGATTTATTAGTTGCAAGCAACATATTATGGAAGGAGACAAGGATAAAAGAAGAATTGCTATGTGAATACTATTTAGAGAAGCACCTTACATTCAGAGCCTCATTAGAACTAAACACAACATATTGAAGGTGCATTCCATCAGTTCATACTCTTGGCAGTGAGCCATATCTTTTGTATCTTGTCAGTTATCCATTTCATTATCTATTCTAGTTGTGAGCCTTCTAAGGACAATGATTCCTAGTAGTGAGCTCTATAATATTCTATATCTAGATATATTATATTGTGAACTAATCCTAACTATGGTTTTTACCATTTTTGGTTTTCCACATAAAAATCTAGTGTTGATGTATTTTTTGTTGTGATGTTCATTTCAATTTCTTCATTCTAGTTTGTAGTCATATGTGCTTTAATGATTGGGTAGTTTACATATAAATGGTTTTATGGAATTATAGTTCACCCCCCCTCTCAGTATTCTAGAAAATCAACATTGACACATGCTCAATAATGGTGATCATGCTCAAATATGGAGACTTCCTTCTCATTGCCAATTGTGCTTAAACTCTTTCTCCTTTTGGTTGTCCCTGGTAACTCAAATAGTAACCTACCAAGGTCAAGGTAGAAAAATTTTCATATTGCATGAATCATCTTCTTCTTCCACTCTTCTTAAGGATCATGCACCTTTTCTTGCAAGCAACACGATAGCCTTTAGCACCATATGCATAGTCATCATCAACAATCTTAGTTGTCTTTGAAAATTTCACTTCATCGATATTTACTCCATAAACCATCATGTAGAAAACTATGTTTAGTAACCCATAACTCCATCATATGCTACATAGACATCACCAAGGGTTTGATGAAATAAATTCCTTGAAAAATCATTGAAACAACAACATAAGATGACTATTTCTTGTCCTCGAGGCAGGGAAGAATCAATTAAATTTTGGCAGGTTAATAACACTTGAACTTCATTGATGGGTATATGCAGGATCATCATGGAAAAAATAGGCCCTTAAGTGGCAAAAAATTCAAAAAAATCAGTGTTAGGAAACTTGATGTAAAAATTTGAATAAGTTATCTATATTATTTCAAAAATATGTAAGAATAGAATATGTAGAAAATTGAATGTAGTTTCTAAACTACTAGGTTTATTTAAAAATAAATGAAATCTATTTGGTGAAAATTTGAAATTTCAATGTAGTAGTACTTAAATTTCAAGGAAAAAATAAGTAGGTGTCTGTTTGACCACCCTAGCCATAATAAAATGATAACATTTTTATAAGATTTTATATATAAATAGAGGACTCATGTCCAGAGATGATGCATATTTTTTTGTATTTTTTTTCCAAGTAAATAATTAATTATGATTTTTTTATTACAACTTTAAAAAAATATAAAAAAACATATGTCTAACCACCTTAACTTGGTCAAAACTTCATTAAATTCAATTTTTCTTTTTTTAATCATATAGTATGTGAAGCATAGAATGTGATGCATGTTTCGGATTAAAAAAATGTGATACCATTTGAAAGTTATAGATTTTTTTCAATCAGCCTATCGATAAGGACTTTAGTCGTAATTCTAATAGAAAATGAATAAAAATTATTTATTAAATTCAAATTAAAGTATAATTTATATTGGTGGAAAGCTGAGAATCTCCTCTAAAAACCCTTTTCATTTCATTAGTTTTGGGTAAAACAAGTTGTTAGCCACATACCCTACAAATGCCCATAATATTGCCACTTTTTAGCCCATCATGATCCTGCACATACCCTAATGTTGATAATCAAAATAACCTCATCACTCTTAGCTATCTAAACACCACTAAAATATATAGTTCCATTAATACCATCCATATTGACCACTACCTATAATGTAGTCACATAAACATTAACTTGCACATTCACATCTTTAATCATCTTTCTCCCTCCTACCCTTTTTGAAACCCTAGTTCTCAAAACATGATATCTTGAAAAGATTAACCAAAGGATACATTTAAAAGGTTTTGAAATCTAAAATTTCTTACATATTCCTGCCCCTTGATGACATATAATAGAGTTCTAAAAAGTAGCATCTCAAACAAAAAATACATATCAAATACAAAAGAGAACCTGATCCCATAGGTATAAGGAAAATAACTCTCAAATAGATGAAAAACCCCTTGATATGCAAGCACATGATACAAGAACACTCTCATTTATTTTTTCAACTCTGAAATAAAATAAAGAAACTCCAAGAAGATGGATAAAATGCAAAAAAATAGGAAAATGGAACAACCAACTGTGCAAATGAAAGTTGAACATACTTAGAAACACTACCATGACACTGCTCCATGATCTTAGCTGGGTGAAACTTAGATGACTGCCCAAAAACTTGGAAACATTCCTTTGTGAGGTAGAAAACAAGAGTAATGGCATCCATTTTGGAATGTAGAAGCTACAAACAAAGCTTCCCTCTCAAAATCTAAGTCTTTCCTTGAAAACACCATGCTATTTTGATTCCTCTTGCCAAAAACTAGTGAAAATTGCTTGTTTGTGAGGAAAGTTATGCTAACTTTCCCTCCTTTCAAAAATAAAACTTTAACTCAATCCATTACTCACTTTCATGTGGATTTCAGTGAAATAATCTTCTAAAAAGCATAAAATGTCTTTTCTTAATGTTTTATTACAAAATTCACCCCTTTTATTTTTGCAAAGTATACTACATAAGGTCTAAAAACCCCACAAAATATGAAATGGATAAAATGACATGAACTTTAATGTAGGACCCATTCACTATAAAAAAACATAGGGGATTAATAACCAAATTATTTGAACTTAGGAAAATGCTAAGAACATTGCAAAATGGAAGACATTTTGACACCATAGGATAATAATCAAGATTTACAAAATATAAATTAGGCTCAAACTTGATTTGGATTACATTTTTGGAAACATCACAGGGCTTTTTCTTACTAAACATGAAAAAATAGTAGCCTAATTGTATCCAATGGGAAAAGGAGTCAAATGAGGAGAGAGAAAACTCAAGACAAACCTACAACCTTGTTGTTATGAGCACTAATAGACAACAAACTCAGAAAAAGAGCAATAAATATATGCACCAACACTTAGGGAAAGGTGAAAAACTAAAATAAGACATGTGCAAAGAACTTGGAGGAAAGGAAAAGAGAAAAAAAATGGTACATCTTATGGAAAGAAAAACCTATTCTAATATGGTACAAGATGGAACAAAAATACCTCAATAATATAATTTGAGGTGAATCCCATTAGCTAGGATTCATAACTCCTCTCCATCAAGCTTGGATAATTGAAAGGAATTGATCATTTTACATCCTATGTTCACATAAGGACCATCCCATATAGTATCAAACTTGGAATGCTTTCTAGGTTTTTTCTTCAACTCATCCCATTTGAAAACTAGATGACCCTCCTTAAAGAATCTTAGGGCTGCCTTCTTGTAGAAAGCTCTTTTCATTTGAGCGTGATGGATTTACAGATTTTGCAATGCCTTTCTCCTTATTTCTTCTAACTCCATCTACTCAACAAGCCTAACCTCCATGGGTTCTTTATCCATCATTTCAAGCTCTTTGATTAAACTCAAAGTTGGTAAATCAATAGAAATAGGAATCCTTTCTTCCTTGCCATAAAAAAGAACATAAGGTGAGTTACTTGTAGATCTCTTAGGTGTTATCCTATCATCCCATAGATCTAGCTTCAACTTATCATGCCAAGTCCTTTTATTGTCTTCAATTGTCCTATCAATTATTCTAATCAGATTTTTGCTAGAAGAATTAGCTTGCCCATTACCTTGTGGGTAATAATTGGATGAATTATTAAAATATATGTAATTTTTAATAGCCCAATCAATCACTTTTAGACATACAAAATCCAAAGCATTATATGAAATAATTGAATCAAGAACTTGAAATATTGCAAGTAAATCTTCATAAATTTTAGAACATCAGTCTCATTTGCTCCCTTCAATGCTACAACTTCTATCCACTTGATGAAATAATCTGTTGTAGTCAATATCCACTTGTGTCTAGCACTATAAGGTGGGTTAATAACTCTAATGAAGTCAAGTCCCCACTTCATGAAGGGTTGCTCAACTTGTATAGGATGTAATGGTAGAGATGATAATCTTTGTTTACCTACAAATAATGCACACAACCTACACCTTCTCACCCATGTAAATGCATAATTATATAAGTTAGGAAAAAAATAACTAACTCTCATAATCTTAAGAATTGTTTTCATAGGTGAGAAATGACCATTAGATTGTCTGTCATGAAACCCTTCAAGAATTTTTTCAATATGATTTGATTCAACACACCTTAACAAAACTCTATGAAAATCCTTTCTAAAAAAAATACCATAAATGATAACATAAGGAATGTATTTTATCCTAAAGTACCTTCATTTTTCATTGTTTATACCTCTTGGACACTCACTATTCTGAAGGTAATGCACCATTTCTTAAATCCAACTTGTAGGAGGGGTTGCTACAGAAATTTGTTCATCATCATTGAGCACTAAAATAGTCTAATTTTCAACTTCTTTGCTACTTTCTAAATCACCAACAAGCTGCTCACATAATCCCTTACCTCTTATTAGATTGGCGACCTTGATTTCTACATCATATTCCATAAATTTTGTAATCCAACTTGCTCTTTTATCATTCAAATCCTTATTCAAAAAAATCTCTTTCACACTTGGATGAGAAACTACCAAGTGTATGTTTTTATTTGAAAGCATATAGATCTAAAAAAATTGAGACTCCTAACCACAATTTTTTTTTTTTTAACAAATGAATACCTTTTCTAATAATTCTCTAAGCCTTGGTTGAAGAATGTTATGGGATGCCCTAAACCTTCTTCATTTTGTTGGACCACCATGGCTGATATTGTATCAATTCTACCAAAGGAATACAATATGAAATACTTTTCATAATATATATTAATGAGTGTAGGAGGTGCTGCTAGGGCTTCCTTAATCTCCTAAAAAATTATTTTCCCTTCATTATTCCAACTGAAACTCACAGTTTTTCTAAGCATAGAAGTTAGAAGCTTTAACAAAAATAAATATTAGGCATAAATCTCCTTACATAGTTGATTCTTCCTAAGAAAATTTGAAGAGCCTTGTTATGAGATGGTAATTACAAAGGAAAAATTGCACTTACTCTTTTAGGATCTATCATAATACCATGCTTTGAAATAATGTGACCAAGTAACTTACCCTCATGAACAAAAAGGATGCACCTTTTTGGATTCAATGAGACACCATGCTCCCTGCATCTTTCAAAAACCTACCTTAAATGCATGAAATGATCATTATAATCTTTAGATAAAACAATAATATCATCAAGATATACAAAAACAAACTTGCTCATGAGACCTTTAAATGACATACCATGGCTCTTTGGAAACTTTCCTCTACATTGGAAGAACCAAAATAAATTTTTTTGTATGCCATGGTTCCCCAATTTGTAGTGAAGGATATTTTGAATTGATCCTATTCCTTAACCAAAATCTGATTATAACCTAAAAATCCATCTAAAAGTGAGAATCTTTTAGATCTTGAAACAAGCTGCAATACTTGTTTCATTTAGGGAAGAAGGTAATTATCCTTAAGAGACACCCTATTAAGGTCCATAAAATAAACACACAATCTAATTTCACCATTTTTCTTTCTCACAAGGACCAAATTAGACAACCAATATGTTTGTTTGATGGGAAAAATGATATTTCTTCAGATCATCTTGTTTAACTTATCCTTCATTAGGTTCTCTAATTTAGGATTCAAAGGTATTTTCCTCTATCTAACTAGTTTTGCATTAGGTTGGAGCTCCATGGTGTGTTAAGCTAACTCAGGATTAAAACCTTTCAAATTACTATATTCCCAAGCAAACACATCTTCAAATTCTTGGCAAAGCAAAAAAAGCATTTTTTTCCTCCTTAGTGCATATCGTGCCAGGTTTTAAAAGTTTACCTTTGAATATCTCAATGGGCTCATAATGATCCTCTTTAACTAACATGTTGGTTTTATCCTTCTTTGCCTAATCATCTAAGTTAAATATTGACTCAAGAGTCACCAAACCCATTGGTAACTTGTTTGACTTT
>VDFB02271358.1:709158912-709663425 GCA_007258455.2 Sequoia sempervirens | reverse complement strand
CTACCCCTACCTTGCTTATGTTGCCTTCTCTTCTATTTGTATTCAACCTTGATGGCCAATTGGTAGCATTCTTCCACCATTCTTAGAGTGGTGAGATTCAATTCATCTTGGAGGTTCTACCTCAACCCATTCATGTATCTTGCTAATCTCTCTTCACCATCCTCTAAATGACCTACTCTTATGCTCAACCTATAGAACTCCTTTATATATGTTTGCACAACCATCTTCTTTTGCTTGAGATTTTGAAGCCTCTTAAACAATTTAATAGTGTAATTAGTAGGTAGGAACTTACTTTTGAGTTTAGCCACCATCCTATCCCAAGAGGTTTTTTTTACTTTCCTTTCTTTCTCCTTTCACTTTGTACATAATCCCACCAAAGTAAAGTATGGCCCTTCAATTTTGTCTTGGCCAACTTCACCTTGTTATCCTCTAGCACATCTTCATAATCAAAATAGTTATCCAATGGTCCTATCCAATCTAGGAGCTATTAATTATCCATATTTCCTCCATACATAGGTAAATCCATTTTGATCTTATGCTCATCTCCCTTGACTGCTTTCAAAATCCTTGCCATCCTCAAGTCATCAAGATCCATCTCTTCCTTAGACCCTTGGGAACTTTCCTCTTCTTCTTCTTCATGGTTACTCACATCACCTATGACTACACCTCTCTTCTAAATTTTTTCTAGGAAAACAAGCCTCTCCTTCAACTCTCTCATCTCCCTCATCTCTTAAGCATGTTTTTTCTTCAACTCATTCAATTCTGTAGAAATGGCATTCCTTTTTGGAGGATTTTTTGTGATTCTTTTAACTAAACCTTTTTCTTCTTTAGATCATCCCTATGCTCTGATACCAATTTGATGTAGAGAAAGGTATCCAAGGTCTAATACACTCAAACAGTGTTTTTTCAAAGTATTTAACACAATAAACATGGAGTTTTTATTCACAATCTTCCACTATGCCTTGTAGAACAACAAGCACCCTTTTTCTAACATAATTTCTTAACCAAACCTCTTACCAAGAATATGAGCACAAATTTGAGTACCCTTTTTGACCCTACTCAACATATCTAGAAATCAAGTATGGTTGTTTTGCAACACAATGATCAATATTGTGTTGCTACACTTGAAAAGGGCCTAATTAGGCTTGTGCAAATAGGTCACCATAAGATTTTTCACACCCCATGGTTCAATAATTCAATACAACATCTCATACATGTAAAATATGATCTTCCTATAAATTCTTGACCATTACAAACACTTTCTGAAGGGATTTTCACTAAACTCTAACACCTAGGCAATTCAAATGCATAAAACATGAAGTAAACTAGGCTAGGGCATCACCAAAGTTACTCCAACCACCATCCCCTGCTCATACTGCATGGAGGAATGAACTCCTATCATCTTTCATTACAATCCACCAAATTTGAATATTTTTCCATTGGTGGAATGGCTAGAAACTCATTTTTTCCCTCAAACCTACCCTAAATTAGGGTTTCAAAATTTTTTTTAGAAAAAGGTCTCTAACTCACTCAAACTTGGATGAAATCCAATGAGAGAAGATTTAGTTATTCATTGATTCTAATGCATAAATGATCACCTACGGGCCATACAAGGCCATACTAGTTGATGTAGCAATAGTTTTCAATGTAGAAGTGAAGAAAAATAAAGTTCTTTCAATTATTCAATATCAAAACTAAATAACAACCTTACCTCAGCCTTCACAAGGCTTATTTATTCCTTTACAAATCCAAACCAATCAAGTACAGCTAAATTTTAACTATTCAACCATTCAACTTCCTCATAGAAGCAAAAAATGCAAAGTTGCTTGACAATTTTGCAACTTTTCACATAGAGAAAAAATTTAACATTTCAACCATTTGACCCAATCTAGACTCCAAAAACCCTCTTCACACCCTTAAAAACATGAAATTTTTTCCAAAATACCTTATTACGTCAAGGATACACAAAAAAAACCAAAATTATGCATGAAGTCTTATGGGTGCCCCTGCACCAACTCCTTAAACTCTTTGGTTTGCAAAATCCATTGTTTGCAAGAAATTCATCACAAGCCTTGATCATTTGATCATCATCAATCTTCTCATATTTCAATTTCACCATTTTTTCCTAGGGGACATCTAAATCATGAGCATCATTACTTTTAGGAGAAGGGAATTTCCTCCTCACCTCCTCGTCATCAGGCACATGCTCTGCTATCTAGTCTTCCCCAATTGTCTCAACATCCCCTCCATGAATCTCTACAGGATACTTAGGAATATCCTTGGCTTGTGTTTTTTGCGCTAAAAGAGCTTTTTCCCTTTCAAAAGCTTCTTTAAATTCTACCTTAACCTCTCCACTTTGATAATCAGTCAAACTTTTCATAGCCTTCTCTAGAGGGTTCTTAATCTCACCATATGGGCTCACATAGAAATATTTTATTTTCATAATATCATTTTCAATGACATGTAGAGAAATCCATTCCTTTTTCCTTGATGTGACTAGACTCCATCACTTGTAAAATTTATTAGCACATCATGTGTATATAAAAATTGATGGAAGAATCTATATAAACCCTTCTTTTTCTTCATACCATTTACAAAACCTTTTGGATCAAAACTCCTAAACTCATAAATAGGAAACCTAATCCTATTCACATTATACCAAACTTCTCATATGCCTCCTTGGAAGTAGCATTGAAATAAGCAAAAGAACATTGTGGTACAACTACAAAGCCTTTCCTAGGAGTTCTGAACAACTCCTTGTCCATAAAATCAAGCTTCCAAATTAATTCCATGAATGCCAATCTACCAGGGAGATATAATGGAAATAAATGAGGTGCCACCTTGGCTCCATAGCCTTGATTAAAGTATACTTTGAATGTAGTAACCAATCAACCCAGTTGTGATCTTGTTTTCCTTCTACATCCTTTGAGTGTATGATATCCATGATAACTCTTGAAAGCCTGTATATGGGTGCCACACCCAAAATATCTAAAATACTATATTTGATGACATTGCAAAATAACAAATAATTTGAATGGGAAAATTTTAGTCCCATATGTGTGTCCAAATTTAGACAGGCAAAGGATTTCCTTCAACATCAACCTGCCTTAACTTCAAGTTCTTCTTCCATTTTTCTTGTTCAACATATAAAAGCATGTTCATCAACAAAGATTAATGTGGGAAAGATAAAGGAACATCTCCCTTCTTCAAACTGATCAATCCCTTACGCATCTGCTCTATAATAAAGGAAGCATAATCAAATCCCCTATTGGAATTCCAATTTTTTATGTCAATTATCATCACCAATAGATTTGTTGCTATTCTTGCATCAAAACTACAAGCCAAAACTTGATTCAAGCAATAATAGATGTTCTTGAAATAATTAACAAATTCTTCATAGTCAAAGGGCTCCAACTTCTTTGGACCAAATCCTCCCTTATCATCTTTTTTGTGCTTGGCAAGCACATTCTTCATGTACCCATATCTATTATGTTCATATTCATTATACAAATATACATGTTTGATGTTGACTATATAGTTGGGGTTCAATTTGAACATGTCCACAATTTTATCTCTTGTCACCTCAAGGATTAAAGTTCCATTTTCACTTTTGATTTTCCTATTTTTGGGGTCATAGCTTTTTCCCAATTCCAAGATCACATCAATTTCCACAAATACATTTGGAACTACAAGATTCCTAAGGTTAAAACCTCACAAATGTTCAATTGTCCATTTGACATACCTTCTATTAATATCATATAAAAATAGCTCCCATCCACTCTATGGTTTAGGGACTTCTCCAATTCCACCAACAAGATCAATTGGACAATTTGTCACAATAGCCTACCCCGTGGGTCATTTTCCAATTTGTAACACTCCCTCATTTATGTCTTCAAAGGCACCCTCCATGAATCTAGCATAAGTTCTCTTCTCACCATTTGGCTTTGTAGGTGCTTTAGGCATATTTGGCTTAGGTTTGGATGTAACATCCTAGGTTTTGGGTCTCTTAACCTTTTTCTTCTTAGGTTTCATTTCTATCCTAATTCTAGACTCATTGGGTTCACTCATTTTCACAGCATAACAATCTTAGGGTTTTCCAATTCCAATTCACAGTAAGGATCTACTAATTTATATTCTAAAGAAATAAATTTGTAAAATAAAACCCTCCTAGACCTTAGCCTAGAGCTTTCACAATTTTTATTGACTACCCAGACTAGCTTAATTTAATACAATTGACACAAAGTAGTGAGATTATTTGCTTACCTAGATGGAAATTTGTTGTTAATGTCTTTTGTAACTACTTGATGGAGTTCTTCACATTGTTCTCTCAAACTTGATTAATTCTTTTTCTCTTGAATGATGGTATTGTGAGGACTAATTAGCCAACTACCTTCTTTATGGCTAGAGGATGGAGTGTATCACCATTAATGTCTAATAAAAATCTAACGTGAGTGAGTTGAGACTTAGCCATTTGAGTTCAAATTATAGCCATTGATCATTTTGTGTTAAAACCATATCAATGGCTCTCCTTCATTCTCACACTTTTTCCTTTTGTATTCAAAAATGTTCTTTAGCTACTACCATGTTACCTTTATTTTCTTTAGTCACCTTTTGTTTGGAAGCCATTGGACATCACTACTTTGATTTATTCTCCTTTGGATGAATTTGCGATGCCTTGGGACCTAGTGATGAGAGGAATATTCCATCAAATATGTCATCGCTCATCACTAATTCACTCTTTAAATCTTCACTTGTCTTTGTGATGGTTCATGGTAGCACGATGGGAAATAAACTTAACAATCCATCACTCGTCATGGATATTCCTTTTCCTTCATATGTCCTAATAGTGATGTAAACAACATGCACAATAAGATATTAGCTGTCAAATCTAGGTTCTCCTTTGACTTTACTCATTTCCCATCAGTCATTGCTAATTCATATTTCTATAGCTAGATCACATTAGCGATGAGAGATAAATGGTGATGGAACAACATTTAGGCATGTGTACATGTTTCAAGATCAAGGGTCAAGAGAGCATCACCTTTAGTAGCACTTCAAACTGTTGATGAAACATTAGGAAAAAATATCTCATCATTCATTGCCACTTTAAAAAAGATAAGTGGGTAGCTATCTACAATGAGTGATACCAAGAGATTACAAGGCCATTTTGCATCACCAATTTAGAACTCAAAACTTATAAGAAATTATCGATAGAGAAGCATCCATCAATAATGAAGAAAAAATTCACATCGTGTGTCACTAATGTGAAACTCTAGGTTTAAAACCAATCTACAATGAGTGATACAAAGGGAGATGGCTCATCACACATCACTGAATTACATCAATCACTCACAAAATAGTCTATAATGACTGATGCAAAAAGTGATGGGTGATGACTTAAGTGGAGGAATCTTCCACGTGCTCACATGTTTTAAAGAGGGGACTGCCTATGAACAATGTAAGACAAGTCAATAAAAGGACTTAAACCATTTTATGGAAAGGATGTAAAGGCCAAATATTTTAGATTTTCAACTTTCTAAAGCATTAAGTCCCTAGATCAAAGTAACATGAAAATACTAGGTGATGGTAAAATGAGTAACCCTAACCACAAGGTTCAGTCACTTCAATGAACTTGAGGACTCAAGATATGACTTAGGAAACATGGAATAGACAACAACAAGTCAATGAAAAATTAAATCAAAAGATAAGGGTTTAGACAAAGGAGAAAATATTCCAAGTAAACCAGCTTCTCAACATAAAACCCTAAACCCTACTCATATTAGACCAAGAGGACATCAGAGAAAATGCATTTATGACTAGTGGAACATGAAAATTTTTATGGTTCCACTAGTGGCTCTGACTAGGGATGAATCACTCTCATAGGCATGGTACAATTCCAAATCTTCTAGTTGAAGCAGACTAAGCATAGGGACACAAAAAACCAAGGATCTACCTAGACAATGCAAGAACTAGACCTAAGAAAACCAAATCTATACACAAAATTTATAGGACTATAAGATGTACATGGAAAAGAACATATTTCAAGAGAAATATGGCTTCAATAACTATTTATTTACTCGTATTTCAAGAAGTTCACCTGTTAGGCTTTGAAGAAATTATGAGTCTTCACCATGTGTATTGGATATTAGATAAGCACCCAACCATAGTGCTTCAAATTCCCCATGCTTTCCCTTATCTTGAGCTCTTGCATTCCACATCAATACCATACTCCCCACTTCAAATTTTTTGGGATAATTTTTCTTGTTATATAAATTTTTGACCTATAGCTACATTTTTTGCATTTTTTTCATGAGCTTCTATTCTATTTTCATCTAATTCTATCAAAGCATCTGTTATGTGTTGTATTTCATCACATAAGTCACCATCATATTCTTGTATAAAATTGTACATCTTTAGTAGATTGTTCTAAGGCATCCTAGATGCAATACCATATACTAAATAAAATGGGGAATACCAATAGCCTTCTTAATAGTCACTCTATTTTCCCATAGAGAAAGTTTCAACTTTGAATCCAAAGTCTTCTTATTCTTCTCAATCACCCTTTTGATTATTTTCATTAAGCTCTTGTTGTTAGACTCATCTTGAATATTTCCTTTAGGATGGTAAGGGGAAGAATAAGAAATTTTTATACCATGTTTATCACAAAAATTCCTGAAATCATTAGATTTGAAACACATGGCATTATCTAAGATAATCTTCTCTAAAACTCCAAATCTTATCAGAATATTGTTCATCAAGAAATCTATCACCACTTTACTTGTTTCCTTCTTTATGGGGATTGCTACCAACCACTTTATGAAATAGTAAATTGCAACAAGGATCTGGGAATGCTCCCCAGTAGATTTCTCTGATATCTCAACAATGAAATCTATACCCCATTGTTGGAAAAGGGCCTAAACTAAAATAGGCTTGATTGGTAAACTCCTTCAAAAATTTAGCTTCATTGCAAATATTTGGCATGCTTCACAAGTTTTAAAAAACTTTTAGGAATCTTTAAAGACTGTACACCACAAAAATATTTCCCTCAAAATCTTATGAGTAGTTTTTTTATCCATGTAGTGGCCACCGCATACTCCACCATGCATCTATTTTAGTAGCTCATAAGCCTTGGCCTTATCAAGAAATTTTATCATAACATCTTCCAAACTTCTCCACCATAGTTCACCATTGAAAATCAGATATTTTATGGCATGCAACTTTAGAGTCCTCCTTTCATTATCATCCAACCCTTCAGGGCATTGCACCTTCTACAAGTAATAAATGAAATTCTCATACCAATCACAATATTGCATATCAAGAATGTGTGACCTATTGAAATTATCCTAAAAGTTTATTTGATTGGAATATAAGTTATTTTTAGCCATTAGCTTAGCCAACCCCTAACCTCTACTAACTTAGTGATCCAAACATCAATATTGAAATCTTGGATCATATTGACCCATCTACACCTCCTACATGTGGTTTCTTGTTGAGTAAATATATATTTCACTGTAACACTTGGCACAAAGGCTATGACTATAGTTCCCATCAAATATATTCTAAAGTTCTTTAGAGCCTTTCCAAAGCATAGGCTTGCTTTTCAGTCAATTCATACTTGAGTTCTATGGCCTTCAAAGACTTACTAAAGAATGCAATGGGCTATTCAAATCCCTCATCATTTTCCTACAACAATACAATAGAAATAGTATGGAAAGAAGCAAAGGAAAAAATATGCATAGGCTTGGAAAAATATGGGGACTTTAACACAAGAGCCTCTTTGATAGCTTGCTTTATGCTCTTGAATGCCTAACTAGGCTCCTCACTCAAAACCACCTTCTCTCCTTTCTTTAACATCTTATAGATAGGTCTCATAATCTCAACAAAGTTAGTGACAATCCTCCTTAAGAAATGGATTTGACCAAAAAATGACTAGACACCTTTGGCATTTTTTCTCTATGGAATTTTTTCTATGGAAGCTACTCTATCAGGATTAATCCTTTTCCCATCCTTAGAAACAATTTGGCCTAGTAGCTTATCTTATTTTACTCTAAACAAACATTTTTTAGGATTCAAAGAAATCTCATACTCTAGTTCTTTCTTGAATACTTTCTTTAGGTGCATATAATGATCTTTTTTTGTTGTATGCATTCAAATCATCCTGATATACAACTAAGAATTTGTCTATGAAATGAGAGAATGCCACATCCATGTCTCTTTGGAAAGTAGTCCCATGCATTTTTCAATCCAAATGGAGTTCTAACATAGACATAAATGCCCCATGAAGTTGTGAATTTTTTTTTATATTGCTCAGATTCTTTAACCACCACTTGATTATAGCCTAAGAATTCGTCCATCATATATAGCAACTCACAACCAGTTACCTTTCAATGATGACATATTCAAGTTTTTGAAATCAACACAAAGTCTAATGTCACCATTTTTCTTCTTAACTAGGAAAAGATTTGAGACCCAAGTAGAATACCTAATAGGCTTAATAATCCCAACATCCCTCAATTTTACAAGCTCTTTCTACATCTTAGGTTTCAAAGTGGGATTAAATGGTAGCTAATTTTTCTTAAAGGGATTAGCATATAGTTTCAAAGGTATCTCATGTTGAAAAGGATCTTTTATATATGCCTTCAAGTCATCATATGACCATGTAAACACATGTCTATATTTCTCAATAAGGAAATCAACATTGCTCTAATCTAAGGCTTCATCTTCTTTGCAATGTAGACCTTCTTTGGAGAATTCTCTATTCCAAGATTAATTTCTTCCAAATCCTCTTTGTGAGTGGATATCTACTTGGTTTTGCTTCTATAAGGGCCATCAAAGATCCTTTCCAATGCTACCAATCCTTTAGGAATCTTATTAGTATTTCACTAGATAATCTCATTCCCAAATATGGCTTCCTTTCCATTCACTTCTTCCACAAAAGATGAAAAATAAATTTCTTGACCCTCATACTTGTCTATACACTGCAAGAACCTCAAAATGTCATAAAATCATTAAAAACTCACCAATTCTTGATATTGTAAGGAAATGAAGCTCTGATATACATTTCAACCTTGGAAATGCCAAAAAATTTAATATAATTTTGTAAGAGAAAAATATTAGCAAGTAAATTTTCCACTCAATTATTGCCTCTATCAAACCAATTAATGTCAAATGCATCAAAATATTCAATAGAATCCAAAAAAACATTTCCATACTACCTCAACCTAGTATTTTTTAATGCATATTTTCCTCTAACCTAAGAAACTACAATTTTTGAGTCTCCAGTGACTTTCAACTTCTTAATACCATGTTTTTCAACTAACATCAACCCCAATAGAAAGGTCTCATACTTAGTTACATTGTCTGTGCATGAAAAGAGTAATTGAAATGAAAATTTGAAAGTCTTACCACTGGGAGAAATGAGTATTACCCCTACACCAAATCCATCCTTTGAGCAAGCTCCATTAAAACACATTTTCCACAAATCATCATTATTTTATTGTTGCATTACTTCTTTCTCTAGGGGTTTAGGTTGTTTTTCTTCCTCTCCTTGTAACTCTTCAATTCTAAAATTTTCCAGACTAGTGTCCACAAAATGAATTCTATCTACTTCCAAAAATTCAATGATATGTGGATCTCTTGGTTCCCTCACAAGTTTGATTTCCTTTCCTTCAACTGGAAAAGTTGCAAAGTTATGGAATCCCTAGAATTTTTTTTTGGTTCCAGTCTTAAAACTTTACAAATTTTAGTCAATTTCAATATATGGACTAGGGGTTTTGCTTGATGATATTACCTTGGGATTTTGCTATTAAAATCTCACTCAAGAAACCCTTGTCAATGTCATGATCTATCATTGACCTCTTATTTCACATATCCGGTCATCCTAAAATATCTTGAGTCATTTGAGCTCATGGAATTACCAGCTCCTCATGTCTAGGTCTAATATTTTTTATTTTTAAAGGTTGATCAATTAACTGTTTTGGCCTTTAAATCCTTTGAAAATAGCATGTTTTGAATTTTTAATTCCTTTTGTATGTAGACCTAGATGGTCCCTCTTCTCATGAAATTTTTTGAACACATGCTCAATTATCCCACTTAAGTATCATCTACCACTTCCATTTATTGCACATCACAGATTGCTTTTGAAATGAAAATTTGCATCAATGATGAGCGATGTGCAGTACACTCCTTTGTTTCACTCATCATGAATTTCCTTGAGAACATTTGATACACATCAGTGATGCACAATGCACTAGTTTCTCTTTGTATTGCTAGGATCTCTCTTATTGCTAATTTTTCATGAGTTTTATAAAATGAATTAGTGATGTGCAATGATGCTTTTGAATTTTCTCCTATCACTCAATGTGGATTCATAACAAGTTTTGAGTTTTAAATTGGTGATGAATGATGAGGTCACCAGTCAATAAGAGTTGTCATTGTTCTAAAAGAGGTAATACGAGAGATATGTTGGTGACCATTGATTTCAAAGGATGATGTACATGGATTCTTTTTGGTCTTGTTGCGGATATGGTTTTGAATTTGAAACATAAATTAGCGATGTGTGATGCAAGGTGAATACTTCCAAGGGGTTAATGATCTAATGGTCCAAGCTTCATTACACCAGAGCTCTCATCATTGAATAAATTATGAATGAGTGGGGAAAATCCATGATACATGATGTGTTGCTTTTAGGGAATTTTCTTTTCAAATGCAGGCTCTTTGTACTTCACCAATATAAATGAAAATGCATGGACTAGGGTGGCGATGCATGATCATTATTAGATTAAGATGACTAATCAAGTTAGAGGGAAACATGGTAGCTTTCTGAGTTGGTATTGCCATTTTTAAGGCAATTTGTAGAAGCCAAAAATGATGCTCAAGGGCCTCCATTGATAGTGTTTTAAATGCAAAAAATATCAATAGTATAGATTCAAAGCCAATCGAATAAGTTGTTAGATCACTCGCACGGAGTTCTCTATAATCATTAATTGCTACACACTCTTAATTGTCTACTTAATGTAGATTGCCAACTGTTTCATCTCACCATTTGTATTCTTCGTGAATTAAGAAGTGTGAGCTAGAGCGGAAGTGTGCAAGTCTTGGGTTTTAATTAGAGAAGTATTGAAGTGTGTATTATAGATGAGTTGTTATTTTATATGAGATTTATTTGATTCATACATTATTTTTTTGGGAATTTCATACTTCTGGGGTGGTCAGAGCTTCAATTGAATATAATTGTCACTTGTGATTGTTGAATTGTTTGGGTTTGTGGGTTTTCTTTTCTATAAGTTCAGTTCAAGAGCTTAAATTTGTCAGTCTTCTTATAATTGACAGTTTTCTAGTAGTCACCCTATCTCTTGTCAAAATGGGTAAGTCGAGTGTGTTTCTTTAGCCAACTAGAAGGTCCAAGAGACTTAGTATGTTTGAATTTCAAGAGGATATGTTTGTGGTTGAGCAAGAAGTCCCTAGGACTTCTACAACACCAAAGGGAAAGAGAAAGGTCCATGGTAAAAATAAGAAGACTATTGTCAAAAGCACATATAATCTAAGAAGCAAGACCATTTTAGAAGAACTCATCAAGTTTAAAGGGAGGTAATTTTTTGAGCCTATGGAGAAGGTAAAGAAGAGAAACAAGTATCATAAGGCCTATATAGGGAGATACAATTCTCCCATTGTGGTTTATGACAACCCTTTAGATGGTGGAGGTGACAATGACCTGGAGTACAAACATTATCTTCTTTCTCTAATGTCGTATGATGAGTTTGACGAGGAAGGAGTGATGGTTCCTTCAATTTCATCATGAACAAGGTGTGGGTGAACTTACTTTTGTGCTAGCAACTTAGAGTAGCCTCCTTGCCCTATTTTTGTTTTTGATGACACCATTGACACTACATTAGAATTGTTCTCTTCAACATTTGCATTTTTTTTGCCACTAATGCTGATGTGGAACTCTTTTTGGCTGGTGTGGGGAAGAGATGTTAGAAGTTCCTTTAAAAATTCATAAAAAATAATTCTTTTTTTGAGTAGTACATATATTTTTGCTTTGGATACTAATGGAGAATATTCTTTGGTCAACAAGGATGAGTTTTTTTGCTGCTATTGTGGCAATTAATTATGCCTATTGGAAAGTTGGCTAGTTTTCTTCAACTGAATTACGTGCAGTTTTTTGTCTTTTGCTCTCCCCTACTCTGAAATGATTATGTGTAACCATTTGGGAGGTTTTGAAATCTTAAATGCAATGGGTGGGAAATAAAATGTAATTGTAACTCAGCCTATTGCTTGCTGCTCCATTTTTCTATAAAATGGATTTTAGGGCTAATTACAAGAGGTTTGAGTTTTGAGTCTTAGAAGGGTCTAAGTGGAAAACTAAGCTCATGGAGCAACAATATGTAAATAAATGTACAAATGAATAATTTAGTAAGGATTCTAGGGCATAAGTCTATTTGTAATAATCTCAAATAGTTTTACAATAGCAACAATTATAAATGAAAATGCTAGTTCATAAACATATTCTCTCCTATGTAATTTTCTTCCTTATTACGAATGAAATGGTTAATGGTATTTTCACTTTTCTTCAATTGTTTTAATTGAATGATTGATTTCATTTTTTCTTTAATTCAAAGGATTGATTAAAATGCTAAAGTGAGGTCCCTAATTTTTGATGAAACAACATAAGATTGATAAGTAGTTATGTTTAAGGCATAGTGAGTTGAATAATCTAATGCAATATACCAATAGTCCATTAATTACTGGTTCAATTTGCTAAAGTATTACTAGTTATTATAAGCATGATACCATTTCCCAGGACAAGGCACTAGTCTATTCATTTGGTTATTTTAAAGGATAAATGAGCTAGTTGTTCACTAGACCATGGGCTTAAAATGAGGATGAGAATCATTTAAAAATATTTCAATGTGTCAATATGAGGTACCGTTTTATTCCTTGCAATAGGTAGTAACTTGTTCAAGGGCCGACCAACCCTTTGATGAATAATTCCTACTTGCATTCATAGGAATCTATCTATGTGTATAAATGTTCTAGATCAAATGAATATCAGATGAGCATATTTAGGACCACCCTCCTAGATTTCATAGAGCCCAAAGTAAATAAGTAAGGACTTTAGAATCCTTACTTATGTGTTGGCCAATCCTTACCCTTGATAAGTACTGAATTTTGGCAGATTCATATGAAAATAGTAAGATTAAGTTTGGTTCATAAGAAATAACCAACAAAAATGGTGACTCTACTCAAGAATGACCAATGAAATTTTTTGATAGAAGATCGTCTTGCCTAAAAGAGTCAAATATTTGCTAGAAAATTATATTTTCTATTCCTAGCCTAGTGTTAATGATTCAATCCTCTGAGGTATTGAAGGAATTTTTTGTGTCTCCTTTAAACAAATGCAAATGTTGTCAAGATCTACTATAGTTCCATGAATAATCTTATAATTTCTCACTAAGAGTGGCTGGCGACTTCAAAGATCTCTATGCCAGTGTGAATTATTTGAAATATTCCAATAAAATGGAATGAAACTTTGTTGGAGATCACATAAGGAAGTATAAAGGACTTATATGTGTCTCTATTGATTAAGGAAGCTTAAAGTGAAATCAACTTATGAAAGAAACTTCATATTTCTAAAGTTTTTTCCTCTATAAAGGAGGTGGTGACTTTATGCAAAGAACCTGATGAAGACATGAAGAAAGTTTCAGATCTGCAAGTTTTTCTAGTTAGAGGCACAATTTATAATGTTTGTATATCCAAGACATCAAGAAAAAAATGCAGGGCATGTGGCCTTTACCATGTCCTTGAAGGTATTTCTCTGTTGAGAGATATAAGCCATTGGATTTTAGGGGTATTCAAGCTTTCCCTAACAAGATTCCTGATGATATTAGGGAACATTCTCCTAAATTTATAGGGAAAAATTTTAAGTGAGCTTCCAAACATCTAAATTCATTCATGAATTTTAAGGGTGATTTTGAGATAGATCATGAGGATGTTGTCATGAAGCTTTTTTCTCAATCTTTAAAAAGAAAATGATAGAGATTGGTTCTCATATTTACTAGTATATTTTTTAGCTTCATGGTAGCATTTGTAGAAAAATTTGGTGAAAGGATTAGTCCAAATGTGATAAGAAAAATATTTATGGAAATCCATAAAGATGAAGATGAGTTGGTCCTTGCTTTTAACTTCAAATTTGTAAAAGCAGTAAAAATATTCCTTAACACCTGATGTATAGAGATGTTGAATGTTTAATTGTGTATCTAGGTGCATTTGATAATGGGATGAGCTATTTGATAAGATATAAGTATCTAAAAACATTACATCAGGCATATCATATTGCTATGGGTATTGAAAAAATTATGAAATATTCAATGATGAGGGGATATATAGTTGCAAGTGTTTGTTTTCTGAGTGCATATCATATAAATGGAATAGATAAGGATGAAAGGGATGATCAAGGTGATGATGTTTTTTATGTCTTATCTTGTTCACCTTCACATCATATTAATCATGAATAGATTCAAGATGGACTTCAACAATATTTAAGTAATGATGATCAACTATTATTAATTCAAAGACTGTCCACTATCAAGAGACATGAGGGGGAATTTCCAAAATGAGTTGTTAGCAAGGTTCTTGGATTCCTTATTAGAAAATCCTAGGAGGTTACAACCTAAAGATTCAATATGTATTGACCTATTATGTGACATTTATGAGTCAGGGCTTCGTGCCTTGCCCAAGGAATTAAAACCTCAAGATTTTGATCAAATAATTGGTTGGATCAAAATTGATGAGGAGGGTAAATGTGGCTATATACAAAAGATGAGGTCTCAAAATGACAGGGATGCTCATCCTATTGTCATTGATTGAAGGTTTATCCAAGAAATGGATAAAGATGTTTTAGAAGATGAAAATTTGTCTAGCAGTGTAGATAATGATATTGCCATACTTACAAGAACTGTGATATACCTTGGGAGGTTGATAACCAAGATAATGAAAATGATTATTCTAATTACTCTCATGAGGAAATTCAATATTTTTGTGAGGATGACATAAAGACATCCTTATTTTCCTAAATAATATAGTTGTATCAGTACTCACAAGGTTTTTCCCTCACCAGTAAATGAATAGATTATATGGGATGGGTTCTTGAAACACAACTCAGGTACATTAGAATTGGAATTTCCTGGTGATATGGTAGATGATGAATTTCAAGATAAGAATTCTTGTATTCAAGGTCTTGAGCCTGAGATTAGTGTTAAAAATGATAGGATTGGTGATACTAGTCACCAATGTCCTATTTTTGTATGCTTGTATGAAACAAAAATAGAATGTACAAGTTTCATAACAGAAATGGACATGATAATTTTTAACAAAGAATGCATTGAAGAAACTTGCTTAGCTAAAAATAAGAAATTTTCAAGTTGCAACGAGTCTTGCACATGTGAGCTAGTAGACCCATCAATTAATGATACACTTGAATACCCTACTACTAATCATATCAATCCTGGACTATCTGATCCATCCTTTGAAGCCTTTTGTTTCAAGTTGGGCAATGATTGAAAGGAAGGATTGGAGTATGATAATGAACCTGGAATATAATTATGTTTTTATGCTTGGGAGGTTATGGATAATGTATTTTGTAATCATAACCCTGATGTGAATGAAACTAGGAATGCTATGGATTTTGATGAATCAATTTCCTAGGGAAGTGGAGCATTTGGTAGCATAACTAGTTTATACTACTCCAAAAAATGTTAGCACCAATTTGAATAGAAGCTTGTGTGTGAACATTTCTTGTTCATCACACAAAGTGAATGTGTGCCCCTGGCTGGAAACCCTAAAGGAATTATGTATGAGGGTCTCTAGTTTAATGAGAAAAATGAATCTAATATTAGCTTATATGATGATGGTGATCAGGTGGATTATGAGTGTTTCACTTTCCCTATCTAGTTGGATGGGGATTAGGAGGAATATAATGATAAGCTGAGTCAGGTAGGATGTTATATTGATCATGTATTTAAGTTAATACTTGATAAAAGTTCATGGTTGGACATCAATAAAAGTAATAATAATAAGTTCAAACACATGTCCATAATGGTTGATTGCAGTGACCATAATATGATCGATAGGTGGGTAATTCTTAAGAACATTTTTAGCCTTATCATGGTACAAATAGTGGAAAATAAGGTTTTTGATATGGGAAAGTACCAGTTCTAAGGGTGGGTTCCTAAAGCCACCAAGTAAACTTGAAGCCTAGTAAAGTTGTAGAGTACAAGTTGAAAAATTTCACATCACAAGAGGCTTCAAGAATGATGGAGATTTGATCTCTTGGTATGGCCCCATAACTTATGTAAATATTGTACATATGTGGTTTGTTTTGGTCTAGTTTTCTTGTCTAGTTTGGATAGGTCCTTGGTTTGTTGGTCCTCTATGCTTGGTATTCTTCACTTGAGATTCTGGATTATCTCTCTATTCATTGAGGAACAAACGTCCCATACTAGAGACACTAGTGGAACCCCTAGATTTTCTTTTTGGTTCCAATCCTAAAACTTTTCAAATTTCAATCAATTTCAATATATAAGCAGGGTATTTTTTAATGATATTGCCTTGGGATTTTGTTGTCAGAATCTCACTCAAGAAACCCATGTCAATGTTATGATCTATATTCGACCTCTTATTTCCCATATTTGGTCATCCTAAAATATCTTGAGTCATTTGAGCTCATGGAATTACTCGCCCCTCATGTCTAGGTCTGATATTCTTTATTTTTAAAGGCTGATCGATTAACCTTTTTGGCCTTTACATCCTTTGAAAATAACATACTTTGAGTTTTTAAGGCCTTTTGTGCATCATCCTATATGGTCCCTCTTCTCATCACAACTTTTGAACACATGCTCAATTATCACACTTAAGATCCATCTACCACTTACATTTATTGTGTATCATGGATTGCTTTTGATTTGAAAATTTGCATTAGCAATGAGCAATGAGTGATATGCCCCTTTGTTTCACTCATTGTGAATGGCCTTGAGAAATTTGATACACATCAATGATGTGCAATGTGATTGTATCTCTTTGTATTAATAGGATCCTTCTTATTGCTAATTGTTCATGAGTTTGATAAAATGAATTAGCAATGTATGATGATGCTTTTGTATTTTCTTGTATTACTCATTGTAGATTCATCCTAGGTTTTGCGTTTTAAATTGGCGATGAGCAATGAGGTCACTAGTCAATAAGAGTTATCTCTATTTTGAAAGAGGGTGTATGAGTGATATTTTGGTGACCTTTGATTTCAAAGGATGATGCACATGGCTTGTTTTGTTCACATCACTGATATGATTTTGAATTTGAAACATAAATCAATGACTCATGATGTAGGGTGAAGACTTCCAAGGGGGTAGTGATCCAATAGTCCAAGTTTCATTACACCATAGATCTCATTATTGATTAAATTTTGAATGAGTGGGGAAAATTAGTGACACGTGATGTGATGCTTTTCAGGAATTTCCTCCTCAAATGAAAACTCTTTATAATTTGTCAATATAAATGAAAAGGCATGGACCAAGGTGGTCATGGATGATAATTATGAGTGTAATATGATAATTAAGTTAGAGGGAAACATGGAAACCTTCTGAGTTGGTATCCTCATTTTTGAGGAAAGTTGTAAAAGAAAAAAATGCTCAAGGATAGCCATTGATAGTGTTTTAGATCCAAAAAGATCAAAGGTCCAAATTCAAAGCATATCAACTAAGTTTTCAAATTGCTCATAGGAAGTTCTCTTCAATCATTAATTGCTACATGCTTTGAATTGTCTACTTAATGAAAATTTCCTATCATTTCATCTCACCATTTTTACTCTTCGTGAATTTAGAAGTGTGAGCCAAAGCAAAAGTGTGTGAGTCTTGGGTTTTAATTGTAGAATTATTAAAGTGGGTATCTTAGGTGAGTTTTTCTTTTAGATGAGCTTTGTTTGATTCATGCACTGGTTCATTTGGGAATTTCATACTTCTAGGGTGGTGAGAGTTTCAATTGACTATAATTGTCATTGGTGATTATTGAATTATATGGGTTTTCTTTTCTCCAAGTTCATTTCAAGACCTTAAATTGGCTAGTCTTATAATTGAGAGTTTGCTAATATTCACCATGTGTCTTGTGAAAATGGGTAAGTTAGGTGTGTATGTTTATCCAATTAGGAGGTCTAAGAGACTTAGTATGTTTGAATTTCAAGAGGACATATCTATGGTTGAGCAAGAAGTCCTTGAGACTTCTCCAACACCAAAGGGTAAGAGAAAGGTGCATGGTAAAAATAAGAAGACTATTGTCAAAAGCACGTATAATCTGAGAAGCAGGACCATTTTAGAAGAATTGGTCAAGTTTAAAGGGAAGGAATCTATTGAGCTTATGGAGAAGGAAAAGAATCAAAACAAGTATCATAAGGCCTACCTGGGGAGACCAAATTCTTCCATTGTTGTTTCAGGCAACCCTTCAAATGAGGGAGGTGCCATTGACCTAGAGTACAACCATTATCTTCTTTCCATGGTGTCATATGATGATTCTGATGAGGAAGAGTGATAGTTCCTCCAATTCCATCATGAACAAGGAGAAGGAAAGCTTACTCTGATACTGATGACTCAAAGTAGCATCCTCTCCCAATTTTTTTTTGATGACACCATCACCACTACATCAAAATTATTCTCTTTATCATTTTCATGGGTTTTTGTCTCTAGTGCTAATGTGGAAATATTTTTTCGTAGTGTGGGGAAGAGATATTATACTCCATAACTTTGTTAGAAAATATGCTTTTTTAGGTAGTACATATATTTTTTCTTTGGATTCTAATGGAGAATCTTCTTTGCTCAACAAGGATAGGGTGTTTTGATGCTACTCTGGCAATGAATTATGCCTTTTGAGAGGCTGGTTGGTTTGCTTCAACCAAATTATGTGGATTTTTTTGTCCTTTACTCTCCCCTACTCTAAAATGGTTATGTATAACCATTTGGGAGGTTTTGAAATAAAATGTAATTGTAATTCAGCCTGTTGTTTGTTGCTCCCTTGTTCTATAAAAGGGATTTCAGGGTTGATTACAAGGGGTTCAAGTTTTGAGTCTTAGAAGTGTCTAAGTGGAAAATTAAACTCATGGAGAAGCGATATGTAAATCAATGTGCAAAGAATAGTTCAGTAAGGATTGTAGGGCATAAGTCTATTTGTAATAATATCAAATAGTTTTACAATAGTAATAGTTATAAATGAAAATGCTAGTTCATAAATATATTTTCTTGTGTAATTTTCTTCCCTATTATGAATGAAATGGTTAATGGTCTTTTCATTTTTCTTCAATTTCTTTAATTGAATGATTTATTTCATTTTTTCTTCAATTCAAAGGATCGATTAAAATGTTAAAGTGAGGTCCCTGATTTGTAAGGAAAGATCATAGGATTGATAAGTAGTTATGTTTAAGGAATAGTGAGTTGAATACTGTAATGTAGTACACCAATAGTCCATTAATTATTGGTTCAATTTACTAAATTATTACTGGTTATTATAAGCATGGCTCCATTTCCTCAAACAAGACATTGGTCTTTTCATTTGGTTATTTTAAAGGATAAATGATTTAGTTATTCAATAGATTAAGGGCTTGAAATGAGGATAAGAATCATTTAAAAATATTTCAATGTGTCAATTTGAAGTACCTTTTTATTCCTTGCAATAGGTAGTAACTTGTTCAAGGGTTGGCCAAGCCTTTGATGAATAATGTCTATTTGCATTCATAGGAATCTATATGTGTGTAGAAATGTTCTTGATAAAATGAATAACACATAAGAGTATTTAGGACCACCCTCCTAGGTTTCACAAAGCTCAATGTTAAGAAGTAACGACCTCATAATTATTACTTATGTGTTGGCCAATCCTCACCCTTGCTAATTATTGAATGTTGGTAGATTCATATGAAAGTGCTAAGATTAAGTTTGGTTCATAAAAAATAACCAACAAGAAGGAAATATAACATTGGATGCTACCTCCCATGGAGGTACTTGCATTTTATTGACAACAACATGCCATAGTTTGGTAGGATGTCTACCATAACTATACTCATGATAAACTCCTTATCAAGGAAATCAACTAATATGTATGGAACATCCTAGATGAATTCAACAACAAGTATCTCTCTTGATTCCAATCACCAGTCATGTGGTTAGAACAACCACTTTCCAAGACCCATAAGTCCTTTTTATTGGAATGAAAAATAGTTTGGACTAACATAGTTTGCTCTATTTTTTTGATATTCTTAGGTTTCCAAACCTTTTCTGGTTTTCTATTGTTTATTTTGTAGATCATCTTTTCACTGCTTGATAGAGTGCCCCAGAGTATTCCATTTAAAGTATCTAACCTATTTAACAAAACCAAAGTATTGCTTATGAACAAACCTAGGTATTGTAGGATTCATAAGCCTACAAGAGCTCACTTTATGGCCAAATTTATTGCGGAAAAAGCAATACCCATAAAAGAAAGAGTTGAAATTGTATGAAGTTGGGTTATTCCTTGTAGGATGAACATGATTCTTATAAAACTCAAGGTGATTTGATCCAAAACTTTTGTTTATAGAAACATATTTTTTCTTCACATCATTATTACAACATTCACCTTTCTCAAACCCAATACCAGTTTTATCCTTGTTCAATTTCTACTTGCTAAGCATGTCATTCAATTTTAAAGTACTTTCATACTTTTCAATAGTCTTCCTAAGATCAACAATTTCATGTTTAAGTCTTTAAATTTCTTGATCTTTATGACTTATACCAACATGAAGACAATCCTCAACTCTCTTGGCTTCTTCAAGGTAAGTCTTAAAAGAGACTATTTCTTGATTTGAAGTTTGTTCTTGAGCAAGAGCTTGAGAAGAATTTTGTTCTTGACCAAGAATTTCCTTTTTGAGTTTTCTAATCTCTTTTAAACCACATTTTAGTTCATCTTCCAAATCTCCTTCACCTTCTTCAATATCATTGTTGTTTGTATCTTCTTGCTAAGTGATTTTAGCCATGAATAATGTTTCATCTTCTTCTACAGATAATCTTTAGATTCAGTGTCTATTTCATCATTACTAAAAAAAACTCTTCTTTTTAAAGTTGAATTTTTGTTTGGGTTTATAGGCCTTCTTCTTTGGCTATTTTTTAGATTTCTCATTGTCATTGTTTTGATCACCATAGGGGAACTTTGCAACAAAGTGGCTTATTTTACCATAGTTAAAACACTTAAAAGGGAAATTTTCACTTATTTTCCAGATCCCTTTTTAAGTTTTCTAACAAAATGGGATGCTTTAGAATAAAATAACTCTGACTCACTAACCTCAACTTTTTCTTTGTTTTCAATGTTAAAGGCGGTTTCTTTTTCTATTGAATTGTTTTTACTTGTTCTCATTTCACAAGCAGTAAGAATTCCATGCAAACTATCTAAGGTAAGATTATCAAAATGTTTCTTTTCTTCAAGGGATGAAACCTTATACTCAAATTTAGTCGGTAAGGTTCTAATGACCTTTGTAAGCACATCAAACTCTTTTACATCTTCTCCTAATCATTTCATAGCATTGACAACTTCATCAATTCTTAGGAAGTATTCAACCACTTTTTCATCATCCTTCATTCTCATTTCCTCAAACTAATGTTTGAGAGTAATTATTTTTGATTGTTTTACTTTCTCATTTCCTTGATATATGGGTTTAGGTTTTTCCAAGATTTCTTGGGAAGATTTGCAATGCATGACTTTAATAAACACATATTTAGTTAAAGAACACAAGATGTCATGCTTATCTTTAGCATTAGTTTCATTCCTTTTTTCTCAGTAGCATTTGTAGGTATTGTGGTTGGTATAGTGTACCCATTTAACACAATGCTCCAAACATCAAGATCAATTGAAACTAGATAATCTTCCATTCTAATTTTCTAGAACAGATAATCCATTCCATCAAATAGCAGAGCTCTAGTTATAGAAGTGCTTTCTTGAGCATGTGACATTTTAAATATACTCCAAGACCAGAATCAAACCTAGGTGGTTTAGACCTATCAAAGGACCCTACACTCTGATACCAATTGTTGGAGTCAAAATGACACTAAGAGGGGGGTGAACTAGTGTCTTTTCATATTCTAACATTTTTCAAAAATTAAACCATAGTACATATTTGTTCTCAATATTTTAATGATAAGTAAATCCATGAGTTGAATGCAATTATTCATAAACTGAAACAAGAAATATAATAGAAAAACAATAAAAAATACAACATTATCTTAGTAGAGCAGTGACACCACAAATGAACAATGATACACAATATTTTTCAAGTGGAAAACCCTCCTGGGGTAGAAAAGCCACTCCTAAACTACAACCTTTCAGGCTCTTATTTGAAAAACTACTATTAGCAATCCCTTATAGGATAATTTCTAAGCACCAACTCAAGGAGCACCAACCTATTATTTTGAAACACCAATTTCAAGGAGCACCAACCCCTTTTTTCAGGTAGCAAAATTACAAAAGATACAAAGGATTTATCTATTTTCTAGATAAGCTCATAGAACCCCTCACACCCTTAATCCATATAATACCTTAAAGATTCAAAACAATGAATCCCTAAAATATTACATAAATTAAGGTTTTTATAATTACACTCTGCATCATATTTTCAAGCTTTTACTACAGAGCCTTTTTCAAAATTTTCTTGTTTAATACAAGTTACACTTTCACAAAATCACATCAACAACTCACAGTGATGAAACACTATAACTATATATATATCATGAACATTATTTCTAATTTAAAGAATATCATATAATTTGGAACCCTAGTGCTATTTTCAAAAAACTGAACCAATGGAATGATGATTAGTAGATGGGGAAAGTCTTATGTAACGCCTGTATCAAAGGTCATTTCAAAAAGCAGACAAGAATATTTCAAGTAACGCTTCCTTTTCAAACTGTAGGATATTTTATAACCCATATATGAATGAGTGAAGTATGCACAAGTAATATAATTTTCCTCTTTCAAAAACACCATATGTAGACTACCATCAATTTCTATAATGTATGAAATAAGTCCATTTTGAATCCACAAAGATAATGACAAATTTCACAAAATGCATGACTACCCATCAACTGAAACTCACAAACCCATATTGCAAGAACAAATAGAAATGAAATGCACAATATCCTATTAGAAGCCAACAAACCTTTTCCATCATTTGAGTAGAATGAAACAATAACTACCATATAGTTGTTTTCCAGAAAGAAAGAAATAATGCATGTTCAAGCTGCAAAGAAATCAAATAGATACTAGATTGATTCGATGCCAACAACCATTATTGTCCAAGTTTGTAACTCCCATGATTTACATTCATCTCCATTGAGCTTGTAACTAACATTGAACACACAATGCCTCTAGATTCGGCCATGAGTGATTTACATCTAAAAAACAAAATACCATGGAGGTAGTTGAAGCAAGGGTTTCAACCCTATTTTTTGCAAGAAGAGCCAACAAAAGAATTCTACCCTAACCTTTCTTTCACCAAGACAATTGATGACTTTTCAATATCATAATGAAATTTCAAGTCCGCAGTGAAATAGGTAAAACATCATAATGAATTTAGAATCTTTTGTCTTATATTGTTTACCACAAATGTCGACATTATGATTGCCTCCAAAATTTTGTGAAAGTTGTCGCTGCCAAAGCTTATTTACAAATACCTTTACTCAAAGTTAAAAGAAAAGTAATCGATACATCTAATAGATATTGTGCCATATTAAAAATTTCAAAATGTCAACTATCACCATAGAAAAATGCTTTGGGAAACCTGATAGGGTTAATTCCATATTGATGTCAACCCCGCAAATTATTAGCATGTCAATGATCAATTAATATCATATGTAAAAAGTGAAAAGGATTTGACTAATAAAGATAAACACTTGCCTTTGGATGTTGACTATAGAATCAAGACTTGGGCATAGAAGACTCCAAGTATAAATAAAAATTTGATGCCATGTGTGCTAATAAATGCCATCAAAGAGGTGAGATACAAGAACCAAAGTGTATACTATGACACCAAATAAAATGTCAGAAGAAGATGGATTTAGAAGCATGAAAGAAATGATATCTCTAACCATATTGCTTGAGATAGAGTAAGTGCTTGATAAAGCAATGTAAATAAGCAATGAGCCAAAGAAATGTGCCATGTTTATCAATAATAAGGCATACCAACTAAAATAATATTTCCATATACATTACCATCATCTATACCTACCTTGAAGTAATATACCTGAGCATGTGACGATGCAAAATTCATTAATTCTAAAGCTGAAGAAAACCTTGACACCATGAATACCATTTGAATAACCTGATCCAAACCTAGTCAACATTGTTAGTTCAATATAATCATAATCATTTGCAAAAGAATACCATTCATAACACTAAACTATAATTCTCATGAGAATCAACATGAACCTGAATCATAATGATTAACCATCTATAATAGCCAAGAGTAATCAAATATGTATCATGTCAAAGCATAAAGATCTTGATAGACAAAATCTGAAACTGTTAGACCATGAGAACCAAGAAAGTGATTTTGTCATCAAGGAAAAACCATGAACACAACTAAGATCAAACAAACTCCCCCTTTCTCCTTGATGGAAAAACACAAATTTCTCTCCCCCTTTCTACCTTGATAACAAAGGATAAAAGAGAAGAATGTGTAATGCCATGAAACACAACTTAGAATCCAACAAAATAGCCAACCAAATACCATGAGAAACAATTGCAAATAGAGTAATAGTGCAACAAACATAATTGTAGGAGAGTTGTAAGTGAATAAAGATTGAAACATACTCCCCCTAAGCCCATGTTGGCTAAATTAGAGAAGTAAAGATTGAGAGATAACTCCCAATTGAAGTCTCAGCCTTTGAAATAGTTCTTTAGCTAAGGGCTTAGCAAAAATGTCATCCACTTGTTCTTGTGAGGTAACAAATTGTAAACAAACCTCATTAGCAAGTACTTTCTCGAAGAAAGTGAAATTTGATAGCAACGTGTTTAGTACAAGAGTGCATAACGGTATTTTTGGAGATATTAATCACACTAGAGTTATCACATAGAATAGAAATAGGTTTAGGAAATTCAATACCCATATCAGATAGAATTTGAGCCATCCAAAGTAGTTGAGTATAGCATGAAGTGGTAGAAATGTACTATGCCTCAGTAGTGGAAAGAGAAATAAATTCTCGTTTCTTGTTGTGCCATGCCACTAAATGTTCACCAAGAAAGAATGTAGCACCACTGGTGCTTTTCCTATCATCCAAACAACCAACCCATTTAGCATCAGTATATGCAATAAAAGTAAAATCATTGCTTCTAGGATACCAAAGACCATAATTAAGAGTGCCCTGAACATATTTAAAGATCCTTTTGATAGCAATAACATGGGATTCTTTGGGTGATGCTTGAAATTGAGCAACCATACAAATTTCCCTCATTATGTCAGATCTAGAAGTAATTAAATATAATAGACTGCCAATCATTGATCTATATTTAGTGTGATTTACATGAGGAGAATCATCAACCCTACAAAGTTTGTAGCCTATAACCATTGGAGTGCTAACTAGATGACATTCATTCATTTGATATTTCTTAAGAATCTATCTAGCATACTTGGTTTGAGAGAGAAATATACCATTTTCAAGTTGAGAAATTTGAAAAAGAAAGTTAATTCTCCCAACATTGACATTTCAAATTCAGATTCCATAATTTGAGAGAATTTTTTACTCAAAGAAACATTATTGCAGCCAAAGATAGTATCATCTACATAAATTTCAACGAGTATATCAAAACCTTTAGATTTAACATAAAGATTGTTGTCAACACCTCCTCTAATAAATCCATTAGAGATTAGATGATTATCTAGCCTAGAGTACCATGATCTAGGTGCTTGTTTTAGGCCATAGAGGGCCCTTTTCAACCTGTAAACGTGATTAGGATTGTCTTTAAAAATAAACCCTTCAAGTTGTTCTATATGTACTTCATCTAAATAACCATTCAAAAAAGAAGTTTTGACATCCATTTAAAAAATAGTGAAATTCTTGAAAATAGAATAAGCTAAGAATATTCTAATAGATTCAAGTCTAGCAATAGGTGCAAAAGTTTCACCAAAATCAATATCTTCCTGTTGAGCATAGCTTTTGTAGATAAACCTTGCCTTGTTGCAAACAACATTGACATTTTTATCAAGCTTATTTCTATAAATCCATTTTCCAACAATGACATTCTTGTCATCTAGTCTTAGGACTAACTCCCAAGTCTGATTTTTCTCAATTTGATCAATTTCTTCCTACATAGCATTTATCCAACATTCATTAGTGACAACTTCAATATAATTTTTTGGCTCAAATTGTGTAACTAAATAGAGAGTAGTAAGCTCAGCTATATGAACTTTTTCATCAAATTTAGTAGTCTTTTCTCTTGTTTGAACTCCTACATGTTTATCCCCAATAATCTGATCTTTAGGATGGTATCTAGCAAGAGATTTTGAAGGAGTTTTTGACACACACTTTTCAAGACTTGTTTCTTCAATTTTAGGAATTGTTGATTCATCATTTTGCTTTGCTATTCCAAATCCTTCTAAAATTATTTCATGTTCAAATTCTTCTACCTCGTCATCCTACATAGGTTCAACATCTAAATGTCGTCTATCATAAAATTTTGCATTCACTACTTCAACAATATTATTAATCCTTTTGTTAAGACATTTATATGCTTTACTATGAGTTGAGTATCCCAAAAAAAACCCTCATCACACTTTGATGGAAAGCTGCCAAGATGATCATCATCTTTCTTAATAAGACACTTACTTCCAAAAATTCTAAAATGCTTCATAGAAGCTATTTTTCCATATCATAGTTCATAGGGGGTGTATTTAAATTTCACCCTAAGTTGCACTCTATTCAAAGTGTATATAGTTGTATGAAAAACTTCTTTCCAATACATATCAGGTAGCTTAGCCTCATCTAGCATTGTTCTATCCATTTATTTTACTATCATGTTTTTGTGTTCAACTACCCCATTTTGTTGAGGTGTTCTAGTGGCAGCATACTACCTCTTAATACTGTGTTGTTCATAGTAATCAATAAACTCCTGAGAGGTGAATTCACCTCCTTTGTCAAATCTTAGACATTTGAGTTTCAAATCTAATTCTTTTTCAACCATTTTATGAAAGCTTTTGAACCTTTCAAAGGCTTCTAATTTGTTCTTAAGAAATGTGACCCAAACCATTCTAGTATAATCATCCACAAATAACATAAAGTAATTTTCACCATTAATAGACCTTGTTCTAGTTGGTCCACACAATTTTGTATGGACTAGATACAAAGGTTTTGATGAAGAATGTTCTTTTGTTTTGAAACTAATTCTAGTTTGTTTACCACTTAAACATTCTTTGCACACAAAATTTTCTGGTTTGTTAAGGACTATTAAATCACTAAAATTTCAAATTTTACTGATTATAACTAGATTTTCAAAATTTATGTGTCCTAATCTTTTATGTCATAACCAACATTCTTCAACTTGGCCCATTAGACACATACCTTGATTACATTCATTACTTGATGTGTCAAGAAGATTGTAAACATTTCTTTTAGTCCTTCTTCTAGTTGTAATAGCCTTTCTAATCTTGTTTTTAATTTCACATCCATGTGAAGTGAACATAACATGATAACCACTATCACAAATTTTCCTAACACTTAGAAGATTGTGCTTTAGACTTTCCACATAGTACACATTGTAGATAGGAGTGTCCTCATTCAGAAGAACTGAACCTCTACCTTTAATTTCTATACCAGAATTATAAACAAACTTTACATATCCACCTACATATTCTTCAAGTTTTATGAATTTATCCTTGTCACCAGAAACGTGGTTAAAATAGCCACTATCCAAGACCCACAAGTCCTTTTTCTTGGAATGAAAATTAGTTTGGACTAACATAGTTTTCTCTATGCTTTTGATATTCTTAGGTTTCCTGACCTTTTTTGGTGTTTTGTTGTTTATTTTGCAGATCAGCTTTGCACTGCTTGACAAAGTGCCCCAAAGTATTGTATTTAAAGCATATGACCTATTTAACAAAACCAAAGTATTTCTTATGACCAAAGCTAGGTATTGTAGGATTCATAAGCCTACAAGAGCTCACTTTATGGCCAAATTTATTGCAGAAAAAGCTATACCCATAAAGAAAGGGTTGAAATTGTATGATGTTGGGTTATTCCTAGTAGGATGAACATGATTCTTATCAGAATCAAGGTGATTTGATCCAAAATGTTTGTTTACAACAGAATTTTTTTCTTTGTATCATTATTAGAACATTCACCCTTCTCAAACCTAATACCAATTTTATCCTTGTTCAATTTCTGCTTGCTAAGCATGTCATTCAATTTTAAAGTACTTTCATACTTTTCAATGGTCTTCCTAAGATCAACAATTTTATGTTCAAGTCTTTGAATTTCTTTATCTTTATGAATTATACCAACATGAAGAAAAACCTCAAATCTCTTGGCTTCTTCAAGTTGAATCTTCAAAGAGACTATTTCTTGAATTGAAGTTTGTTCTTGAACAAGAGCTTGAGTAGAATTTTGTTCTTAAGAAATAATTTTATTTTTGAGTTTTCTAATCTCTTTTAAAGTACATTTTAGTTCACCTTCTAGATCTACTTAACATTCTTCAATATCATTGTTGTTTGCATCTTCTTACTCAGTGATTTCAACCATGAATAATGTTTCATCTTCTTCTACAAATGAATCTTCAGATTCAGTGTTTGTTTCATCTTTACTAAAAAACTCTTCTTTTTAAAGTTGAATTTTTATTTGGGTTTATAGGCCTTCTTCTTAGGCTATTTTTCAGATTTCTCATTGTCACTATTTTGATCACCATAGGTGCAATTTGCAACAAAGTGGCCTATTTTACCACAGTTAAACCACTTAAAGGTAATTTTTTCGTTATATTTTCCAAATCCCTTTTTAAGTTTTCTAAAAAAATGGGATTCTTTAGAATCAGAAATTCTAACTCACTAACGTCAACTTTTTCTTTGTTTTCAATGTTAAAGGGAGTTTCTTTTCCTGTTGAATTTTGTTTGCTTGTTGTAATTTCATAGGCAGTAATAATTCCCTACAAACTATCTAAGGTAAGCTTATCAAAATGTTTCTTTTCTTCAAGGGCTGAAACCTTATATTCAAATTTAGTCAATAAGGTTCTAATGACCTTAGTAACCACATCAAACTCTTTTACATCTTCTCCTAATCCTTTCATAGCATTAACAACTTCATCTATTCTTAGGAAGTATTCAACCACTTTTTCATCATCCTTCATTCTCATTTCCTCAAACTGATGTTTTAGAGTAATGATTTTTGATAGTTTGACTTTCTCATTTCCTTGATATATGGTTTCAAGTTTTTCCAAGATTTCTTGAGTAGATTTGTAATGCATGACTTTAATAAACACATATTTAGTTAAACCACATAAGATGACATGCTTATCTCTAGCATTAGTTTCCTACCTCTTTTTCTCAACAACATTTATAGGTATTGTGGTTAGTATAGTGCGCCCATTTAACACAATGATCCAAACATCAAGATCAATTGAAACTAGATATTCTTCCATTTTGATTTTCTAGAACACATAATCCATTCCATCAAATAGCAGAGCTCTAGTTACAAAAGTACCTTCTTGAGCATGCGATATTTTAAACAGACTCCAAGACAAAAATCAATCCTAGGTGGTTTAGACCTATCAGAGGACCCTACGCTTTGATACCAATTGTTGGAGTGAAAATGAAACTGAGAGGGGGGATGGAGGTGAATCAGTGCCTTAGAATATTTTAACATTTTTCAAAATTTAAACCATAGTACACATTTGTTCACAATATTTCAATGATAAGTACATTCATTAGTTGAATGCAATCATTCATAAACTGAAATGAGAAATATAACAAAAAAATAATAATAAATACAACATTATCTTAGTAAAGTAGTGACACCACAAATGAACAATGAGACACAAGATTTTTTGAGTGGAAAATCCTCATGGGGTAGAAAAACCACTCCTAAACTACTACCTTTTAGGCTCTTATTTGAAAAATGATTGTTAGCAATGCCTTATATAATAATTTCTGAGCACCAACTTAAGGAGCACCAACCACTCATTTTGAAACATATATTTCAAGGAGCATTAACCCCTTTTTCAAGTTACAGAATTACAAATAATACAAAGGATTTCTCTGTTTTCTAGATAAGCTCATAGAACCCCTCACACCCTTAATCCATCTAATACCTTAAAGATTCAAAACAATGAATCCCTAAAATATTACATAAATTAATTTTTTTATAATTACACTTTGCTTCATGGGTATGTAGAGGATCATCAAGGAAAAAATAGGCCCTTAAGTGGGAAAAAAATTAGAAAAATAAGAGTTAGGAAATTTGACATAAAAATTTGAATAAGTTATCTATATTATTTCAAAAATATGTAAGAATAGAATATGTAGAAAACTGAATGTAGTTTCTAAACTACTAGGTTTATTTTAAAAAGAAAAATCTATTTGGTGAAAATTTGAAATTTCAATGCAGAGTACTTAAATTTCAGGGAAAAAATAAGTAGGTATTTTTCTAACCACGCTAACCACAATAAAATGATAATATTTTTTATAATAATTTAGACATAAGTAGAAGACTCATGTCCGGATGTGATGCATATTTTTGGTAATGTTTTTCCTAGTAAATAATTAATTATGATTTTTTTATTACAATTTTAAAAAATATAAAAACTCATATGTCTGACCACCTTAACTTGGCCAAAACTTCATGAAATTCAGTTTTTTTAATCCTATAGTATGCAAAGCATAGAATGTGATGCATGTTTGTATTCCAAAAATGTGACACCATAAAAGCTATAGATGTTTTCAATCAGCCTATTAATTAGGACTTTAGTCATAATTTAAATAGAAAATGAATAATAATTATTTATTAAATTTAAAGTAAAGCATAATTTATATTGGTGGAAAGCTGAGAATCTCCTTTAAAAACCCTTTTCATTTCATCAATTTTGGGTAAGAAAAAAGTCATCAGCCACATACCCTACAAATACTTATCATATTGCCACTTTTTGGCCCATCATGATCCTGCACATACCCTCATATTTTCAAGCTTTTATTACAGAGCCTTTTTAAAAAATTTCTTCTTTGATACAAAAAGCTACACTTTTTCAAAATTACATCAGCAACTCACAATGATGAAACACTGTAACTATATATATCGAGAACATTATTTTTGATTTAAAGAATATCATACAATTTGAAACCCTCGTGCTATTTTTAGAAAATTGAACTAGTAGAATGATGATTAGCAGATGGAGAAAGTCTTATATAACACCTATACAAAAGACTGTTTCAAAAAGCAAAAAAGAATATTTTAAGTAATGCTTCCTTTTCAAACTACAAGGTATTTATAACCCAAATCTACATGAGTGAAGTATGCACAAGCAATATAATTTTCCTCTATCAAAAACACCATATGCAGATTACCATCAATTTTTGTAACATATAAATAAGTCCATTTTGAATCCACAAATATAATGAAAAATTTCACAAAATGCATGACTACCCATCAACTGAAACTCACAAACCCATATTGCAAGAAAAAATAGAAATGAAATGCATGATATCCTATTAGAAGCCACCAAACCTTTTCCATCATTTGTGCAGAATGAAACAATAATTGCCATATAGCTATTTTCCAAAAAGAAAGAAATAATACATGTTCAAGCTGCAAAGAAATCAAATAGATACCAGAATGATTCGATGCCAACAACCATTGTTGTCCAAGTTTGTAACTCCCACAATTTACATTCACCTCTGTCGATCTTGTATTTGCTCAACATTTTTTGACCAAACTAACATTGAACTCACAATGCCTCTAGATTTAGCCATGAGTGATTTACATCTGAAAAACAAAATACCATGGCAGTAGTTGAAGCAAGGGTTTCAACCCTATTTTTGCAAGAAGAGCCAACAAAAAAATTCTACCCTAACCTTTCTTTCACCAAGAGAATTGATTACTTTTCAATATCATAATGAAATTTCAAGTCTGCAATGAAATAGGTAAAACATCATAATGAATTTAGAATATGTTGTCTTATACCATTTACCACAAATGTCGACATTATGATTGCCTCCACAATTTTGTGAAAGTTGTCGCTGCCAAAGGCTATTTACAAATACCTTTACTCAAAGTTAAATGAAAAGTAATCGATATATTTTAAACATCTAATAGACATTGTGCTTTGTTTAAGATTTCAAAATGTCAACTATCACCACAAAAAAATGCTTTGGGAAACTTGATAGGGTTAATTCCATATTGATATCAACCCCACAAATTATTAGCATGTCAATGATCAATGAATATCATATGTAAAAAGTGAAAAGGATTCTAATAATAAAGATAAACACTTGCCTTTGGATGCTGACTATAGAGTCAATACTTAGGCATAGAAGACTCCAAGTATAAATGATAAAAATTTTATGCCATGTGTGCCAATAAATGCCATCAAAAAGGTGAGATACAAGAACCAAAGTGTATACTACACCACCAAATAAAATGTGAGAAAAAGATGGCTTTAGAAGCATGAAAACAGTGATGTCTCTAACCATACTACCTAAGACAGAGTAAGTGCTTGATAAAACAATGTAAATAAGCAATGAACCAAAGAAATGTACCATGTTTATCAATAAGAAGACATACCAACTGAAACAATATTGCCATAGACATTACCATCATCTATACCTTCCTTGAAGTAATATACTCGAGCATGTGATGGTGACAATTTCATTAATTATGAAGCTGAAGAAAACCCTGACACCATGAATACCATTTGAATAACCTGATCCAAATCTTATCAACACTGTCAGTTCGATATAATCATAATCATTTTCAAAAGAATATAATTCATAACACTGAACTAGAATTCTCATGAGAATCAACATGAACCTAAATCATAATGATTAACCATCTGTAATAGTCAAGAGTAATCAAATATTTATCATGTCAAAGCATAAAGATCCTGATAGACCAAATCTAAAACTGTCAGACCATGAGAACAAAGAAAGTGATTTTGTCATCAAGGACAAACATGAACAAACCATGAACACAACTGAGCTCCAACATATAGGTATATGGTAAGAATAAGTTTGGTTCTTAAAAAATCACCAACATCCTCTTGAATGTCACATATAGTAGTCCATTCATTTTTCATTGATGTGACTACTTTATCACTTGTCAAATTTCTTAGCATATCATCTTTATATAAAAATTTATCGGAGAATCTAGATAAACCCTTCTTTCTCCTCATACCATTTACAAAAAAAATTGAATAAAAAATCCTAACCTCATCGACAAGAAACCTAAGGTTATTCACCATCATCACAAATTTCTCATGTCCCTTCTTGGCAATATCTCTGAAATAAGAAAAAACACGTTGTGGCACTACCACCAAGACTTTCCTCAGAGGTTTGAATAGCTCCTTGTGCATAAAATCAAGCCTCCACATTAATTCCATGAATTCAAATCTATTAGGGGTCCATATAATGGAAAGCAATGAGGTTCCACTTTGGCTGCATAGGCCTTGATTAAAGTATAAACTAGATATAGGAACCAATTAGCCCAACTGTGATCTTCTTGTGTTCCTTCTACATCCTTGGGGCACATGATATCCTTGATAACTCTTGAAACCATATAAATTGGTGCCACACCCAAACTCTCCAAAATACCATATTTGATGACATTGCAAAATAACAAATAATTTGAATTGGGACAATTTTGGTCCGGTCCCATATGTGTGTCCACATTTAGATGAGAAAAGTATTTCCTTCATCATCAATCTAACTTAGCTTCAAAATTTTCTTCCATTTTTCTTGTCCAACATATAAAATCATGTGCATTAACAAAGAATAATGTGGGAAAGATAAAGGAGCATATCCCTCCTTCAAACTAATCAATCCCTTATGCATCTTCTCTGCAATGTAGGAAACATAATCAAATCCCCTGTTGGAATTCTAATTTTGTACGTCAATTATCATCACCAATAAATCCATTGCTATTCTTGTATCAAAAATACAAGAAAAAACATAATCCAAGCAATAATAGGTATTCTTGAAATAACTAACAAATTCTTCACACTCAAAGGGCTCTAAGTCCATAGGACCAAATCTTCTTTTATCATTTTTTTTGTGCTTGGAAAGTACATTCTTCTTGCACCCATATCTATTATGGTCATATTCATTATACAAATCTACATGTTTGATGTTGACTATATAATTAGTGTTCAATTTGAACACCTCCACAAATTTATCTTGTCACCTCAAGGATTAAAGTTCCATTTTCACTTCTGATTTTCCTATCCTTAGGATCATAGTGTTTTTCTAGTTCTAACATCACATCCACATCCACAAATACATTTGGCACTACAAGCCTCCTAAGGCTAAAACCCCACAAATTTTTGGTTGGCAATTGAGCATACCTTCTGTTAAAAGCATATAAAAATATCTCCCATCCAATCTATGGTTGAGGTACTTCTCCAATTACACTAGTAAGATCAAATGGCCTACTTGTCACAACAACCTACCCTATGGGTCTTTTTCCAATTTTTGACCCTCCCTCGTTTATGTCTTTAGAGGCACCCTCCATGAATCTAGCATGAGTTCTCTTCTCACCTTTTTTCTTTGCATGTGCTTTTGGAAAATCTGGCTTAGGTTTGGATGTAACATCTTGGGTTTTGGGTCTCTTAACCCTTTTCTACCTAGGTTTCCTTTTTGGCCTAATGCTAGACTCATTGGGCTCACTCATTTTCACATTATTATAAGAATATTTTTTTCTAATTCCAATTCATGGAAATGATCTATTGGTTTATATCCTCAAGAAATAAATTCACAAAATAAAACCCTTCCAGACCTTGCACAATTCTCACTAACCCAATTGAAAATGCATGATACACAAACCCTAGTAAACCTGAGGAGCCTAGAGCTTTAAAAAAAATTATTGACTCCATAGACCAACTTAATTTACTACAACTAACACAAAGTAGTGAGATTATTTTCTTATCTAGATGGAAATTTTCTATTAATTTCTTCTACAACTACTTGCTAGAGATCTTCACGCCATTCTTAAAAACTTGATTATTTTTTCTACTCTTGAATGGTGCTCTCTTTAGGTAGCTATTTGCTTGAGGAAAAAAGTGTGGTTCCAAGATGACAGTGCAGTGTGCTAGTGTCTCTCAGTTGTACTGGAATTCATACAACCATAGGACCAAAAATACAATAAGAACTGCTAGAAAATGAGTTGACAACCTAGTGATTTCTAAGGGAACAAAAAAATATGAAGTAAGAGAAATACAAATGAATGTAATAAATTAGATATATTAAAGCTAAGGTGATAAAGATAATCTATCAAAAGAACCTATTCGCTAGCTAGCTCCAAATGTGCATCCACCTACACATAAGGAAGAGGAAAAAATGTTGGGGGCTATATAGGAGTCTGCCTTAATTAGAACCATGCTTTGGTGTTTCCACCTCCATGGACATCCACAATAGAAATGGTGGAGAAAAGTATCATAAAGGGAAAAAAAATTAGATAGCACAATAAACACTACAAAGAAATAAAGTGATCCTCAACCAAATTGTAGAGGAGAGGAGTGAAAATGCTTATCACCTCCACCAAGATCTCACTAGCTAATGGAGGAGAATAGATGATTCAAGCCCCTACTATAATGGTTGGTTCCACACTTGCTTTATGGAGTTCATGGAGTGTTGTTGTTATGTAGTGCCAAAGTGCTACTTGAAAGTGAAATGAAGGCTAAGAATACAAGAAGTGATTGCTAGAATGCTTAGAGATTGCAAGAGGATGTGAGGAGATTGCAAAAAGAGATGAAGTGAATGAAGAATGAATCAATTTGAAGGAAGAATGAGAAATAATAAGGCATTTTTGGGTCGATTGGTCGAAGAGGGACATTACAACTCATTCCTAATAGGAATTGTAATACCTATGCTAGCTTCAAACACAAGAATCTATTAGGGACTTAAGTGTGCTATGTGGATGTTTGTGTGCCACACTAGTGTCTCCAACATTTATTCTTCTACTGATCTGGTGGATATTCTTAGTGGAAATTGAAGTGTCTCCATTCTCTCTATAATCTACAACATAAGAAAGAGCTCGGCATTCTGATTCCAACACAATTCAAATGGAGCGAAAAGGAGTCTGTTTGCACAAGTTATGGCCAGTCAAACCTTCAGTCAAACTGGCTTCAAGGGCATCTAGAAGGTGAAAAAAATGATCATCTCAAAAATCAACGGAACCAGTGTCATCGCAAAGTGCTCATTGAGATGATTTCGCCGAAGTTCGTTTCATCAAAAACGAAGCTCATACGCGGGAGATACAGCCGGTCAAAGTTTCTGTTGACTTGAAGGTACAGTGATGACATCAGCATCTGTACTTGACGTCAGCATCTATGCAAATCAAAAGTGGACCAATCCACGGTTGACACATGTCATCCGTACGATGATGTCAGCATCCATGTGGCAGCACAGTCATCGGTCCAGTCAGCAATCTGTACCATAGTTGGCCACAAAGTTAGGATGATGCAGTGTAGTACTCGGTGAATGAGCATCTGCCATGTGGCACCCTCTTGGTGTGATTCATGGCTCAGTTTCTTCCCTCCACTTTGGTCGGTGAATTTGTTTGTTTTAACAAAACTTTGAAAGGGATTTGAACCCCTGACCGCTCACATGTGAGATCTCTGCGCGACCGGTGCACCAAACAGTCCGCATTTAACTTAATATGGAGGCGGTTTTGTTTTGATTAGTAAGCAGTTGCTATCCTTTGGGAAAAGTTGGCCAATGGGTTTTGAACCCCAAACTAGCCGGCAACCAAAACTCCAAACCACCACTGAGCCATTTAACAGTTTTGAAATGTATTTGGCATCAGTTGGTTTTGTTGAGTGGATCTCAACCAAATGCTTTAATATAACAACTTCCCCTAATTTTATAAAAACAAAATAACAATTATCACCCAAAAACTAAATAGCCGACAAGGCTTAACAAAATTCTATTAATTTGTAAGGTTATTATAACTTGGGAGATTATTAAAGATTTATTATAAAGAAATGGGGGGATTATGTGAGATTTGGAAAATATTGTAAAATCATTTGGTTGTGAGCCAAATTGAGTAATACTGTTGTATAAAAAGGGCTGTATGGGTGAGAGTTAAGTTAAGTGTTTTTGACTCATAATTTTCAAGTGAAACAAGTGCTAGGTGATATAGAGAGGAGTTCTAGGAGATTTTTTCGAGCCATTTTCGTACATCGGAGAATTGTTATGCTGCCAAAGTGCTAGAAGAAATGGTCTTGGTGCATTTTTGTAATTGATTTGGAGATTAATCAGATCGGTCACACTCCATTGGAGTGGATTCGGAGACGTAGTCACATTTGCGACAAACTCCATAATCAAACTCTGTTTACACTTTCTATCTTCTTCTCTCTCAATTCTGTTTCTCACCTTAAGTTTTGATGCATAATTTCGTTAATATATGCATGAATTAAAATTCCGCAAAGCATTTTTTAATTAAGCATTCGAATGCAATTTAGTCTAGATCCTATACAGATCAAATTGGTATCAGAGCTCAGTTGATTATTATTGTAGTTATTTATTTTTTTGAATGCTAACGAGATCCAAGATTCAGAAGGGTGAAGGCAAGCTTGAAGACTTTAATCCTGAGATTGGGAAGCAAAGAACTTTTCTAAAGATGTCCTTGTCTGGAATGGAGGTTCCTGAAGAAATTAGTGAGCGGGAATTTCGAAGAGCATTCCTCGAGATGAAGGCTAAGGTGGACATTATTTTTCAAGAGAGACAAGAGTGGAAGGAACATGAAGGAGGTAAATCGAAGCAAGAAGATCACAAAGACAAGAAAGGGAAACAACATGGAGATGGTGGCAAGCAACCAAATCACCCCTTTTCTCCTTCTACTCCCTCTTATCCTTCTTCTCCATCTTCTCCTCATTCTACTTCTTTTAATCCTTTCAAGAGTGGGCATAAGCCTAAAATTAAGTTGGATGTAAAATTTGACTTGCCTAAGTATTGTGGTGAACTAAATGAAGAAAAATTGGATGATTGGATTCAGCAAGTAGAAGTCTACTGTAGAGTCCAGAACCTATTAGATGATGTTGAGAGGATCCAATTAGCTACTCTTCAGCTAGGAGGTACAACTTTAACCTGGTGGGAGAGTGAGACTAAGGCAGAAGTTTCACAACATGGTAGAGTTAGTTTAACTTGGGTTGAGTTTATTAATGCTCTTAAAAAGCAATTTTATCCCTCAGGACATATGCAATAGTTAATGATGGACTGGCAAATGTTTAGGCAAGGGAAAGGTCAATCTGTTCAAGAGTACACCCATGAATTCAGGAAAAGGGCTATTGCTTTGAATGTTCCTTTGTACACCCAAGACACTTTGTTGAAGTACATAGGAGGTCTGCATTCCTACCTTAGGCATTCTATTTTGGTATTGAACCCTTGTAATTTGGATGAAGTGTCTGTTCAAGATACACACTTAGAGTTAAGGGGTAAAGGAACTTTTATTGATAAGTTTGATAATGATGCAAAGAAATCTTCTAAGGTTGTAGAGACAGGGAAAGGAAAGAAGACAACTACAGTTAAGAAGGATGAGAAAATTTCTTGCACTCATTGTGACAGGAAGGGTCATGATGAAGAACATTGTTGGAAGTTGCATCCTGAATTAAAGCCTAAGTGGGCTCAGAGACAGAATCAGAAACATAAAGGTAAGGAGAAAGCCACAAATGTTGTTATAGATCTTGGTTCAGATTCAGATTTGATGAGACTAAGATAACAGCTATGGGTCTAAAAGGTAAAGCTCCTTATTTTGGTGTTTTTGTTGCTAGTTATGCTTCTACTTCTACAGTTAATGATTTCTTTGAAGATAAGAAAAGGAATGAGTTGTTTCATTTAAGGGTTGTTGCTAAGAACAGTAAAATTGATGCACTCATAGATAGTTGTTCTCAAGTGAATTTAATTTCTAAAACTGTTGTAAGAAACTTGGGATTGAAAACTACAAAGCATAAGAAACCTTATCCACTACGCTGGATTTGTGAAAATGATAAGTTGCAAGTAACAAGACAATGCACCTTAAGATTCACAATCACTAGTAAGTTTGTGGATGAAGTACAGTTTGATATGGTTCCACTGGATATCTGTGGGATAGTGCTTGGTAGCCCTTATCTTTATGACAGGAAAGCTATTTTCTATAGGGAAAAGAATCATTATCATTTGTTTAAAGATGGGATTCAGTATATTGTACATTCTCACAAGATTAAGACTGAACGTTCTTTTGCAAACACAAGGCAGTTAAAGAGGGTAATTAATGCAAGTAAAGAATTAACTCTTATGTCTATCAGTACAAGTGGTTCTAAACTTGAACTTGGAGTAGCTAACTAGGATCAAATGTTGCAGGATGCACCCATAGTACAACATGAGGGAATGATGATTGAAAGCATTGATGATTCCTTGGGTAAAAATGTTCCTGTTCTAAAGGATTGATATGTTGTTGACTTATTCTCTTTCATTTCTGCATTATTGTTCAGCTTGATGCTAGTCAATTTTTGTTGGTTAGTGGCTACAACATTTGATGTAGATGCTTATGGAAGTAATAAAGTTATGTTTATGTTCAACAATATTTTTGTAGTCTTGATTATGCTTGTGAGCTAGGTATTCAGATGTACATAGGATATAGGACAAGTGGGGAGGCCAAGTCCTCACTTAATGTCAGAGTAAATGTCACTTTTGGAGGTCCAAAAGGTCTTCAGTGGGGAGGCTTGATCCGGTGGATATTTTTAGTGGAAATTGAAGTGTCTCCATTCTCTCCAAAATATGCACCATAAGAAAGAGCTCAGTGTTCTAATTCCAACGCAATTCGAACGGAGTGAAAAGGAGTCTTTTTGCACAAGTTATGGCCAATCAAACCTTTAGTCAAACTGGCTTCAGGGGTGTCTAGAAGGTGAAAAAAATGATCATCTAAAAAATCAATAGAACCAGCATCATCACGAAGTGCTCGTCGAGACGATTCCGATGAAGTTCGTTTCATCAAAAACGGAGCTCGTACGTGGGAGATACGGCTGGTCAAAGTTTCTATTGACTTGAAGGTACAGTGATGACGTCAGCATCCGTACTTGACGTCAGCATCTATGCAAATCAAAAGTGGACCAATCCACGGTTGACACATGTCATCCATACGATGAAATCAACATCCACGTGGCAGCATAGTCATCGGTCCAGTCAGCAGTCCGTACCACAGTTGGCCACATAGTCAGCATGATGACGTGTCGTACTCAATGAATGAGCATCTGCCACGTGGCACCCTCCTAGTGTGACACGTGGCTTGGTTTCTTCCCTCCACTTTGGTTGGCGAATTTGTTTATTTTAACAAAACTTTGAAAGGGATTTGAACTCCTAACCACTCACATGTGAGATCTCTGTGCGACTGGTGTACCAAACAGTCCGCATTTAACTTAATATGGAGGCGGTTTTGTTTTGATTAGTAAGCAGTTGCTATCCTTTGGAAAAAGTTGGCCGACGGGTTTTGAACCCTGAACCAGCCGGCAACCAAAACTCCAAACCACCACTGAGCCATTTGACGGTTTTGAAATGTATTTGGCATCGGTTGGTTTTGTTGAGTGGATCTCAACCAAATGATTTAATATAACAACTTCCCCTAATTTTATAAAAACAAAATAACAATTATCACCCAAAACCAAATAGCCGACAAGGCTTAACAAAATTCTATTAATTTGTAAGGTTATTATAACTTGGGAGATTATTAAAGATTTATTATAAAGAAATGGGGGGATTATGTGAGATTTGGAAAGTATTGTAAAATCATTTGGTTGTGAGCCAAATTGAGTAATATTGTTGTATAAAAAGGGTTGTATGGGTGAGAGTTAAGTTAAGTGTTTTTGACTCATAATTTTCAAGTGAAACAGGTGCTAGGTGATATAGAGAGGAGTTCTAGGAGATTTTTTGGAGCCATTTTCGTACATTGGAGAATTGTTATGCTGCCAAAGTGATAGAAGAAATGGTCTTGGTGCCATTTCGTAATTGATTTGGAGATTAATCAGATCAGTCACACTCCATTGGAGCGGACCCGGAGACGTAGTCACGTTTGTGACGAAATCCGTAATCAAACTCTGTTTGCACTTTCTATCTTCTTCTCTCTCAATTTTGTTTCTCACCTTAAGTTTTGATGCATAATTTCATTAATATAAGCATGAATTAAAATTCCGCAAAGCTGTTTTTAATTAAGCATTCAAACACAATTTAGTCTAGATCCTATACAGATCATCTACCGATGCCTAAAATAGATGCCAAGTGGAATGAAGGTAGTAGGCTGATGAGAAATTTTTCCTAAAGATTTGGTTTTCTAAGGTGAGGAAGTGTAAAGGGGGAATTTGCATAAGGGGTTAAAATTCACTCCTATACATTTTCCCACCACTTTAGCAAGCATGAATACTGGTGAGTGCTTCGGTAAAGTAGATCAGAAAATGATTAGGGATAGAAATTTATACTTGAACTATCGAGGAGGCAGACCATAATCTAGCAAGCTCAAAAATGCAAGTAAGCAAAGGATTTCATTTCCCTACAAAACTATGAAGTTGAAGAATGAAAGCATCTTATAGGCCCACAAACCTAGAAGGAGGCAACCCCCAAAATTTATCACATGAAGGAATCCCTGAGAGAAAAGCACCTCATAGGCCCACATATTTGCAAGGAAGGTACCCTCCAAGATCTCTCACATGAAGGAAACCTAGAAAAGAACCTTAGAGACCCACAAACCTACAAGGAGGCATCTCCCAAGCTCTCTCACATGGAGGAAACCTAGAAAAGCATCCTAGAGGCTTGCATACCTACAGGAAGGGTGTCCCCTAAGATATCTCACATGGAGGATACCTGAGAAAGCACCCTACAAACCTACAAATCTAAAGGGGAGCAACCCCTAAGATCTCTTGAATGGAGGAAGCTCAAAGGAAGTACCCTATATGCCTAAAACACTATAGGTAGGGATCCCCCAAGATCTCTAACATGGAGGAAACCTAAGAAAAGGGGACTCCATAGAGTTAGAATGTGGCTTGATAGGTGCACCTATAAAGCAACATGTCTACCTACAAATGAACATGTCAAAAAGCAGCCACATAGGAAAGTAAGCAGACAGTCACACAAACCATCAAGAAGTTGGAAAAATTTCAAAAGGATCCCTTGGGCACCCAATGTAAAGAAGGGATCCATTCAAGGGACACATTGTTGAAAAGTATGGAAGAGATGTTACTTTCTCAAATTGATTCATCATTAAGGAATTGAAAAGGAAGAAAATACCCCCATGCAAGGGGAATTTCAAAGATACTTCCACCTTGAAGGGAAGGTCTACATTTATTTCTTTGTGAGCCCATGTTGAAGGAAACACATTCTATTAGGGTTTCCAGTTGAGAATGTGATTCTTTAAAAAGGCGTTTGTGAAAATTCCCAAGAAAAGATTCATTGGCAACAAATGAGTTTTCTAAAAATCAAAATGTTATAGAAATGGTGTTATCTCACATAAAAGGGACAACTCAAGCAAAGAAGAGAGAAAGATAAAATAAATAGTATGAACAAAGGGCACAGGGGTGATGTGCTATTTTGGGGTCAAAATTGCTCATAAATATATAAGTATAATAATAGTATATAAAATGAACTTTCATCAAAACCCTACTATATCAAACCATGTGAAGAATGCATGAGAAGGAAAAGGAAAAAATAAAAAATTGGGTCAACATGGAAGGGAAGCCTAAATGCCCCCAACACTTTGCATCATCCTCAATTTTGTAAAAAATCAATCACAAACATGAAAGAATGATGATACACATAGAAGAAGGTTTACGACACAAAAACCACACCTATATCCAAGCATCAACAAGGATGACAAGGGTCATCTAGGCACACACACAACATGATCATAGGGAAAAAAATTACAACAAATATCTAATCTAAACATAAAGAAGGGGCCTCCCCTAACATTGATCTACCAAGAGGTCATTTGCTTCCCACTCTAGATCATTGTAGGGGAAGGAGGATGAGCTTGCAGTGGTGGGATGTTAAGAGGAGGATATTTCAACCCTCCCACAATAAAGGCTAAGAGAGAGGGCCCTGTAAGGTCCTCCCCACCCAGCTCTTGTGGAGCTAAAGTTAGAGATTTTGTGAAGATCGCTGACAATGCCAGAACTTCATCTAGAGAGTTAAACATCCACTTTATAGGAGTTCCATGTTTCACCTAAACAAATGAAGAAGTTTGTGCCCAAGATTGACCACTAGGCTAACCGAACAATTTAGGAGCAATGAAAAAATCAAGGGAAGCCAAGAATAGTTCCATCACTAGGATAGAAGAAGTCAATATGGGACCACCTTTCAAAGAAAGTGGCCTCCTATTGAATCCTCCATTTTTGGAAGGACTACCCTCCACCCTCTTCTCTGTTAGGGGATGTGAACTCCCCATAGATGAGGCAAGAGGTGCAAAGGAAGAGGAGGAAGAGAAAATCGTAGTAGACACTGCCAAAGTGTTTGTGATAACTATGGGCTTCAGGAAAGGTGGGATATCTAGAAGGGACATCAACAAGGGTGAATCCACCAAAGGAGTGATGAACACCTACACCTTTTTGGGGTTAGGCACATTCATAGTCACAATAGAATTTGGAAGCAAGATTGAACTAGTTTGAATGGAGATAGAGGGGAGGAGAGAGGAGGATGTAATAGGAGGTATTGATACAGGGGTAGTCATCTCCTCTTCCTTCCTCTACAAGGTGACCTACTTAGCTGCAAGATCCTTTCACTAGCACTTGCACTAGTATGCAACGCAGTTTCTATGAATTTTCAAACTAGATGTCAGAGGTTGAAAAGGGAAATAAGGCTCCTACTCAGCCATGGAAGTGTCCACCATAGCCATTTTTAGTAGAGGAATAGAGTGTTGAATGGGAGTGAGAGGAGTGGGTTGAGAAGTAGTAGGGGGAGTCGACTCTAATCCTAGACAATGAGCCTCTTATCATTTACCACATTGGGAGTAGAAGCAGTACGAGGCCATGGAGGTCGAGACAAATAGGACTCCTCATGGGGACCTTTTCCTCTACCATACAAGTAATACCGAGGTGAAGGAAATTTAGTAGGAAGGCTCGATATCTTGATCCTAGGTTTACACCAAGATGCTATCATTGGAATCAATAAATAAAAACTAGGCATATTCATTGAAAACTCTTCTCAAAAAAGTTGAGGAGGAGAGCCATCTCGAGAATGGGGGAGCTTCTCTTCCCTTTTTGAGAAGAGGAGGCAGCCATCTACTATGCTAAAGGAAGATCCAATTTTGGTTGTCCCTTGTCCCCAATATTATACTTCATGTAGTTCTTGTAAAGTAGGTCTATTCTTGGAGGAAGCAGACCAACTGAGGTGGGACACAAATGGTCTAATGAATATCCCCCCATGAGATACAAGAGGATGGTATCTAGTGTCATGCACTACATGCATGACACCTTCATGGGAGAACTTCAAACATTTATGAATAACGGAGGTGATTCCATTCATAGAAGTTAGCCAAGGTATGCCCAACTTCATCCTGAATAGATCTAACTCTTGGATGACATTAAAAATTATGTCAACAACTCAACGTCCAACTAGGATAGATAAAGTTATTAATCCATATGGTTTTAGATAAAGACCATCATGTGTACATATGGTAGATTTTGTTTCTTCATACTCTTTTCTATATAGTGAATTAAGTCATGTCTCTTCCGTAATAACATTCACTCAACTCATGGGGTCTACTAAAGCTCCTATCGCAATGTTACCATTGAGGTAAGTGGGAATATAGAGGGGAGAGGAATTGTTCTTTAGGGACAGGTCTTGCAATTTGAATGTAACATCTGACAAACCGGTCATAGGCTACTTAGTAGGAGTAATCATGACCATGTTAACATAGGCCTCAAGCTGAGTGATAGAATCAAAAAGATCAATAATCATGTTAGATGAATGTGATGGAAACGGTCCTAGGTATATCCGCAACTCAATATTCACTTTTTCCATTGATTTATTCATATTTTGTTTGCTTCCATCAAGTAAAATAGTACTTTCCTTGATGCGGTCTTGTATCTCATGGCGTAGGTACATACAATATTCAATAATATGTCCATTAACCCGATGGTACTAACAATAGATATTTGCAACATACCAGCTAGGGTAAGGTTCCTTAAGGGGTTTAGGGTTCTCCAAGGTTATGATCTTATCCTTCAACAAATCTTGTAGGATGGAAGAATAAGATTCTACTAACTTTGTGAAATTTTTGTTGCATTTGAGGATGTTTTCATCCACAACTGTTACTACATTTGAAACAACCTTACCATTCCCAAAGATTGATATGATGGACTTTCCTTTAACACGAGAGTGTGAGGGGGATCCCTGAACTAGACTACCATCTATTGATACTCCCATAGGGGTACACAAAAATGTGCAAAAGAAGAATATTTTATAATGGAAAGCTTTTCCTACCAAGGTATTTGCAAGTTCCCTATGAATACCTTTTGCACATCAAAATTTGTGGAAAGAGCACTTGATATTGTGCTATGAAATCAGTAATCTTTTCATTATCTCCCTTTTTGCACTAGAGGAGATCCAAAAAGGTCATCTACAACCCGATGTTAGCTTGGAACTATCATAGGAATTGGTTTACAAGTTGATCAAATGAGAAAATGGAATTATTAGACAAGGAACAATACCATTCGAGTGTTGTATCCTTGAGAGATTGAGGGAATAATTTTTCTATCAATGTGTTGTGATGGAATAAATTTTTGCACAGGGCACTAAAGGCAGACACATGTGTTTGTGGGTCCCCTTTGCTGCCATATTTTTTGAATTTAGCAATCTCCATTATTTGAGGGAAGGAAGTGTTCAAATTGTGATCGACAATGTACTATGCTAGAAGAAAGGTTGGAAGATAGGCTAGGCAGAAGCTTGAGAGAGACTCACAAACTAGTTATACATTTTACCCATATTCTATAGAAGAGTGTTCAAAATAGGGTCATTAAAAGACATAGGAACCTCCTCTAGAACCACAATTGGAGCCACCACCAAACCCACCAGTGTGACCACTGCCAAAACCACTATTGGAGCCACCTTTGCCAGTAGGCCCTCCACTGCAGCCACCACCATTGCCTCCTCCACAGCTACCTCCACTAGTGTTGCTTCCACCACTGAAGCCACCACCATTACCAAAGTCTCCACCACTCATCCCACCAAAACCTCCATTAATAGAGGCAACCAAAGGGATGAAGTTGAAACCCAAGGGGATTTTGTTCACTTTGATAGTTGTAGATCTCTCAAAGGTAGAGGGAATGCTAATCGAGGGTATGACATCACCCATGTACATAGAGGTGGGAGGCATCAACATTCCTAGTTGTCTCTAATGATCTTCAAAAGTTCCCCCTTTAAGAATGTAAGGATTGTTTGGAGGATGCTTCAATAAAACATGAGAGACTAACCAAGATTCTATGCATGTTCAATCTTTTCCAACCATATATTTTATTAATAGTAGAAATATACTTTGAAGGAATGTGAATGACCTCATACTCGTCCACAAATGATGATGTAGGGGATGCAAGAGGAGTGGGGACATGGTCTATCTCATCAAAGATCCCTATCTCACCCCTTGACAACTACTCCTATGTGGCAAGACCAATGACAGACACAAAAAAAGGGCTTGTAGATAAACCATTAGTGACCTTTGTCCTCTCCATTGGAATGTGTCATATACTCTGCTAATAATATACCCAGAGGTTGTGGATTGGGTTGTGATGCTTATAAACCTTCACAACACTTAGTGACACAATGATCACAAGGTACAAGGAGAAAGCCTCAACACCAATGAATGAGTATATGTTGATTCACATCACATTCACCAAAAATGTAAAAGAGGGGGACCAACCACATTCAAGTCCCTAGGTCATAGAGAGCTAAGAATGGAAGGATTCCCTAACTTACATCACTCTAAAGAGGTTTCTTGAAATGAGGGATGAAAGTTTGTAAACCCAAAATCTAGAATGGGGCTAGGCGATCTAGTTTTCAGGTTCAACATTATACCTTAGGTAACTCTATACCCAAGGACAAAAGCATGGTTTTGGGATGAAAATGTGGCACACTAGCGTCTCTCACATGCACTAGCTTCCAGATGAACAGAGGATCAAAAATACAATAAGAACCACCAGAAAACATGTTGATGGCCTAACTAGTGATTTCTAAGGGAAAAAAACAAAACTATGAAGAGAAATACAAATGAATGTAATAAAGTAGATATATTAAAGCTAAGGTGATAAAGATAATCTCACAAAAGAGCTTGTTCACCAGCTAGCTCCAAATACATGTCCACCTGTAACTATGGGTTAATTTTAAGTTTATATTATCAAATGAATTGAAAGCATAAACCCAAAAAAATAATGAAATGCAAAGGAAATATAAATGAAAACATAGCAAATAGAACAATCTCACCTAGTGTCTTCAATCTCCATTGCTGACCTCCATTACACCTTCTAACTTGTTGATTGTGTTGCCCTCAGATCGAGTGTGTGAGCAATCTTTGACTATGCCAATGTCCTAAAAAAGCTTTGAAGGATTTGAATCTTAAATGCTTATGCCTATGACAACGATAAATGACTAAAATCATAAATGGTAAATGACTATAATGCCTCTCATAGCTCCAAAGGTCCTAAGAGTCCATTCCTTATGAACAAGCTTGACATTTTATAGAAAACCCAATTCTGAATGGATGAACCAGATTGAATTTTGACAAAAACCTAAAATGAGAGGCCAAGATTAAATCTGACCATCCCTAATTAGGGTTAGGGCCAAATCCTTAAATGAATGGTCAAGATGCTATCTGAGAAAATCAGATCAATGGTGGAGAAAATATTAGATAATTAATTTTTAAAATAAAGATTTTTAAAATTAAAAAAATAAAGTAGCCCATTTTGTGAGATTTAAAAAAATCACAAAGATAGAAGGTGGAATGTCCACTTATAAATTACATAATGGTTTAATTCATAAGTGGGGATCAATAAATAATTGTTTTAATTATTTACTTTGGTGGAATGGCAAGTGAGAATAATAAATAAGTTAGTGGGAATAATATAAATTATTTAATTCATGGTGGAATGTTCACTTATGAATTAAATAATGGTTTAATTCCTAGATGCGATAAATAAATAAGTTAGTGGGAATAATATAAATTATTTAATTCATGGTGGAATGTTCACTTACGAATTAAATAATGGTTTAATTCATAAATGGGATAAATAAATAAGTTTATCCAAAATATGGATTTTGTGAGACCATAAATAAATTTTTTCAGATTATTTACCAAAATGGACCATTAGTTAAGAATGTGATGAGATTTTAAATAATTTTATTTATTTAAAATGAGAGGAATATTAATTGAGACAATTAAATAATTAAACATTAATTATTCAATTTAGAATATATGGTTAAGAATTAAATAAATTAGTGAATTTATTTAATTGTGAGTATTAGTGACATTAAATAAATAAATGAAATTCATTTATTTAGTAATGAGGAAAAATTAACGAATTAAGGTAATTAAACAAATTACAAAAAAAATTAATTAAGGGAAGACTTTAGACAATTAAAGACATATTGAATAAATAAATAAAATTTATTTATTTAATAATCCTGAAGAATAAAAGGACACGAATTAATTAAACAATAATGAATTATTTAATTAATAGTCGAATGTGGACCAAGGACATAATTAAATGTCATAATTATGCTAGGATTAAAGTGGTACCAATAGGACTTGTAGGCCTAGGTCATTTTCAAGTGTCTACATTTTGCCCCTCTTTGTCATAATGTCACTTGTCACGTTGTGACAAAGAAAATAAGTCAAAGCCATGCCCCAATGAAGGTATAGAGTATCAATGCCCCCTCGGAAAATTTTTCAAATTTTGGGTTGACGGAAAAAAAAATTGGAAAAGGGTCCCAATAAGTCAATTTGATGACTAGAAAAATGATGGCACAGTCAGTTTTGGATTCTGACATGTTTAAAGCAGCCAACTAGATAGTCAAAGTTAGTCAAATGAGCATCCAGTAATACCTTGGTTGAAAAATGCCATTTTGACTTTATAAATAGGTTGACAAAGGGGTAAAAGTCAATTCAATTTCACTATTTACCTTGTGGATTTTGAGAGCTCAGAGTGAAAAGCATAGCAGCGAGAATGGTAATTCCAGTGACAGAGCATCGCGGTGAGCTTGTGCCAACTTTTAGGGGGCTAGAGGGCTCAGAGCCAGTGGTACATACCCCTTCCTTTCTTTGTAATTTTTTTGTTTTGTGTGCCAAAATTAGGTTTGTAGGGAAAATAATGAATGTGTCGTGATGCATACACATTCATGTAACCCACATTCACCTTCGCATTCGACACATTTGATGCGTTGCGACACAACTGCAATGGTCAATTAGAAATGATATCATCATGAGATGGATGAGAGAAGATGAATAGGCCAACAAGAGAAGATGACCAGGCTGACGAGAGAAGATGACCAGACCAAAGGAGATGCATGTTAGTTCCTAGACTGAATCCTTAAAAACTTTACTATAGGACTTTAATATTTATTGCTCTTAATCATCATTGGGCAGATTGTTGTGATGACTAACAAACACCATGATATGACATAGATCAAGGTTTGTAAGGTCATATCATCACCTAAGATAAGCAATCATAGACAAAGATGATCATGACTCATACCAAGAGCACAATTGCCACAGTATTTTTGTCATGCACAACCACAAGCAAAAAAAAACAAGCAGGACAAATCATGAAACGTCATTGCTTCTCTAAATTTTGTTGCCAAGGAATCCTTGAGAAACTAGCAACATGATTGTCAAAATACAAAATAAGGCCATCATCGTGATACATTGTTGTTTTTCTAAATCCCCAAATCAGGATCTCACTGAGAAACTAGTAATCATGCATGTCAAAAGTCAAGACAAATGTCATGATACATTGCTACTTCTCTAAATCTTGTTGTTAGGATCTCGTTGAAAGACTAGTAACATGATAAAAAAACTAAAAGACAAGATAAGCTAATTATGATATGTCACTGCTTTTCTAAACCCCATTGGCAGGATCTCGCTGAAAAGCTAGTACCATGATGAAAGCCAAAAGACAAGTGCCAAGTGTTTGCCAAGTGTATCTGGACTCCGAGTGTTTAAGATGTTAGGTTTGATGATGTCGAGATTCCCAAGTGTCATGTTTGGTTGATGCCAAGATAACGAAATGTCAAAGATTGTCAAATTCAGGAAGGACACATCCTAAATAATGTTGATGTCGATTGGATTTTGATCCTTAAAGGTCAAAGGTACCCCTCAAAATGCTAGATGACAAATGATGATGTCTAGGAAGGACTCATCCTAAGGAATAAGTGACAGAGATTATTCTTCAGAAGGACATATCTAAAGACAATGATGATGCCGAGGAAGGACACATCCTAAGGCATAAATGACAGAGTTTGTTCTTTAGAAGGACACATATGAAGACAGTGACGATGCCTAGGAAGGACACATCCTAAAGCATGAATGACAGAGGTTATCTTTTAGAAAGACACATTTGAAAGTGACCCAAGAGTTGACAGTTTGACCAATTATGATAATGTGACTTGTTTTGACCAAGTCTTGACTGAAGTTTGGTCAAGTTTGACTTGTGTTGACTATATGTCAATTTTGTCTTGATAATATGATTGACACGTTTGAATAATAGATTGCCATACCTTGTTTTAATATTTTTCCCGTTTGGCAAATGATTTTTCTTGACTTGAAGATTTATGACGTGTGTACCAATATAGTGTTATGAACCCTAATGGACTGACCTAGTGCCCCCTTAGGGGCTCATCAACAGATGCCCTTGTCTAAGTCATGCACTCAGAGACCTCATAGTTTGACACGACAAATGACTTTGTCTTGATGACCAAATATTGCATCATTATTTTATTTTGATAAACCTACAAGGACTGACTGAATGTCTCAGGGACTCAATAAAGTGAGTCTTGCCTATGTAGCAAATGCGTAGAGACCATGTAGTTCGACAATGACATGGACTAACTGAAATGACTGACTTTGACTCCATTTTTATGATTTTAACATTGATTTGGATATTTTTGTGTTTTTGACATGTTTCGATTTCTTTGGATTTCTTTAGGAAATTTTGTGATGTTTTTGGTTTTTTTTTTAAGGACATTTTTCAATGTTTTTGTCTTTTTTCAGGACATTTTTCCAATTTTCCAAAACCATGTATGTCATCCACTACAATTATATGATAAACGTTTTTCCTCCACTCAGGTCCAAGACATAGCCAATTTTAAGGGATATGAAAGGGATGTGCCTAGAGTACCAAATAGACAGTATAGAAGACTTAATGTCAACCGTTATCAACCATGAAGGGAAGGGTAATAATGTGGTGGCAATTTGTGTGATAATGGTGGGAGATACCTTTCATCTTAGGCCAAGGCAGATGAAGTGATAGTAGATGGCAGAGCAATGATTGATTACACATGGCACCTATTTGGCAGGTTTTTACCATCGTACTTATCCAAAGTGCTATTTGCCAGGTTTTCACTGTTGGACAAATCATTTTTCTTTACTATTTTCGTCATTTTTTAATGTTTTTTTTTGTTGTTTTTTTTTACATTTTTAGCTCGATCTCCCAATGCTATGCATAATTTTTTTAGAGATGTAGACTATTAATAGGCTCAGTCAGTTGTTCCCCATCTGTAGTAGCCAATTGATATGCTTGAGAACCAAAAGAAGATATGATAATGTAAGGACCCAACCAATTTGGTTCAAACTTTCTCAGTTTTTCTTTGTCAGCCTAGTTTTTAGGGTTCTACATGAGGACTAAGTCACCAATGTCAAATTTCCTGATCATAACCTTCTTGTTGTAGCTGCGATAGAGACGGTTCTAATACGCCTATAGATGGTTCAAGGAATTTTTCATTATTTCTTCTAACATTTCCAGATCGTGCAGGCATGACTGTCTATATTCTTCATCATTCATTAGACCCTTCAGGGAGACTCGTAAAGAAGGAATTTAAACCTCAATGGGAAAGATAGTCTTAGCCCCAAAGACTAGGGAAAAATGGAATAGCTCCTATAGGCATATGAATACTAGTGCAGTAAGCCCACAGAGCAGGGTTAAGTTGGATATGCCAGTCACAACCATCATCATTGATAGTCTTTTTGAGGATTTTGAAAATGGTTTTATTTGACGCCTCAGCTTGACCATTTCCTTGTGGATAATATTGATATGAAAAATGATGTTGGATATGAAATCACTCACATAACTCTCAAACATGTTGGTTTTTAAATGGACGTCTATTGTCAGTGATGATGGATTGTGGAAGGCCATACTGGCAAATGATATAGTTAAGGATGAACTTGGATATTTGCTTGTTGGTTATGTATGTCAAAGGGATGGCTTTGATCCACTTCATAAAATACTCAGTGGTGGTGATGATGAATTTATGGTCATTGGATGAGGTCAAATGAGTCTTACCCACGAGGTCGAGTCCCCATTAAGTGAAAGGTCAGGGAGAAGTGATCAGCCAAAGTTCCTGTGCTAGATCATGGATCAAATCACTGTGAATTTGACATTTGCGACAAGTCCTGACATAATCTATTGCATTCTTTTCAAAAGTCAGCCAATAGTACCCAAGTCTCGTTACTTTCTTGGCTAGAGTAGGACCACTTGAATGAGACCCACATATACTGTCATGTACTTTGAATAAGGTTGTACATGCTTTGTTGGTGTCGAGACATCTAAGGAGGGTGTCATCAAAGCTACGATGGTAAAGGGTGTCACTGACAATGGCATACCTTGTAGTTTTTCAGATAAAAGACTTCCTTTGGTTATTGGATAGGTTCAATGGAAGGGTTTGAGACTTAAGGTAGTCGTAAATATCTTGGTACTAGGGAGAGTCACGACCAATAAGTTTGCAGACCATCTTAGACTCTGGAATGTTATAGGCAGGGACTAGCAATTTTTCTATTAGGAATTTCAGCTGAGGCATGTTGCTTGGTATGTCAAGTAGGGATCCTATTGTAGCCATTGCATCTGCTGCCTTGTTCTGTGCTCTCAGAATTTGTTCTAAAGTTAGCATATGAAAGTATGTTCAGAAACTGTCCACCATCCATTTGTAGGGCATCAACTTCTCATCTTTTGTGTCATAGTCATCATTAACCTAGTTGATGATGAGTTGATAATCCTCGTAGACATGTAGTGCTCTGATTTTCCATTTTATTGCCATTTTTAGTCATGTAACTAGTGCCTCATATTCTACCACATTGTTGGTGCATGGGAAGGCAATGTAGAAAGACTTAGGAATGGAATCTCCTTGAGGGGTGATGATTAGGATTCCTGCCATCGAGCCATGTTTTGTGTGTGATCCGTCAAAATAGAGTCGCCAAGGTGCTTTTGGTTCTATATGGAATATCTACTCATTTGGAAAATCAACCACTAACGGGTGATCACTTTATAAGGGTGCATCTGCCAGCTGGTCTGCTATGACTTGTCCTTTTATTACCTTTCTTTCTACATATTGAATGTCATATTCGCTTAGAATCATGACCCATTTTGCTAGATGTCCTGTTAATGCTGCCCAACTTAACATATATTTGAGAGGGTCAATCTTTGCTACCAGTTGTGTTTGATGACTTAACATATAATGTCCTAGCTTCTGTGCTGCAAAGACCATAGCTAGAAAAGCTCATTCAATTGGTGTGTAGTTCAATTCATATCCAACCAATGTCTGACTGATATAATATATAGCTCTTTCTTTGTCCTTGTGGTCGTTATGTGCTAACAATGACCCCAGTGCTGAAGTTGTGGCAGAAATGTATAAGATCAATGGTTTCCCATGAATAGGAGGCATGAGGACTGGTGTTGACAATAAGTAATCTTTTATGTGTTGAAATGCTTCTTGACATTTATCTATCCACACAAAGGGGATACCCTTGCGTATGAGATATTGGAATGGTTGACTTTTATCAGCCAATTGGGCTATGAAGCATCGAATGGATTGTACTCTGCCCTGTAGAGTTTTGAGCTCACTAATTCCTTTAGGTAGAGGTATGTCTATGTTGGCTTTGACTTTTGCTAGATCGACCTCAATGCCTCATCAAGACACTATGTATCCCAACAGTTTTCCAGATGTAACACTGAAGACACATTTCTTAGGATTCAATCTGACCTTATATTCTTCTAGCCTCTTGAAGATTGTATCTAACACCTTCAGATGATCTTTACTTGTCAGTGATTTGGCTAAAAGGTCATCCACATAATCTTCCATTATTTTATGCATCGTGTTATGAAAAATTTTGTTAATTCTCTTTGATATGTGGCACCTTTATTTTTGAGACCAAATGGCATGACATTCCAACAGTATGTTCCCCAAGGGAAAGTGAATGTTGTTTTATGCTAGTCTTCATGGGAAATATTGATCTGATTATAGCCGGAGAAACCATCCATAAGGGACAACATCTCATATCCTACTATGAGGTCAACTATGATATCAATATTTAGTAAAGGAAAGTCATATTTTTGGCATGCTTTATTTAGGTCTAAAATCTGTACAAACGCGGATCAGTCCATTTGGCTTTGTTACTAGCACCAGGTTGGATATCCATTCTACATAATCAATAGACCATATGAATCCTGCATCTAGAAATTTCTTCAACTCGGCCTTGACTAATAGAGCGACCTGAGGATGCATTTTGCGTAGCTTCTATTTGACTGGTTTAGCATTAGGAAACAATGGTAAATGGTGTAAAACCAGTTTTGGATCTAGTCCTGGCATATCGACATAGGACCATGCAAAGTTGATTTTATGTTTTGAAAAGAACTTATGAAATTCTGATCTCTCTTCTTCAGTCAGTGAAGCAACAAAAAGGACCATTTTAGGATCTTATGCAATGGCTATATTGTCTTCTATAGTGTCTTTGATAAGCATAGCTGATTTCTCTTGCTGCACAGGAAGAAAGTTCAGTCCTCCATCTTTGGGTGCCTTAGAGAGGTTTTCACCCGTAGATACGTCCTTTTTTAAAACCATTTTTTCATCAAAAGGTTCCTTTTAGTTTTCACCTAGAGACGTTTCATTTTTTATTTTATTTTTACTCTTACTTTTGTGACTGGAGGATGGAGCAGTCTCACCAAAGTATGTCGTACAATCTAAATCGATGGAAAATCCTTACTTATGATCACCACTAGGTATGCCCTCATGTAATCCCATAAATTCTGCAATTGCCTCATCATTCTAAAATGTATCCAAGACTGGCGAACTTTGTTGGTCCCAATCGACTAACTGAGGATAAACTAGGGAAATGTCATCATTATTGTTAGTAAATTGAGGGAAGGATACAGAAAGCATGTAGACAAATTCAGTAGTGTTATAAATGAGATTATCATCGTCGAAATCAACATTGGACTCTATCCAATATTCCCCTTCACTAGTCTCATATTCGTTGGCAAAATAGGGGTTGAAGGACTTAGAGTCCTGGTTGTCAGTGTCTTCTGGTATTTTAAATGGATTGAACTGGAGGGATTCAAATGGTGGGTCTTGTATGTCATGGGGAGTGGTAATGGGACTTTGACTATTTGGTGCATATTCAATTTTAAATGTTTTCCAAAATCTTTGTTTAGAGGTCAATTCCCCTGCTTCGACAAACAAATCATCAAGGCAACAGTCACTTAAGGATCGTTCTGAGTCAACTTCCCACTCTTGGGAGTCAGTTTCGGTGAGGCTTTCCTTGGTGGTATCGACACTTTCTGATGCATGTACTCACTCACTTGAAAGTCCAATGGTACATTGATCATCATTATCAGGCGATCTGAACCCTAATCCAAGATACTTGGGAATTTGGAAAGGTTTTATGGGTTCTCTTCGTCCAACTTTATTTTTGCCTAGGCCACTAGTACCATCATAGCCTTTATCCTTCATTATGTCATAACCCTTGCCATATTTTTGAACTAGTAATGAGGGTAGTATGATAGTATCCTCATAGATCCATCCTGTTATATCAACAAGGTCCTTGTTACTCATATCTCCCCATTTGATAAAAACTATTTTTGGTGGAACCTTGAAAGTTTCCTTGAGTTCCATTCTAAAACATGGCCGACCATAAACCTTTGGAGGCTTGGTATTGTTGTTATGATGTATGTTGTATGTATTTTGAACTCACCACAACCAAGGTCCTAGATCTTGATAGTGGATTCAACCTTAGGGTTTGCAGAAGGTGGTGATGAAGCAGAAGACATGGGTGGAGCGGATGTGAAAGATGATATGAGTGTGGATGGGTCAATGTAGTTGGATGATGAGGAGCCAAGTGCTTCTTGGTTAATAGGTACTCAGTTTTTAGAAATACCCCTTAGGTTGGTACAATATTGGAAAGGGTCAGAGTCTCCATATATGGTTATTTTCGTGTCATCAAATGGAAACTTTAGGCATTGGTGATATGTGGATGAGACGGCTTTTAAGGCATGAATTCATGGATGGCCGAGCAAGATGTTATATGGTAGTTCTAAATCTAGGACTTGGTAGGTTGTGTCCACAATGACTGGTCCCATTCTGATGGGGACAGAGATAATGCCACATGAGGAGCGTTCTTCATCATCATATGCTTTGATCACTATACTCTTTGTCAGGTCTATGCATGCATCAAAGAAACCTAGAGCCTTAACCACTTTGAGGGAGCATATGTCCAATCTTGCTCTTCCATCTACTAAAACCTATCTAACTTTGTGCTTATGGACAAAATTTTCTATGTCCAATGCATCGTTGTGGTTGGTCTTGGGCGATGAGTAGTCTTGATTCGAGAAGGTGACATGGTGAGGAATGGTGAGATATCCCACCATGGTTTCAAGTTGATTGACATCAATGTCCTTGGGGACTGACGACTCTTGCAGGGTTTTAAATAGTATATCCTTGTATGCAGGAGAGATATGAAGCAACTCAAGTATAGAGATTTACATGGGAGTTTTTCCCAGCTGGTCGATAAGGTTGAACTGACTTTTGGGTTGCCCTTGCTTTGTGGCCGAGACAGGTTTTGGTTGTTTAGCAGATGGGCCAAGTATGGTGATTTTGGGTTGTCTAGCGGGAGGTGGACTAGCTATAGTGACCTTACCACTGTGAGTAGTAACATTACATTGAGCTACTCTCTTGACCATAATGGTATTAATGTATTCGTCCTTGGTTGGGATGTTATTTATAATAGGTCCGCCAGAATAGTCGTGCTTGTTTCGGGTGAAATTGGCATGATTATTGTTTATCTTTGGACTTGATGTGGAAGCATTATGAGAACCATGGTCCTATAGTGGATTCTTGTGGATAGTATGATCTGAATTGGAGGAGAATTATGATCCACTTATCTCAATGATGCGACTTTTGATAAGATCTTGTATTAAGTTTTTCAATTGTCAATAGTTAGAGGTTGTATATCCTTTTGCTCAATAATACTCGCAAAATGTATTATCATTCCACCATGCTGGTTTGAATTGTCTTGAGTCATATGGTTTGGGTTCTTGAAGTGTGATGACCCCATTCTGGAGGCATTTCTTAAGGAATTCTTCAATGGGTTCACCCAAAGAAGTGTATGTGCGTCCCCTAGGAAATTGTCTTATCTGACAGTATTGTCCCTGATTAATCTGACTATTCTAGTTGTTTGAAGGAACATTGCTAGGGGGTGTAAATGTCATTGTTGGTTTGCTTTGTTGTTGAACCCCTTTTAGGGCTAGTATAGGACCCAAAATGTTTGCAGTCTTGGCATCAACAACGCCGTCATTTGTAATGTGTTTATTTTTTACTTAGTATTTATTCTTGTCAGTGGGAGGATTTTCATTTGCATTTTTGGGACCGTACCTTAGTTCTCCTTTTGTGATAAGGGCTTTCTCGATCTGGACCCCTTTTCCAACTAAGTCTGTGAAGTTTGTGTAACAATGTACTTGTAATGCATATCTTAGGGGTTCCAGGAGTGTTTGTGCAAACATGTCAACCTTTTCCCTTTTGGGTATGTCAATATGACATCGACTAGAGAAACTTCTCCATTTTTTAAAGAATGGGATGAATGTCTCACCAGCATCCTCCTGTGTGAGATTGCACAAGCTAGTGATAGAGGTGTCCATGCCAATATTGTATGCATAATTTTTTATGAATTTTTTTTTAGCTCATCCCACATTTGGATATCTTTTTGAGTGGAGAACCACTCAAGGGCAGGACCTACGAGACTTTTGGAAAAGAGTCTCATCAAGTATGTTTGTTCATAGGTGACATCCATACAATTGGTTGCATATTCGTGAACATGTTCGATGGGGTTTGTCTTACCTTTGTATTTTCTAAAATTGGGTGACACATATCCTAGAGGAAATGGACGCATGTATAGACTCATGTCAAATGGGTATACGTTTAGATCGTATGACACTTCTGATTTCTTGCCTGATATTTGTATGTTTTGGATAGTTTTCTCTAGACCCGTCAATCTTGTTTGTAAGGCATCCATAAAAGGGTTATTTGTTGTTCTGTACGATGGATTGCTTGGTACACCATAGGTCCCCATTTGTTGTGTGTGAATATTGGTATATTGTGGAGGGATGGACTATTGTGATATGTATGATGTGTTCAGGTTGGTGTGTTGTCAGTGTTGAAAGATTGGATTGGGTGCATGTTGGTGGGTATGAATATGAGATGAGTAGGTTGGGATGTGTCTCCCAACCATTTGTGTCATTTCTTGGGGAATATTGTGATGTACTAATGATGCCATATGTTGTGTCATTTGGCCACCTTGTCCCAATGGTTGAGGTTGTCCAAGGGGATTGTTCATAGTTGATCCTTGGGAGGCAATTACATGTGACTGTGTTGTTGTTGTCCTGGGATAAAGATACATCTTTTTCCTCCTCCCAAAGGATTTTGTGAAATACCAATGAGCGGATATGTCAAAGGTGTGCTCATGGTAGTAGGTGTGACTATCACAGGGGGGATTGTTGTGACTTGATGATGCCCCCATGGAATTTACTACTGTGTTAGTTTGTGATCCTTCAATGGATGTGGCATTTATTATGTTGGAGTTGTTTGGAATGTTGGAGGTAGCATGCACTATCATCGTAGTGTCAAAGAAAGTATTGCTCGTAGCATTTTTAGTTTGACCACTATTTGTCATTGTTGTGTGCATTGTGGACATTAGGGTTAGGAGATGTTGATCTCAACAAGTTAATGTTGAATCCTTGAGGTAACTTAGCTCCTTTACTTAGGAGTATGGCTAAGTATATGTCTTTGTCGTATAGGACCATTTCTTCTACAAATTGAGAGTCGATGTTGTGCCACTACCTTTAGGTTTTCCTTAAGTATTTGACCATGCTCATCCTTACGTAAGAATGGTTCAAATGGAATATTTGATGAGGATGGTATTGTTGTGAGAGGTTGATTTTTTGTGTTGTTGAATGGATCATCGAAAGTCCAATTGGGGTCGTATGTGGGGTTGTTGGTAGTGGAAGCGGGGTCTTGTCTAGCGTTTTCCATTTTCTATTTTTGTTTTTGGAGTCTAGTGTCCACCATAAAATGAGATTTCTCGAAGGAAAATGACAACTAAGGAGTGCACTATGCAAGGCCTAATTTTAAAATGATGACTAGGATGAACAATTTTTTTGGAATTTTGGGAATAAAATATGTAATGTCTAGACTTACAATGCAACTTAAGATAAGGATACCTAAGAACTTCTAAGTTCAATCTTTGTTTTCGATTTTGGTTACTAAAGGACTTTGTTGACAAGGACAAGGACAAGGCCAAAATGACTAGTGAGTTTTCCTAACTAGACTATTGAGTTGAAAAAGTCTCACAAAAGGGGCAATGACTAAAACAGGGATTGACGATATTTCCAAGAGAACCTAGTTTTGAAAGCAATGATGTTGCTAATTGTGCTGATATTTTTCTAATCTGAAGTATGCAAGATGGAACACCTAGGGACAAATTAATACTTAATGTATCCAACTAAAAAAAAAAATGAAGGATGAAACCTATGGTCAAGAATGAAAACTAATGGTCAAAAATTTGAGCAATTTAAAAATTGGTTTCTGACAAAATATCCTTAGAACCAATGTTTGACAAATGAATGACAAGGTGTAGACTCTAGATTTGACTTTGTATGAAGATTTGATTTGTCTAATGGTAAATGTTTTGTCCAAAAATAGTGGATAATGTTTTAGTAATCTAGAAAGCACTTGGCAAGCATAGTGTTTTGCATATAAGCAAGCGCACATAAAACAAGTGCAATCCTAAAAGACCAATAGGCCAAGGGTTTGTATACTTGGTATAGCCTACCGATATACCCCGGATTGGTGATAACCACCTTTCCTTCTCAAGATTGGATAACTTAGAATTTTGGTGGCATTGGCTCCCCTCCACAACTCATTAACGTCATTCGAGCGCACCAAATTTGAATTCTTGGGTAGTCACTTCCCAAGAACTACTATCTCTACTCAAGGGGATCAGTAGTGAGTGTCTTTGGGCATGATACTGTACCCTACACTATACCAAGCAACAACCAAAGAACAGTTGGACACTAAAACAAGAGGTGTTTAATTCGGGCATTCTGTTCATAGGGAATGACCCATGTAGCAAGAGTCCCCTTTCAGATCCATCTCGTCGAAACCATACGTGTGCTTCTTGGGCTTTCCCCAAGAATCCACTTTTATATACCGGCTGGAATTTTCTCAGTCAGGGTGCTACCAGTCTGAGTTGTCCTAGGGTGAGTACTTTTTCCCACCAGAATAGGCCCAAGTTCTAGAGTTAGTAACCATTTCTCTTACACCTGGGATTGCTTGAAAATGCAAGGGGAGAGGATACTTCAATTACTAAGTCATGAGGGTAATAAAAAAAAGAATGGGTCTAGTTTTCTGATCACCGAGCTTTCACAAGGTGAGAGCATACTCGCCTACCATTTTGCAAACACAGTCATGCAAATTAGAAGACATTGTTCTTTTTAATTGCACTAAAACTAAGTGTGTACTAATCTAAGAAAAATAAAGACACAATGTTTTAGTGTTTATTTTTTGACATGCAAACATACAAGACCACAAATTAGAAGTTTGAATTTTTGTCTTTGACCCACAAAAAGTAACTGCCAAATGTTACAAACAAAGTTTAGTAAAAAAAAAAAACTTAAATGAAAACAACAAACTAAAATACTGATAACTTCCTTAAAACTAAACAAAATTTTAAATCGTAGATATCTATGGAAAGCTAAAACATAGAATTTCAAAACCCAGAAAAAGTTTTGTAAAATCCTGCATGACAAAAGTGTTATAAACAAAAGAAGATTCGGGTTTTGACAGCTAAAACTTAAAAAATGGTGATCACTAAAATGACCATAACTTTCTCAAATATTAACAAAATTTGAAACCGTTTGAAGTTCGGAAAAGAGGAAAATGAGATCTACAAAACCCAAAAAAAATTTTAAAATATTTTATTCGCCCATTTTTCTATGCTCAAAAGAAGGTGACGGGATTCCATATGACTTCTTGGCTGTAACCTACAAAATAGTGAAAACAAACAAGAAAACACACAAAATTTTCTACAAAATGTCGGGTTCACCAATGTAACTATGGGTTAATTTTAAGTTTAGATTATCAAATGAATTGAAAGCATAAACCCAAAGAAATAATGAAATGCAAAGGAAATATAAATGAAAACACAACAAATAGAACAATCCCACCCAGTGTCTTCAATCTCCATGGTTGAACTTTATTACACCTTCTAACTTGCTGATTATATTTCCCTCAGATTGAGTGTGTAAGCAATCTTTGACTATGCCAATGTCCTAAACAAGCTTTGAAGGATTTGAATCTTAAATGCCTATGCCTATGACAATGATAAATGACTAAAATCATAAATGGTAAATGACTGTAATGCCTCTCATAGCTCCAAAAGTCCTAAGAGTCCATTTCTTATGAACAAGCTTGACATTTTATAGAAAACTCAATTCTAAATGGATAGACCAGATTGAATTTTGACAGAAACCTAAAATGAGAGGCCAAGATTAAATCTAACCATTCCTAATTAGGGTTAGGGCCAAATCCTTAAATGAATGGTCAAGATCTCATATGAGAAAATCAGATTAGTGGTGGACAAAATATTAGATAACTAATTTTGAAAATAAAGATTTTTAAAATTAAAAAGATAAGGTAGCCCACTTTGTGAGATTTAAAAAAATCACAAAGATAGAAGGTGGAATGTCCACTTATAAACTACATAATGGTTTAATTCATAAGTGGGGATCAATAAATAATTGTTTTAATTATTTACTTTGGTGGAATGGCAAGTGAGAATAATAAATAAGTTAATGGGAATAATATAAATTATTTAATTCATGGTGGAATGTTCACTTATGAATTAAATAATGGTTTAATTCTTAAATGGGATAAATAAATAAGTTAGTGGGAATAATATAAATTATTTAATTCATGGTGGAATGTTCACTTATGAATTAAATAATGGTTTAATTCATAAATGGGATAAATAAATAAGTTTATCCAAAATATAGATTTTGTGAGACCATAAATAATCTTTTTCAGATTATTTACCAAAATGGACCTTTAGTTAAGAATGTGATGAGATTTTAAATAATTTCATTTATTTAAAATGAGGAATATTTATTCAGACAATTAATTAATTAAACATTAATTATTCAATTTAGAAGATATGGTTAAGAATTAAATAAATTAATGAATTTATTTAATTGTGAGTATTAGTGACATATTAAATAAATAAATGAAATTCATTTATTTAGTAATGAGGAAGAATTAATGAATTAAGGTAATTAAACAAATTACGAAATTTATTTAATTAAGGGAAGACTTTAGACGATTAAAGACGTATTGAATAAATAAATAAAATTTATTTATTTAATAATCCTGAAGAATAAAAGGAAACAAATTAATTAAACAATAATGAATTATTTAATTAATAGTCGAACATGGACCAAGGACATAATTAAATGTCATAATTATGCTAGGATGAAAGTGGTACCAATAGGACTTGCAGGCCTAGGTCATTTTCAATTGTCTACACCACCTACACACAAGGAAGAGGGAAAATTGTTGGGGGTTGTATAGTGGTTTGCCTCAGTCAAACCCCCACTTTGGTGTTTTCACCCCCATGGAAAGCCAAGATGACAATGGTAGAGAAAAGTATCATAAATGAGAAAAGAAAGTAGAGAACACAATAAAAACTACAAAATGGTATTAAAGTTCTACTCAAACAAATTGTAGACGAGAGGACTGAAAATTGTTGGGGGTTGTATAGTGGTTTGCCTCAGTCAAACCCCCACTTTGGTGTTTTCACCCCCATGGAAAGCCAAGATGACAATGGTAGAGAAAAGTATCATAAATGAGAAAAGAAAGTAGAGAACACAATAAAAACTACAAAATGGTATTAAAGTTCTACTCAAACAAATTGTAGACGAGAGGACTGAAAATTGTTGGGGGTTGTATAGTGGTTTGCCTCAGTCAAACCCCCACTTTGGTGTTTTCACCCCCATGGAAAGCCAAGATGACAATGGTAGAGAAAAGTATCATAAATGAGAAAAGAAAGTAGAGAACACAATAAAAACTACAAAATGGTATTAAAGTTCTACTCAAACAAATTGTAGACGAGAGGACTGAAAATGCTTACCACCTCCACCAAGAGCTCACTAGCTAATGGAAGAGAAAAGAGGACTCAAGGCCGTATTGCAATGGATGGTTCCACACTTTCTCTATGGAGTTGATGGAGTGTTGTTGCTGCTTCTATGAAGTACCAAAGTTTTGCTTGAAAGTGAAATTAAGGATGAGAATGCAAGAAGTGATTGCTAGAATGCTTAGAGATTTCAAAAGGATGTGAAGAAATTGCAAAAAGAGATGAAGTGAATAAAGAATGAATCAATTTGAAGGAAGAATGAGCAATAATAAGGAATTTTAGGGTTGGTTGGTTGAAGAGGGACATTACAGATTATTCATAATAGGAAGTGTAATGCCTCTGCTAGCTTCAGACACAAAATCCATTAGGGACATAACCGCACCATGTGGATTGCTACGTGTTGCAGAAGTGTCCCCAATAGTTATTCTTCTACCAATGCAAAAAATATATGCCAAGTGGAATGAAGGTAGTAGACTAATGTGGAATTTTTCCTTTGGATTTTTTTTTCTAAGGTGAGGAAGTGTAAAAGGGGAATTTCCATAAGGGGTGCAAATTCGCTCCTATGTAGGATGAATCCATGATGCCTTGGGACCTAGTGATGAGAGGAATATTCTATTGAATATGCCATTTCTCATTGCGAATTCACTCTTTAGATGTTTATTTTTATTTGCAATAGTTCATGGTAGCATGATGGGCAATAGACTTAACAGTCCATCTCTCATATTCAATATTCCTTTTCCTTCATATGTCCTATCAACAATGTAAACAACATGCATGATAAGATCTCATACATCAGATCTAGGTTCTTTGACTCTACTTATCGTTCCCATCACTTGTCACTAATTCATGTTTCAATATCCAACTCACTTTAACGATGGGAGAGAAGTGGCGAGAGAACAAGATTTAGCCATTTGTACATGCTTCAAGATCATGGGTCAAGAGAGCATCACCTTTAGTAGCACTTCAAATTAGTGATGGAACATTAGGACAAAAGATCTCATTGCTCATTGTTACTATGAAAAATATAAGTGGGAAACTATTCACAATGAGTGATACAAAGAGCTTATAAGTGCATTGTGCATCACCAATTCATAACTCAACTTATAATCAATTATCAATAGAGAAGTAGCCAACGATAGTGAAGAAAACATTCACATTGTGCATTGTTAATGTGAAACTCCAAGTTTAAAACTGATATGCAATGAGACATACAAAGGGAGATGAATCATAACACATTGCTCATTTAATTCAAGTTCTCACAAAACAATCTATGATGAGCAATGCACAAAGCGATGGATGATGACTTAAGTATAGGAATTTTGTACATGCTCACCTATTGTTTTAAAGATGGGGCCAAAGTTAGGAACAACATAAGACTAGACCATAAAAGGACTTAAACCTTTTTTACAAAGGATGTAAAGGAAAAATATTTTAGATTTTTAACTTTATAAAATATTAAGTCCTCAAACCAAAGTAGCATGAAAATACTAGGTGATAGGAAAATGGGGAACCCTAACCAGAAGGGGTTGATCACTTCAATGAACTCAAGGACTCAAGATATAACTTAGGTAACCTAGAATCGGAAACAAAAAATTAATGAAATATTAGATCAAAAGACAAGGGTTTAGAAAAAGGAGAAAATATTCCAAGTAAATCAACTCCTCAACATAAAACCCTAAACCCTACTCATATCAAACCAAGAGGACATTGAAGAAAATGCATTTTAGACCAATGGAACATGAAAATTTTGAGAGTTCCACTAAAATGAGTCATTACTGAAATATAATTTTTAAGAGCCTTAAATAATACAAAAATGCATAATCATTTGAAGGTCTTACCATGGCTAGAATTTTGTTCCAAGTCTTCTAGAAACAAAAGTTGAAATCAACTATGTGTTCATGTGGAGCTCTTTTAATTGTAGTTAACTATTCAACCAAAGAAATATGATCAGATTTATCTTCAAAATGCCTATTTAATGCATCACCTAGTTGATCCCATGTAGCAATGGAATTAATAGCCAATCCTCTAAACCATTGGATGGCTTTTCCTTTGAGAGATGTAGCCAACAATCTCACTGCAACATTTTTAGCTATGATATTATAAACTGCCCACAAACTTGCAAAATATCTGATATGTTCTATAGTTGTAGTTAGATCTTCTTCGGTGAAATAAAGAAAATTTTTGAGAGATGATATTGGAATGCCATCATGTTGTGCAAGATTCAATGGGCTCTTTCCATTGAAATGCACAAATGCATAAGGTCTATTTTGATGATCCATGTTATTGTTGGAATTATAATTATATCTTGATGAAACTAGACTTCATTGAGGTGATTTTGCAACTCTAATACTAGGAGGAGTAGATTTCATCCTTTTGGATGGGACATAAGTCCTCCCCCTTGATCTACCCTTTCTTGTAGGTGGAGAAAGCTATAAATATTCAAATAGGGGTGCACTTCTCCTAGTTTAAACTCTTCTCATATGTTGCATGCACTAGATCAATAGAAACCAAGAGCATAAAGCCACCAAGTATGATATTTCTTGACCTCAAGAGGTTAAAATCACCATTGAACATACCAAATAGCAATGAAAATAATACTATAAATGGACTAAAAATAAGTTCGCAGTCCCACTAGGTGTTCCAAAAACTATTATCACTTAGGATTGTACCCTAGCTAAGTGATAAACTTAGAACTTTGTCTCAAGTAAGATTGAAACAACCTTGAGTTGTGGGTGGCTCAAAGTGAGGAGGAATCTCTAGAGTGGGCTAGTTCCCTTGGTAGATAACCTAAGAACACTAAAACTTCAAGGAAAAGGGAAAGAAATTGCATCAAACTAAAACTATTTCCTAGGAGGTGATGCACAAAAATCTTTATGTTTAACCACTACAACATATCACAATATGAGTCAATGAATTTATAACATGTTCACAACTCAAATAAAACCATGAAGCACATAGATATTTCATATGAAGGTGTTGATTTCAACCTTTTACATGGATGAAAATAGGTTTCACAACTTCAATTTGTTGAAATGGAAACACAACATATAACCTACACTTAGACATGCATCCTTTGAAAAAAAATTACTTGAAAAGGGACAAAAGAATAACTGAAAACTTAAATCACAACTAGATCATCTACCAATTAATTTTTAATATGAGCGAAAAGAAAAATGAGAAGGAATTGTTGTCATAATTTTATTGAATCAAAAGGATTGTTTACAGTGTCTTTCATACTAAGTTACAAGGTGAGTCTTTTCTACCGTGAGAATGAAAAGAAAGCAAGAAATAAATAAAAATGGCCTAGATGTGTCATTATAAAGAAATTAAACTTCTAAAATCATCCTCAATTGATTTTAAAGAGAGTCAATCACTCAACTTGATTGAAGCTGATTGTTGAACCTAATTGTTACAAGCTCCACAAAATCATGATTTATTGATAATTGAAATCTCCTTGAAAAAAGGATTGCTGATTGGAAACTTCCTTGTTGTAATTTGATATCCACCCCTACCCAATATTATTGCAAAAATCCCTTAAAAATAGGAAATTTGTTCAATGTTTCCATCTTGGCATTATTAGCCCTATCATGAAAATTAACTCTTTCTATCAAACCTCTTAAATTTTCTTTTAAGTTAGGTAAACATACCCCACCCCTGAAAACCTCCTGAAATCCATAAAAATGCTTTTAAACCTAAGACAATTCCATGGTATCTTTCTTTGTGAATAGAATACTTAAGTAGAAAAGTTTTTATTTCACCATTATAGGAAATAAATTAGTAGGAATTGTTTGTTACTCATTTCCTTCAATTAGTTGAGGTATTTATGCCTTGTCACCTCACCTTATAAACCAAATATGACTATAGATATGCATCATGTTCACTTGGCACTGTGATTGTATCCATCTCCAAAACCCATGCATTCAAACCTTCATTTGGAATGCTCTTTCAAACCTATCACAATCACTACATTTTGCACTCTATAAAACTATTCAATAATGGACTCAATGGTGATAGGACTAAAAGGTGTGGCATTACCAACAATGCCACTTGACACAATTATCTTTGATATGGCACATTCAAAAAAATTTAGAAGTGTTTGTCTTGAATGAAATGTATGTGGATCTATGATGAAATATGGAACAATTCCTTTTATTGTAAAAGGTATATTTTCTTACTCCTCTATAAACCCTACAAATCCTCCTTCCATCATCACTATGACATTAAATCTTGATCAACCCTTCCTCATGTAGCATTCTTCAACTTGAGGCTAAAGTTGTATCAGTAGGTTGTGAACTTACCTTTCTAATTAATATGTCCCTACTATATAAGTCTGAACCAATAAAAGGAAATTCATCATTGTCAAGGTTATCTACTCTCAATTTTTCAATGTTTTGCTTTCCAAAATCCACTCTAGTCTTGGATAAATTTTAGAGTCACTATCATCATGATATGTGTATTTACATCTTGAAATCTGCCTCTTAAGATCAAATACACTATGCTCATGGTATCACCATAGTGGTGACTATCTCTATCATAAGTAATATAGGTCTACACCTAGCATGATTAACATTGAAACTTTGTTTGCAAGAAGAAGCTTTACATTGAACCTTGGTATTAACTCTCACCTATCACATGAATGTCAATACATATTCATCAAGTATTAATAGTGAAAGCTTCAACAAGGTTATCTGATTATACATAGAAGATTAATCTAACTATAAAAACATTCTTCTCCCATACTGGATCTCATGATCCTAAGATAGTTATCTAGGAGCCTACCATCTCACTATTTCCTTCAAGGATACTGCATTTGATCATATTCCATTTGTCTTACTATCATTACTTCATAGTCTACATGGTATTATTCATGATCACTATGAAGCTCAATGACCTTACTTTCCTTCATGATTAAAATCATAAGGCTATATTCCTCCTTCTATGAGAGTGATGTTTCATCTTGAGCTTTAGACTATTGTCAACCATCAAACTGCCCCTTCATACTTGACACCATGTTGTCTTCTCATGAAGGCTATTTTCATCTCATTCTACCTCTACTTCCCCTTCACTAAAAACATGCTTGCATTGTGTTTCACAATAACCACTATGGTAGCCTATTCATCCTTGAATAGTGACTACACTTTGGCTACTATCACCAAACCTTGTGTTATGAGCCTTAAATCAGAAAAATCTAGAAAGAAAATTATCTTCAAAATGCATGAAGCCAAAGGTGATTGGTTGAGTTTTAAAAATGCTACAATCCTTTAACCTTCCTTTGATATGAATCAAAAAAACAAAAATTACACCCTTTGCAATGAATCATGATGACTTATTTGTGTAGGTTTCTAGGGTTTCATTGTTAAACCCTTCCAATGCATGTCCCTACATTATGCAACTACCCCAACAAATTTCATCATGCATTGACTACACTATCATAAGTAACATGAACTTGATCCACCCTTTTAAATGATATGTCACTATTTTGAATGAAAAAAACCCTAAGTGATTTCGTATTTCTAGTTTTCATTTTCCTTTGTAGCAATACTAATCACTACCACTATCATCTATTTTTCCTTATAACCTTATTTGGACAATAATTATCATTATTGCATCTTCCCTTCACCAAGATCACTAGACAAGGATGCACCAAAGGCTAAGAAACTTACAAACTCTAGAACAATGGTCTCAAATGATGCTATGAAAAATGAGTATTTAAATTGTAAACATGAGCTCCAACATAATAAATCTTATTAGGTCAATGGGTAGTAGTGTGTATGAATTCTAACATTAGGGTCTACACTATGCAATATGTAGAATACAACTTACTTTAATGCTACCTCCTAAAACTAAGAACTAATTTTAAGGAAGCCTTCTAAACTCACTACCATGGTGCACTATTCTAATCCATTGCATATGTGCTCAATAATGATGATCATGTTCAAATTTGGAGACTTCCTTCTCATTGGAAATTGTGCTTAAACCCTAGCTCCTTTTGACTATCCTTGGTAACCTAGATAGTACCATGGTCAAGGTAGAAAAGTGTTCATATTGCATGAAACATCTCCTTCATGCATTCTTCGTAAGGATCATGAACCTCTACTTGCAACATTGTAACCTTTAGCACCATATGCACTATCATCAACAAACTTGGTTGTCTTTGAACATTTCACTTCATGGATATCTACTCCATGAACCATCATGTACCAAACTACATTTAGTAACCTTAATTGCATCCTGTGCTACACAAACATAACCAAGGGTTTGATGAAACAAATGCCTCAAAAAATTCTTGAAACAATAGTAAAAGATGATTGTTTCTTGTCCTCAAGGTAGGGAGGAATCATTTAAAATCTGGATTCTCATTAAGACTTGAAGTTCATTGATGTTGATAATCAAACTAACCTCATCACTCTCAACCATTTTAACATCACTAAAATACAATGTCATTAACACCATTCATATCCACCACTACCTGGAATGAAATCAAATTAACATTAACTCACACATTTACATCAATGCTCATATACCTCCTATGTTCCATTTTTGAAACCCTAGTTCTCAAAACTTGATATCTTGAAAATTTTAGCCAAAGGATACATTTACAAGTTTTTAAAATCTGAAAGTTCTTACATATCGCTGCCCCTTGATGAAATATAATAGAGTTCTAAAAGGAAACATATCAAACCAAAAATGCATATCAAACACAAAAGAGAACCCTAGCCCATAGGTATAAGGAAAATAACTCTCAAATAGATGAAAACCTTCTTAATATGCAAGCACATGAGACAAGAATAGCCTCATTCTTTTCTGCAACTCTAAAATGAAGCAAAGAAACTCTAGGAAGATGGAAAAATGTAGAAAATATACAAACTATGGAACAATCAATGATGCAAATGAAACTTGAATATTCTCAAAAACACTACCATGACACTTTTTCATGATCTTAGCCAGGTGAAACTTGGATGACTACCCAAAAACTCTAAAATTTTCCTCTGTGATGCAACAAACAAGAGTAATGGCTTCCATTTTGTTCTATTTCTAGTAATGGATTTGGTGCATCCTTGTCTAGTGTTGGAAAGTAATGGATTTCCCTCATTTTTTCAAAAATAAAAATTTAACTTAATCCCTTACTAAATTTCACTTAACTTTCAATGAAATAATCTTCTAAAAACAATAAAATTCCTTTTCTTAATGTTTTATTATAAATTATGCCATTTTTATTTTTTCTTGAAGTATATAGCATAAGGTCTAAACACCCCATAAAATATGAAATTGATAAAATGACATTAACTTTAATGTAGGACCCATTCACTATACAATCCTAGAGGGTTAATACCCAAATGGTTTGATCCTAGGAAAATGTTCAAAACTTTGCAAAAAAGAAGACATTTTGACACCATAGGATAATAATCAAGATTTGTAAAATACAAATTTGTCTAAGACCTATTTTTTATTACATGAACTCCAGGGATGATTACATAGATATGTGTTGGTGAATGATGTTCTCTTGGGTAAGCTTCAATGTACAAATAACTTCTTTTACATGCTACTTCAAATATATATGTTTATGGCTATTTGGTTGGCATGTCCTGGGTTGTGTTGGACTATGGTGGGTTACTATATGATTATCTTATGGTTCAATACCACCATATTGTTATTAGTGGTTTGATATCACCATGTTTTGTTTGATATGTGGTTTGAGGACCACCATTCCCCTCCACCCCTTGAGTGGCTTGATGAAGTCACATAGTGCATGTAATGTGTCATTTTTTGTGAAATGTGTATTATTTTGAAGATTCTTTTGTTGATTTTTTTGGTAGTATTATATTTTTGGATATTTAATTTATCTAGTCCCTTTTGCCTCAAGGCCTTAATTTGATCAAAATAATTTTTATTTGGATTGATATGCTTCCTTTGTACTTGATTTATTTTTATTTTATTTCTCTTTACTTCTTGATATTTTATTGTAAATTTTGAAATATTATTGTTATGTTCTTACGTTTGAGGCTTCTTTGAGCTACTAGCATATGTGTCATGATGTGAACTCTATAAAATTCTATATCTAAGAGGGATCCTTGGTAGGTTGATTGGGGGTGCAGATGCATTGGGGAATTTATCTTTTGAGGATGGGGATGTAAATGGGACTCGTATGGAATGTTCATAGTCCATTCTCCCCTAGTGTGTGATTATTTGTGTACCTTCCTTCTTTGGAGGTTAATCCCCAAAGAAAAACAAGGGTAAGGTACTAGGAAATGTATGGAGTCCTAGAGAGGGCCTCAAGAACATGTTAATATTATCAATTCTTACATAGTTATGTTAGTTGCTTTAGATAAGTGATATGGAATTTGGCACTATTCCTCCTCATAAATACCATTCCTTGAACCTTGTGAGCATTGTAAACCATTATCTATGATGCTTACTCCCTTTATTGGGGGTTTTGGACTATTAATTGTTGTAAACCAATATCTATGATGCTTATGCATTAATTGTTGGTATTTTCATGATGAAAGGACATGAATGATTGCTTAAGATGTAATTCATTATGTTGTGAAATGATTTCCCAAATTTTCAAAGTAATGATGATTAAATTGAAAAATATATATGTATAGTGTAGTGCTTAATAACCTTATAAGTGATAGATGAAGCAATTCAAAATTTATATCTAATATTTTTGTATATCATTCATGGATAATATTTTAAGTAGAAAGTGAAATTGTAAAGTTCCCTAATATTTTACAATACTTTGGAAGATAAAATTTCCTATTGTCATACTTGGAAATTTTTTCATAAGATATTATTGAAAAGTGCTTGTTTGTTTTGTTTACCTTCACTTTACAAACTTCCAAACTTGCCAAACAATAATATGTTTAAAACTAGTTTCAAATATTTAGTCATAAGAAATCATAAACATACTATTGAAATATATAATTTAAATGGTTTTTCAATTATTAATCTTAAAAAAACATATCCAAAAATTGCATTAACCTATTTAACCAATTATGATTTATTAAGAAAACATTGACACCCCTATTCACAATAAAAAAATGTCATAAAATGATCTTACTAATCTATTCACACAAAATGAAAGAAAAAGAGTTAGATGATAACATTTAAAGGGTTTTTAGAAATTAAATATTTGTAGAATATACCAATAAATTAGAGAAACCTAGTAAATCTAATAGAACTAATGATTGAAATATTATCATCTCCTACTTAAAAACAAATTGAGAGAATCCAAGTTAGGTGAAGACTAGAGAAATCTAAGGGAAGTTTTCAATTTGCAAGTAGAAAATTGAGTAAAATACCTTACATGGTGTTGGTGTTTTTCTAGTACACCTAAGGAATTTCTAAAGAGAAAAAAAATGCTATACTCAAGACCCTTAAAATGAATGGTCAACTAACAAGATTCGGTCAAAGACTAAAATCTTCTATACTTTCAGCTCTGTGGGACCTAGGAGGGTGTTCCTTTCAACATTTCATTTGACTATCTCAATAAATGACATAGAAAATCACAAATTAGTTCCTATCAAAGGTAAATAATGTAATTAACTCACATGGAACAAGGAAAATATCTCACACACACATGCCTCGTAGTAAATGAATTTTAAGAAATTTGCATTCTAACCCTGAGTCTACAACCTAATATACCATCGTTATCATTGAAATGAAAAATACCATAAAATAGATTAGTGTCTTCATCAATTGGGAAATGGAGTCATATATCTTACAATCAGTCAGGTAGAAATTCTTTAAATCTGATAATTCCGGACTATTTTCATAAGACTTTGCATTATGAAAACTCACGATACATAATACATCACTTATTACCAAATTCTCTATAAACTCTCACAAATTCATGACCTCATTCAAGCATTTGATTGATTCATTAAACCAAAGAAAAAATGAAGACATGCATTCAAACAAAGTATTTTAATGACAAATAGAATATGCTTGATATTATATTCAAAATTTGTAAGATGATGTACAAAGAAGAGTACATGTATTATACGTGAAATCTATTTTGATATCAGTAATTTCTACCAAATCATTTAAAATTTTCACATGCACAATTCAAAGACCAAGCCAATTTAACCAATCCATTTTCTGGTATTCTTCTAATTTCTACCCTTTTCACATATAAGACCTTAAGACTCAAAAGACTAGAACCCCTCCAAACAATCCCTAAATTAGCTTTCATAGGACAAGGGAGAAGACAAGATTCTAGCTCAAAATGCATACCACATTACAAAATTTCATATTAGTTCAAATTTCATGTGCATTTCAAAATTCATCACATCTTGATTACATTGAAATGGGGAAAACACAATTGTACCAGCCACCACAATGAGAAAAAAGTGTTGCCAAAATTTCCCTCAACCACCATGTAAACAAAAAATTCAATGTTCATACTACCATGAGGGCACACAGGAAACATCAAACACCTCAAAAAACTAGTCACACGTAAGAGAAAGCAACACCCACAACAGTTACCAAACACACACAAAAAATATCATTTCACACACCACCTTTTTAACAACCAGAAGACCTTCCACCACCAGAACATAATCCATGATACACACATCCACTTCATCTTGTAGTGAGGCTTGGAGAGGAAACGTCATCTTCATCCTCATACTTGTCTCATTTCAGCACAACGTTGTCTCATCCACTAGGAGTCCTGATAGCTAAAGGTGGGATGGAAAAATACCTCCGCTCCGAGTGATGGGAATTGGTCTAGAGCCACAAGATACTAGCGATAGTTGGAATCTATCTTTGTCTTAGTTTTAGACAAGGTGCCCCTGATGTCAATGGGTGAATTCTATTGTCTAAAAAAGCCACAACCATATCAAATTTTCCTCCAAATTATGCTAGAAGGCCCAACAAATTCCTTCTCTTTTTCTCTAGTTGCTTCTTAGTTCATAGTTTGACCCTTCAATTAGTGGTTGCATCTGGTAGAGACAGGTATAGATCCTTCACCATGGGTATTCTTATGAGCGCTTTTTCCTAGCTCTGGGTCCTCACCCTAGGACTTCAATAAATTGAGTCAAAATGACCTCGACACTGGAATGGATGAAGCACCAAACTTATTCATCCTTCCACCAAAATATTTATGCTTGTGGCCTCAACTATCTGCAAAGACTCAGAAGGCTCAAGACAACTAATTGTGTTGGTGAAAATAGAAACTCTCAAATTCTATTTATTGAATAGTCTGATGATAGCAATCATCAATACTCAATGGAAACACATGCACAAAATGAACAATTCATTGGCATGCATATTTTTCACCATTTATTTCCCAAGTGCATGGAAATTTTCATATCATACTTCATGATTGCCAACAATTAAGCCTCCACATATACAAATATTAATTTGATCACACATGTAGAGAGTAGATCATTAATGCCCACCGGTTGTAGAATAAAACAGCTAGCACATGCCTATTTATCAAATTTTAAATGTCGATTGTTGATCTTTTGATGAGGTGGTAGATTAGATAGCTCACTTTTGGCTAACTAGGTTTGAATTCCAATAGTGCTTCGTCCATTTTTCTCTCGCCAATGGTGTTGATCCATCTTAGATGACAACTTCCCCATTGACAAGCTTCATCTATCTCACGAACTTGGTGAATTAATCCATGTCTCAAGATCTCGCTGATGTCGTAGCCCTTAATGAGCGTTCACCTTTTCCTTGTGAGCTAGTGAGGAATGGTGGATATTGTCCTTGACACTTAATCTTGGTTGTTAGTTCATAACCATAAGCCTTAAGCCAAATAGTGGATAATGGGCTCCACATCTATATGGGGACATGCGTCTTCACCTCACTATCCTCACACTACATAACCAACCAACATTTATCATCTACAAGCTAGAGGGGTACAACTAGGACCACTTGCCATGGTCTAAAATCATTAAACTTGCATACACGACAAGGTTAGCATTAAATGAGGGGCCATTGTTAGGCTGATGGTGATTTGACACTTGCAGACAAATGAATTAAGTTCAAGTCATTTGGGAAATATTAAAACTCGGCCTTAGGAAAATATTTAAAATTGATGACCAGCTGGGTGATTGGAACCCTAAGGTAGATGGGTTGGTAAACAAACACATATGATGGCTCAAGTAATGACTTCAATAGGAGACTAGCAAGGCAAGTTAACATGAAATTAAAATGGAAAAGGGTTTTATCAAAGGTAAAAAATTGTCCAAACCATGGGAATAAGGGTTTATTATGCAAACCAAATCAATGGGATCCCTAGAAATTTTAGAACTTTGGAAGCAAACTAGGGTAGACAACCAAGACCAAGGAGCTTACCTAGACAAGGCAAGTAGACACAATAGAAACCAAACACACCAAAAAAAATTATCTACATTATTCACAGAATCTAAATTACAATTCATTTTCATGAGAAGACATATTTAAACACTTGTCTTTGATCCATAGACTAGAGACCCCTAGCCCCCAAAACTTCAGGGATAACTCTTTTCTCTATCAAAGACTTTGTCCTATTCTAGTGGCAATGGGTCCATATGAACATTGTGCAATTCCCAGTCATTATCACCATCACAATTGGTATTGTCCATTCCATTTGTTAGAATGTTTCCCCATTCATCGTCCCTCTCCAACATAGGTTCATAAAAATGAACTGGGAAAATAAAACCCTCATATTCCACACTATCATAAGGTGTGAGACCACATTCCATTTGTTCATAAAATTTGAAAATATCATAGGAACTTTGGGTCATACTTGGCCAATATTTTGCAAGATCAAGGAAAAGAAACACAAAATCAGGCATATCTTCCATCTACTTTTCACAAGTGTTGTCCTCAAGGGGTGAAATAAGTTCCATGATAAGATTCATAACGTAGGATGCATTTGCAAAGAATTACAATGCAACTTCATACTAACCAATATCATCCCTCTAGTTATCCACACCTTTGAATAGTCCTCCACATGGATCAAATAATCCTACAACATTGACATATTTTGTAGAACCATCAAATAATTCCTTCTCCTCAACATAAAATGATGTTGCTTGAGTATCAATGCATTCATTTTGATTTTCCTTTTGGTCACTCAAGAGTGGACTTCCTTTGATGTTAATGCATATATCATCATGGGGAACCCACATTTTTGACACTTCAACCCTCTTTTCATGCACATGGTTAGTTACCATAGGAAAATAAACATAATCATCTAAATCCCCTTTGATAACAATACTACATTTAGAAGAGGATTCAAATGTGGAGAGGATTTAGAAGAGGATGGTTGTTGCAGAGAAAATTTCTAATTCCATTTATAGGATGAAGTCTCTTGTCACTGTTGATAAAGGTAAGGATGCTTATGATGATAAGCTTCATGAGAGTTCTTTTGAAGAGGATGTTTCTATGGGAAATCACATTGAAAATTTTGATAGGGAGGATCTTTCTGATGTGTTCGGATTGGCCCATGATAGTGCCAATGTGCTTTTTAAACTATTTAAATGTTTCATTCATGAGATCAATAGACCTAATGTTCATATTAGAAGTATTTATTTAAGGACCCTTTGATCCAAAGAAAAATTTATAATTTAATAGCCGGTCTCAATACTGTTGTTGATACTGTGGCGAAGGAAACTGTAAATCAGAAATAGAGTATGGAGGGAAGAATGTTATCCCTTAAGGAGAAAATTGAAAAAAAAATGGAATGTGTTTATGAAGAGTGGAGAAGCTCCTAGAATCTTGACTAGGTTAGACTCTATGATGGCTCTCTCCCCTAAAAAGAGAAATTAAATTTTGTCTATCGATGTTATTGTTGCTGAGGGTAAATTGATGAGGGAGGATTATGTTGTTGTTAAGGGTACTGCTAAAGGTTCTATTTTGAGTTGTGAGGTAAAAGAATAGTGGGCCTAGGGTTAGGACTAGATATAGACTAAAAAATAAGGTAGGGGCCCTAGGTATTGAGGTTTCTAATACTGGGGTTAAGGGACAAAAGCTTGCTACTAGTGAGATGGAAGCTATTGAGATTTTGAACAATATGTAGTCGTGTATGCTAGTTTTTGGTTGATTTTTCATTGGTGGTATGTTGAATTTGGTCTGATGGTTTTTTAATTTTGTTCCTTTTTTTATTTAGTTGTTCCTTTTTGTAAAGGGTTCCAAGCCCCTTCAAAACCTATTTTTAACCTCTAATCAAAACAATGCTACATTCACAACTTCCTTCACCATCCTGAACTTTGTTATCATGTGAGCTACTATCACATGTAGATGTCAGAAAGTCTAAGTCATTCTTTTGATTCTTGTAATGGACAATTTGTTTGATCACATGTTGGTAGAACAATTTATCAGTGCTTGTGTTGTAACATCTTTCATTCAGTTGTGAAACTGTGAAGTCAGGGTTGACATCTTCAAAGGTAAAATTATCTACCTCTATATCAACTTTACTTCTATTTGTACCATCCACATCACATTCACTAGTAGTACTTGCTAAGTACTCATCTGTATTTTCTTCAAAAATAGGATTGCTTCTACACCAATAGGAATCATCATTTATGACCTCACTATCCAATGCAAGTTCATCGAACAAAGGTTTTTTCCATACCTTCATGATGGTCACATGTATCTCATCTTTCTCAATGTCAAGATCCCAATCACTTTGATCATTAGAGCATTCAAAATTAGTACAATCACTTGAAGAATAGAGAGAAACACTTTCAATAGCTTCTTCATCATTTTCAATCATAACAATTGATCCACATTAAGGGAGTTCTTCACTTGAAGATAATTGTTCACTACCTAAACATATCCTCTCAAGGCTCTTGACATATCCCCTACTAGAAGCAAGAGATTCCATCTCCATTTCATAAGAGGAATCATATTCAACAAAAGATTTACCAAGCTCAATTTCATCCCTTTGAACCCTCATTTGTTCCATATAATCTATACCAAGTACATTCCCACCATTGATTGGTGCATCATTACTCTTGGTTAAATCAATTTGTGAGGTTTCACTATGTACCTCTTATGTTTTCTCATAGCCCATGACATCCCAAGGAAGATAATTAGGTGTTACTTCATTCTCTTCACACCTTATATCTTCATCATGGAATTACTTCATTGTCTTCACACCTTGTATCTTTATCATCCCCACTACTACATGAATCTTCCTCCACATGGCTTGTAAAATGACAACATTCAATAGTCAATTGTCTAGACTCTAATACTTCTCCCTGAATTGTCAATCTTATCCTTTGAATCTCCTCTCCTTGATGATTATTGCCCCCATTCTAGAAAACATCTAGTGGCATGTAACCATGTTCAATATATTCCAAAGTGTTTATCCAATCCACTACTTGATGAAGGCTATGAGGCTTCAGATTCCAAGGCCATTGGCTTGCTCCTAATTTATAAGCTTCACAAAATAGATTAATGTACATTAGATAATTAGGCCTAAAACTCTTGGGTATCTCCATTAGAACATCCAAGAATCTTGAAAATAAGTTCTATGGTTACTCATTTGCATGCCTTTTCATCTCATACAACTTTCTAATAGAGAAAATTAAATCATCCCTTCTTGACCTTGGCTAATATGAGGTTGATGCTTGCTCTTGTTCCTCATCTCTTGAGAGCAATGCGAATATTACATCTATGGGATCCTTCTCTTGAAAAAAACTTTTACCTCTTGATTGGTTGGGATTCATAGTTTGAATTCTATTAGATCCAATTATGCTAGAAATCATAGGGCCCCTCATGATCGAGTATTTCAAATTGTTCTCAATATTCATAGCCTCTTGATAGACTTGTTGTAAAGTAGGAGGCTCTTTATCTCCTAACAAGAAGCTCATATTACTACCAAATTCTCCCAAATATATAACCAAACATTCTATATCATTTGGTCTCATATGCTCAGGGATTACCCTTAGGACCTTTGCAAACCTAAGTTTGAATGTAGGGATTAATTCTATTTTATCCCTAGAAATCTCCATGAAGTTCTTCCTTGTGACACTTGGATCTATCCTTTAACCAAATTGGTCCATAAATACCACCTTAAGTTCATTCCAATAATGTATAGAGGAGACTAGCAAGAAAGAGAACTAATCTCTTGCATCTCCTTTCAATGATTGAACAAATAACTTCATAACCACATCTTTAGAATCTATTTCATAATCACCCATCACATCAACAAATTCCTACACATGCTTTCTTGTTGATTCTAACTTGTCACCACTAAACTTTGGTATTTTATCCCTAACCTTGGGTGGTACAATATTTGGATATCCACAAATATTGTCAAAGTTGAGGGACTTGTACCTATTAGTACTAAAACTTCCTTGATAGGAAAATGATTGTTTGCCTTGTATGCTTTTGTCCATATTTACACCAAATGGTATAAATTGAAAATTCACCTTTAATTCTTAAAGAGGAATGTAGAATATACTATGAAATTATACAATATTGCATCAATTCCTTTTGTAAATATGATCCTAGGCCTCTAGCAAGTGTATTAACTATAAATGTTTCCTAAGATCTAACAATTTAACATGATTCTTTTGTCATAATGCTTAAATTTCAAATTATAAACAAAGGAAAGCTAAATCCTTATTAATTTTCCCTCATATAGTGCTAATTAACCTCTTAGGGAATCATTCACATCTCAGACATGGGAAATTTGTCCTGATTTACCCATAATATGTTATTATTTCTTTAAATTCTATGAAAGTACCTAGTAATTTGTAGCAGTTGGCTATCCTTTTTCTTTTAAACTACAGATCTGAGCAATTGGTGTATGCTTTGTTAGTTCTTTGAGTTAGAGTCACCACCTCCTTTAAGAGTATTGAACATCAAATGAGATGATTTTCCTTTGCAAATAGTACAAATTTTGTGCTATCTTCCATAGCAATGTCACGTTTGGATCCTTCAAGCTTTGTTGTACTCCAATTGTCTACCAAGTTCAAGAATTTTTCAACATCTAAACAAGACATTCAAATTCAATTCATCACTTGACTTTGCTTGTTATCTGCATTTGGAGAATGAGATTTTTCTCCAATAGAGTTGCCATTTTGTTGGTGACTCAAATGGCCAAATATGAGTCAATAATTTTCAACCTCCAGTTATGAATAATAATTCAAGATTTGAATGACTCTTTGATAAGAAAATATTCAACTAACTTTCTAAGTGCATTCCCCAGAGGAGTCGCCATTCTATTGGTGTTTTTCTAGTACACCCAAGGAATCTCTAAAGAGCAGCAAACTCCTATACTCAAGACCCTTAAAATGAATGGCGAACTGACAAGATTTAGTTGAAGACTAAAATCTTCTACACTTTCGGCTCTGTGGGACCTAGGAGGGTGTTCCTTTCAACATTTCATTTGACTATCTCAATAAATGACAGTAAATCAAAGATCAGTTCCTATCAAAGGTAAATAATGTAATTAACTCAAAGTTTGGATGATCTTTAAGCAAATAACAATTAATTCACCAAGAACCAAGAGAATATCTCACACACACACACCTCGTAGTAAATGAATTTTAAGAAATTTGCATTCTAACCCCGAGTCTATAGCCTAATATACCATCATTATCATTCAAATGACAAATACCATAATAGATAGATTAGTGTCTATAGAAATGGGGTCATACATCTTACTGTAGACATGTAAAATATACTGACTAACATTGTGCAGCTAATCCTGACCTACTAACACCGCTTCATCCTAAATTATTCCTCGGTCCAGCCATTTAATCAAATCTCCTTATCTGATTAAATTCATCAATATTCCTCTCTTAATTGAATAAATAATTTTATCTAATTAAGTCAATTTCTTTTGTTAATTAAATCAATCCATATGATCTAATTATCCCTATTTAATTAAATAATCAATTTATTTGATTAAATCCCTAAAGTATATCCATTAAATTAAATAAATTAAAACCTTATTTGATTTAATCTAACACCATCTCCTTTAATTAAATAAATCAAATTCATTATTTAATTAATCTCCTATCATATTCCTCTCTTATTTGATTTAAATAAATCCATAAATTGAAGTCAAATAGGTCACATCATCTAACCCCTCTCATTAAATTAATTAACCCTTAATTAATTTAATCTCATCTCATGTCCCATCCTCTAGATAATGCAAGTTGCACATGAAAATATATTTAATTCATTTATTAAATCTCTATTTTCCTCACATGGAATCTTTTGGAATATTCTCTCAATTTGAATTCAAAAATTCCAAGTCAACATGTACATCCAACAAGGAAATAAATTCATCTTACATGTCCTTTTCCTTAAGCCAAGTGGCATTTATTGCATTTTCCCTTCCCTCTTACATGTCATTTCAACAAATTTGAAATTCAAAATTATGCATTTATTGGCACATTTCTCAAATATTGCACATCCCCCATCCACTCATGGATTGACAAGTGGCACCTTGCCATTGGATGAATGTTAGTCCCATATTGCTCAAAATTGGACATTCATCCTTCAAGTTCATCTATAAATAAGGAGCTCATCTCTTCATTTTTACATCCACAATTTATGCAAAGTTACCATGCTCAAATATTTCTCAAATTTCATCCATCATTGAATTCTTAGCTAGGATTTCTTGCAGATTTGGCTTGGAGTTCTCATCTTTCATCAAAAAAGTGGACCAATATCATCAACACAATCAAGCTTTCAATCTTAGGAATTCGGAAAGGGCCAATTTTCACATCAAATTAGCACCAATTCCCCCATGGGATCATGAGTTTGCACATTTGAATTAGGATTCTATCTATTTTGTTGTTTTCATCGAGTTCTTTGTAGTTTTGTTTCCTATTTTGAGTTTTAAATGGATTTCATGGGGAATCCTTGTTTTGGCTTGCAATCTCTTATCTAAATCGTTTATTCTTGTTATTTTGTAGGTACCAAGGTTGGGGTTCACACATTTACAATCAACCAGGTAAAGATTCTTTAAATCTAATAATTATGGTCTATTTGCATAAGGCTTTGCATTATGAAAACTCACTGTACATAATACATCACTTCTTACCAAATTCTCTATAAACTCTCACAAATTCATGACCTCATTCAAGCATTTAATTGATTCATTGAACCAAAGTAGAAATGAAGACATGCATTCAAACAAAGTATTTTAATGACGAATAGAATATGCTTGATATTATATTTAAAATTTCTAAGATGATGTAAAAAGAAGAGTACATGGATTATGAATGAAATATATTTCGATATCAGTAATTTTGACAAAACCATTTAAAATTTTCACATGCACAATTCAAGGATGAAGATAATTTGACCAATCTATTTTCTAGTATTCTTCTAATTTCTACCCTTTTTGCATATAAGACCTAGAGACTCAAAAGACTAGAACCCCTGCAAATGAGCCCTGAATTACCTTTTATAGGAAAAGGGAGAAGATAATATTTCAGCTCGAAAAGCATACAACATTACAAAATTTCATTTGAGTTTAAATTTCATCTGCTTTTCAAAATTCATCACATGTTGATTATGTTGAAATGGGGAAAACACAATTGTAGCAGCCACCACGAGGAGAAAAAGTGCTGCCAAAATTTCCCACGACCACCATGTAAACAACAAATATGGCATTCATACTACCGCAAGGGCATCTAGTCATCATCAAACACCTCAAAAAACCATCCATGCACACAAAGAGAAAGCAACTGCCACAATAGTTACCAAAAGGATAAAAAATCTCATTTCACGTGCCACCTTTTTAACAACCAGAAGACCTTCCACCACTAAAACACAATCCATGATACACGAGCCCACTTCATGCAATAGCGAGGGTTGGAGATGAAACTATACCTTTGGAAATTTTATGGTGAATTAGATTGTAAGCAATAAATCCAAAAATCCAAAGAAGTAATTGAGTGCAAAGGAGAAAACATGAAAATAAACGAAATATAGTTACCCAAAATCCTCAATCTCCATGGCTGATCTCCATTACACCTTCTAGCTTGCTGCAAACAACAATTTTCCTTAAAATTTATTTGAGGAACCTAAGACTATGCCATGTCCTACACAAGTGTGAAGGATTTTACATTGAAAATGACTCTAAATGCATAAGAAAAACTCTATGTAGGAAAATGATTGTAAAAATGATCAAAAATTCACGTGAAAGTTTTAGAGAGCCAAAATGAATTCAAAATTGGCATTTTATAAGAAAAGGCAATTTTGAATGGATGGATGAGATTGAAAGGAAAACAGATGGACTCAATTGAAATTTGAGACATGATGTCTACAAAAAGGCTAGGGAATCAAATTAATAACAATCATTTGACTTTTGCATGCAAAAAGGCATCCTTTTTGAATTAAAAATCATTTTAATTGAAAAATGGAAATTAAATGACAGTAGGCAATAAATGCCCATCCTCTGCCAAAATAAGGAAATTTGACCATTTAAATAAGTAATCATTTATTTACTTATTTAAAAAGGGGAAAATGACATGTGGCCATAATTAAATAAATTAAATAATTTATTTAATTAGAAGAAGAATATGTAAGTTATTGACGCATTTAAATAAATAAGCAAGATTTATTTATTTAAATAATCTAGATGAATTAGCGGACATGAATAATTAAATAAATTAGGGAATTTATTTAATTATAAAGAGGCATTAGATAATTAGTGACACATTTAAGTAAAATAAAATTTATTTATTTAAATAATCAAGAAGAATAAAGAGACATGAATTAATTAAATAATTAAATATTATTTAATTAATAGATGAAAAATGGACCACACAACATAATTAAATATTTTTATTATGCTAGGACGAATGTGGCAAAAAACAGAGCTTATAGGTCTAGATCAATTTTTAGTGTCTACTTTTTGCCCCTCTTTGTCATAATGTAGCATATTGCATTGTGACAAAGAAAAGTAAGTCAAAGTCATGACCCAGTGAAGGTATGGAATATCGATGCCCCCTCAGGAAAATTTTCAAATTTTGGCCTAATGATAGAAAAATTTGGAAAGTGTCTCGACAAGTTAGTTTAAAGACCAGAAAAGTAATGGCGAGACGATTTAGAGTTTGGACATGTTTAAGGTACCCAAAAGAGAAATCAAAGGTGGAAAAAGGAGCCTCCAGTAATAATAGTTGCACAAAAAACCCCACTGTTACCCTGTAAATAGTTGAATTTGGTGGTAAAACCCATTTCATTTTCAAATCTGCTATAGTAATTTTAGAGAGCCTGGAGCGAGGATAGTAGTAGAAAAGATGGTGATCTTGATCACAAAGCACTGCGGATATATTGTCAGAACCTACAGGTGACTAGAGGGTGTGGAGCCGACAGTATGTACCCTTAGCCCACTTTGTCAATTTATCATTTTTTGTGCTTTTTGATGGTTTCTAGGACTAGGAACACAGGCGTTGCAACACATTTGCATTCATGTAAACTGCAATTGATTTTACATTCAATGCATTCAATGCATCACGACACAAGCAAAAAAGGCTATAAGACATGGTCAAAAGTCACAATTCCTTTGCATGAAGTTGTGACATAATCACCAATTTAAGTTGCATTTGACGGTGGTAAAGCCACATTCAAAATGTCATGACACATTTGATGGTATGAGCGATGCATTTTAATTAGATGATGCATGCGTACAAAATCATGACACAAGTAGAATTTTGAGATGCAATCATGGAGTAGAATGACACAGCTGTTGTATAGGGACACAATCGTATCACAAAATGACGCAATCACACAATTGTGATGCAATTGAAGACATCATGCCGCATTGGTTTTTGACTTTGACTGATGTTAGTTAAGTGTTGTTTCAACTTTTAATTTTCATTGACTTAGACTAGGTGATAATGAAAAGCTTCAAAAAGATGTCAATGTGTGCATTGGTATGTGAATAGATAGTTAGCACCTATTTACACACAAGAGAGCAGACCATTGACCTATTCATTTAGAGATAAGTTGATGGATACAAAGTGATGGTGAATTATGTGACTGGGTCTCTACTATGTCACCTATATGCCCATTGTACAGGAAAATAAGGGACTCTTGACAGTGCTATGCAAGAGGTGGCATTCAGAGACCTACTAATTCCACCTGCCGACTAGGGAGGCTATAGTTACCCTCAAGGATGTTTACCAAATTCTACACCTATTGATCTAAGGGGAGAGGATTGTTTATGATCCATGACATGGAAATTAGATGTTTATTACCTACTATCATGATCAGGGTGCTAGATTAGCTATTGAGGGATATGAGATTTGACGGGAGTTCATGGAAGAACACTATAGACAATTTGATGCTTTATTAGCAACATTGATTGCTGGTGTGGTTATTCTAGATCATCGAGGGCATGGGTTTCCAATTGGTTTGGGGGATGTACTTGTTGCAATGAGGCGAGACTAGATGGTTTACGCTTGGGGACCTTGTTTATTAGGTATGTTGTATCATCAACTGCATGAGGTTGCATACGGGAGGGAACAGAGCATTTCTTGTAGGATGACCCTTCTTATGATCTAGGCATGGGAGCACATTTCCATTTTCTACCCATCGATTAAGAGGCCATGGTTGGTAGATGGTATGTCGTATGTCTATTATTATGACGGCATGCTACAATAGAGCCATTATGGTGATATAGGTTGGTGGAGACATAGGATCGACACCATGATTACATTTATCTGGAGACTGTATAGGGATTGTGAGTATTGGGAGGGTGAGGAAGATCATCTTAGTTTTTTCCAACAATATCGATATTTCATTGGTCAGACAATGCAGACAAGTTGATTGTGGAGATGTACTTTTTGCAACATTTTCTCAGACAATTTGGTTAGCAGTAAGGTATTTCACTCGAGACAACCAAGGATGTGAGGTCATCTTGGGAGTCAGCCTAGGGACTGCCTATATTTGTGGCCTTTGCTACTTAACAAATAGATGGATTGGTGGCACAATAGTGAGGATGCAGAGGAGGCGTTGTAGATCCAGGGACCACTATAGATTTTTATTTATGGTGGCAAACACATAGGCTTATTCCCCTCATAGATCCAGATGAACCCGTGCCAATGTATCAGAGATCCATTGTTCCACATGTGTTGCAAGCTATATGAGGGGGAAAATTTAATGACATAGGGAGAGGTAGAGGCTTAGGGATAGATGGGGATGATGGTGATGATGCGGGAGCTAGTGGGAGACAAAGGAGAGGAGGGGATGGAGGGAGACACCAGAGCATGGGTGAGGCAGCGAGTGGTTAGACCACCATTGGACCTTATCCTAGAGGTAGCCAAGGAGGAGGGAGAGAGGGGAGGGGACCATGTAGAGGTAGAGATTGGAGGAGAGGAGAGGGTGATGGAGGAGAAGGAGGTGGAGCATGCAGAGGTGGAGATTTTAGGAGAGGAGAGGGTGATGGAGGAGGAAGAGGTGGAGCATGCAAAGGTGAAGATTGGAGGAGAAGAGTGGGTGATGGAGGAGAGTGAGGTGGAGCATGTAGAGGTGGAGATTAGAGGAGAGGGAGGTGGAGCATGTAGAGGTGGAGATTGGAGGAGAGGAGAGGGTGATGGACAAGGGGGAGGTAGAGCATGGAGATGTGGAGATTAGAGGAGAGAAGGATATAGGGGATGATGATGATGATGAGGATGGGGCCATTGATGAGGAAAAGTGTCTATTGTGATGGAGTATGGTGGAGGGCATGATGGGGTGCCGATATGGCTAGTACTTCTAGCAGATGCCACTATAGACCAATAGGTTGTTGACATTCAAAGGAGACTTGATGAGAGCATTGCATAGGTTAGGGCTTTACAGGCTGAGCTTGAGATAGTGAGGGTCAAGCGGGATCAGGCTAAGATCCAAAGGCAGGAAGTAGCACAGTGGTGTGTAGATTTTGTAGCACTATGTGTAGGAACCTTCAGGGGATATGGCTTGTGAGTTTGCAAGGGTGAGCACTCAGTACAACTAGTACAAGATGCTCTATGAGTAGGTAGTGCCTCCCGAGTGATGAGATCCTACACTGTCATGCTCATAGACGAGGACAGGTAGTGGCCACAAGTTAGGGAGTGGGAGAAATAGTATGGGCCACATGAGTGCAGGAGGGTCTACCTCCTCAGGGAACACCTCAAGTCATATGTCTCACCACTCATGTAGGCATGCCTTGATTCATCACTTGATCCATAGTCATCAGTCCACCAGTTCAAGACAGAGGTCAGTATAGAGGCAACCAGTAGTGACAGATACCTCAGTAGCTCAGGTTACAAATACGGCTCAGACAACCTAGATAGAGGTTGTAGTGACAGATTCCTTAACCATGTATTGATAGGTGACAGTGACCATTATGGCCTCAATTCCCTTGACAGAGTACCAATCCCCCAAATCTTCTCCTTGAGGAGATGAGGAGAGTGCCTCCTAAGATATTGAATTTTCATGCATTATGACATATTGACTATTGAGCCTATGAGCTACATTTTTGGGATATCTCTTTGACTCTATCCTATGACACTAATATTTTTTTTAGATTATATATATGTGATGCAGTTTTGACGTAGCCTATCTATTTTATGTTATGTGACAATGTGTTATGTGATGGTGATAATTTGGATGACATCATGTGATTATGCAGCTATACTATCTATGCGATATTTTCTTGATGCATTTCTTGATTCCTATGATGATGCTATGTGTATGCCTATGCCATGAATTCCTTTATGATGATAATGCTACATTCTAGTTATGATTATATGTTATGATGCCATGGATGATACAGATGATTATATTTATGTTTTTTTTTTTCACTTACTGCCTATGATTTTGGATGAACTAATGGATAACAATATTGTAGATCGATAATCTGACATGTGATTTGTGTGATTATATGTCATGTTATGCTATGAGAATCCATGTATGGAATTGGGTTGTTTTATGATTTGGATTTAATCTAATGTGAATATATAACATAATGCAATGTCTATATCATTATGTATGCAAATGCATTTTTGTGTGTCATAGGATATTATCAAGAGACAGAAGAACGAGGTGACAAGAAAGGAGATGGATGTTAGTAAGATGAAAAATCCTTCAAAAAATTTCCATAAGATGTATTAATTGTTGCTCTTAGTCATCATTGGGTGAATTATCACGATGGACAAAAAAACCATGATATGATGTAAATCAAGGTGTGCAAGGTCGTACCATCACCTAAAATAAAAAGTCACAAACAATGATGATCATGACTCATATGAAGAGAGTGATTGCCCTAGTTATTTTGTCATGATCAACCATAAACAGTGAAGACAATCAAAACAAATCATGCAAGTTCATTGTTCCTCTAAATCCTGTTGTTAAGACACCCTCGAGGAAATAGCAACATGACTATTAGAAATAAATAAAAACATCATAAAATTAAATGCCCAATGCTTTCCAAGTGTCTAGATATCAAGATGTCAAGTTTTCTAAAAATTTTGAATGTCTTCGTGTCAAAGTGTCTGAGTTGGTGATATGAAGATGCTAGATTAGTGTCTAGTTTAGGAAGGACACATCCTAAATGATGTTGAGATGTTAGATTTATAAAGGAAACAATTTGAATGATGTCAATGCTAGAGTGATGCTGAATTTGGGAGGACACATCCTAAACAAGGTCGATGTCAAGATGTCGAAATGATATCAAGTTCAAGGACACATTCTGAACAATGTCGATGTTGAAATGCCATATTGGTGTCGAGTTTGGAAATGACACATCCCAAATGACATTGATGTCACAATGTCGAATTTAGGAAGGACACATCCTTAATAGCATCGATGCCAAAATTCCAAGTTGATGTCAAGATTCGAGAAGGACACATCTCAAATGATCTTGATGCCAAGATGTCAAATTCAGGAAGGACACATCACGACTAATATCGATGTCACAACATACCTCGAATGTTGTGAGAATCCTCATAATGCTAGATGACTATGAAGACGCCTAAGAAGAACACATCCTAGGAAATGAATAAGTGAGGGGGATACCCTTCAGAAGGACACATCTGAAGAGTAAGCAATATTTGACTAGTTTGACTAAGTTTGATAGATTTTGATATGCCAAGATGATTGTTGTGCTTGATTGAAAGATTGCGAAAGTTCGCTTGGGTAAACCATTCATTCAAATTTTGACAAGGACCATGATAAATTTAAAGACTATTTCATGTGTGAGAAAATTGTGCAATGAGCCCTAATGGACTAACCTAGTGTGGCCTCAGGGGCTCATCGACAGATGGCCTTGCCTACGTCATACACTCAGAGACCTCATAGTTCGACACAACCAATGACTTTGTCTTGTTGACCAAAGATTGAGTCATGATTTATTTTGGAAAACCTACTAGGACTAACCTAATGTCTCAAGGGCTCAAAGATGAGTCTTGCCTATGTAGAAAGTATGTACAGACAACATAGTTCGACAATGACAAAGACTAATCAAGACTTGAATTGATGTGCCTGTGTTGACTAACATGACTACTTTTTTGGAATTTTTCTGTTTTCTTCAAGACGTTTTTCATTTTTAGGTTTTCCTTAGTACATTTCTCAATTTTTAGATCTTTTTTCAAGAGATTTTATGATTTTTTATGTTTTTTTTTAGGACATTTTTTTATTTTTAGGTCTTTTTTAAGACAGTTTTCAATTTTTAGGTTATTTTTCATGATTTTTTTTGAATTTTTAGGTCTTTTTTAGGACATTTTTCAATTTTGAGGTCTTTTTTCAGGGAATTTTTTATTTTTAGGTCTTTTTTCATGACATTTTATGATTGTTAGGATCATGTGTGGTACCCACTGTAGTCTCACGATAAAATTTTCCCCCCTAGTCAAGTTGAGTATGAGCTAGGCAAAATGGGATGGAAAGAAAAGGTATGACCAGCATGGATAGTGGATAGTATGCAAGACTTGTTTTCAACCATTGTCAACCATTGACAGAAATTTCATGATGTTAGGGTGAAGTGTTATGATGAATGTCAGAAAGAGTATGTTTATTAGGGACAAAGGTAGATAGAGTGATAGTAGATGACACAACAATTCTAACTACTGACACTTGTTTGCTAGATTTTCACCATGGTACTTATCCAAAGAACCTATTTATTAGGTTTTCACTATTGGATGAATTATTTCTCTTTATTTTTGTAGAAATCAAATCTACAAATGGTCAACAATTTTAACATAATTTCATCATGTCAGTCCTTTGCAAAACATTAGATTTGAAATCCCTATGAAATACTTGACTATAATGAAACATGCAAATTAGATAAACAAAGATGATCAAATGTAAGCATATAAAAGCATAGTCAAAAATCTATTCCATAGTGGATTGGTGTCACATGTGCTAGTGACCCTTTCCCAATCCTTGATCAAAGCTTAAGATGAAAATGCTATGAAGATGGTGAAGTGATGATGAACAAGATCAAATCTCAAATGAAGAGAGTAACCTTGCATAAAATTGTGGAGGATTTGCTTGAGGATGAAGCCTGTATTTAAAGATTTTCAAAATGCTAAGAGTTGAAAATGGACCAATGTGGGACTAAAGATTTTTCCAATGAGATAAGGACACTTGTCAAGTGGTGATAGGCCAATGGTTGTGCAAGATTTGGGAAGAGTGCCTATGAGAGGGAGATTTTGAATTCAAATTTGAGAGTAAATGCTAAGTTTGACTTTGGAAGGGGACATGTAAGAGGCATGTAAGGCCTCATAAATGCTCTGTTGGGTGTACATGTCCACTTGGGGGGAAATTCAAACTTGGAGAATATTCTTCCTTTATGCCAAGTTGAAAATAAAGATTTTGATAAATCAATTAAATGCAATTTCATGTGCAAGTGGCCAAATCTAGAGAATGCAAGTGGGTGAGATTAGCATTAGATCAGGATTAATTAGCTAGGATGATGATTAGGCTGATTTGACCACTTTGACTTGATTTAGGGATTTAAATCAAATCAAAGGGAGATGAATGATGCTCTGAGATTTAATTAAATAAATGATTGATTTATTTAATCAAAGAGATGATGATAGGATCAAGTTTGATTTATTTGATTTAAGTTGATGAATTTACCCTGATGAATGGATGAGTGTGATTTTGATCAAATGCATAATGCTAATTTCCATTTTTCCCCTCTTTGAAGCAATGTACTTGTTGCGTTGGTTCAAAGAATAAACTTTCCGCGATCAAAATTTAAAAAATTTCTGATTTTTCGGATGCCCATTGAAAATGCACTGGTACATTGCCCTTGAGAGATCAAGCGAAATATTTTATTTGAGAAGTCGATACATTAAGAGTTCAAAATGGGTGGTTATGGACGATGATGCAAAATGAGATGATTTCAAAGATGCTTAGAATAACAAATCCTATATTATCCTAAACAACTTAAATGATGATATGATATGGATGGATGAGATGGATGATGCTTGATATGCTATGATTATGCAATGGATGATTTATGAGAGACTAACAGATCTATATTATGATGATGATTATGCAATGCATGTGAAATGATCGATGTTTCCTATGATGTATGATATGGATGATATGTGGTATGCTGATAGTTTTCTAGATGTAAGATGGATGCATGATGGATGCAGGATGGATGGATGTATGATGGATGCATGATGGATGCATTGGTGATGTTATGTTAGAGCAGAAATGAGATGATGACAAGAGGGTCCCACAAGTCCATGATTGGTCAAGACTTTATTAGAGATGATGATGATAGATGATGATGATGATAAATGATGATGATAGATGGATGATTTGCTTATCAAGGATTGGGATTTTCAAAGGGTCACTTACTTTATATTTGATAACACGCCTAAGCACGATGCATCAAGGTATAAAATACCAGGATGGCATTGTACCTAGTGTGATGGACTTTGACTCAACAAGTAGATAGGAGTATTCTTGTTCACACTTGACATATGGAAACATTGCTAGGGTGTACCTAACAAAGAAAGTATTCGCCAAGTTATTTTACAAGAACATCCAACAAGCACAGCAGACAAAAGATAATGATCGTTTCCCCATTCCTATCTCTCTAAATCCTTCATTCAGATATCATCAAGAGGTCCTTGGAATGAGCGCAATAAGATAAATCAAAAGAAAAGATCAAGTATACAAACAAGCTAATTTTCTTCATACCTTCAGCCAAAGGGATTTGTTTTGATAGGATAAGGATCCAAGGTGATATCCATAAATGGTGCCCATTGTCGGAACGATATATCCTAGGACATGCATTGTATAGGATGATGATGGTTGATAAGTTGGTTGATAGGCTAATGATATAAAGTTGACTAACATGTTTGAAAATGATCAAGACTTTGATTTTGTTTTAAAGATTTGTTGCTTTGATTTTGATTTTACGATTGAAGTTTTCTTTTGCTGACTGTTGCGCTTGTTTCTGTTTACGTTGCCAAAGGATGAAGATGGCAATCAGTTATTATGGATGATTGATTATTGTGGGTGCAAGCAAGATGAGACAGATGGATTTTTTCAAATATTTGGATGTTTTTGACTTTTTGAAATGTTTTGAGGCTGTTTTTGGTGTTTTCAAGATTTTGCAAATGTTTTGATTTTTCGATTTTCTGATGGTTTTGGATTTTGATGTTTTTCAAATGTTTTTGGATTTTGATGCTTTTCGAATGTTTTTGGATTTTGATGTCTCGAGGGCTAATCAAAGATTTAGCCTTTCCTACGTTTAAGCTTAGAGACGAGTTGTTCGGATTCCAATGTTTTTGATGTTTTCTGCTTTTGAGTGTTTTTTGGATTTTTTTCGATGTTTTGGATGTTTTTGGATTTTTTTTATTTTCTAATGTTTTTGGATTTTTGCATGATTTTGACGATTTGGATATGGATGTGTGTGATGATATCAGTGCTATGTTTGGGATTTTTGCTAAAAACCAAGCTAAGGTTGATTGATCGGGTCGATGGATAGATGATGATGATAACATTGTTGAGGATACACAATAATGCAATGATTTGATTGATTGGGATTGATGATAACATTGTTGAGGATACACAACAATGCAATGATTTGGTTGATCGGGATTGATGATGATAACATTGTTGAGGATGCACAACAATGAAAGGATAGTGTTAAGCAACACAATAGATTTGGGAAAGATATCCCTAAGATGATGATGAATTGATGATGTCCTAATTGGATTTGATTGATCATGATTGATGAAGCTTGGTTTCAAACAAAAGATGTTTTCGATGATGCGATGTGACGTTGACATTTAAGTGTGTGTTAGATGCAACTGATGTTGATTGTTTGGATTGATGTTTGATGAAAGAAAAAGACTGATAAGGAATGTCTTCTTGTCAAAATATGCCATGGGCTAGTGATTTGGATTTTGAATTGCAGATGCTTGACCAATTTGATTTCACGTTTTCCAATGTTTGGATCACCACATAAGTTGGAGGACATAGACCAAGATTTATTCTCGAAGCAAGATGTACATATCTACCCCCATTGTCTAGCAATGTATGGAATGTGATGGGTTGGATGCTTGGATAGGTGTACGGATGGATGGATATGGATTATCTTGGGATAAGATAAGGTGTTCGGATAATGAATGCTCATTTGGATAATGCTTCATGGCTCAGATAACATAGGGTAGGATAGGATCAATGAAAATGACCCATGTCAAGATGTTTACCGTAAGCAAGCATAAAGTGTGCTCCAAAATTTCATCAAGATCAAGATAACTAAGATGATGGATGCAAATAGATGTGAATGGATTGGATAAATGGTTCATGGATGGATGGATTTATTATGGATAAGATGGATGGAATGCTCGATTTATTACAGATGGGATGAGATGCTTTCACCTGAAGTGGTGCACGTAGATGCTCAATTCTACACATGACGCCTATTTGCCAGGTTTTCATCATGGTCTTGCCCAAAGCGCTGCTCATGCGGTTTTCACTAGAGGATGATTTTTATCTTTACTATTTTTCAATCCTTTTTTGGATTTTTTGGATTTTTTTTTTTTTGATTTTTTTGTATTTTTTCTGAAGGATTCATGCTGAACCACCTGGTGGTGTTGACGTAGACACTTCTGTCATAATGTGCCATCGATACCCTACTTGAAGAAGTTGCTTTGCTAAGATACGTGCACTTGAATGAAACTTTTGAGATTCCTGATCTGCTTTATTAATACCAGGGTTAACTCTATCTCTATGCATACATCGCGATAGATTTTCTTCTAAATCCTTACAATGAAGGGTTGTTGCCAATACACAGTCAATGTGAGAATTGGATATCATGCGTGGAGGCATGGATGGAGTGTGTTTATGGATAAGAGGTGGATTGGTTGATAGTTTGGAACCTTTGACTCTCCAAACTTGGGAAGATGAGCAATGATGGGTGGATACGAAAGTGTGCGTGGAATTAAGACCAATTGCTTGATACACTTTGTACATTGTTTGAAAAGCTTGCTGTTTCTTTTGCAGACATCTTTGATGGATACTCTTCCCTCTTTTATTTTGCCCCACAGTTTCTTTGACTGATGGAATTTGATAGGGATAATATTTCTTTGTATTCTTTGGTATCCATGCGTATTTGATTTGTCCATTATGCTTTCCAACTCCTTTTTCTTTGATAATGTTCTTCGTACTTTGGTTCAATTCTTTCTTTTGACGTTGGTCCCAATTCATGGATGGGGTGATGGGTGGATGATGATTCATGACGTGACTAGTTGTAGTATTGACACTAGCTTCATCATAAGGATTCTTCATGCTCCCTATGTTGACGTTTGCTTGAGACGAAGTTGCCCCCAGTATGGTGGTAGTAGTACCTTCATGCTTTGATTCTGCTTTTTTTGAGATATCTTGTTCAATAAACATGCTCTCAAAAATGAACATTGTAGATGACATTGTTTTAATTCGCCACTCTGCTAACTCTGGATGTTCTATCTAACTTGTTTCTTTGGGCGGATAATGATGCATATCTTTATTCATGATGTCTTCAATCTGAGTTTGGGACATATTCGATCCTAATGTTGACAACTCTGTTTGATTGTAGGAGTTAAGAATCTGCTCTTTTTGTGTAACACAATCTTGTCCTAGATGAAGATCATCTACGTGTCCATCCATAGAAAGCCTCTCATGGGTAGATGGAGGAGTAAGTGCTATGTGGATGTGATCATCTTGTGTGGATAGGAGAATATCCATTAGATCATTGTAGTATCTTGGAGATACAAATTTTTGATCTTGATTTATTTTGGTATTGCTTTCGATATGCTTTGGATCAAGCTCTTGACATGGGTCGGTTTCAAAGGATGGATCGCTTACAAATGGTGCTTGGATATCTTCATTAGACATGGTAAGTGGTTCAACATCCTCAAGTGTCGAGTTTAGGGTTCCTTTAGTATCTGTAGCCATGAGGTCAAAGGATGTCAATATGTCTTGGGAAGGACCATTGCTAGACTTTGGTGAAGGATCTTGATTATGTTTTGGAATAAATTCTTGAGATATATCCTCTAACTCATTAGGTGATGTAGAGACATTTTTGACATAATCATTGGTCGATGCCTCATTGGATGAGATGAAAACATCTTTATTGATGGATAGATCTTGATCATTATTTTCAACAATTGTGGTGGAGAGATTGACAAGGCTATCATTGTCCCCAATAGCAATTATCTTTTGATCAATCAAGTCTTGGATGAGAATTTTTAGTCGAATACAACTTAATGTTGTGTGTCCCTTTGTTTTGTGATAATCACAATGGTTCTCCTCATTATACCCTAGTGGTTTAACTAGGGGTTCTTGATAGTTCCCATAGATGGGGAGCTTGATGAGATTTTCTTGTACTAATTGTTGCAAGACTGATTCGATTGGTCTCCCAAGTGGTGTGTATTGTCATTTGTTTCTTTGTGAGATTTGCACTTTAAGTTGACCTTGTGATGATTTATTTTGGAGATGTGGTGATTGATCTTTGACACGTGGGGGTTAGATTTGTTGATGTGGTTGACCTTGATATCTAACTTCTTGACCTTGGAGATATTGTTGTGGTTGCGGACACAACTCAATGCTTTGATGACATGAATTAACCAATGGAAGATTGTATTGATTTTGGAGTGAAGATATCTCTTTTCCCAATAGTTCAATTAGTTTGGCATGTGAAGCAAGTTGCTCAATTGAAATTTGATCTTGATTTTGAATTTGACTCCCTTGATTCAGCTTTTGTTTAAGTGGATTTGGGATGTGTAGTTGTGTTTGATTTTGGACAATATTCTGATTCGTGATGATGGGTTGAAATTGACCATTGCTCATGTTGGGAATACTTGTGCTTGGTAAATTCTCATTTGGCTTGTAGGGATTTGATGGGATGATGTTGTTCATTTGAAGGCTCATGGATTGATTGTTCGATTGGTAGACTTGTAGGTTTGGACTTGGATTTATAATCAAGAAATGTTTTCCAATCTTTGATTTGGGTATACTCACACTTGTTCTATTGACATTTGTCAAAGGTAATGGTCCCATGTATGGATTGTATAAGTGTGAGTTTTGATAATCAATTGGAATTGTAAGGCTTTGAAGATTCAATTGATTTGGATTACTCAAGATGTAGGGATCAAGTTTGTATTCCATGTTCTCCTTGTGTTTTGACCTTGTTGCAAAGTGACCTCTAACGTTCTTAGGACCAATGATGAGATGAAGGACGAAAGGTGTAAATGATATGAATGATGAATGTTTAGGGACTTTGTATCAATGCTAGATTTAGGAATTTTGATTTTGATTGGTTGATTTGGATGATGAACTTGTAAACCCTAAGATGTTGGATGTGATCTTAGGATGAACTTGTTCAAAGGATGGTTGATAATTTAACTAAGTGTGCGTGGAAGGATTCATCCAAACACACCTAGCTAAACAAGTGATTTTAGGGATGTACCCAAGTCTAGGTATTGATGTTTCCAAAGCTCTAAAGTTGTTTGGATGGATGATTTTGATAAATGTTTGGATGGATGAAGTGTTTTGATTTTGATCCTTAGAAACTTAGAGAGACTTTGTTTACTAGGCCAAGGTATTAAAGAACACACTTTTCTCTAAGAGCAATCAAAAGACCAATATGACCAAAAGATATCAAGCACATGTGTGGGGTCCAATTTGTTATCTTTGCTTAATGAGTACTTTTTACCACAAACACACTCTTTGATTAAAGTTTCAAACTAATATTTCCAATGCTAACTTTTTTAAACCCCACAAGATATTTTATGTGGAAATTCAATGAACTTAAGGCAAGGGTTTTCCATTGTTTACTTCCAAGAAGACAAATTGAGGTATAATCCAATGCTTAGGAACCTCTAAGGACGTGAATCCACAGGCAAAGAAGTAACATATGGATTGAGTCAATGATATTTGTTTTCAAGAGGGTTTGAAATTTTGAGAATCATGTTGAATGTTTGTTTGCAAAATGTTTTTGAATACAACACCGTGTTTTCAAATGAAGAACAATTACAAGCCCTATGGATGTGTAAGACAATATTTGTTGGATTCCCACTTGGACAAGTCCAGCTACGCTTATCTCTAGCGGATGGTTAGATGCTTGACCCCACTGGCTCCCCTCCACAGCTCATTAATGTCAATCGGGGCAGCCAAGAATCAACACCCATGAAACTCCCATGGCATGATTTCCATCTCTACTAGAAGACCCATTTAGTGTAGCGGCTCTAATCCACCGCTCAAAATAAATCTCAACAAATAGATTAAGACTTTGGAAAATTTGCATATGTTCCTATAAAGGACTCCGTCAGGAGATTAATCCATATAGCAAGAGTCCCTTCGATCCATCTTGTTGAGCTGAACCGCAGACAATGGCGCGAACCAAAACCCCCATTTATATCTCAATGGAAATACTCTGGTTTTAGAGTGTTACCAGTTGAGTCGTCCCTTGGGTGAGTACTTTTTCCCCCAAGGCAGGCCCTCTAAGATAAACAAAAGCAAGCAAAACACAATCCGTTACTTGATCTATCTTTGATGGCACAAAGAAAGAGAATGTATGTGAAAATGCCCCTACTCACACTCGCACAAGATGTTCAATTTTTAAGCCCAAATCGAAGTGTTTCAAAGCAATAAAATGTACTTTGAGTGTTTCTCTTGCACCCTAGATCGCATGAAGCACAAGGGGAGAGGATACGCACTCAAAATACAACATCACACAATTCAAGCACTTGTTCGTTTTATAGCCTTCAAAGCAATTGTGATTTTGTTTTAAGCACCCAAAATGAAGTGTGAGTTTTGATTGTTCAATTCTTAACCTCAAACAAAATCTAGTAAGTTTGTCCTAAGATTCATTTTAAGTCCTTTGCAATGAAGATCAAATTGTTCGTTTTAGACCCAAATGAAAATTAGTGTTCTAAAATGAAAAGATAAACAATTTCGTGAAGTAGTGTTGATCAACACTTAAAGTGTTAAAAAACACATTGTGTTTTCAAAAAAAATCATCCTCCTTTCGTTTTCATTTGCTAGCCTCCTCCTTGTTGACTTTTCACTTTTGCTTTTCCTTTTTGCCTTCGTTGTTCATTTGTACCTTTTCCTTTCGCTTGTACCTATAAGAGAAAAGGACACAAAAATTGAGTTATTCTTTTAAACCTTTACTTTAAACCATAAAATGATTTTTAATGAAAAAGTAATAATGTTTCTTTTAACTAATGAATGAAGAACTCATAAGAATTCTGATTTCCACCAAATTTTTAAAGCAAATACTAACCAACAATAAAACACTTTGTTAAAAGCAAATATAGTGTTAAATCTGTTAAATCTGCTTTTCGAAAGGAGCACAAGAAATAGCATTCTTCATTGTAAGACTAAAGATTTTTCAAAAATAACTCCAAACATCATATCAAAGGTGAAAGTCACATTAATGCAGCTTTGAGGGAACCCAACTAGTATAAAAGATGTGCAAGAAAGTCAAGAGAGTAATTGCGCCACTCCTTCTTCTCTTAAATAGGCTGCCCCTGCCTTCCTGTATCAAAAGACATCTAACAAAGATGGTTTTGCATATAAATGTTCATGTTTAATGCTCACACCTGCAACAGAAATAGAATTCAAAAAGAAAATCGTACCAAGGGAAAACAGGAGGGAAATTTCAATTTTAGAGTTTCCTTTCATTTGACTGCCAAACTGTCATTTATTAACTAGTAATCGTCACTTCCACAGCCAGAGCTTTCATCACAAAAACAAGGATGAAGGTACGTGGACTGTTTACCATAATGCCCTATAGAAATGTGGCATCATGGAATGTAACTAGTTTGCAAGGCTGTGATTGTAGGGTACGCACAAAATGGATTTGTTGTAAAGCTTTAAAAACTTTTAGGCAAATGTGATTGGCAGATGTAGAGCGATATTCTACAATCTTTGTTAGTATCCTCCCTGCCGTTTCTTGGAGAAATGTGAGAGCAAGGACAAGGCATGAGATCTGTTTGTCAGCATAGACAAGGCGTGAGAACTGTTTCCAGAAGAATGTGAAAGCATAAACAAGGCACATGATCTATTGACATTGGCGTGGAAGCATAGACAAGGCGCATGAGCTGTTGACAGTGGCATGGAAGCATAGACAAGGCGCATGAGATGGACAAGGCGTGTGAACTTTTGACAAAAGTTATGCTCAACATTTATTCTAGCATCCCTTCTATGACAAGAAACATCTTTAGTTGATCGATGCTATTGCAGAAAGATCAAAGAAATCTCTTCTGTACATGCAATCCGAACAGAATCAAAATAGGGATATGAGTATGCTATTGTTATGGAATATTTCTGTTCAAATCTAGAAAGGCATAGTCTTATTGATGACATTGTAAATGAAGCTTCATTCTTTATCCTACACAAGCCAATGACATCTTCTTAACGCGGGAAAAATATTTTTTGACAGTCGACTCTGGTGGGATTCGAACCTGAGACCCTTTAGTATGGCTTCCAAGTAATGTTATCTCGGATTATAAAATGATTTCAAATCATTCATGCACGGAATGGGCTCACACAAGCAATGTATGTATGTGAGAAAGAGTGTCAACCTAAGAACATTTGAGTTCTTCGAATTAGTTAAAAGCAGATGAAGTTTATGCATCTTTGGGATTTAATCTTAGACAATGATGTCATTAATTCTCAGGATAGGTTCTCAGGAAGCAGAGATAAATGGTAGTTAAGGTTTGAGACTTCACATTTAGAACCGAGAAACTCACTCTAAAACTGCACTAATGTCTATCAGAGATTGCTCTAAACCACAAAGCGACTAGTAGAAACAATAGGAAGGATGAGACAGCATCCACAGTCCACAGTTAAGGCTTTGCTAGCCCATATCTATCAAATATCAAATTTGAAGAGTCCATAATAGACATGTACGCACAATGCTGAGGCAAAGGCAAGCACACGAGCTAGCTAAGACAAAGAAACAAAATTGTTTTGAAGGAATGAATAATCTGTTGGACAAGACTGTAACCCAAATTTTTTTTATTTTGAATGGTGGATTGGGTAATTTGCAAAGCTATGACTAAAGATTTCTATAACAGGAAAGGATAACTTGTATTGAATCTCACAAAGAAAAAAATGCATTACTATGAGACAAAGAAGGCCCATCATTCTCATTATTAATCATGCTGCATAACAAACAAGCTTTTTCTTAAAAACAACACCCTTGAAAAACAAACAAAAGAAGATCTATTTACATAGATTATAGAAACTAATGAAATCCACTTTAAAATGGAGATCACGGGAGCATCATTAACCTGTAAATAGACAGTGACAATGAAGGATAAGCATAAATCTGAAAGTTAAAATTTACACCACATAAAGTTAAAACATCCAACAGTTATATAAAGCAGATTCGTCAGCTTAAGATGGCAAGATGTAAGATCATATAAAGCGAGCCCTCCTTCTAGCACCATTTTGTGGACATCAAATCTGCAAATGGTCAACAATTTTAACATAATTTCATCATGTTAGTCCTTTGCAAAACATTAGATTTGAAATCCCTATGAAATACTTGACTATAATGAAACATGCAAATTAGATAAACAAAGATGATCAAATGTAAGCATATAAAAGCATAGTCAAAACTCTATTCCATAGTGGATTGGTGTCACATGTGCTAGTGACCCTTTCCCAATCCTTGATCAAAGCTTAAGATGAAAATGCTATGAAGATGGTGAAGTGATGATGAACAAGATCAAATCTCAAATGAAGAGAGTAACGTTGCATAAAATTGTGGAGGATTTGCTTGAGGATGAAGCCTGTATTTAAAGATTTTCAAAATGCTAAGAGTTGAAAATGGACCAATGTGGGACTAAAGATTTTGCCAATGATATAAGGACACTTGTCAAGTGTTGATAGGCCAATGGTTGTGCAAGATTTGGGAAGAGTGCCTATGAGAGGGAGAATTTGAATTCAAATTTGAGAGTAAATGCTAAGTTTGACTTTGGAAGGGGACATGTAAGAGGCATGTAAGGCCTCATAAATGATTTGTTGGGTGTACATGTCCACTTGGGGGGAAATTCAAACTTGGAGAATATTCTTCCTTTATGCCAAGTTGAAAATAAAGATTTTGATAAATCAATTAAATGCAATTTCATGTGCAAGTGGCCAAATCTAGAGAATGCAAGTGGGTGAGATTAGCATTAGATCAGGAATAATTAGCTAGGATGATGATTAGGTTGATTTGACCACTTTGACTTGATTTAGGGATTTAAATCAAATCAAAGGGAGATGAATGGTGCTCTGAAATTTAATTAAATAAATGATTGAATTATTTAATCAAAGAGATGATGATAGGATCAAGTTTGACATATTTGATTTAAGTTGATGAATTTATCCTGATGAATGGATGAGTGTGATTTTGATCAAATGCATAATGCTAATTTTGCGTGTCTACAATTTTATCACCTTTTTTTTTTTTCACCAAGATGCTTATTTTCCATATTTTCATCAAGATGATGATTTTTTGTATTTTTCATTTTTTTTGTATTTTTAACTGGTTTTCAGTTAGGCTTTTTGATGCTTTGCATAAAATCTACACAAATGTAAACTGTTGATTGGATCTATCAACTATTCAGCTTTAGGAGTAGCCAACTAATATGCTCCAAAATCAAATGATGTTATGAAAGTGTAAGGGCCCAACCAATTAGGCTCAAATTTTCCTAACTTCTCCCTATCTAGTTGATTCTTGGGATTCTGCATGAGAACTAGGTCACCAATGTAAAAATTTTGAGTCATCACCCTTTCGTTATAACTTCTACAAAGATGATTTTGGAATGCTTTTAAATGATTCAATGCATTGTGTCTACGTTCATCTAGCATTTTTAATTCATGCAGTTGTGACTATTTGTATTCCTCATTAGTGACGACGCCTTTCATGGAGACCCGCAAAGATGGAATTTCAACCTCTATGGGCAAGATGGATTTAGCTCCAAAGACAAGGGCAGAAGGAGTGGCACCGATGGGGGTATGTATGCTTGTGCAGTATGCCCACAAAGCAGGGTTGAGTTGGATGTGCCAGTCATGACTAGCATCATTAATGATCTTTTTGAGAAGTTTGATAATGGTTTTATTAGATGCCTTAGCTTGACCATTTCCCTATGGGTAATATGGTGTGGAAAAGTGGTGGCTAATATGGAAACATTGACATAGTTCATGGACCTCATGATTTTTGAAGGGACAAACATTATCTGTGATGATGGATTGTGGAATGTCGTATCGACAAATGATATAATTGAGGATGAATTTGGAGATTTATTTGTCAATAATGTAAGTGAGTGGAATGGTTTCAATCCACTTAGTAAAATACTTAGTGGTGGTGATAATGAATTTGTATCCATTGGAGGATGTAGGGTGAATCTTTCCCATGAGATCAAGTCCCCACTATGTGAAAGGCCAAGGAGAAGTGATCAACCTCAAATATTGTGTTGGAGTTTGAATCAAATCACTATGAATCTAACATTGGAAACATATTCTTACAAATTCTAGTGCATCCTTTTAGATAGTGTTAGCCAATAGTACCCATGTCTTGTAATTTTTTTAGCTAAGGTTCGGCCACTCAAATGGGATCCACATATACCCTCATTTACTTCCTGTAAGGTTTTTTTTGTGTCATAAGTGTCAGGACAATGGAGAAGGGTATTGTCAAAGCTTCAACAGTAAAGGATGTTGCTAATGATGGTATAATGTGCAGCTTTGTAGATAAAGGACTTTCTTTTGTTATCAGAAAGGTTTTGGGGAAGGATCTACAAATGAAGATAGTAAAAAATGTCCTTATACCAGGGGGAACTAGAACCAATAGGCTCATAGATCATTTATAATTTGGGGACATCATAAGCCAGAACCAATAATTGCTCAACCAAAAACTCAAATTATGGGATGTTGTTGGGAATATCAAGCAAAGATCCAATTATTTCCATAATGTCAACAACCTTGTTCTGTGTTATTGGAATTAATTCAAAGGATAGCTTGTGAAAATATGTCAAAAAACTATCAATCATCCACTTATAAGGCATTATCTTCTCATATTTTGTTTTGTACTCATCATTGACTTGGTTTATAACTAATAGAGAATCACTGAGGACCTGCAGATTCCTAATTTTCCACTTGATAGCCATTTGAAGTCCTATAATTAGTGCTTCATACTCTTCCATGTTATTAGTGCACAAAAATGCAATGTGGAATGACTTTGAGATGTAATCTCCTTGTGGAGTAATGAATAATATTCTTGCTCCTAAGCCATGATTAGTATGAGATCCATCAAAGTATAATTTTCAAGGTTTTTGGGATTCCACGTGAAATACAGAATCATATGGAAAATCTATTGTAAGAGGATGATTATCTAGTATTGGTGCATATGCGAGCTGGTTTTATATTAACCTTCCTCTGATGGCTTTTCTCTTGACATATTGAATATCATATTCACTAAGGATCGTGACCCATTTTGCTAAACATCGTGTCAATGCTACTCAACTCAAGAGGTACTTCAAGGGATTGATCTTGGCTACCAAGTATGTCTTATGGTTTAATATGTAATGCCTTAATTTTTGGGTTGTGAATACAACTCCCAAACAAGTAAATTTAATGGGTTTTTAATTTATCTCATACCCCGGTAGTGTTCTACTAATATAATATATGGCTCTTTCTTTTTCTTCATAGTTATTTTGTGCTAGTAATGCCCCTAGTGCTGAAGTAGTTACAAAGATGTACAAAATTAATGGTTTTCCTTAGATAGGAGGCATGAGAACTAGGGATGACAATAAGTACTTTTTGATCTGGTTAAATGCCACCTGACATATATTTATCCACACAAAGGGGATCCCTTTGCATAGGAGATACTAGAATGGTTGGCACCTATCTACAAGTTGAGCAATGAATCATCTAATAGATTGAAGCTTGCCTTGTAACATTCTTATGTCACTAATTCCCTTAGGAGGAGGCATATCCAATATATCTCTAACTTTAGCGGGGTTGACTTCAATGCCTCTACGGGAGACTATGTATCCCAATAACTTGCCCAATGTTACAACAAAAACACACTTTTTTCGGGTTCAACCGGACCTTATATTCTTCTAGCCTCCTAAAAAATTTGTCTAATACTAAAATATGGTCTTTTCTTGTCAATGACTTTTCAAAAAGGTCATCCACATAGTCCTCCATTAATGTGTATATCATGTCATGGAATATTGTTGTCATTGCCCTTTGATATGTAGCACCTACATTTTTAAGACCAAAAAACATTACAATCCAACAATATGTACCCAAAGGGCATGTAAAAGTAGTTTTGTGTTGGTCTTTAGGGGCAATATGGATCTAATTATAACCAAAAGAACCATCCATAAGGGACAACATCTCATATCTAGTAAGGTCCACAATGATGTTAATGTTCAGAAGAGGGACATCTTTAGGACATGCTTTATTGAGATCTCAGAACTCTGTGCATATGTGAATCTACCCAATATACTTGGTGATAGGGAAAATGTTGGAAATCCATTCTATATAGTCAATTGACCTGATAAAACGTACATCTAGCATTTTTTTGAGTTTAGCTTTAACCAACAATGTAACTTGCGGATGCATTTTTCTCTGCTTTTGTTTTATTGGCTTGGCATTTGGAAATAATGGCAAGTGATGTAATAATAACCCAAGATCTAACCTGGCATGTCAGCATAAGGCTATCTAAAGTTTATCTTGCATTTCAAGAAGAATTTTTGAAATTCTGGTTGTTCAGCTTCTATCAATGATGTTGCAAAGAGAATGACTTTGGAGTCCTCCATAGTAGCTATATTAATTTATATTCTATCCTCGACAAGCATTCCTGACTTTTCTCTATCTATGGGGAGAAATTCCAATCTTCCACCCTTGGGCACCTCAAGAAGGTTTCCCCCTCAGACACATTGTTTATTTTTACTATCTTGTCGTTAGAAGGTGCCTTTCAGTTTTCACCTAGAGACATGTCATTTTTTGTTTTATTTTTCTTTTTAATTTTGTGGCTAGAGGATGGCACATTCTCCCCAAAATAAGCAGCACAATCCAAGTCAATGGTAAACCCAGCTTTGTGATCCCCATTTGGAATTCCTTCACGTAGCCCTAACATTTTTTCTAGAGCCTAATCATTTTGAAAAGTGTCCATTACTTGTGGGCCTTGTTGGTTCCAGTCAATTTTTTCAAGGTAAAATAAAGATATTCCATCATCAACATTTGAAAATTGAGGAGATGACATGGAGAGCATGTAAATGGACATCGAGACATTGAAAATGAAGTTGCCATCATCTGACTCTGTGTCAAATTCTATCCAGTATTCTCCTTCACTTCTTTCATACTCACCAGTGAAGTAAGGGACAAAGGCAGTAGCATCAATGGAAGGGTTAGTAGTGGCAAGTGGTGGTTCAAGTGATTCTACATGATGTTCATCAATTTGGGGTGATTAGATAGGTACATTGGAGCTAGGATGAATGTGAATATAATATGATTTAGACTTGGCATCATTTGGAATTGTATCAATCTTGAGCATTTTCCAGAATCGTTCTTCAAATATGGGCTCGCCAGGTTTAAGGAATAATTCATCAAGGAAGTAATAACTTAAGGATAACTAAGAGGAAAATTTCCATTTGTGATAGTCGGTTTCAGAGGAGGTGTCCTCAGTTGTCTCAACATAGTCTAAAGCATACACTAACTCACATGGAAGCACACTGGTACTTGGATTGCCAGATTCTCATGGACCTAACACTAACCCAAGATGTTTTGGTTTTTCTAAAACTGATAATGGCTCACACTTTCCCTTCTTATCCTTGCCAAGACCACTTTTCCATCACAGCCTTTTGCTTTTATCATGTTGTATCCTTTTCCATATATTGCTATTGGCAAGGGAGTCAAATCTTGTGATTCTTTATAAATCCAAGACAGTATATAATCTATGTCCTCTTGACTCATTTTTACCCACTTTATGAAAACTATATTTGGAGGAAGCTTAAAATTTTATTTTTCTTGTATTCTAAACCAAGGTTTTCCATAGACTTGGGGGGACTCGGGCATCTTTTTAATGCAATAGGCCATGTTTAGCTTGTATTCTCCACATCCTTGGTCCTGAATTTGGAAGCTTGGGTTGACTCTTGGGGTGATAAATTAAGTGGTAGGAATTATGGAAATGGTCATGGTGGTCAAAGAAGCATAAGAAGATGCAGTGGATGAAGAATTAGGAGGCTTCACGAGTGTTGATGGGTCAATGAATTTGGAAGACAAAGATTTCAAAGCTTCAGTATTGATAAGCACTTGACACTCTGATACACCATGTAAGTTGGTACAATATTGGAATGGATTAGGGTCTCCATATATAGTAATCTCAATGCCTTCAATTGGAAACTTCAAACATTGGTGATACATGGAGGGGATGGCTTTCAACACGTGGATCCAATGTTGATTGAGTATAATGTTGTATGGAAGGTCCAAATCTAGAACATGACAACTACTATCAACAATGACTAGCCCAATTCAAAATTGGGAGTGTAATTATGCCCCGAGAGGAATGTTCATCATCATATGCCTTGATAACAATGCTTCTTGTGGCATCTACACAAGCATCAAAAAAGCCTAGTGCCTTGACTAGTTTTAAGGAACATATATTCAGTCTTGCTAAACCATCTACTAAGAATCGTTTGACCTTATGTTTATGAACAAGAACTTCAATATGAAGGAAATCATTATGGTTGGATTTGGATGATGAATAGTCTTGGTCCAAAAAGGTGATATGGTGAGGAGTCATGAGATATCCTACCATGGCTTCAAATTAGTTGACATCAATATCTTGAGGAATGAAGGATTCTTGCAATGTTTTATATAGGATGGCCTTATTGGTAGGAAAGATGCGTAAAAACTCAAGAATAGAGATTTGTGCGGGCATTTTTCCAAGCTGGCCAATAATATTAAAGTTTCCTTTAGGTTGGGATTTCTTTTTTTGTGGATATGATTGTGACTGTGAAGTGGACAGGCCAGCTATTGTTACCTTTGGTTGTCTAGGGGGAGGAGGGTCAGCTATGGTGACCTTTCTGGCATGAGTGGTGATATTGCATTCAGGGGCCTCTCTAATGGTGACTGTGTAGACATGTTCATTAGTTGTTCTAATTTGATGTATGATAGGTCCTCTAGAATAGTCATATCCAATACATACATGGTTAATTTGACTATTGTTATTCATATTTGATATAGAAGGGTTTCCAAAACAATGACCCTGCAATTAGTTTTTGTGTATTGTATGATCCACATTAAAAGAAAATAGTGGTTCTCCAACTTCAATGATACACTTTTTAATAAGGTATTGTACCAAATTTTTCAATTATTTATAGGAAGAGGTTTTGTGTCCTTTTATTCAGTGATAGTCACAAAATGCATTATCATCGCACCAAGATGGTTTAAACTACCCCAGGTCATATGGTTTGGGGTCCTCAAGTGTGATGACACCATTCTGAAGGCATTTCCTAAAAACTTCTTCAATAGGCTCACCCAAGGGAGTGTATGTACATCCTCTAGGGAATTATTTGGGTTACCTAGGCTACCTTTGAATTTGATTGTTTTGATTTCCTTGGTTATTTTGACTTTTCTGGAAAACATTAGCAACATAGGTTTGTGTCATCATATGTTTTTTTTGTGGTTGTGTCCCTTTTAGAGTAATCATAGGACCCATAGCATTGACAACCTTAGTATCGACTACACCATCATTGGTGACATGTTTGTTCTTAACCTATAATTTATTTTTGTTAGCAAGAGGGTTTGCATTTGTGTTTTTGGGACCGCATTTTAGTCTTCCTTCAACAATGATGTCCTGTTCAACTTGGACACCTCGCTCAACAAGATCTACAAAATTTGTGCAACAATGAACATGCAAGCCATTTTTCAATGGGCCCAATAACATTTGCACAACATGTCAACTTTTTCCTTTTTAGGTATGTCTATACGATAGTGACTCACTAGGCCCCTCCATTTTTTAAAGAATGGTAAAAAGGTTTCACCTGAATCTTCTTGTGTGAGCTAGAATAAGGTGGTAATGGAGGTGTTTGTGTCAATGTTGTATGTGTAATTTTTCATGAATTTTTTAGCAAGTTCTTTCCATGACTATATTCTAGGTGCAATGTATAGAACCATTCTAAGGCTAGTCCTATGAGGCTTTTAGGAAACATACACATTAGATATGTGTGCTCATGAGAAATATCCACTCAACTTGTTACGAACTCTCTAATGTGGTCAAGTGCATTTTTTTTACCCTTGTATTTGTTCAAGTTTGGAGCCAAATAACCATGTGGAAATGGTGGCATGTAAAAAGTTGTATCAAAAGGATATGGTCATAAGTTGTATGGAATTTGCATCTTCTTGTCAGAGGTTTTCATATTTTCCATCTATTTTTGAAGGTCGTCCACTCTTGCTAGCAAGGTGTGTACAATGGGATCATTGGTTACCTAAAAGTACAATATGTTTTGATTAGGTTTTTTCTAATATTGCTAGTTGTGAGTGGGAATTTGTTGTTGAGTATGAATTTGGGACAAGTATGTGGGAATATGTGACCCAACCATGTCTGTTTGTATTAGAGGTATCTGAAATACCTGACTCATTTGATTTCCAAAGTTACACATTTGTTGCGTCATTTGAGTTCCTTGTCCTTGTTGAAAGAATTGTCCCTGTAGCATGTTTTTGTTTGCTCCTTGGGAGTGTCCATATGGTATGTTGATATTTTGTCCTTGTCCATGTGTGATGTTCATATTTTTTCCTTGTCGATGTGTGATGTTCATATTTTGTCCTTGTCCATGTGGGATGTTCATATTTTGTCCTTGTCCATGTGGGATGTTTAATTGTGATGATGTATTAATGTTGTGTTGAGGGCTTTGAATGAAGACTCATCGTGGGTTTCCTCCAAAGGGATTAAATGAGATTCCACAATAAGTATATGATGAAGATTCCCCCATTGTCATAGATGAAGATCCCAACATAGGGTTTGTGGGATTTTCTCCCATTGATGTGGACCCAATGGTTACTCCTATCACTTGTGATGATGATGTGGACGTTGTAGGCATGGACATAGTAGATGTTCCTCCAATAGATGTTGTATTAGTTGAGGTGGAGATGTTTTGACTTTTGGTGCCACTAGATGTCACATTAATGGTCTTAGTAGCAACTTGTGTGGTGACCACAATGTTATTGCTATTGGATGCATTATTCATGTTTTGTTGAGATGTCATGGTTTGTGTCACATTGACTAGAGAAGGTCTTATGGTATTAATGTCAAAGCCTTTTGGTAATTTTTTCCCTTGGTCCAAAAGCATAGCAAGGTATCTATCAGGATCATTCAAGACCAAGTGCTCTACAAATGAAGCTATGTCAATATTTTGAATAGCAGCGTTTAAATCCTACACTAGTACTTGTCCACTTTGGTCTCTTTGTATGAATTGTTCAAAAAGTAGATTTTGAAAGGAAGTTGACATGCTCATGGATGATTGTATGTTCAAACTGCCAAATGGGTCATCATAAATCCAGTCATTGGGATTGGTGTTGGTGTTGGTGTTGTCAAATTCTTGTCCAAAGTCTTTCATTTCTATTTTCTTTCTTTGAAGTCTTGTTTCCACCATCAAGTAAATTGCTTAAATGGAGATGATGACAATGCAAGTATGACACTAGTCTATGTTTTGGTCTTTTTGTTTGATAATGGATGACAATACAATGAGATAATAATGTTCTACCTAAGGAAATGTGTAATTCCAAAAAGCTAAAGTGACGATTATGACTAGGATGATGAGGTAGGAAATAAGGACTCAGATGATTATGTCAACTAAAGAGGAAACTAATGCAAATTCTAGGTTCAAAATTATGACTAGGATGAATAATATTTTTGTATTTTTGGGAATAAAGTATGCAAGGTAGAAATTGGAATGCAATTTGGAGAAAAGGATACCTAATCACTCTAAGCTTAGTCTTTGTTTTCAATTTTAGTTACCAAAGGACTTGTTGAAAGTAACAAGGTAACAAGGTCAAGATGATTAGTGAGTTTTCCCAATTAGACTGCTAAGGTGGAAATCCTCACAAAAGGGACAATGACTGAAAATAGGAATGATGACTAAGTCCAAGATAACCTAGTTTTGAAAGAAATGATTTTGTAAATTGTGATGAAGTTATCCTAATCCAAAGTATGCAAAGATGAAAACCTAGGGTCAAGCTAATGTTGAAAATGATGATTATGAAACCTAATGGTTGAAATCAAAAATTTGAAAGTTTAATCTTAGGATGAAAACTACAAAATAATGGTTGAATGATAAAGATTTTGAGCAATTTCAAAGTTGGTTTCTGATAGAATCCACTTGGAAAAAGTGTTTGCCAATAGGTTGATAGTGTGTAGACTCAGATTCGGCTTTGTATCAAGGATTTGTTTCTATTAGGAAAATGCGTCGTTTGAGAATTTGGATGCATCATAGTATTTTGAATGCATTTTAGTTTAAGTGAATGTGGCTTTGAAATTGAAAAATGTGGCAGAGTTTGGAAAATGTGGTTATGTGAGGTTTAGATGCATCGTGATGCAATCATATGTAGTGTTTATGGAATCATATGCAGTTTAACAGAGCAATTCCATCTCAGATATTTTCAAATGTGTTTGAAAATAGCATGTGTTTCAATAATTATGTCACAGGTTGTAAAAAGTGAATTTTCTGATGTATTAGGGGAAAAATCTGATCTGGCAAAGGTTGAATGTTTTTGTCTAGATTTGTAGATGTGGTGAATATTATTTGAAAATCCAGGAACAACTTGAAAATCGCAAAGTTTTAGTGTAAGAAAACACACATAAGACAAGAAAAATTCTAATAGGCCAAGGGTTTGTATACTTGGTATAGCCCATCGATATACCCTGGACTGGTGTTGAACACCTCTCCTCAAGAGCAGTTAGCTTAGAAGTTCGGTGGCACTGGCTCCCCTCCATGACACTCACTTCTATGAGTATACCAACTTCAGATTCTTGGGTAGTCACTTCCCAAGAACTGTTATCTCTACTCAAGGGAGTCAATAGTGAGTATCTTCGGGCATGATACTGTACCCTAACTATACCAAGCAATGACTATAAATGGTTGGCTTCTAAAAAAATAGGTGTCTAGTAAGGGCATCTATTTGAATGGCCACACATGGGGCAAGAGATTAATCACCAATTAAGTGGCACTCCAACCTGAAGAGGTTACACTCAACAAGGTTTTTGGGAGTACTACTTCATCAATGTGACACATCCACATTCGTGGTACTTAAACTTTCCTCAAGCACCCATTTTATATCCTAGCTAGAAGTGGCTTGGCTTTAGCCTATTACCGGTTAGGTCATCCCTTAAGGGGAGTACTTTTTCCCTTTAGGCAGGTCCATTTCTAGAAATAATAACCATTTCTCTTACACCTAGGATCACTCAAAAGCACAAGGGGAGAGGATACTTTGATTATTAAGTCTTAAGAGTTTATAACAAATAAAGTGGGTTTGGCTCTTTGATCACCAAGTTTTCACAAGGTGAGAGCATAATCACCTACCACTTTCAAGCACAATCAAACACTTGCAAAAAAAAATTCATTTTAGTGCACCAATGGAAGTGTTCCTAAGCTAAAAATCACAAAAAGATGATTTGAAAGATTAGTCTTTGACAAACATAGCTACAAAATCACCTGTCAATAGTTTGGATGATTTTCTTTGACTCATAAGCACTTCAAACCCATGAGAATCCTAACACCACATGCTACAACTAAACATTAGCAACTAGAAAATCCTATTCTAAAGGATGCAAAGAAATATAGAAAAGACTGAAATAATAAAAATGTAGCAATTTGAAAAGAAAATCCGAATACAAAAACTAAGCAGACAAATGCATTGCGACAAAGCAGATATGTCACAAATTTTTTTGTCAAAATTCACTAGATGAATGTGTTGCCCTATCAACAAATGCATAAGAATAATTCAAATACGTCAAAATATCTATCAAATGTGTCACATCTATGTCAAATGTGTCTCTTGTGGCCATGAATGTGGTCTAATGGTTCAAACGCATTGTTGGTTTTGTCGAGTGCGTTACGACACAATGGATGTGATGCATGATGGTTCAAATGCATTGTTTAGAAACCTATAGCTGCAAAACAAAAATAGAAATCTATACAAAAACAAAAAAAATGTAGTGAAAAACATCGGGTTCACCAAATGTACCTCTAGAAATTTTATGGTGGATTATCGATTATAAGCAATAAATCCAAAAATACAAAGAAGTAATGGAGTACAAAGGAGAAAACATGAAAATAAATGAAATATGGTTACCCCAAATCCTCAATCTCCATGGCTGATCTCCATTACACCTTCTAGCTTGCTACAAACAAGAATTTTCCCTTAGATTTATGTGAGCAACCTAAGACTATGCCATGTCCTACACAAGTGTTGAAGGATTTTACTATGAAAATGAATCTAAATGCTAAAGAGAAACTCTATGTATATAGGCAAATGACTGTAAAAATGAAGACTAGAAATTCACGTGAAAGTTTTATAGAGCCAAAATGAATTCAAAATTGCCATTTTATAAGAAAATTTTGAATGGATGGACGAGATTGAATGGAAAACAGATGGACCAGATTGAAAGTTGAGACAGGATGGCTAAAAGAAAGCTAGGGAATCAAATTAATAACAGTCATTTGACTTTTGCATGCAAAAATGCATCCTTTTTGAATTAAAAATCATTTTAATTCAAAAATGGAGAATTAAATGACAATAGGCAATAAATGCCCATCCTCTACCAAAAAAAGGAAATTTGACCATTTTAAATAATTAATCATTTATTTATTTATTTAAAATGGGGGAAATGACATGTGGCCATAATTAAATAAATTAAAGAATTTATTTAATTAGAAGAACAATATGTAAGTTATTGACGTATTTAAATAAATAAGCAAGATTTATTTATTTAAATAATCTAGATGAATTAGTAGACATGAATAATTATATAAATTAGGGAATTTATTTAATTATAAAGAGGCATTAGATAATTAGTGATGCATTTAAGTAAATAAATAAAATTTATTTATTTAAATAATCAGGAAGAATAAAGAGAACTGAATTAATTAAATAATTAAATATTATTTAATTAATAAATGAAAAATGGACCACACAACATAATTAAATACTTTAATTATGCTACGATGAATGTGGTGAAAAACAAAGCTCACAAGTCTAGATCAATTTTTAGTGTGTACATAAACCTCATCTCTATCCTCGTTCTTGTATCATTTCAGCACTGCGTCGTCTAGTCCACTAAGAGTCCTGACAACTAAAGGTGGGATAGACAATACCTCCACTCTATGGGATGTAATTCAATCTAGAGCTGCAAGATACTGGTGATAGCTAGAATCCATCTCCCTCTCAGTTTTAGATGAGATTCTTGTGATGCCAATGGGTGAATTATGTCATTGAAAAAAACCATGACCATATCAAATTTTCCTTTGAATTATATTAGAAGGCCTAGAAAATTCCTTTTCTTTTGCTCTAGTTGCTTCTGAGTTCACAGCTTGACCCTTCAATCAATGGTTGTAGATATGGTAGAGATAGGCACAAATCCTTCACCATGGGTATTCTTATGAGCACTATCTCCTAGCTCTAGGTCTTAACCCTGGGACTTCTGCAAATTAGTAAATAGAGTATTATCGATAGAAAGAATGAAGAACAAGGTATCCAATCAGTATCTCGATCTCTATGCCTCATTAGATCATATTTTTGAGTTGTAGATCCCTAGGATAGATTGTTGAGCATATATGCTATCCTATTGATAAGTTTTGTGATGTTCCATTAATCGATGTACGAGTTAGGAGATCCGACAAGATGATTTTTTGTTTATTTGTTCTTGATGATCAACTTGGTGAATGTAGCATGTCGTGGATGTATGAGGAGTAATTGCTTAATTGTTTCATGTGTTGGACATTTTGTTTTGGGTCCTTACAATAGTTTGGCTGAATTTGATGGGTGTGCATTAAATATGATTTGTGATTTGAGCCAACCATTGGAGAATATTTCATATCTGGCTAAAGCCGACTTATAGCAATTCAAATCTTGGTAGTAGATATATATATATAAGATCGTTAATTCATTTTGAAGAGGGAATAGGTGGGAAAGAGAAGTGCAGATGTGTTGTGAATATTAGAAGATTTTTTGAGCAATTTATGCATAGTTTCTCTTGTGCATTAAGAGTTTTTGTGATGCAAGTTAGAGAAAGGTAGAGAAAAAGTATTGAATCAGTCAAAAGGATAGAAGATCAATTACTGAGCTTCACCAGAACTGATACAAGGAATTTGTAGATGTTATCTATGTTGTGAAAATGCTAGTATCAAAACGAAATAACAAAAACACATAAATGAAACATTAAACTGAAGAAAGTGAGATAATTTGAAATGAAATCAAACAAACAAGACTTCTTCAGAACCGTTCCATTGTTCTCTATCTCCAGTGATTCTCTTGAAGCTGCTACTCTCAGATTGTATAAGCAAATCTTCTTAGAATGGCAACCTACAGAATGAGTATGCAAAAGGAGAATACTACTCTATCCTATATGTTGATGGAGTAAAATACTGATACAGATATGCATAGGGGCTATAAATTATGCACAGGGGCTATGGATTATGGATGTTATTGAAGCTAAGCTATGAGGATGATTGGCCATGATATGCTATGATTCTAAAAGCTATGGATGCTATAAGACTATGCTATTGATATTTTGGTATAGTTTTCCTATATGAAAGCTTATGTCTTTTTCAGAGACCCGGCAGTCCCTTTTATAGCTTTTTGCAGGCAAGAGCCTAGCTGGCAAGGATCAACATCTGTGAGGTTGTCTGGTAAGTTTGAATGGTGAGAGATGAAGAGGTTGAGAGGAAGATGGAGGATGTTGGGAGGTTGGAGAGAAGAATGGAGGATTGTCTTCAACCCACGAGAACAAGCTTGCACAGGAACAAAGAAATTTAATTTTCTATTTTGGAAGTTTGTTTCACAGTTGTTGAAGATTATCCAATATTAAATAAATAAATTTATTTAATTTTGTGTGAGTTTGATTTTTGATTTTCAGACTATAGAAGATTTAGTTAAATATGTGAGATATTTAATTGTAAATAGGACTTTAGAAGAATTTAATTAAATATTTAGAATATTTAATTGTGAATGATTTTTAGAGGAATTAATTAAATATTTGGAATATTTAATTGTAAATAGAAGAATACTTAATCTTTATTTGAATAAAATATTCAAGCCAAGATCATGTGATAATTAATATAAATAAATCATAATTTTTATTTAATTAATTAAGAAATGACTAAGAAAGTGATTAAATAAACTTATTTATTTAATGCAAATGAAAGAATGAACAATATAAATAAATTATTTAAATTTATTTATACACAGATTGAATTTAGAGATTTAATTGAATATTAAAAATATTTAATTAATTACCAGACTATTGTGATGTGACCATTTTTAGATGTATACATTTTTCCCCTCCTTGAAGTGATGTGTTTTACGCATTGCTTCAAAGAATTTTGAAAATTTTCCCTAGATGCTGACTGTTGAATGTTTGCTAGGTATATGCCCCCTCGAATGTTGAATTGATAAAATTTGTTTTTTTCTTGAATTTTTGAATTTTTCAAAAAAATTCGATGTTTTGATTTTTATGATTTTTATGATTTTTACTATGTTGATTCATCGTTTGAAAATTATGATGTGAAGAAATGGACATGAAAATATATAGGATAAAAATTGATGACTAAAATTGCCCCTACTATGTTAAAATGTAATAAAATGCCTCAATTTTGCTTTTAAATAGGTTTAAAATGTCATTTTCCATGTCATTTTCCATTTTAACCTAGTAAAAAGTGAAAATTTTGAGTTTTGGAGTGAAAAATATGGCACTTCCTGTCCACCAGCACCGTTTTGAGCACATCCGACGATATCAGCGACCGACACACTATGGACCTGCAGTATGTACCCTGTTGAACATTTGTAATTTGAAAATTTTCCGTTTAGGGGTCATTTTTCAACCTTTTTATAGCTTAAAATTGTGTTTTAGCGCCTTTGATGCTTTTCGTAGTGCCCTTAATAATTCTTGTAGCACATATAATAATGTAGCACCCATAAGAAGTTTTCTAGCGCTCATGATAATTTATATAGCGCATATGATAGTATAGCGCTCATGAGAAGTCTTGTAGTGCTTTTGATGATTTTTGTAGTGCCGATGATCATGTAGCATCGATGAGAATTTCCATAGTGCCCTTAATAATTCTTATAGCACCCATGATGATTTGGATAATAGATGACCTTGGAGTGAGTGTTTGTGAATGACGATGTTTCGATTTGATGATGTGATGAATTTGTTCCCAAAGTTGTTGGAAAAAAAATAGTAGTTGATAAATTTGTTTCTAAAGTTGTTAAAAACAAATAGGATTTTGATAAGTTTGCTTCTAAAGTTGTTAAAAACAAACATGATGTTGATAGATTTGCTTTCATGATGATGAAAAACAAATAGGCTGATATTCAGATTTGAATGATTTGATGATTTGATATTGATGTTATTTTGTTTTGATGATTCTCAATAGGAGAGATTGGGCGTTTTATAGCTATGGGAGACATTCCCGAGGACATGGAGTCTAATTCTGTAGCTTGGGCAGGCGGATAGAGATGTGATTGAGGCATGTGGATTGACCTCATTACTTGACATGTCGGAGGTGCGCCTCAATAGAGGCTTGTTGACAACACTTGCAGAGAGGTGGCATAGTGATACAAACACCTTTCATTTGCTGACCAGAGAGATTAGTGTGATGCCCAAGGATGTGTATCGTATCTTGGGGATACAGGTGATGGGTGAGATTGTGAGGTTTGATGACTGAGAGGTAGGAGGCATTGAGGCTTTGAGACGGGTGTTCAGAGATTATCTTATTGTAGGATATTACATCCCATGGGGTGAGATTGTAGACTCATATGCACCTTTACCTTCTATTCTTGCAGGCTTCATTGGAGGTGTTTTGTGCCCCGACCATAGGTCAAAGGGCTTTCCAGTTGGGTGGGGTCATGTGCTCGAGAGCATGGTGATGTAGGGAATACGGTATGCTTGGGGATCGTGTATACTAGCACATTTTTATGATGAGCTACATCATATTGTATATGGCGGAGGTCACAGTTTTGTAGTTGGTTGTTCACTGTTATAGATATGGGCATGGGAGCATTTTGCTGTCATGCGACCATTGACTCGAGGACAGTGGTCGGTTGGTCAACCATACAGATTCAGATATGTAGATATTATTACTTAGCTGAGGCTGGGTAAATTAGATCATTGGTAGCGCCTTCTAGATGATCTAGATACAGTGTGCTGGCAACTGTATGTAGCTTGTGAGGGATGGCCCGAGGATGTTAGGGAGATGCCCTATGTTTTTACTGCTAGATATTTGATTGGTTGGACTCCTTGGATTATTGAGAGGTTTTTGGTTGGTCGAGTATATCAACAGTATAGTCGGCCTTAGGGCATTCCTACGAGTTCCACTATATATGGGCGCCGACAGCAGGAGATTATAGTGTGGGGTCCATAGATTTCATATGATGCAGTAGTGGCAGAGTTTATCAGTTTGGGAGCCCAGATGTGGGACTATAGACCCGATATTCTTGACAGAGGGATGATGACAGAGTATGGGCAGTATATGCTAGATCATCCTGTGCCACAACTATTTGATCTTGATGAGCATGTCCCCATTGTAGAGCAAGGACCATAGATAGCCAGTCATAGGTGACCACGAGAGGTAGCTGCAGAGAGTGATGACTCTAAGGAGGATGATGGTGATTTAGATAGTGATGGAGATGATAGTAGTGGGGATGAGGGTGATAGAGGCAGAGTAGGTGGTACAGGTGGTAGAGGCGGTGACAGGGGTGGACCATGGATGAGGCATTCAGTACCATCATCATCATTAAATCCAGTGGTGTCAGCTCCATCATCATCGACAGATCCAGTTCCATTGAGTCAGATAGATGCCTTGCAGAGTAGAGTGCAAAGCTTACAAGATCAGTTAGCATAGGCACAGGCCTTAGCTACACAGTTGCAAGGACAGTTGACAACAGTGATAGCTGAGAGAGATACAGCTAGACGATAGGGTCAGGAGGCCATGGCTCTAGCTGACAGTCTACAGAGAGCAGCAGAAGGTGGTATGGTGAGAGAGTTGACTAGAGCCATATGAGAGGTAGAGTTCTATTAGATTAGATATCATGATGCAGTGCCTCCTAAGCAGAGAGCGAGCTTTACAGAGTCTCAGTCTACCCATAGCCATTCTCGGACCACCAGCAAAGGAGTATCACAACCATTACCTCCAGGAGGTCCATCAAGGACAAGTGGAGCAGGTACATCTGGTGTAGGTGGGACAGGCCCTAGACCATCATCGTCAAAGGATAGCACTACATAGTGCATTTTATATGTTGTCTATATTGATACTCTATTGATACATTTATACATGGTTCTATTTTTGATGATATTATGTCATACACGGTTGACATATTTGTATATTTTGACATTCATTTTTTATATATATGATATGCAGTGATGATTTGTTATGATGAATACTTTTATTCTCTATATGGATGTAATTTTATGTGACAGTTTCATGATGCATGATTTATGGTGTGATATATGATATATGAAAAATGATATGCAATGATGTGAAAATTTATGATAGATGTGTTATTACTTTCCTAATGTAAATATGCATGAAAAATGTATGAAATGATGTTTTTGTGAATGCCAAAATGTACTTAGTCATTTATTCAAAAGATATGAAACATTTGATACTTTGCCAGCTTTTGGAAAAATCTATAAATGCAAAATGCAAATTCTAGAATGAATGTGATCTATACTAACCATGCATAGTATTTGTACAATCATTGCCATTCTGAGAGCTTATTTGTGCTTTTTGTGTCATCATAGAGCATTGAAATGTTGAAAGTTAATACAAGCATCAAAGGGTGTGTTATTACCAGTGATGACCTAAGTATTGCTTTCATGAATTTTTATATAGCAAGATAATACAAGCATCTAGGTATAATTGAACCAAGATGACCTGAGTATTACTTGCACAAACAAACAAGAGTTAATCCTTTTCCCATGAAAATTCTAAAATGTCATCAATGATACTTAGTAGAGCATGTCTCGCGACCAATTTGCATAGTACTAATGATTTCCTCACAAACAGTAAACAAAGAAAATCATATTCCTTCCTTGCTTTTCTAGTTTAGTACATCATCAAATTGCTCCAGAGATATGATAGAAAAATCAACCAACAATTCAAATTTTGCTTAAGGTATTCCAAACATTATTTAGATTAAGATCATCCAACCTTTGTTATCAACAATGATGTAACCATGTCTATTTTGATTTTTTTGTAGCTGTGTTTGATTGTTTTGGTTGATTTGATTGGTATTTTTTTTTGTCATGTTAAGTGGCTTGCTTGTCATTGAGTGCTCATGTTGGTGTTGTAGTTGATTCATTGGGTCAATATATGTTGCATGCGTTAAACTGTCAGATGTTTGTTGTGAATGTCTGAAAGCCTTTTTCCCCTCTCTTGTTGAGTTTGTGTTTTTCCCCCAGTGTAAACACAACCTGGTTATTATGGACATGTACAAATTTCATCAAGCCATGATAAAATGCAAGGATTCTTGTTGTATGATATGGATATGATAGGTATGTACAGATGATAGATATGGATAGATGATATCACAACTGAAAATGTAAGACATAAGCTAATAGATGGAGGAGCCCATTTTGAGGACAAATAGCACCTGTTTGCCAGGTTTTCACCACTTGTTTTTATTGCACTTTTTTGAAGACCTTTTATTTATTATTTTTATGGATTTTTTTAGGACTTTTTCTAATTTTTATGGATTTTTTCAAGATTTTTTCTAATTTTTAGATTTAGAACTTCTTTAGATGAATGTTGATGATTGGTTCTTTAAACAAGTCCCCTTCTATCGTAGATAACTGATATGCTCCAGAACCATATGTTGCAATGATAAAAAATGGACCAAGCGAATTTGGTTCAAATTTACATTTCTTTTCCTTGTCTTGTTGGTTGCGTGGATTTTCCCTCAGAACTAAATCACCTACTTGAAATGTTTATGGTTTAACTCTGTGATTGTACCTATGGGACATGACTTTTTGATAACCCTTTAAATGATTTGTTGCATGTTGACATCTTTCAACTAACAATTCAAGCTCTTGGAGATGAGATACTCGATAGTCTTCATCATTTATCAATCCCTTGAGTGAGACCCTTAGTGAAGGAATTTCTACTTCTAATGGTAAAATTGCTTCTGTTCCATATACCAAGGCATATGGGGTAGCTCTTGTTGGTGTGCAAATGATAGTTCTGTATGCCCACAAAGCTGGATTTAATTGTAAATGCCAATCACGACTAGCATCATTTAATATCTTTTTCAAGATCTTTAGAATTGTTTTGTTTGAAGCTTCAGATTGACCATTTCCTTGTGGATAGTAAGGTGTGGAGAACCTGTGTTGAATGTGAAATCTTTCACAAAGTTCATCAACATCCTGATTCTTGAATGGTCTTCCATTATCAGTGATGATAGAATTAGGAATTCCATATCGGCATATGATGTAATTTAGGATAAATGAAGAGATTTGTTTACCAGTCACGGTCATCAAAGGAACAACTTCAATCCATTTTGTGAAATATTTTGTAGCTGTGATGATGAATTTATGCCCATTTGATGAGGAAGGATGTATTTTTCCAACAAGATCTAATCCCCATTGAGAAAAAGGCCATGTCAGAAGGAAAGGTTGTAATTCCTGTGCAGGTGCATGAATAAGATTCCCATGGATCTAGCATTTAGAACACTTCTTGACAAAAGAAAAGGATTCTTTTTCCATGGTAGGCCAATAATATCCCATTCTAACAAGTTTCTTAGCTAAAGTTAAACCACTTGAATGAGTTCCACAAATACCACTATGTACCTCTTGTAAGGCTTTTTCAAATTCATCATGTTCAAGACATCGAAGGAGTGTACCATCAAGACCACGTCGGTAAAGGATATCGACAATCAAGGTGTAGCAGGATGATTGGTGTATGAAATTCTTTTTTTTGGTTTCGGGATAAGTCCAGGGGTAAGATGTTATCTTTCAAATAGGTATAAATCTTGCCATATAAAGGTGAATCAGAACTAGTTAAATGGTATATGACTTGGGTCTAAGGATTATCATAGGCTGGAGAAAACAATTATTCCACCAAGAATTCATATCATTTTTTATTTTCTGATAATTGTAATAAGGAAGAAATTGTAGCCATTGCATCTGCAGCTTTATTATCAATTCTTGGGATTTGAGAAAACTTTATTGTCACAAAATACTTTTTAAAATCATCCACCATGTTCTTGTAAAGTAGCAACTTGTCATCTTTAGTTTGACAATCATCATTAATTTGATTAATGACAAGTTGTGAATCACCATAAACTTGCAGCTCTGTAACTCACCATTCCAATGCTATCTTCATACCTGTGAGTAATGCTTCATATTCAGTTATGTTATTTGTGTAGGAAAACATCAATTGATATGATTTACTAGGTATTGTATTTCCTTTAGGTGTAACAAAAATAATCCCTTCCCTTGAGCCATGTTGTGTATAAGATCCATCAAAATATAATGTCCATGAGTTCTTAATTGTTGTTGTGAAGACATCTGCATCAAGAAATTCAATGTGTAGTGGATTTTCTTCTTGTAAAGGTGCATCAGCCAATTGATCTGCAATGACATCTCCTTTTATAGCTCTTCGATCTACATAGTAAATTTCAAACTCACTTAAGATCATTGCCCATTTTGCAAGTCTTCCTGTTAAGGTAGCTTTACTCAAGAGGTATTTTAGTGGATCAATTTTGGTTATCAGCTTAACTGTATGAGCCAACATATAGTGTCACAATTTTTGAGAAGCAAAGACAACTGTGAGGCAAGCTTTTTCAATGGAAGTATAATTTAGTTCGTGACTTGTTAAAGTTCTGCTGATATAATATATGGCTCTTTCTTTACCTGTAGAATCTTCTTGTGCTAATAACACTCCCAAATATACTTCTGTTACGAAAATATAGAGCATGAGCAGCTTTCCTGGTACTGGTGGGATTAGGACTGGTGGATTCATAAGATATTGCTTGATCTGATTAAAGGCTACTTCACACTTTTCCTCCCATTTGAATGGGACATTTTTATGCATTAGATGTGTAAATGGTAAGCTTTTGTCTACCAGTTGAGCTATGAACCTTCTGATGGACTGTAATCATCTTTGCAGTGATCGGAGCTGACTGATATTTTGTGGTGGTGGCATGTCCATTATAGCTTGTACTTTTCCTGGATCAACCTCTATGCCTCTTTCTGAAACAATGTATCCTAGGAGTTTTCCAGATTTAATGCCAAAGACACATTTCTTTGGATGGAGTCAAACATTGAACTTCTCCATTCTAACAAATATCTTTGACAATATTTCTAGATGTCCTTCTCTTGTGTGAGATTTGGCCAATAAGTCATCCACATAGTCCTCCATAAAGGTGTGCATCATGTCATGGAATATGGTGGTCATTTCTCTTTGATAAGTAGCTCCTACATTCTTTAACCCAAATGGCATGACATTCTAGCAATAAGTCCCCCAAGGACATGTGAATGTTGTTTTATCCTGATCCTCTAGTGCAATTTTTATCTGATTATATCCTGAAAACCCATCCATTAAAGAATACATTGCATGGCTAGCAGTCAAATCAACAATTATATCTATGTTTGGCAAAGGAAAATCATCTTTGGGACATGCTTTATTTAAATCCCGAAAATTCATACAAACTCTAATCCTTCCATCTAGTTTGGAAATAGGCACGATATTGGAGATCCATTCTGCATAATCAATAGACCGAATGAATCCAACATCTAAAATTTTCTTTAACTCTTCTTTAACTAATAATGCAACATGTGGATGCATCTTTCTGAGTTTTTTCTTCACAGGTTTTACCCCCGTGTTTATAGATAGATGATTCATTATCATATTAGGATCTAATCCTGGCATGTCAGCATATGACCAAGAAAAGTTGATTTGATTCTCCTTCAAGAACTCTATGAATTTCAATATTTCCTCCCTTGTTAATGATGCTGCAAGTTCCAAAATTTTTGGTTTTTCTGTTGTACCTGTATTGATTGATTCTGTTGGTTCAATCAAAACAATAGATCTTTCTTGATAGTGCTCAAGAAGAGTGTCAAATTTCTCATCTTTCAGTGCCTTAGAAAGGTTTTCATCATCAGATTCGCTCTTTATTTTTCTCTTGTTTTGATCTACCACAACCATTTTTTGGTTTTCACTAATAGATCCATCTTTTATTTCATTTATTTTGCAGCTAAGAGACTTGACACCCTTCCTTTCAAAATATTGAATATGAAATTCTTTGATGAAACAATTGTTTTCCTGATTAGATGAACAAAGGAAATTCACAATGTCATCATCATGGAATGTAGGAATATGGATAGGTGCATCATTTTCCCAGTCAATAAGTTTAGGATAAACTAAAGGTATGGGATCATTAGGTTGGGTAAGATCTTGAACTTTCAACATCATGATATGGTTGTCATTTTCTTGATGGACAAGGTCTACGATGGCATTCTCCTGTCGATTATCAATCTCATTAAAATTTGAATCATCTGCACTTGAGTTATCATCATATCGTGGTACAAATTCAAGGGATTGTGTTCCCGAGCTTTCTCCTTGTATAAGAATAGGTGCATATTTGTGTATAGCATCAACTTCTTTGTCTCTCCAAAATTCATCGTTATAAATGGTATCCCATTCATATTCATTAGAATCAGTATCTGAACTGTTCTACAACTGAAAAACTGACTCATAAATTTTTTGAAGAGTGACATCTTTATGGTATTTATTTGAATTTGATTCTGCTTCATGAGTTTGTTGTTCTTGTTGTGAAGTTGACTCTTTTATATCTTTACCATATCCAAGCCCTGTTTTATCATTTGGATATATTGAAATAGGTTGAATTGGCTCAATGATTCCTTCTTTTCTTTTTCCTATAGGTCCATTTCCTTCATAGCCCATTCTTTGCATGATGGCATACCCTTTACCATATTGTTCAGTAGGTAAATTGATGTGTAGAATAGATTCATCTTCATCTTTGTATAACCAATTTAAGATGTCCCTATCTTCAGCTTCTTCTTCAATAGTGTTAGCTTTAATAAACTATCCATCAAAATTTGTGATTGGCATAGAAGCTTGGGATGTAGAGGCTCTTACGACCTTTTTATTTGAGAGAGTTGGTTGACCATGTGATCTTGGAGAAGGAGGTAAACTAGAAAGACAGTGAATATTCTCCTACTCCTTTGTCTTGTAAATGTAGCTTGGTGTCAAGATTCTTTGTCAAGTCTTGCAATTGGGCTTGTAAACTGGAAGAAGAAGCAATAAAGGCCTCCCTATTGGGTGGCACAAAGACATCTTGAGTTGCTCAAAGATTTGAACAAGTTTGGTTGCTATTATAATTAGCTTGGATAGTTATTTCTTGTCCATCATATGGAAATTTGAGACATTGATGATATGTTGATGGCACTGCCTGCATGTCATAGATCCACAGACGACCCAAAAGTATGTTGTATGAAAGATCACGATCTATTACCTGACAAAAAGTATTTTTCACAACAGGTCCCACTCTGATAGGTAGCATTATTAGTCCTTTAGAAGCTCTTTCTTCATCATCATATGCCTTGATAGTTATTTTTCTTCGTGGATCAATGGAATTTTTTGATATTCCTAAGGCATGTATTAAATTTAAGGTACAAATATTTAAACTAGCTCCTTCATCTATTAAAACACGTCTGATTTGGTGTTTATGAATCATGACTTCAAGATAAAGTGATGAATTATGTGGATGTGATATGGAGGCATCATCCTTTTTAGAGAATGAAAGACAAGTGGGGGAAAAAAATGTCCCACCATGGCTTGAAATCTATTTACATCTAGATTAGTGTCAACAGTTGTGTTTACAAGAGCTTCTTCTAAAATATTCTTGTGTATAGGAGATATTTTTAGAAGTTCAAGAATGGAGATTTGAGCTGATGTTTTTCTCAATTGATCAACTATATTGTAACTAGTTGGAGGAGGAATAGCCGCCTTAGATGAACTTCCTTTTAAGACAACTTTTTCTTGGCCTCTCGTAGTCACATTAACCTGTTGATATTCTTGTTTTTCCTTTATTTTGATAACATTAACCCACTGATCATCTACATATATGTGGCGAATTATGTTGTCTTCAACATTATTTATAATTTTTGCTTTAGGATCTGATGTTTCCCCCTTTTTATAGTTTGGTAAAGGATCTTTGAATGTTTGATGATCATCATTAGCATGATGTCCTTCAATTGTGATAGTGCCATTGTCAATTAAATCTTGTACCAGATTTCACAAGGCTTGACAATTATTTGTTCTATGACCTTTACATCGATGATAATTACAATAATATGAGTCATTCCATGATGGTGGTTTTAATCTTGGCTCATAATATCTTTGTGGTGGTAAGGTGATAACCTTATTATCAAGAAGTTCCTTGAGAGCAGATTCAAGAGATTGACCCAAAGCAGTAAAATTCCATCGATTTGAAAAGAATGAAAATCCGGATGGATTTGATGTTTGGGTATTGCCAAGATTATCACGATTATCCTTATTATTTTGATTGGTCATGCTTTCTTGATTGAAATTTTGTCTTTGTTGATTGTTGCCTCTTTGTTGATTGGTATTTCCTTGTTGATTGTTTTGTGGAGTACTTGATAGGTTAAAAATGGATGATTTTGTTCAGAGATTGTTTGCATCCACTGTACCATCATTAACAACATTTTTATTTCTATTCCAAAACTTTGTTCTATCATTGTTGTTATGGCTAGATGAACTTGGATTATCAAGTTTTATCACTCCCCTTTTGACCAAATCCCCTTCAATGGTGATTGCGTTTTCAATCAATTTTTCAAAGTTAGGAGGACAATGAAGATTAAGCCTATAACTTAATTCTGGATTTAGACTATTGATGAAGATATCCATCTTTTCCTTTTCAGGAATAGGAGGGGAATATCATACAAAGAATTTTCTCCATCTTTGCAAAAATGTAGTGAAAGATTCCCCTACTTTTTGTTTCACTTTGCAACGATCAAGCATGGTGATTTGGTGTTGAATGTTGTAAGAGTATTGTGATATAAACTGATTTATGAGCTCCTCAAAATTTTTAATGGGAGGGGTGATCTTTGAAAGCCACTCCATAGATTGTGGACCCAAACTTCATGGAAACAATCACATTAAGTAGGTATCCTCATAAGCGAATTCTAGACTCGTATTTTGAAAATCTCTCACATGTTCAATTGGGTCAGTGTTTCCATTATACCTATCAAATTTAGGGATTTCACAATGTTTTGGAAATGGGATCATTTGAAGATTCCTATCAAATGGATAAGGACATATGTCTTCCAAAACATACTTCTTTGTTGCACCTCCTTGCATCTCCTTCATTTGTCCTTGTAATTCTTTTATCTATTGAGTAAGGGAACTAAAGTCATTAGAAGGAGTTTTAGGATTTTCTTTAATTCCTTCTATATCAAAATCAGCAGGTAACTTAGCTCCTTGATTAGCCAATGAAAGGAAATATTTTTCTTTGTTTTGTTCTAAAATCCTTTCTATAAGTGTATGGAATTGAGGATCTTGTTTTGCTTCTTGAAGTTTTTCTTATGTTAAGTCTTCAATATGAAATGGATTTTATTCTTTCTCACTATTATCCACCATTTTGCTTGTAGAACTTTTGCTTTCATCTTTTTCTTTGTGTTTATGAGATCTCGTTACAACAGGCATAAGCTTTATCCAAAGTTTTACTAATTTTTGATCAAAAGAATGAATAGTGCAATACGTGATGAAAGTCAAGATAGAATGAAAATTCTATGACTTGAAAGATTTCTAATCTTTAGCTTGTGCTTTTCCCTAAATGAAAGGATGAAAATCCTATTGGCAGGAATGTAAGTAAAAGATCAAGAAAAGGAGAATTTTGCACTTTATGAATTTTGATTCTAGGTTCGTAAAAAAAAAATGGAATTGTGGTAAATGCCTAATGTGATTGAGTCTCTATTGGAGAAATTGATTTGGATGAATAGAATATTCAATTGCAGGTTGGGGAATATAACAAAAATGAATACGCTGACTATGGTTGTACCTTTGAGAAAGGGCTCTTCTTTGAAAGAAAGCTCGCGAGTATAATGGTTCTACAGCATAATCATTAGAAAAACCTCTAACACAATCATGATATCGATGGAGAAAGGTTCTATATTTTAGCAAGACTTTTCAACTTTGGTACAAGAATCATCTCTTCCTCAATAGTTTCTTGTAACTAAGTGGTTTCTTTGGCTTTTTGACTCATTTGAGAATGGATTTCCTGACAAAGATTGTGGATTTCCAATCTCTTAAGTTCATGAGAGTAATCAAAGTAATCACAAGTTTTGGATGATCTTTATTGAATTAATGTATTGAAAACACATCAAGCAAGTTATGGAATACTTGTGTTTAAGTCCCTCTACTAAACATCAAGTGTATGATCAAAATGTTTTCAAAAATTGTATTCATAGGTTTTACACATGATAGATAGATCAAACAGACTCACTCTTAGTACTCAAGTAGGTCATCATAGTAATTAGTAGCCCACATCTTAGAACTGTGTTGACTCACACAGTCGTGTCACCCCTGAAAGGGCATCTGTGTTTTGTCTTTTCCAGGCGCATACTCAGAGTGATGGAAGTGGATACTGGATCCCCTGAGCAAATGGTCCTTGGTAGTTATATGGTGAGTATATTGGGGGTAGATTCTTCCCTCCCCTGCACTGTGATTATTATGATGTTTGGTTACTGACTCAGCTGGATACTACACTAGGTTCGTAATAAGGATTTCTGTTCGGTGCGGCAAATGATATACTCCCTCGAGAGACCTCCCAACCTTTAGAACAAAGGCTTTGGGGATGGTTATCTTGCACACTACCGGTAAAAGAAGGTTTCCCTATATTTTCTTTAAATTTTATAGTGGGGTGGAATAGCCTGGCTTTGGCTTGAACCCACTTGAGTCGTTCCTCTTGGGTGAGTACTTTTTCCCACAAGAGCAGGCTCTCTAAAGGATGTAATGAAAACATTAATTTTGCATATAATTGAAAAGGCGAGTTTGGTATTTTGATCACCCAGTTAAGGGGAGAGCATAGACCTATTGCCACAGACAAAGCAAACAAATTGTTCTTTTTAAAACCCAAATCACAATGATTTACTCTAAGTGAAGATGTTGCTTCACAAAAACATAGAGTTCTTTTTAGTCCAAAATAAAAATGAAGTGACTATCCTAGGATTGCTTCATTATTTTCATTTAAGTGACTATCCTAGGGTTTCTTTATTCTTTTAAAACCCTTACTGGCCGCAAACGCGTCGGATCTAGTCAAACCTAATTTAAGTTACAAATTACAATTGCAGCCTTTTTGAAAATGTGCTAAAACAGACATTAAGGGTGCTAAAACAGAGTTTATGGGTGATAAACAAAGTTTATGGGTGCTATGAAATCAATCAAAGGTGCTATGAAGCAACTTAAGGGCGCTATGAAATCAGTCAAGGGCACTGAGGAATAAGTCAAGGGTGCTATGAAATGATTCAAAGGTGCTAAGGAATCTCTCTAGGATGCTGAAGAATCAATCAAGGGCACTGAGGAATCTCTGAAGGGCATTGTAGAATCAGTTAAGAGTGCTGAGGAATCTCTGAAGGGTGCTATAGAATCAGTCAAGGGAACTGAGGAATCCCTGAAGGGCGCTATAGAATCAGTCAAGGGTGCTGAGGAATCCTTGAAGGGTGCTATAGAATCAGTCAAGGGTGCCAAGGAATCTCTGAAGGGCGCTATAGAATCAATCAAGGGTGCTGAGGAATATCTGAAGGGCATTGTAGAATCAGTCAAGGGCATTGTAGAATCTATCACAGGCACTGAACTGGGTGTGAATTGCACTGAAACATGTTAAATTCGCTAATACATTGTTTTTAGCTGTAACCTGTCAGAAAAAGCTGCAATAAGATGTTAAAATTGGGGCAATAGCCCCATGGTGGGTGCCAAAAATGTGTTGTGAAAATGTTAGTATCAAAATGAAATAACAAAAACACATAAATGAAACATTAAACTAAAGAAAGTGAGATAATTTGAAATGAAATCAAACAAACAAGACTTCTTCAGAACCGTTCCATTGTTCTCTATCTCCAGTGATTCTCTTAAAGCTGTTGCTCTCATATTGTATAAGCAAAGCTTCTCAGAATGGAAACCTACAAAACGAGTATGCAAAAGTAGAATACTACTCTATCCTATATGCTGATGGAGTAAAATACTGAAACGGATATGCACAGGGGCTGTGGATTATGGATGTTATTGAAACTAAGCTATGAGCATGATTGGCCATGATATGTTATGATTCTAAAAGCTATGGATGCTATAAGACTATGCTATTGCAATTTTGGTATAGTTTTCCTGTATGAAAGCTTCTGTCTTTTTCAGAGACCCAACAGTCCCTTTTATAGCTTTTTGCAGGCAAGAGCCTAGCTGGCAAGGATCAACGACTGTGAGGTTGTCTGGTAAGTTTGAATGGTGAAAGATGAAGAGGTTGAGAGGAAGATGGAGGATGTTGGGAGGTTGGAGAGAAGAATGGAGGATTGTCTTCAACCCATGAGAACAAGCTTGCACAGGAACAGAGAAATTTAATTTTCTATTTTGGAAGTTTGTTTCACAGTTGTTGAAGATTATCCAATATTAAATAAATAAATTTATTTAATTTTGTGTGAGTTTTATTTTTTATTTTCAGACTATAGAAGATTTAATTAAATATTTGAGATATTTAATTGTAAATAGGACTTTAGAAGAATTTAATTAAATATTTAGAATATTTAATTGTGAATGATTTTTAGAGGAATTAATTAAGTATTTGGAATATTTAATTGTAAATAGAAGAATACTTAATCTTTATTTGAATAAAATATTCAAGCCAATATCATGTGATAATTAATATAAATAAATCGTAATGTTTATTTAATTAATTAAGAAATGACTTAGAAAGTGATTAAATAAACTTATTTATTTAATCCAAATGAAAGAATGAACAATATAAATAAATTATTTAAATTTATTTATACACAGATTGAATTCAGAAATTTAATTAAATATTAGAAATATTTAATTAAATACCAGACTATTGTGATGTGACCATTTTTAGAGGTATACATTATCTTCTCAGTTCAACTTTATGTTGTAATCCAAACATTTTGTAAGGCAGTAAGCCTTCCTTATTTTGAGTAGTGAGCTCTAGGCAATGTGCGTGAATGCATGTGTATTCTCTTTTTCTTAATACTTTTAACAGAGTATAACTTTTGGATCGATCTCCATCATGGTTTTTCCCCTAACAGGGTTTCCATCTAAAAATCTTGGTGTTATGGTGTTCTAATTGTTTCTCTTATGTGCTTGCATCTTTACTTTTATTTAAATATTGTAGATGGTTTATAATTTGAATTGAAGTTTAAATATTATTGAACATTGATTAACCCCCCTCTCAATGTTCCTTGAGTCCAACATGAAGATCAATTTCAACACACCTATGGAGAGTAGATCATTAATACCCACTGGTTGTAGAATGAAACAACTATCATGTACCTATTTATCAATTTTAAATGTTATTCATTGATCTTTTGATGAGGTGGTAGATTAGATAGCTCACTTTTGGCTGATTGGGTTTGAATTCCAATAGTGCTTCACCCATTTGTCTCTGACCAATAATGTTGATTTGTTTTAGATGAAAAATTCCCCATTAATAAGATTCATCTATCTCACAAACTTGGTAGATTAATCCATGCACATCAGGATCTCACTAATCTTACAACCCTTAATGGGCATTCACCTTTTCCTTGCAAGCCAATGGGGAATGGTGGATATTGTCTCCAACACTCAATCTTGGTTGTCGGTTCATAACGACGGGCCTTAAGCTAGATAGTGGAGAATGGGCCCCACATCTGTATGGGGACATGTGTCTTCACCTTGTCATCCTCGTACTACATAACCAATTGTAATTTACCATCTCCAAGCTAGAAAGGTATGGCTAGGATCACTTCCTATAGTCTTGAATTACGAAACCTGCATTCATGGCAAGTATTGCATTAAATGAGGGGCCATTGTTAGGTCAATGGTGATTTGACCCTTGTGGATGAATGACTTAAGTTCAATTCATTTGGGAAATATTAAAACCTGGCCTTAGGAAAGCATTCAAAATTGATGACCAACTAGGTGACCAATGCCCTAAGCCAGAGGGGTTGGTAAATAGATGCATATGATGGCTCAAGTAATGACTTAAAGAATAGAAGACCGACAGGGAAAGTCAACATGAAATTAAAATGAAAAAGGGTTTTTTCAAAGGAAAAACCTTGTCCAAACAATGGGAATAAGTGTTTATTATGCAAACCAAATCCATGGGATCCACTGAAATTGTAGAATTTTGGAAGCTCCATCACATAGATTCTTAAGTTAGTTTTTTTTTTAAATTAGTTTCTAGTTATCCATTAAGACTCATAATTACATAATGCTTTGAAATATTGGTCCCAAACTATTGATTTAATTTATTCTTCTATTTTTAGGTTTGTGTTCTTCTTGGAGAGTTTAATTATTTAATTGGTTTATTAGTGGTTGAACAATATCTCCATTTTATCCAAGAATAAAAATATTTTAATTTATATTAATATGATTCAAACAACTTATCAAAAAAGAGTCTAGGTATAATAAGAAAATTTGGTAATTAAAATCACCTAAAAAGTGTTGTAAGGAGAATAATATTTTGGGTAGAGTCATAAGGTTTAATTTATGAATTGCAACCTTAAGGCTTCTAAATCCATTAAAGTATAGTTAGTAATAAGTGTTAATGAATTATATAGTCAATAATTATTTGTATATTTATATGTTTAGTTGTGTGTATACTACAAATATACATAATCAATCTCAAGTTGTTGAGTTATTAGTCCTATAAAATTAGTGTGTTTAATATTAGACGGTATAGTTCTTGTTAGCTTAGTTATTGCATGTTTTGTTGGAGTGAAAATGACACTAAGAGGGGGGGTGAATTAGTGTCTTAACATATTTGACCAATTTTCAAAAATTTAAACCATAGCTAAGATTTGATCTCAATATTACTCTGATTACTACATTCATCAGTTTAATGTAATCATTCATAAAAAGAATTGAGAAAAGTAATAACCAAATAGTGAATAGAAATAGTAACAGCTTAGTAAAGTAGTGAGGCCACAAAAGAACAAGGAGACACAAGATTTTTTTGAGTGGAAAACCCTCCTAGGGTATAAAAACCACTCCTGAAATGCCTTGTAGGCTTAATTTTTTAATCAACTATTCGAAATTCCTTATAGGCTAATTTTTGAGCACCTACTCAAGGATCACCAACCCCTCATTTAGAGATATCAATCTTAAGGAGTACCAACCCCTCAAATTATTTTCTGAACAATAATAATATCAGAGGATCTCTCTATTTTCAAGTAAGCTCTTAAAAAATCAGTTATCTCATCTACCTAATACCCTAAGAATCCAAAATGTTCAATCCTTAAAATATTACATAGAGAAGATTTTCAATCTTGTTCTGCAACATATTTTCCAAATTTTGTATTACAGTTTTTTTTTTTTTAGTACATCTCTTGATATAGCCAAAATAATTGTCTCAGAATCATAACCAAAAGAATCAAAGTCTTCACAACACTGATTTTTACATACATTTCAAGTATGTCTGTCAGAAGAATCTTCATAGTAATTTGAGGTCAAATGAGAGCTGTAACTTCCTTTCTAAATTTAGGAAAAATATGCCAGTGAATAAGTATCTACCAAAGTAACACCTGATCACCAGGTAGTCAATAAACTGACAAGCATAAATCAAAGTCGCTTTTCAAATCTACAAGTTCCTTTTACAAAACCAGATGCATATTAAAATAAAATAGCCATTTGAAGTTATTTTATTTGAAAAATCCATCATATTTGAAACGTATGAGATCATTTCACAATGAAATACTAGATTTTTTTTTAAAAGCATGACTGCCCACCAACTATAAATCACAAACCCTCAAAACAAGAATAATAATACTCTGTCAAGGCATCATTTGCCTCAAGTAACCGAAATGTAGAGAGCAGTTTTAGAAAATAAAAAATAGTGATAATAAACCTTCACAGCTGAGTTAGTTTGACAGAGAATCAAACCCCTAATTTCTGTAATAACAGAAATATGTTAACTTATGCCACAAGAAGAATGCTTATGCTTTTTCAGATTTGAGCAAAACTATGACAGTTGTTTGCTAAAAATAGACACAATAAAAGATGAGAATGATACCTGATTGTGCAGCAAGAGAAATAAATAAATACGAGAGTTTCGATGCCAACCACAATAGCTGCTCCCATTGACTTCACAATCGACACAAAATTTCCATGCATAGAGAAAACAACATGGCCGAGCTCTCATAATGAGTCAAGTTCAAAAACCTTAGCATGTCAACATAGAGGGAGCCCAAAAGAATTTGTAGATCACAATGTCTTGATGATGGCGGCTAGGGTTCTGTACTCAGGCAAAAAGAAAATGATTTTCCCTAAACATTCCTATTACCAAGTCATTCGATGACTAATTCAAAAGAGCATAATGAAGTTTAAAATCCGCATAAGTCACAAGACTTAATAATGACAACTCAAAAACTTGTTAAGTTCGTTGTCAAAGACAAAAAAATATACCAACCACATTATTAAGAAAGACCAAATAATTAAATAATGATGTCAACCACATGATCTCCAAATGAAACGATAAGTATAGAAATGTATGATGTCTATCGATGACTTTAACCAAAGTCATTTTCAAATTCAATAAGGTCGATAAAATGATGAATCAAGTCAAAGCCACGTCCCTTTTGAATGACCTTTAAAGTAATGTAAATAAAATATGATTTTAAATAAAATCATCTACCAATGGTATCTCCATCAAATTATGTCCAATACAATCATTAAGGGAATTTCCATAAATATGAATTTCACCAAGTCATAAAATGAATCTTCAAAAAAATTAACCAAGACCAAGTGAAGGCTGCGAATGGTGATATCTCAATGAAGAGAAGTATAAAACTTATGCCAAGTTAATTGAATATGAAGGCATTGAAGTAATAAACAAATTGTCTGGAGTGATGTAGAGTATCGAAGTATTGAACCACATGTGCCATGAACAACAAATGAAATATCAATTCAAAGACAACTAAGTAAACCATAAAATCTTATACTTGATAGAGTGAAGATCAAGATCATAAGTCTGAAACTGACAAAAACCCTGAAATTGAAAAAACCAATACCTCAAACCAGTTACCAAAACCAATAAGATAACCTATATCTACATGAAGCTCAATCTGATCAATACCATGGATAATAAAATTCTAAATGTAAACTAAATCTAAATGCAAAGAATGTAATACCCAATATAGAAATTATGAATGTAAACTATCCATTGAAAGCCAAGACAAATAAGCCACATAATCAAATATATACCATGATAAAGCATAAAAATCCAATCTGAAATAGTCAACAAGTAGAACCAACTGAAAGTGATTTTGTCATCAAGGACAAACCATTTGATCACAACTAAGAACCAACATGTTTATGCTTCTAATACTGGTTTAGAATATTGTTTAAATTATTGTCTTTATTTTTAATGATTAGGCATTAAATAGCTCACGTGGAAAGGTAAATAGATTGAGGTTGATTCACCACGTATGATGCATCTTTAGTATTTGATTCTATTATATATATCAAGGTTTAATAAATTTTTATTTTACATTCAATAATTATTTTAGGTGTCCTATTTTATTCTTATTTAATGGTATAGGCAAATAATCAAGTAATAGTATATTTTGGGGGTAAGTTAATGTTATGGTGGAGATTTAATACTAACCTTATCAATAATATGTTCCATGTTTGTGTGTACTTTAATGATTTTTAGTGTTCACATGTAATTATCAACAAATGAGAAAAAAAAATTATGATTGTGTATTGTTTGTTGTGAAAGATTTGGGGCATGACATAGGTATTAGAGCACCAATATGCAAAACTTTATGAGATTTGGTTAAAAAGTAGTAATAATTTACAAATGGGTAAATATACATATTTTATTAGTTAAAGATGGAGCTACACCATTCATTTGATGTCTTTTCATAATAGATGAAAACTGTATTGAATTTTTTAAATTATATGTAAATGCCACCTTTTAATTTCTCAACATGTTTGAGGTGGAAGGAAAATAGTTTTTTTTATCATTTTTCTTGTCAAATTTGTGTAATGTATTAATTATTGAGTAAAGTTGATTTTCCAATATTGTGGGGTGAAATTATTCTTGCAACAAAAGGTTAAAAGTAGCATCTCAATTATAACTTGTTAAAAAAAAGACCTAAAGTTATTTTCTTTCTCATCCTTGAATTCAAACATCTTCGATTCTAAAAAATGTTGTTGTGATTATTTTCTTCTTGTTCATGTTAGGAGCAAGTCATTTTTCTTTAGAAGGGAAAGTTTCTTGAATCACTTAAGCTTATGAAAAAATTATTTGAAGAATCTTTGATGTGAATTCTAATTGTTCATTTTCAATGTTTCTCTTTGTTTGTGTTCTTGATTGATTATGGTTATTCTTGAATTCATGTAATCCTAATTAGAGAAGTAATATAAGAAGGAAAGGGATTTATATGGAATTAAATTTTTGGCTCTCAAAGAATTAATAATCTTGTTTATGGGTGATTTCATTTTGGAGGTAGTTAATTAAAGCTACTCATGTTCATCACCTTGCTTCATAATAGAGATGGATGCTAACCATCTAGAGTCATTTCCTTCAACAATTATTTAACAATTGTCATAGTAAAGTGGTCTGTCATAGTTCCATGCTCTCTTGGTTGTGCATTACAAATTCAATAAAATCTAGTTATCCACCATAACACATGGGTTGATTATGAAGAATACTAATTACTCTATATTTTGTTATTCGTACAATTTAGTTATGAAAACTATCTAATTGAGTTGATTATTTTAGACAAGTGTGACCTCTCTTTGAATTTAATGCAATGTTACTCATATGTTTATGAAATGCCTAAAATTTATAAGTATTAATGCTTATTGTTTGAAAGTGTAAAGTTTAACTATGGATGAAACTCTTGCTTTCTTTTATTGATGATAGTAATTTGAAGTTTCAAAGTTGTCCATTCAAAATATTTCATGTTTTAGTATTGTTAAATAATACAAAAAATATTATCTTATTTCTCAAGTAGAAGATTGGAAATGAGATGAATTAGATTCAATTATTAGTGATTATCTTGTTTCTAATAATGATGCTTAAATTTGGTGTAATGGGACTATGAATTGAATCATGTTGTAAGCAAGGAGTTTATCCTTGGTGGTATATTGTGTTTTGATCTATGGTGAAATTATTTATTGTTCTAATGTTTTTTTTGAGAGTTGTGTTGAGGATTGAGAATTATGTGGAATTCCTTCTTAGAAATCCAATGGGATAGTGATGTAATTGGGTGTTGGTAATTATTTCAAATGTAAACCAGTTCATGCTTTGATAGTGCTAAGTGGTCTTTATGTGTTTCAAAGTGGCTAAGTGTTGTTTTTATAGGTATGCCTAAAGTTAGGAAGGTGCATTATAATATGTGTTGTGAGAAACCAATGAATGTTATGTTTGTGACTTAAGTTTGAGATACTAGGTATCCAAATTGGGATAAGAGCATGGCGGACATCTAGGATGATCTAATTGCTTATACCATCATTTAAAATTACATGTAATGATATTACATGGTTTTTTTTTTTATGTTTTGATTTAGTGTGGAATATTTTTTATTTGTCACTAAGGAGTAGATCTTGCTTGAGGGTTAAGAGCCTCCTTTTTTGGGGGTTGAGGGAGTCACTTGTTCTTTGGAACATGGTAACATTGTAATTCTTGATGCATCCTTGTGCTAGCAAATGAATAGATGTCAAGAATTGGTTGTCCCTTGGAATGTTGAGCTCGATCTACTCCCCCTTTGAGGACCGCATTGGTTGGTCCATAGTGCAAAACCATTTTACTTTAATTAATCCCATGGGTTGAGGATGGATCTAGCATGCGAAACTTTGGATGGGCTTCCACATGGGCTACAAATGTTACAAATATTGGATATTTAGAGGTATGAGTATTAGGTGTAGTGTTCTTGTGGTATCAATATTGCACTATTCACATACACGTATTTCTTTAACTAGTCATGGTCTATGAGCAGTGTTGGGAATAGAGGGAGAAGAAAGCAATTGTTTAATTCTTATTATCTAGTAATTACTTAAAGAATATAAAATTAAAAAATGTAAAGCTTGTGACAACAAAATATTACATCATTTCTTAAGTTATAGGATTTACAAAGATTATGTTACAACTAAAGGGATGATTATAGACATATGTGTTGGTGGTTGATGTTCTTTTGGGTAAGCTTCAGTGTATAGATAACTTCTTTCACGGGCTACTTCATATATATATATATATATATATATATATATATATATATATATATATATATATATATATATATATATATATATATATATATATATATATATATGTTTATGGCTATTTTGTTGGCATGTCCTGGGTTGTGTGGGACTATGCTTGGTTACAATATGATTATTTTGTGGTTGAAGACCACCATATTGTTATAAGTGACTTGAGACCACTATGTTTTACTAGCTATGTGGTTTGAGAACCACCATTCCCCTCCATCCCTTGAGTGGCTTCAAGAAGTCGCATAGTGCATGTAATGTGTCAATTATTGTGAAATGTGTATTATTTTGAGGATTATTTTGTTGTTTTTGTTAGTAGTATTATATTTTTAGATATTTCATTTTTCTGGTCCCTTTTGCCTCAAGGAATTAATTTTATTTAAACAATTTTTATTTGGATTGATATGCTTCCTTTATACTTGATTTTTTTTTTCTTTAGTTCTTGAGATTTGATTGCAAATTTTGAAATATTATTTTTATCTTCTCAAGTTTGAGGCTTCTTTGAGCTATTGGAATATGTGTCATGATGTGAGCTCTATAAACTATTATATCTTGAAGGGATCCCTAACAAGCCATATGGAGGTGCAGATGCACTGGGGAATTTACCTTTTGAGTATAGGGATGTAAATGGGACCGGTATGGGATAGTCATAGTGTATTCTCCACCAATGTGTGATTCATTGTGAACCTTCATTCTTGGAGGCTAAGCACCTTACATAAACAAGTGGAAGGTAATAGGAAATGGATGGAGAGGTCCTAGAGAGGGACTTGACGCCATCTTTCCTAATATTATTATGATTACACAGTGATGGCAGTTGCTTCAGATTAGTGACATGGAATTTGGCACAATTACTCCTCATAAATACCATTCCCTGAACCATGTGAGTGTTGTAAACCAATATTTGTGATACTTAACTTACTCCCTTTGTTAGGGATTTTGGATTGTTGACTATTGTAAACCAATATCTATGATTTTTACGCATTAATTGTTAGTATTTTCATGATAAAATAAAATGAATGATTGCTTAAGATGTAATTTCATTATGTTGTGAAATGATTCACCAAATTGTCAAAGTAATGATGATTGAGTTGAACATGCATATGTATAGTGTAGTGCTTACTAACCTTATAAGTGATAGATGAAGTAATTTGAAATGCATATCTCTAATATTGTTGTATATCATGCATGGATAGTCTTTTATGTAGAAAGTTAAATTGTAAAGTTGCTTAATATTTTAGAATACTTTGAAAGATAAAATTTTATATTGTCATACTTAGGAAAATTTTCATAAGATATTATTGAAAAGTGCTTGTTTCTTGTGTCTAACTTCACTTTTAGAGACTTCTAAACATTGAAAACAATAATCTGTTTATAAGTAGTTTCACATCTTTAATCATGAGAAATCATAAACATACTATTGAAATATATAATCTAATTGGTTTTTCAATTATTAATCTCAAAAAAACATATCCAAAAATTGAATTAACCTAGATCACCAATTATGATTTATTAAGAAAACATTGACATCCTTGTTCACAATAAAATTTTTTCATAAAATAGTCTTACAATTTTTTTCAAACAAAATGAAGGACAAAGAGTTAGATGATAAAATTTAAAGGGATTTTAGAAATCCAATATTTGTAGAATATACCAAAAATTAGAGAAATCTAATAAACCTAATAAAAATTTAGGATTAAAACATTATCATCTCCTACTTTAAAACTATAAGAACAAATTGAGTGAAACCAAGTTAGGTGAAGACAATGAAATATGAAGTAAGTCTTCATTCTTGACTAATTAGAAAAATGAGTAAAATCCATTGCATGGATTCTTAAGTTAGTTTTTTTTAAAATTAGTTTCTAGTTATCCATTAAGAGCTGTAATTGAATAGTGGTTAGTGTTGCAAGAATGGAAAGGATGAAGGTGTTATAATTGATGTTAACTAGTCAATTGGTTGATGTTCTCATTAATTTCATGGTTATAGGTTACTGGTTGTATATGTCGAGGATATTGAGAAAATTATATTGAAGAAAGGTTGTAGGTGTTCAGTGGTTGCTCCAAGTTTTTCTTTGGGATTTTATCCTATGTTTTTTTGGTTTAGATATGTTGATCATTATTGTTGATAGTTGCTAAATCCAAATTTTCATCTACTAATTCATTGTGCAGTGTGAGTTATGTTCCCCAGTTGGGAACGATGGTTTTCTATATTTCTAGTTGAGGTCCAAGAGAAATGTTGTTGGTCTAGATTTCTCTTTGGTAAAGTCTTATGACTTGCAGCTCTAGAGTTGAGTTGTTTTGATTGTATTGGAGATAATTTCGGTATCTAGAAGTTTTGTACTTAATTTTTCTGTATTTTTCACTAGTTTCGTTGACCTTGTGATAAACACTATCTTCAAAGTTGATGAAGTGTCTTGGATCTATTTGGGTCCTTATTAAGCATTCTTTTGTTTCACCCTCATTCTAATTCCACCCTAGGATTTTTTGGTGCCAACCTAATTTTAATTTAATGTTGGACGGATAACTTTGGATATGTTTCAAAGTTGAAGATGGTATAAATGCAGAATGAGTTAGTGGTGAAAAGGGAAGCAAGAAAAAAGAGATAAGTGCAAAGAAATAGAGTAGATAGATGCAAGATTTATGTGAATAAATGAGTTGGTGTGATCCAAGTGTGGTAGATCAGTGTGAAGCCTAAATACTGAGTTTCTAGATGCAATGAGAAGAAGGTGTACTCTATCATTCATGCATGTCTACGAGTGGTTGAGAAAATTTTAGTGGATTTCTCTATTGCATTGAGATTGTCTTCTCTCTATGACATATCTCTTCTATCTTCTTTGTATCTCTATGGTAGTGAGCCCTTTGGGTTGTTAGCCCTATTGGATAGTGAGTCATGATATGGACAGTGAGTCCTTTTTTCAGTAGCGAGCCTTGTTTCTTAGGTAGTGAGACTTTTGTAATCAATTTTGATATTCTTTATAGTATGAGTTAATCTTCACCATGGTTTTCCCTTATTAGGATTTCCATGTAAATATTGTGTTATTGTGTTTTTGTGATTGTTTTTAGTTTTTGCACTTGCATTAGTTTCAGCGAATGAATTGTGGTTTAAATTTGTGACAATTGATTCAACCCCCCTCTCAGTTGTCTTGTTCAACAATTAGTATCAGAGCTTGGTTCCTTGTTGAAGAGCTTAACTACTTGAGGAAGGTCCAAGATGGTTGTAAAATGACTTATGATTATCTAAGGTTTGATGGAACTAACTATGCTATATGGAAAATATTGATGGAAGAATATCTAGAGTATTGTAGATATGATGCAGAGAAAGCTTACAAGAATCCTTACACTCCTCTTGCAAATGGTCTAAGTACATGTAATGAGATCAAAGCACATGAAGCAAATAGTAAGGAAAAGTACATTTTGAAGAACAGTCTAGTACATTTTGAGTTGATTAAGGTTCAAAATATAAAGATTTCTAAGGAAGTCTAGGATGTTTTGGAAAGGCACATGAAGGTGATAAAAGATTCAAGGAGGAAAAAATGTTGAATTTGGAGAAATGATTTGAGCTTCTACATATGTCTAAAGATGAGAATGTTAAAGCTTGTGTACATATGTTGGATGAGATAGTGGTTGGAATGCAAGGACTTGGTACTATTGTAGATGAAACCAAGATTGTAATGAAGATTCTTAGAACTCCCCCCAATAATTATAGTGATAAGGTGTGTACTTTTGAGTAGAGCATAGATTATAAGATCTACACTAAATATTTGTTGTTGGGATGTCTGACATCTTATGAAATGAGGAAGTCGAATCTAAGGAATGGATGCAAATCAGAGACTTATTTTAAGTCTACAAAAGATGAATATCTGGATGAAGAAAATATTGATGAGATAGAATCTAACTTTATGAGAAGGATGAGGAGAGGATCTAGAAAGTATGAAGGTAAGTTGCCCTTTAAATGATTTAGCTATGGAGAAATAGGTCATTATACTACAACATGTCTAGAAAGAACTAAGAGGAATAAAAAAAGATATGAGAAAGAAAAGAAAGGAAAGAAGATCAACAAAGCATATCATGTGAATGAGAATGCTAGTATATCTAATGGGGATATTGATTATGAAGATCCTAATGACAATGAATTCTTTTTCTTGGCTAAAAAGGATGAACCTACTACTAATTTTGAAAAGTGGGTGAAGGAAAGCCCTCTAGAGGAGGAAAATGAAGGAATTGGGTTGTTGATAGTGTTTGTTCACATTGCATGACTAGTGATAAAATTAAGTTTGTTAAACTTGAAAAATATGATGGAGGCTTGGTTATGCTTAGAGATGATACTAGTACTAAAATTTGTGGGATAGGTTCAATAAGTTTTGATGGAAAGCATAATACTAATGATGTCTACTATGTTAAGGGTTTAAGGCATAATATTTTGAGTGTTGGATAGATGTGCAGTAATGGGTATGATCTTGTGTTTAAGGATGAGATATGTGAGATCCAGAAGGGATCCAAAATAGTAATTGCTATAGGAAAAAAAATTAAAGAAAATATCTATCAACTTAAGGGTGCTAATGGATGATGTTTTATTACTCAAATTAATGATAGTTGGTTGTGGCATCAAAGAATTTGTCACATGAATTTTGATAACTTGGTGAGGATTAGTGTAGTTTAGGCCGTGAGATATTTACCAAGGATTACAAAGTGTGTTAATGCTATTTGCAAGAATTGTCAGTTTGGAAAGCAAGAAATAAGTCATTATAGATAAATGGACAATATACTACTGGACTACTAGATTTAATTTATATAGATCTCTATGGTCCTACGAAGTCTACAAGGTGAAAGGTACTTTATGCTTTTGATTGATGAATATTCTAGATATACATGGGTTACATTTCTTAGCTCGGGAAATCAAATGCATTAAATAGATTCAAGACATTCAAAGCTATGGTTGAAAATGAAGTGAATTTGAGGATAAAATGTTTAAGGTCTAATAGATGTGAAGAATTCACCTCCCATGAGTTTAATATGTGTTTTGAACTACATGGAATAAAGATACAGTTATCTACTTTGAGAAATCCTCAACAGAATGGAGTTGTTGAAAAAAAACAAAATAATTCAAAAGGTCACTAGATCAATGATTATTGAGGATGGTTTACCAGAAGTTTACTAGAGAGAAGCCATTCATACTATTTTTTATGTATTCAATTGAATTCAAGCAAGAGAAAGCAATACAAAGACCCCCTATGAGCTATGGCATGGAAGAATTCCTACCATTAAGTATTTTAAGGTATTCAAAAGCAAATGTTATATCAGAAAAGATGAAGAAACTTTAGTAATTTTTTATGCAAGAAGTGATGAAGGAATTTTTCTTGGATATTCTACTAAAAGAAAATCATATAGATATTTCAATAAAATATTGATAAATACTATAGAAAGTGCAAATGTCAAGGTTGAAACAATGAAGAATTTAATTGACATTGATGGATACGTATCTAATGAGTTCCTAATTGTGTAAGATTTGAAGAGATTGTGGAAGAACATAAAAAGGATGAGCAAGAGAAGTAGAATGAAAGAGAAGAAGAAGGTCCAGTGGTGTCCCCTAACACACCTAAATATGTGTAGAAGATTCATTCAAAAATTCAAATACTAACGGAGTATTGACAAGAAGTAGAGCTACTATTGAAGTAAATCTCAGTTTATTTTCTAAGATTGAATCAAAGACTATAAGTGAAGTATGTAAAGATGAACATTGGATGGAAGCTATGAAAGAAGAACTTATGTAGATTGAGAAGAATCAAACTTTGGAATTGGTCCCAAGACTGATAGATAAAAACATTATATTTAAAAATAAGTTGAATGTGAATAAAGAAGTGGTTAGAAATAAAGAAAGGCTTGTGTGTAAAGGTTACTCACAAATAGAAGGAATATATTTTTAGGAGATTTTTGCTATGATAGAAACAATGGAAGCTATAAGGATGTTCTTATCATTTTTAGGTCATAAAGACTTCAAGGTCTATCAAATAGATGTCAATTCTACATTTTCGAATGGTGAGCTAGAAGAAGAGGTCTACATGGAACAACCAGAAGGATTTCATCTTTTAGATCAATCAGATATGGTGTGTAGATTGAAGAAATACTTATATGGATTGAAGAAAGCTCCTAGATCTTGGTATGTGAGGTTAGATAGGTATTTGATTCAACAAGGTTTCAATAAGGTACGACAACTAGTAATCTATATTTTAAGATTGAAAATTACAAAATATTGATTGTAGTTGTATTTGTTGATGACACTATTGTTGAAGGAAATGAGAATATGTGTAAGATGTTTGCAGAAGAGATAAAAAAAAGAATTTGAAATTTCTATGTTTGGAGAGATGAATTTTTTTCTTGGGCTATAGACTAATCAAATAGAGAAATGAATTTTTATTTCATACTCTAAGTATGTGAAAGAGATGTTGAAGAAGTTTGGGATGGATGGTTCCAAAATGGTATGTACTCCTATGGTGATTGGTTGCACACTGGGTAAAAATAATGATTCACCTAAGGTTGATCAAACAAGTATAGATTTATGATTGGTTGACTATTGTATTTGACTACTCCTAGACCAGATATTATGCATGTTGTATATCTTGTGGCTAGATTTCAAGAAGATCCTAAGGAAAAACATGTTGTTGCTATTAAGAGAATATTTAGATATTTAAATGGAACTTTGAATTATGGGTTATGGTATCATAGAGATACCAATAGGCATGTGCAAGATCATCTTGGAAAAAATAGGTTATTAAGTGGTGAAAAATTCAAAAAAATCAGAGTTAGGAAACTTGACGTAAAAAAATGAATAAGTTATCTATATTATTTCAAAAATATGTAAGAATAGAATTTGTAGAAAATTGAATGTAGTTTCCAAACTACTAGGTTTATTTAAAAATTAAAAATATATATTTGGTGAAAATTTGAAATTTCAATGCAGTAGTATTTAAATTTCAGGAAAAAAATAAGTAGGTGTTTGTCTAACCACCCTAACCACAATAAAATGATAATATTTTTTTTATAATATTTTAGATATAAGTATAGGACACATGTTTTGATATGATGCATATTTTTTATAATTTTTTTCCAAGTAAATAATTAATTATGAATTTTTTATTACAACTTTTAAAAAAATATAAAAAATCATATGTCTGAGCACCTTAACTTGGTCAAAACTTCATGAAATTCATTTTTTTTGTTAATCCTATAGTATGCGAAGCATAGAATGTGACACACATTTTAGATTCAAAAAATGTGATACCATATGAAAGCTATAGATGTTTTTCAATCACCCTATCAATCAAGACTTTAGTCATAATTCAAATAGAAAATGAATAATAATTATTTATTAAAATAATAGTAAAGCATAATTTATGTTGGTGGAAATTTGAGAATCACCTTTAAAAACCCTTTTCATTTCATCAATTTTGGGTTAAAAAAAAGTCGTCGGCCACATACTCTACACATACCAATCATATCGCCACTTTTTGGCCCACCATGATCCTACACATACCCCAACTTTACACTAAGTTCCTATACAAATGAAAATTGGATTGAATGTGTAGATGATAGAAAGAGTGCAAGTGGTGGTGCATTCTTTTTTGGTTGTAGATTGGTGGCATGGTTGAGTAAATGGAAATATTCGGTTTCCTTGTCTACTAGTGAAGGTGAGTATATTATTGTTGCATCTTGTTGTACACAAGTTCTATGGATAATTTTATTTTGAAAGATATCATAGTGGTGTATGATGATCCTATTTCTATCCTCTATGATAATACAAGTGTAAATAAAATTTCAAAGAATCCAATGATGGACTCAAGGACAAAGCATATATCTATTAGGTATCATTTCTTGACATAAAAGGCCCTAGAGAATGAAGTAAAACTTGAATATGTTCTAATGAAGGATAAGATTGCTAATATATTTACAAAGGATCTTCCTAAAAAATACTTTTGAGTACCTCCGGGAGAAGTTAGGCATCATTTTCCCTCCTTTCTGGAACTAGATGCATATGAATATGCATTTGTCCAATGGATCTATGGATCTTTCTTCTAGACTGATGTTTTGGTGGCTACCTCTCAGGAGGAATAGGTAGTGTTAGGTGTTGTCATTGTGAGTATTCTATCTAAGGGGAGATCAATGTAAAATACATTTTTCCTTTGTCATTGATGTCAAAGGGGGAGAGGAATAATGCGAAAAAAAAAAAGAGAAAACAAAAAGAGGAGAAAAAGAATGTGAAAAAGAAAAGAGGAAGAATATAAAAGATTAACTACTAAGGGGAGAAGCATAAATAAAAATCTTGAGAAGTGTACATTCAGAGCTAGTATGTTGTCTTTGATGGTTTTTCAAATCATGTGTTGCAATGAATTCCAAAGGGGGAGATTGTTACAAGAATGAGAAGAATGAATGTGTTCTCATTAATATCAATTGGTCAATTGGTTGTTACTATCATTAATGTCATGGTTGTAGGTTACTGGTTGTATATGTTGAGGATATTTAGAAAATTTTGTTGAATAAAGATTATAGTTGTTTAATGGTTGCTCCAATTTTTTCTCTAGGATTTTCTCATATGTTTGTGTGTTTTAGACATGTTGATCATGATTGTTGAAAGTTGCTAGTTGTGAACTATGCTTTTCTATGTTTTTAGTTGAGGTCCGGGAGAAATGTTGTTGGTTTATATTTCTCTTTGGTAAAGTCTTATGACTTTTATTTCTAGATTTTAGTTGTTTTGATTGTATTGAAGATAATTTCAGTATCTAGAAAGTTTGTGCTTAATTTTTCTATGTTTTTCATTGGTTTGGTTGACCTTGAATTAAAAATTATCTTCGAAGTTGATGAAGCATGTTGGATCTATTTTGGTCCTTATCAAGCATGTGTTTGGCTCACCCTCATTTATATTCCACCCTAGGATGGTTTGAAATTGACCTAATTTAAATTTAATGTTGGATGGCCAACTTTGGATATCTTTTAAAGTTGAATCCATGTAAATGTAGAATGAGTTAGTAGTGAAAAAGGAAGCAAGTGGAAAGAGATAAGTGCAAAGAAAGAGTAGATAGATGCAAGAATGATGAAAATTAGTGAGTGTGTGTGATGCGAGTGTGGAAAATCAATGTGAAGCCTAAATGTTGAGTTTTTGGATGTAGTGAATAGAAGGTGTACTCTATCATTCACGCATGTCTATGAGTGATTGAGAAAATTGTGGTGGATTTCTATGTTGCATTGAGATTGTTTTCTCTCTATGACATATCCATTCTATCTTCTTTGTATCTTTGTGGCAGTGAGCCCTCCCAGTTTTTAGGACTATTGGATAGTGAGTATTTGTTTTGGTAGTGAGCCTTTTTTCTTAGGTAGTGAGCCTTTTTGTAATTATTTTTGGTATTCTCTATAGTGTGATTTAATCCTCACCATGGTTTTTCCGTTATTGGGTTTTCCACATAAATCTGGTGTTATTATGTTTGAGTGATGGTTTTTAGTTTCTGCACTTGCATTTAATGTTTAATAATTTAAGCAATGTTAAGGATTAATTCTAGTGAATGAATTGAGATTTAAATTTGTGACAACTGATTCAACCCCCCCTCTTAATTGTCTTGTTCAACAATTAGAAATATTGATCCCAAATTGTTGATTTAATTTATTTTTTAATTTTTTCAACTTTATGTTCTTGTTAGAGAGTTTAATTATTTATTTGGTTTTTTAGTCGTTGAAAAATATATACATTTTATCAAAGGAAAAAAATATTTTAATTTATATTAATATAATTCAAAGAACTTATCAAGAAAGAGTCCAGGTATAATAAGCAAAGTTAGTAATTAAAATCACCTAAGAAGTGTTGCAAGGAGAATAATATTTTGGGTAGATTCATAAGGTTTAATTTGTCAATTGTAACTTTAAGGCCTCTAAATCCATTAAAGTATAGTTACTAACAAATGTTAACAAATTAAATAGTTATGAATTATGTGTATATTCATATGTTTAGTTGTTTATATACTACAAATATACATAATCAATCTCAAGTTGTTTAGTTGTTAGTCCTATAAGAGTAGTGTGTTCAATATTGGATGGTATAGTTCTTATTAGCTTATTTATTGCATGTTCATGCTTCTAATATTGGTTTAGAGTATTGTTTAAATTATTATCTTCATTTCAAATGATTAGGCATTAAATATCTCATTTGAAAAAGGTAAATAGATTGAGGTTGATTTACCACTTACGATGCATCTTTAGTATTTGATTCTATTATATATCTAAACCATTATGTAATCATGATTTTACCTTCACTAATAATTTCACATGTCCTATTTGATTCTGATTTAATGGTATAGGAAAACAATTGAGTAATAATATCTTTTTGTGGTAATTTAATGTTATGGTGGAGATTTAAAACTAACCCTATCAATAATATGTTCCATGTTTGTGTGCAATTTAATGATTATTAGTGTTTATAGGTAATTATCAATAAAATGGAAAAAAATGTGATTGTGTATTGTTTGTTGTGAAAAATTTGGGGCATGACATAGGTATCAAAGCACTAGGTTTCAACACTTTGGTAGCTTTGGATAAAAAATAGTAATAGTATAAATGGGTAAATAGATAGATTTTATTACTTAAAGATGGAGAAAAACCTTTTATTTAATGTCTTTTCATAATAGATGGAAGCTTTATTGAATTTTTTAAATTATATGTAAATTCCATCTTTTAATTTCTCAACAATTTTGAGGTGGAGGGGAAACAGTTTATTTAATCATGTTATTTTCCAAATGTCTATAATTTATTAATTATTGAGTAAAGTTGATTTACTGATATTCTGGGGTGAAATAATTAAGTGATTCTATCCTTAGTCTTGAAATAAAAGGTTAAAAGTAGCACCTCAATTATAACTTGTTAAAAAAAAGATGTGAAGTTATTTTCTTTCTCATCCTTGAATTCAAACATATTCGATTCCCAACAATGTTGTGATTATGGTCTTCTTGTTCATTTTAGTAGCAAGTTGTTTTGCTTTAGGAGGGAAAGTTTCTTGAATCACTTAAGCTTCTAAAAAGATTATTTGAAGAATATTTGATGTTAATTCTAATTGTTCTTTTTTAATTTCTCTCTTTATTTGGATTCTTGGTTGATTATAGTTATTCTAGAATTCATGTAATCCTAATTAGAGAAGTAATATAAGAAGGAAAGGGATTTATATGAATTTTTTTTTTTGGCTTTCAAAGAATTACCAATCATTTTTATGGTGATTTCATTTTGGAGGTAGTTAATTAAAGCTACTTATGTTCATCACTTTAACTTGCTTCATAATAGAGATGGATGCTAACTATGTAGTCATTTCCTTGAACAATTATTTAACAATTGTTTTAGTAAAGTGGTCCATCATAATTGTATGTTCTCTTGGTTATGCATTACTAATGCAAGACACTCTAGTTATCCACCATAATGCATGGGTTGATTATTAAGAATATTGCTTACCATAGATTTTATTATTGTTACAATCTAGTTATGAAAACTATCTAGTTGAGTTGATGATTACAAAAAAGTGTGGCCTTTTACTATGAATTTAATGTAATGTTATTCATATGTTGATGACATGCGTAAAATTTGGAAATATTAATATTGATTGTTTGAAATTGAAAAGTTTAAATATGTATTCAAAACTCTTATTTTATTCTATTGATGATAGTAATTTGAAGTTTAAAAGTTGTCCTATTCAAAAGATTTGATGTTTTAGTATTGTTAAATAAAAAAAAATATTATCTTATTTCTTGAGTAGAAGATTGGAAATAAAATGAATTAGCCTCAATTATTAGTGATTACCTTGTTTCTAATAATGATGCTTAAATTTGGTGCAGTGCAACTATGACTTGAATCATGTTTTATGCAAGGAGTTTATCCTTAGTCGTATATTGTGTTTTGATCTATGGTGAAATTATTTATTTTTATAATGTTTATTTTGAAAGTAGTGTTGGGGATTGAGAATTATGTGGAATTCATTCTTCAAAATCCAATGTGATAGTGATGTAATTGGGTGCTAGTAATTGTTTCAAATGTAAACTAGTTAATGCTTCGATAGTGCTAAGTGGCCTTTATGTGTTTCATAGTGGTTAAGTGTTGTATTTTATAAGTGTTTTTAAAGTTATGAAAGTTCATTATAATATGTGTTGTGAGAAACCAGTGAATGTTATGTTTGTGACTCAAGTATGAGATATTGGGTATCCAACTTGGGATAAGGATGTGGTGGACATCTGGGATGATCTACTTGCTTATAAAATCATGTAAAAATATGTGTAATGATATTATATGTTTTTTTGTGTGTTTTGGTTCAATGTGGAGTATTGTTTGTTTGTGATTGAGGAGAAAATCTTGCTTGACAATTGAGATCCTCCTTTGTTTGGGGTTGAGGGAGTTCCCTATCCTTATTAACATGGAAACATTGTAATTCTTGATGCATTTTTATACTAGGAAATGGAAATATTTCACGAATTTGGTTCTCCCTTGGAATGTTGAGCTAGATCTACTCCCCCTTTGAGGACCACATTTGTTGGTCCATAGCGCAAAACCTTTTTCCTTGAATGAATCTCATGGGTTGAGGATGGATTTGGTGTGCCAAACTTTGGATGAGCTTCCACTTGGAATACAGATGTTACAAAGATTAGATATTCATAGGTATGGGTATTAGGTGTAGTGTTCTTGTGGTATCAGTATTGGTCTATTCACATACAGGTAATTCTTTAACTAGTCATGGTCTATGAACAATATTAGAAACAAAGGGAGAAGAATGCAATTTTTTAATTCTTATTATCCAATAATTTCTAAATGAATATAAAATGACAAAATGTAAATCTTGTGACAACAAAATATTACATTATTTCTTAAGGTATAGGGTATGTGTAGGATCATGATGGTTCAAAAAGTGGCAATATGATGGGTATGCGTAGGGTCTGTTATGAATGTTGTCACCTACATGAAATTTGTTTTCACAGTTCTAATCAAAACCCAAACTTATAATTTAGAAAGAAGACTGAAAAACAACAATCTTAAAGGTTGCTAAGCTTAACTTTGAAGTTGCGTGTAGGCTATTACTATCAAATTTGTCTACTATTTCTCCCACGATTGAGCAAGCTCTAGATTTAGTTGTTGTGTTTCCTTTTGAAGACCAAAAGAAGCATATCTAATTGGGACTTTGTATACTTCTTTAAGTTCATCTTGTTTGGACATTTAGTTTGATTAATTCCCTAGAACTCCTTGTCATAGAAAAAGGACCTTTACTCTCTGGGTATGTGCAGGATCATGGTGCACCAAAAAGTGGCAATATTTGTAGGGTATGTGGCTGACGACTTTTTTTTCACCCAAAATTAATGAAACGAAAAGGGTTTTTAGAGGATATTCTCAGCTTTCCAAAAATATAAATTATGATTTAATTTGAATTTAATAAATAATTATTATTCATTTTCTATTAGAATTATGACTAAAGTCCCGATCGATAGGTTGATTGAAAAACATCTATAACTCTCAAAAATATCATATTTTTGAATCCAAAACATGCGTCACATTCTATGATTCACATACTATAGGATTAAAAAAAAAATTAAATTTCATGAAGTTTTGACCAAGTTAAGGTGGTCAGAAACGAAGTTTTTATATTTTCTAAAAGTTGTAATAAAAAATTCATAATTAATTATTTACTTGGAAAAAATTATAAAAAAAAAATGCATCACATCCGGACATGAGTCCTCTACTTATATATAAAATCTTACAAAAAATATTATCATTTTATTGTGGTTAGGTGGTCAGACAGACACCTACTTATTTTTTCCCTGAAATTTAAGTACTACTGCATTGAAATTTCAAATTTTCACCAAATAGATTTTATTTATTTTTAAATAAACCTAGAATTTTAGAAACTACATTCAATTTTCTACAAATTCTATTCTTACATATTTTTCAAATAATATAGATAACTTATTCAAATATTTATGTCAAGTTGCCTAACACTGATTTTTTTGAATTTGTTGCCACTTAAGGGCCTGTTTTTTGCATGATGATCCTGCACATACCCCTCTATCACTATTGCTTTGTTCTCTATTTCACTAGTTATTTATTAGGAAAATGAAGTATAAGTTACAATCTGTAGGTAAAAAGCGATACAATTATTTTGTTTTCTATTGATTATGTTTGCTATAATTTCCTTACATTTTAAGTTTATATTTCTAATTTAATTTTGTACTGTTTATTTATGTAGAGTTATTTTTCTTGTTAGGGGGCATATTGCTATCTACAACTACTCATATATCTACTTGTTCACATAGTTGTATATATGTCTCCATTTACATATGCATATACATAAATATACATCCATGCAATTGACATATCCTTGTGTTATACTTCTTGGTACATGTGTCTAGATATTGGTTTGTGTGTTAGATATCTATGCATATATGCATACACAATTCAATATTTATAACTACCTATGAGTTGTTCTAAAGAGAATGTTCTTTCTATTTTGTTTACAATGTTCTTAGCAGATAGAATATCTTGATAGAATTTTGTGTAGATATATGTGTCGATGATGCTTTTTTCTATATGACTATCATGTTTGGCTAATCATCTAATGCTTACCAAGTGTACTTCCTACTGCTTTGCGACCCCTAATGATAGTCACATGTTGGATATCAATGTAGTATGCTGCTTGTCTATAATGTTTTTTGTGTATGTTAGGCAACTAAATCTAGAACTCAATGCTCAACAATGAGTTTTTGAAACTATGCCAATCTACCCAATTATTTTGGTGAGTTTTAAATGGAAAGTATTATTTCCTATGCAAAGTAACACTTGTTTCCTGTGTGCTTGCAAATCAAAAAGCTCAAGTTCTACAATTGCAATCTTTTCTCCAAGTGAGAGTTGATTATTGTTCTTTTAATTGGGGTATATTCTTCCCTTTCCACTTTTATGTTGTATTCCTTCACCTTTATTCCATATCTATATAATGTAAAGCTATGTATCCCTTTTCCTATTTCTAATTTCACAACTCCATGTGAAATTATAGAAAATGTATAACATTCAATTCCATTGAACAAATTCCCTTGGATGTAATAGCAATTCCTTCAACATTCACCAAAGTGGTGCACAATTAATGTTAGTGCTTGGGGGTTTGGTCATAGCCAGTTATGCTCGATAACCTCATACACTAGAATGGAGAGTAGGATTTTTTTTCTATGTTCAAACTCCAACCTATTCCATACACAATGCAATTTTACATTTTATTTACTTATTTTATTCTACTGCAAGTGCATTGCCTCTCATTTGTAATTATTTCTATAATTCTTTATATTTTGTGATTTCTTTGTTCTCTACTAATCAAAACAATTGTCCTTCGTAGGGGTTACCATGTGATTAGATATTTTATTCACTTATTGGTGGGAAAAAAATTGGCCTCAACATTTATCATAATGGTGGAAAATTTATTCTCTTGCTCGTGGGTTTGGTGAGAGAACACGCTACTCCATGAGCCAATATGGTAGGGTGGAAATCAGGCCTTGTTTTGTTTTGGGCATAGTGTATTCTCCCACAAACACTAGGTATAGTTAAATTATAGTTAATCCATTCAATAGGACTATAGCTATAAGTTTTATCTTCCCACCACCATGGGTGTGATGCAATAAAATGTTCAACATTGTTTGCTCCATTCTATTTTCCATAATCAGCAAAGTGAACTTCACAGTTTTTTGTAATTCATGCAAATCCATATTCCAACTATAATGTGGTATTTTATGAACTAATCTATTAGAAACAACGCTACAAAATAATGATAGTGAATGGAAAATGAGTGACAATGGTCAAATATATAATTAGATCGTCATGTATGCTATATTGATTTCACCATTGATCAGAGTGGTGGGTAATGTATATTCTTGCTCGAGGGTTTGGTGAGAGCTGATGAGGCTCCATGACCCAATATGGTAGGGTGGAGAGTAGGCCTTATTGTCTTGAGTTTTATTTTATAATTTTCATGTATAGATTTCTATCCTTCTGAGATAGCATTTACAAAAAAAAAATGTTTATGATAAATTTGTGTACATTTTTTGTAGGTGTTGGAGAAAGAACAAAGGAAAGAAATAGCAAGTGGGTAGACATGTAATTGAGGAAAGTAGCAAGAGGTGAATAGTTTTTATTCTTCTTCCCCCATCATCTGCTTGGTCTTATTTAGTTCTATAATCTATTCATATTCATAGTTTCTCTAGAAAGCATGCTTCTCCTTTAGGAGAGACAGTTCAACAAGTGAGATGTTGATATTCCAGTATAGTTGCTCAATAGATGAATCAACTTTCAAACAACTATGAATATTAAGAGATTATAAGACTGGCTAATATAATGGGAATATTGATATCACCATTTATCAAAGTACTAGTGACCCAACATTAGAGAGAAGGCATTATAAGTTGTTCTTTATGGTAAGTAATTGCAATAGTCTACTAATAGCTGATAACACTGCAAGATGAAAAATGGTAGGGTGGAGAGCATGACACCTTTTCTCTTTGCACACCTCAATGCATTGCAACTAGAAGGTCTAGCCTTTGTAGTAAAATTTTTGCATTAGGATGTGGCTATCATTTTTTAGATTCTTGTTACAATGGCTATAATTGAATAAGATTGTTAATTTTATGTACTTCATTCTCTTTTTACATAATCGTCATACTAAACCTCATAGTTTTATGCTATTTTTGTAAACCAATTCTATCCATAATGCGGTATTTAATGGACTAATTTATTCCAAACAACCTTTCAGAATAATGATAGTGGCTGGGAAATCAATAACAATTTCCAATTACACAATCAAATCCTAATTTACTATACATATTGATTGTAATAGGAAATATTTATTTCGCCATTGATGAGAGTGGTGGGCAATGTATAGTTTTTCTTGGGGGTTTGGTGAGAGTCCACAAGGTTCCATGACCCAATAAGGTAGGGTGGAGAGCAAGCCTTATTGTGTTGAGTTTTATTTTATATTTCTTATGTACAATTTTCTATCTTTCTAATATAGGATTCATTAAAATATCATGCTCTTTAGGTTATTCTTACGAAATAGTGAAGTAGTTGATCTTATACACTTCATGTTAGATTCCATTGGGAATTGTTGATTATTGTTCTCTTGGCTAAGCTATAGCATCTAATTATTGACAAAGTCTTATCAAAAAGGATATGTTCTTTCAATTTTAGTTAGCATTGAGTTGGGTTGTTGTCAATTCCCTCTTGATCATTTTTTATAATTTTCATTTTGTGCTTGAATTATTAAATTTCCTTGTTGATCAACTCCTTGTCGTTCTTGCTTGGGAGAGTTTTCAAGAACTTGGGTGTTAATATTTGAGTTTAGATGGTAAATAGATGGATGGCCTTTGTGAACCAAGTTCAACCAACTGTGAAGCTCAAGTGATTGTAATTGTGATTATGAATTCTACATCCCAATTCTTGAACTCTCTTTCCCAAGCAAGAACAGTTGATGATGTTCCATTAGCCAATATGGTAGGATGGAGAGCATACCTCCTTTTCTATGTCAAAACTTCAATTTATTCCCTACACAAGGCATGGCTAGATTTTATTTACTCACTATGTTCTATTGCAACTATATTGCATCATCTTTGTCATTCATTGTATAAGGCTTTGCATTTTCTAATTTATTTATTATGTACCAATGCTATGTATTTATCACACTAACACATTTTCCTTTTCCTTGTAGACCATGCTCCGACAATAATATGGTCTTCCATACACTAAAGTGTTACAAACAACCTTCCTGAATAATGTTAGTGATTGTAAAATTCAATAATAATATTCAAATAGACAATCATATCCTAATGTACTCTATATTGATTATAATACTCAATATTCATTTCACCACTAATGACAGTGGTTGTGAATCTATATTCTTGCTCACGGGTTTGGTGAGGGTCCATTAGGCTCCATGACCCAATATGGTAGGGTGGAGAGCAGTCCTCATTTTGTTGACTTTAACTTTGTATTTTGTATGTACAAATTTCCATCTTACTAGCGTAGGGTTCAATTTTTTTTCATATGTTTAAGCTTATGGCTACAATGGACTAAAATAGTTGACCTTATACACTTTATGTTAGATTCCATTGAGCATTGTTGATTAGTCTTCTCATACTTATACTCTACATCACACAAATTATTAACTTGTTTTTAACCAAAATTCGTCTATAGTACTTTGTTGGTGGCTATGAAAAGATCCTTTATTTGTATTGTTAACAATTTATGTAGTTGCAAAATCATGGGGTCTCATGTAATGATGAATACAACTAATACTATGCCACAATTATTACCTCCCATCTATATCTGCATTTCTAATGTCATCAATTATTTAGACATTCAACCTCATCCATCATAATATTCTATTTTAATTAGCTAATGAAACTTAATGATATTGATATTATTTTTAGATTGATACAACAGATAAATTATGGGGTGGGCTTATATAATGATGTAGTTGTCAAATTATGGGGTATTCTTAGATAATTATGAATTTAATTAGTACTATGCCAGATTTATTATTTTTGTAACGTATAGAAAATGTAGAAGACAAAGGTTTAAAGTACACACTCAATGCAATCTAAGCTCTAATGCAATCTATGCTAAGCAACAAAGAACAAAGGAAAGCCAAAACGTAAATAAACTGAACAATCTCACCAAATATGTACGTATTTCCATGTATCATTTTGATTTCCCTTCTCCATTTTTTTATTGTAGTATAATTTCCCTCACATTTTCAAAGTTCATGCAAGTATAGCCTATGATAGTGATTTAGAAAAACATCAAAGATTCAAGATAGTTGCTCCAAAAAGTCATAAGATTTGGAGAGAGATTGGAGTGATGAAGAACATATCAATTTATAGAAATTTGATAATTTGAATGATAGGCTAGGATTGAAATATCAATGGACAATTGAGATCAAATGATTAGAAATGCATTCCAATAACTGTTAGTAGTGACATGAGTGATACAAATTAGAAATAAAAACAAAGATTAAATAAATGATTTAATCTTCAAGTTTGGTATTCAAAAACAAAAGAATAGTCTTTGCATGACAAAGATAAAGATGGATTAAAGCAGCTCTCAGTTCGAATGCACACACAAGATTTAATTAATTAAATAAAGATATTTAATTATTATGCATATACACGCAATTGAGTTAGAACTAGACGATTGACTAGCTCTGATAGAAAGATTACTTGTAAAAGCCACTCAGACATTAAATCCAAAGTTAACTGCTCAATTTAAATAGATCTTGAGTCAAGCAAGAGTGAATACTTAGATAACTTTCACAATTATCTAAATATAGAAGAATGCATTAACATGGATTTTCATGAATTAAATAATTCATTTAATTCAAGATTTGATATTTGAAGAATAATTAAATAAATAAGATCTATTTAATTAAGTGTTGAAGATATTTAAATGAATAATTAAATAAATTAAGAATTTATTTAATTATAGTTGAAGCATAATAAAGAGTAAATTAAATAAGAATTTATTTAGTCGAAGAAGAAGGATAAGGTTAATTAGTAACATAATTAAATGAAAAGCGTTTATTTAATTAATCACATGAAATAAAGAAAAGTGTGAATTAATTAAATAATTAAGATTATTTAATTAATAGGAAAAATGAATACTTTAGAGAATAATTAAATAATTGACATTATTTAATCATGACCGTGAAGAATATGAATTATGAAGAATATTGAAGTCATAGGCTTAAATCATATTTCAGTGTCTACATTTTCCCCTCTTTGATACAATGTCATTTTGGCATTGTGTCAAAGAAAAATGATAAAAATATGCCCCATTCATGCCCTAGTGTTAAACAGGTGAAGGTATGCCCCCTTGGGAAATTTGACAAATTTTTAAAAAAAATCCAAAAAAAAAATAAAAATTGGAAATAATCTCAATTAGTCCATTGGATAGCCAAAAAATGTCGTGGAGGTGACGGAATTGAAGTTGGAAGTGGTAAGGATGGGTATAGGTTGATGGAAATTGGAAGTTGACATGGCCAGTAGAAAGGAATGTCACCAAAACTCTAGGTATAAATAGAAAATGGGTGAAAAACCTACTCATTTTTACCCACATAGCTTTGAGATTTGAGATTTTGCTCTGTACACTCAGCGAATATGTTGCCTATTCCGCACACCCACCATCGAGCATACAGGATCAAGACCTTCAGGTGACCAGCTGATGCGGACCCCCCCAGTACATACCTTAATCTTGACTTTTGAATTTTCAATTTGTATGAGTTCTTATGCATTTATTTGCTATTTTTGTTATGTGTCATTTTATTAAAAAGCCGCATGTGAGTGCGCAATCGACGCATTTGCATGTGGATCAACGCATTTGTAATATTACATAGATAGTTAGCATAGGTTTTCTACAGTTCAACGTATTTGTAGTTTAGCTCAACACATGTGGTAAATAACAATGCATTTGCATTTAAATTAGCCGCATGTGTTTATTTTTCAATGCATTTGCATTTTCTAGTGACGCATTTGATAAATAATGATGCATATATAAAATTGAACTACATATTTCAATTTCTGCAACACACTTGAAAAAGAATGACACATTTGAATAACAGTTGATTTAGTCATTGTGCACTAGGATAGATGTTTAATGCTGACATGAGGCATGTATAATGCCAGTGCAGGTTGTTCTGGACACTGTATATATGTAAGAGTTGAGACCTATGACTTCTCACTTCTGAGATAGTTTACGGAGTGCGGAGAGGAGATTCTTATGGGACCTAGGGCTTCTACATGTAACAAACATGACCAAATTTGGGCAAACCGGGGTTTATTGACAGCGTTGTGTGAGTGATGGCACTCAGAGACGTCATTTCACCTACCTACTAGAGAGGTGATAGTGACCTTAGAGGACGTCTACAGGATCTTGAAACTTCCCATCAGAAGCACGAGGGTGAGGTATGATACCCAGAGGGGTGTTGCTAAGATGTACAAATAGTTAGGGTTTTATCATTATTAGATTAGATGTTGTGTATTAGCACAGAGGTATAGGCAGTTGGATTGTCTATTATGCACATTGATAGGTGGTATAGTGCTTCCTAACCATCGAGGTCATGGTTTTTCTATGGGTTGGGGAGAGATGCTAGTAGGTATGTTAGATTGATGAGAGGTATATGCTTGAGGTCCCTGTGTCCTTGGCATGTTATATTTTCACTTGCATGATATAGCCTATCAAGAGGCTCAGTCCATGAGTTTTGGTACCATGCTCCTGATGGTATAGGTGTGGGAACACATTGCCATCTTTCAGCCATCAGTTATAGTTGATGTGCAGCGTGGAGCACCTTATGCCTTCCGTTATACGAGGGCTAACACTTAACACCACATGGGAGATACTAGGTATTTCAAACATGCCATTGACACGATGGTACAATTTACATGGAGACCATACTTGGGATATGCAAAGTGGTTAGATGAGGATGAACATTTTCCTTTTTGCCACTAGAATCAGTACTTGATTAGGTGAACTGTGTCACATTTTCATATTATTGAGCAACATTTCTCAGATCATGTATTGTGGCAGTTCAGAGAGGTATAGGATGTGTCGAGAGGATAGGATTAGTTCGCGAGATCCTCACGAGAGATCTGTTTGTGGGGTCCAAAGATTCTAGTGGCTATGGTTGAGGTAGATATTGATGCATTGCAGGCAGTTCCTTGGGGATGGAGAGATGGTTTGACAGACCTAGGTACCATAGAGGCTTATGATCAATGGTGGGCTATGCACAGGTTGATACCCCTTACAGATCCAAATCAACCTATATGGATAAAGCAGTGAGGGATAGGACTACACAGTAGGAATGGTAGAGGAAGAGGTTAGAGAGGTGGAGGGGGTCATGGGGATGATGGAGATGGTGGTGGAGGTGGTTGGCGAGGTGGTAGGAGAGGGAGGCATGGACGGAGGGGACAAGGGCCACCATTGTCACCCATTCATGAGGAGGGATAGGTTGAGGAGGATGTTCACATGCCAGATGTTGGCAAAGGTGGAAAGGACATAGATGTTGAGATTTGCAGAGAGGAGGAGCATCCCAGAGAGGAGCCCATTCCAGATGTTCTTGCAGAGGAGGAGGCAGACAAAGAGGAGGCGGAGATTGATGCTTTGGATTACTTGGTGCCTATCAGGATGATGATGATGAGGATGATAATCATGAGTAGGAGATTCGAGACAGGATTCTAGAGGAGTTGGCGAATGAGGAGGATGGTGTGCCAAGGGTTAGACAGGTTGACATAAGGGTAGTTGATCCCAATACAACCACACTTCATGCCCAGATTGCATCCTTAGAGGAGCAGATGAGGGTCCTGATGTCTAAGAGAGATTTTTTATAGATGGAGAGGGACAAAGTCGTCATGGATAGAGATCAGGCCATAGCTCGGAGGCAAGAGACTAAGTAGTGATTCACAAAGATCAGATCTCTATGTACTGGGCTAGCAACTGCATTTTCCAGAGAGTTAGTTAGAGTTGGGGAGAGGGAGGCTTATTATTGAGATTTATATGAGACAAAGGTTCCTCCAGAGAGATGGGCTCCTAGCTTCTCACAGGCACGTAGCAGCATGTCACAGACTAGGACCCACACAAGGACAGTTAGCATAGAGGGCGTGGAGCAGCCACATAGATTAGGTCCATACAATAGGCCCCATTTAGCTCATAGGTCATTGGGTTCCTAGCATCAGTCATCTACACACTCTAGTCATGATAGCAGTGGCAGTTCAGATTAGGGACATGTCTTGATATGTACTGAGACATTGTAGTATGATTATATAGCCTACAGGCTTCCATATTGATGATACATTATGACATTATGATGTGACATTGTTGAGTGATATATATATATATATATATATATATATATATATATGATTTTGGTGGTGATTCTCATGATATGTAGTTCTATTTATTGACTATGCAGTTGTTTATGTATATATGTTATGTTTATATGAGATGCCTATGTGATGGATGATCATATCTACTTGATGATGTGTTTATGCAGCTTATGATGTGATGTTATTTATGCAATGATTTCTCCATGTGATGCTATACATTTTTAATATGATTCCTATTTTTACAATTTGTTATGTACATGGTTATGATATGTATTGTATGATGATGAATGTCTATTATGCCATGATGTCCTAGATATGATAAATGCATGTATGTATTTATTTTTTCTAACATGTATGTGTATATGTAGGATGATTTATATTTTTGTGTCTGTCACAGGACTCTGCCATAATGCAAGAAGGAAGAACTGTTAGTATAGAAAGCAAGATTGAGAAACAATAAAAGAACTGAGATGGATGTCAATATTAGCAATATTCAATGTTTCATTGTATCACAAAAGGTGTTGCACTTTATCATCATTCAGTGAGACTAATACAAATGGAGAAAAAAACCATGATATGACATAGATCAAGGTGTGCAAGGTCATCCACTTGCTAACAATAGACAGTCACAGATAAGGATTGTCGTTAACTCATACTAAGGGCACAAGTTGCCCCAATCTTTTCGTCAGGATAAACCACAAACAACAAACAAAGTAAAAGATGAGTCATGAGATGTCATTGATCCTCTAAATCCTTCATGGGACATCCTTGAGGAAACAAGTAACATGACTCAAAATCAAATTTAAAAGATAGTTGACATATAGCAGTCAAAGAAAACATAATTGTGATACATTGTTTCTTCTCTAAATCTGTCATGGGACATCCTTGAGAAATCTAGTAATATAATTCCCATCATTAAGTCAAATGAAAAGATAAATAAGCCATAAAATCAAAAATCCAATAAAATATTTTCTAAAACTTGATTTGTTTGTTTGATTTTTTCGATTGATAAAAGGATTGATTGATAAAGCCTTATTGTACGAGATACACATAACAGATAAGACTATAAGTCTAGTTTCGATGTTATGACTATTTGTATAAGGCATGACAAAACATGGTTTCAGAAAGACATGTATCATATAAGATATTGAGTCAGATGTCGTTGATGTGATAACCTGTGTAAGGCTATGTTTGTTTGTTTGACAATGTCGATATGCAAGAAGGAATCATCCTGTATAAGACATAGATTGTTTTTTTGATATCAATATTTAGGAAAGACTCATCTTGAATAAGATAGAGGTTGATTTTTTTCATGATGTCTATCTCTAAGAAGGATAGATCCTGTAGTAGACATTAGTTGATTTGTTTTGATTGTTTCCTTAGCAATTCTTTTGATTTGACTCAGAGACATTGCTAACTTGTTCACCAAATTGATGCATGACCTGATATGATGTGTGGACAATTGACTGTGTGTGACGAAAAACCCTAAAAGACTGACCTAGTGTGGCCTTTGGGGCTCATCGATTGATGACCTTGCCTACATTATACACGTAGAGACCTCATAGTTTGACTTGACCTTGACTGATAAGACTGACTACAAATGAAAGATGTATGTGATAATGAATGTGACGAGCCCTAATGGATTGACCTAGTGCAGCCTCGGTGGCTCATCGCTTGATGGCCTTGCCTATGTTATACACATAGAGACCTCGTAGTCGACTTGACCTTGACCTTGTCATATAGACATATGGAGTGAGTCATGATTTTATACAGACAAACCTAAATGGAATGACCTAATGCCTCAAGGGCACATCAGCAGATGGCCTTGCCTATGTCCAATTGTAGAGGCAATGTAGTTTGACAAATGACAAAGACTAACAAGTGTGACTGACTCTGACTCTATTTTTGGATTTTTCTACATGTTTTTTTTTTTTTTGTTTTGTCTTTTTGAAGTTTTCTGATGTTTTTGGATTTTCTCAAGTCATTTTGTGATGTTTTTGGATTTTTTTCTTTTAGGAAATTTTGTGACAAATGCAAGTGAATGATGCCTATAAGTAAGTGAGCAAGCATGCGCAAGAATCCAAGGACAACCATGATCTTGCCCTAGTCAAGCTGAAAATCAATTGGCAGGTGATGGGGATGGTGACGATGTTGTTTGATGTGGGAAGGACACATCCTAAAACATGAGGATGACGATAATGTGACTAAAGGATCAAGGTTTGCATCCAGGCTAGAAACAAAGCCAAGGAATGTTTTGAATGATGCACTAGGATGCATAGAAAGATTGTATGGATTGGGCTTGTTGCATTTGGAATGACTTCTAAAAATTATATGGTATGATGGAAGATCTTTAGACCATTGACAAGGGAAAAACCAAAGCATGTGATAGGTATTTTGTATAAGGATAACTCTTTGGAAAAATGCTATGAAGGCTATGACATGATATTTCATGGACAGTGTATGACCAAAGTATAGACATGTCAAGATTTTTTCCAAAGCATGATTTATGTTTGCACCCCAATCCTTATCAAGATCAAAGTAGGTGGGAAAATCAGAATGAGTGGTAGGGCTTAGATGCATAGATGGAAATGACATAATAAATGTTGTATGAAGGGTATGGGAGATGAGACAACTTGCCCCCAATTGTAATAGTCCACATAGATAATTTCTTACACATGACGCCTATTTGCCAAGTTTTCATCATGGTACTTATCCAAAGCGCCATAAGAATGGTTTTCACTATTGGATGAAATTTTTCTCTTGACTTTTTTTTTTTGGTGTCACCAAGATGCCTATTTGCCAGGTTTTCATCAAAGTGACAATTTTTTATTTTTTATTTTTTTATGTATTTTCTAGATAGGCTTGATGCTTTAGATGATCACTAATTGTGTTGAATCCATTGATGGTGCTGATGTAGAGATTGGTGCCATGATATGCCAATAATGACCTTGATGAAGTAGTTGCCTTGTCAGGATCATAACACTTGCATACAATTGATTGATGTTATTGTGATCCTTGTTGAAACTAGAGTTGGCCTTATCAAAATACACACATCATGATAGAGTACCATGAGAGTCCTTACAATATAGAGTTGTTACCAAGATGCAACAAATTTGTGATATATGATTTTTATACTTTAGGCGAGATGTATGATTATGATGAATGATGGTAGATGCATTTGGAAATTTAGATGTAGGAATTTTTATTTTCCAAACTTGGTGTGATGGATTATGGAGACTAGATTTCAGATTGGGATAATGTTTGCAACCATGAATTTTATATGCCTTGTATGATGACAATTTTGAAGGAGGTGGACATTTATTATATGTGGGAGTCCTCTTTTCTTGTGGCTCCACATTTTGATTGACTTTTACTTTTGAACTATTTTCTTTGCTTGATCCATTTTTCTTTGGGATTCATTTTAACTTTATTTGTCCACTTGAATTTTTGATTGATTCAATGGCCTTTGATATTTGATTTTGAACTTTGAATTTGTAAGACTTTTGTTTTTGTTGGTTCCAAATGGAAGGTTTATTCATGCTGGAATGACAATTTATGGTATGGATGGAAGGAGTGTTGGAAACAACCTTATGGTAAGAATTACTCATGGCCTCCATTTTGACATTTGTATCAGATAAAGTTGCCCCCAATATCGAGAAGATACCATTAACATCCTTAGATTTGTTGACTGAAGGATAATCAAGACCTTGATCTCTAGGATTTTCTTGAAACTGGACTGGTTCTAGAATTCCTTGCTCGTGTATGCCTAGTCCTTTTACTTGATACTACATGCTTTGAAAGATTCTATTTGCGATGGGGTATTTTTTGTTTTGAAAGCAAGATGCTAACCCATCACTGTGCATGTGGAAACTATTACTTGGAATCTTCTCCTCTAAAAGAAAGCCTAATTTGATAAAAGTGGATGATCCTAGTTGATAGGATGTCTTAGCTTCATTGACATGTTGGATATCTTTGGTGTGATTTTCACATATTAGATTCATAGGATTCTACTGGTGCTTCCAAGTCGATGTTGAAACCCTCTTTATGGTTGTTGTTATGGAGTCCAATGAACTCAACCATAGCTTGATAATTTGCAAATATGTCTAGAGTAGGAGACTCTTGTTCTAAAGGAATATCATCTATGTGTCCAAAGGAGGCAATTGTCTCATTTTTGGGAAATGGATTTTTTTTTTACTTGGATAGGGTCATCTTCAAATGTTTGATCATGAATTGTATGAAGGTCAAGGAGTGGATCATTTTGGACTTCTTGATCAATAGTAGTGTCTTGATCAAAGATTGGTTTGTCTTGAATGATATCATTGGGTAGGGAATCTTGATGAAGGATAGGTGGTTTTTGGATGCCATGATTAGCTAGAAGGACTTCTTGGATGGACTTAAAGATAGGGTCATGTGATAGAATACTTTGATCTTGACATGAAGGTGAAGCCATGATGTCATGCTTTGGACTTTCTATTTGACATGTATCCTCAAGTTTAGTAGATGGGATGTGACTTTGGAGACCATGAATAGATGTATTTTCATGACTAAATGTCGATTGAGATGGAGTGGCTTGGAAGGGATTAGTGGATGAAGGACTAGGACAAGACATGGAGGCTTGGAAGGGATTAGTGGATGAAGGACTATGATAGGACATGGAGGCTTGGAAGGGATTAGTGGAAGGTTGGTTTCCCTTGTCAAGGTTAGGATAAGGATGATAAGTGGATGTTTGTTGTGGATTAATGGAATGGATCATGCTAAGGGACTCTTGATAATGAGGGTAGATGGATGGAGAACTAGGACTCATGGATTGATGGTAGGAAGGGTATGTGGGTAGTTGACCATGGGTTGACATTGATTGGAATTTAGATTGGATAAATTGTCTTTCAAAGTCTATGGCTTGTTGGCATTGACCATTATGGAGTAATTGGTATTCAACTTGACCAGCAAGCATATCAAGGTAAATTACATACATGGTGGTGAGGTTATGATGAAAGATGGACTATGCCTAAGGTATGTGATATGAGTTCTAAGGTATGACAATGCAAAGAGTGACTTAAGTCTAAGGTATGCAACCTAAGCTATGTTTTTTGGATTTTCTAGGTGCAAATAAGGAATGAATGCAACTATTTTTTTGGTTTTTCTTGTGTGAGTAAAATATGTCTAATATGATGCTAGTCTAGGATGACAATATCTAAATATGAAAATTCTAAGCAATCTTCTAAGGTAATTAATTTTGCGAACCTAAGATGAAGTTACCAACTACCTAAAGTCTAATCAAGGCATCAATTTAATTATGTCAAGGAACCTATGTAGAACAAGGAAAAAAGATAAGGTGAGCTCCCTAACTAGACTGATGAGCTAGGAGGACTCACTGTAAGACAAAAGATATGATGACGGGACTAGGTTCAATGGCAGATTTCATTGACGCAATGGTTTTTCTAAAGTGTAGAAAGTGGGCCTATTCTAAAGTTTGTAAAAGTGACTTTCCTAAGAGTTTGATCTAAAGGTAATATGTACTCAAAGATGAGACTAAACTCAAAACTAGGACAACTATAGTTATGAATAAATGATACCTAAAGGATGTAAAATTGAGAAAATCATTTTAAGTTTTTTTTCAAGGTCTGCTTGTGGAAAGACAACCGAAATTAGTATAACCATGTTGACTGGACAGTGACTGTGAATTTTGGTTTTCTAATAATTAGGAAAATGCATTACAAAATCTATCAAATGCGGTTATGTTTCACAGTTGTGGTTTTCTAATGATCAATTGCATGTTTTTGGTAAATTTTCAATATTTGGTGTCAGACATATGTGATTAAGTTTCTCACAAATGCGACTCGTAATGGCAATTGTGACTCAGAATATAACATATGTTGTTTTTCATAAAGCAAATTCGAGCTAATCTAGCAGATGCAACTCTATGCTAAATAGATGTGACTGATACTGACATATGTGACTCTAAAGATCAATTGCAACTTTCTAGTGAATAGTTGCGAATCTCTGTGTATTTTCAGTGAATTAAAATATAAAACTGACATTGTTTTTTGTGATCATGTTCTAGAAAACAATGAAAATCATAAGACAAAGTGTTTTCAGTTTTATTTTGGACTCAAAGAACATTTAATTTGACAACAGACAAGCACATCGTAGGCTATAAAGGACAGTATTTACTAAGTTCTCACTTGGGTTTCCCCATCTATGCTTATTCAAAGCAGACGATTAGTAGCTTGACCCCTCTGGCTCCCCTCCATGACTCATTAACGTCATTCAGGGTAGCCAAGCTGTAGTACCCATGAACATCCCATGGCATACCTTCATCTCTACACATGAACCGTAAGAATATGAGACAACTTCATAGGTCCAACCTGCTACACCAATAAATAGAAGGATTTTGGACACTACAAATAAAGGTGTTTAATTAGGGAATTTCATTTGTAGGGCATGATCCATGCAGTGAGAGTCCCCTTTTGAATCCATCTCATTGAAACCATACGCATGATTCTTGGGCTTTCCCCAAGAATCCACTTTTATATACTGGTTGGAAGTCCCTTGGGTTTAGGTTGTTACCAATTTGAGTCGTCCTAGGGTGAGTACTTTTTCCCAACATAATAGGCTCAAGTTCTAGAGTTAGTAACCATTTCTCTTACATCTAGGATCACACGGATGCACAAGGGGAGATGATACTCCAATGTACCAAATTGTGAGGGTAATTACACAATTGTGTTTTTGCACCAAAAATAGTATACACTTGTTAATTTTAATCCAAATGAAAGATTTGCTAAACTACCAAACAATATATTTCAAAAATTTAACTAGGATATTTGACATGCATTCTGCAGAAAGATTCATTTGTAATTTGATATTGGTCTTTGACTATCAATCTGTAAAAACTTCGTTAACTCCTCAAGACACATGCTGAAAACAGAGGATTAGTGAAAATAAAACCACCAAAGGAAACTATAAATTGAAAAATCTAATCCAAAAATATACCAGTTAGATGCATCATTTTCTCTGTCAAATGCATCTCAATATTTTACTAGTCAGTTGCGGCTTAGAAAATGATAGATGCGTCAAAATTTTTTGGATGCGTTGTTTCTGATGTTAGATATGGTTCAGAAAATCAATTGCGTCACTTCATCACACTGATGCATCTTCCAATGTCAATTGTGGAATTTCGTCAAGTCGATGTGTCGTTCCGTGCAAAAACCTACAAAATTAAAATAAAACTCTACAGATACACAAAGATGGTGTCTTCACGTCGGGTTCACCAAATGTAACATCTAGAAAATGTAGAAGACAAAGGTTAAAAGCACACACTCAATGCAATCTATGCTAAGCAACAAAGAACAAAGGAAAGCCAAAACATAAATAAATTGAACAATCTCACCAAATATGTACGTATTTCCACGTATCAACTCGATTTCCCTTCTCCATTTTGCCATTGTAGTATAATTTCCCTCAAATTTTCAAAGTTTGTCCAAGTATAGCCTATGATAGTACTTTAGCAAAAAATCGAAGATTCAAGATAGTTGCTTAAAAAAGTCATAAGATTTTGAGAGAGATTGGAATGATGAACATATCAATTTGCTTAAAAAAGTCATAAGATTTTGAGAGAGATTGGAATGATGAAGAACATATCAATTTTAAGAACATATCAATTTATAGAAAATTGATCATTTGAATGATAGGCCAGGATTGAAAGATCAACAGACGATTGAAATCAAATGATTAGACATGCATTCTGATAATTGTTAATAGTGACATGAGTGATACCAATTAGAAATAGAAATAAAGATTAAATAAATGATTTAATCTTCAAGTTTGGTATTCAAAAATAGAAGAATAGTCTTTGCATGACAAAGATAAAGATGGATTAAAGCAACTCTCAGTTCGAATGCATGCACAAGATTTAATTAATTAAATAAAGATATTTAATTAATATGCATGTACATGCAATTGAGTTAGAACTAGACGATTGACTAGTTCTAATAGAGAGATTACTTGTAAAAGCTACTCAGACATTAAATCCAAAGTTAACTGCTTGATTTAAATAGATTTCTAGTCAAGCTAGAGTGATTACTTAGATAACTTTCACAATTATCTAACTATAGAAGAATGCATTAAAATGGATTTTCACAAATTAAATAATTCATTTAATTCAAGATTTGATATTTGAAGAATAATTAAATAAATAAGATTTATTTAATTAAGTGTTGAAGGAATTTAAATGAATAATTAAATAAATTAAGAATTTATTTAATTATAGTTCAAGTATGATAAAGAGTAAATTAAATAAGAAATTATTTAATCGAAGAAGAAGGATAAGGTTATTTAGTAACATAATTAAATGAAAAACATTTATTTATTTAATTAGATGAAATAAAACAAAGTGTGAATTAATTAAATAATTAAGAAAATATTTAATTAATAGAAGAAATGAATACTTTAGAGAATAATTAAATAATTGACATTATTTAATCATGACCATGAAGAATAGGAATTATGAAGAATATTGAAGTCACAGGCTTAAACCAGATTTTGGTGCCTACAATTTCTTATCTAAATACACATTAGTAATCTCATCAATTATTTAGACATTCAACCTTATCCATAATAATATTATATTTTGATTGACTAATGAAACTTAATGATATTAATATTACTTTTAGATTGTTTTAAGTACAATTGATGTAGCATTCTTTGTTAGTTGCTAGCTAAATTATGTCATGCAGTTATATAATAATGAATTCATCTAATTTAATGTCAACATTATTATTTTGCAACTAATTGCACGTTAGTAATGTCATCAATTTAGATTTTGAATCCTATGCATAATGACATTATATTTTTATTAACTAATAAAACTTAATAACTAATTGAATGTTAATATGTAACTATTCATCAACTAGCCCTCTATATGTGTCTATATGTAAAATCTACAAAGATATTTCTTCACCAACTATTGCTTGCACATTGTAACCATTATATACATATCCTTCTTACAACCCATTAGGATTAACACCCTCCTTTCCTCCCCATTATAGTTCAAACTATAAGGGAAAAAAGGGATACAATATTGTTCCCACTCAATCACTTTCATTATTGCACATAATATATTTAGCAAACCATTGTATTGTTTACTAGATTGCCTAATGTCTAACTATATTCTCTACATTTGCATATAGCTACTGTGCCCACTCATGCCATTCACATTCGAATATTTCCCCACATACAGTGTCTATACATCACTCCCCTTTCATGTCGTGTGCCGCCTATCGGCTCATTATTGCGTGTTACTACACAAAACTGCTAGGGATAATGTATTTATATTGAGGTGAATATTATCATCCAAACTTAACATTTGCACCACTATTAATATTAGTATTAATAATTGACTTAATACTCGTATCAATTAAATAATGTTTTTTCTAATAATCCCACAAGAGCAACGCCTATTCGATTATTATACAGTGACTTAATCTCATAGTAAAGAAGGTATTTGAAAGATTACGGCTACTCAAATGTTTTGACCTTCATTACTACTAAATATAAACTTAAATATTATATTAATATTATTTGATAGGGATATTTTATCCATAATATTTCTTCTAGAGAGTGAATGATAATCAATCACATTTATATTTCAAGGTATTTATATTTTTATTTACTTATTGGGTTAAAATGTTATTTTGACAAAAGAAAATCACTAGGCCAAAAACAATGCCTGCATATATATGGTAATCATGCTATTTACATGCAACACTGCAAGCTGTCAAAACCATACTCTTGCCATAATAGCGCTCCCTTTCATTGACATATATGTCCAACCTAAAACTCTAGAAGGCATAATTCAATTTTGGTTTATTCTACCCTCGAGCCCTTTTGTGGAAATAAGCCGCAAACTACTTACCATTCCTTTCTTATCTCTAGTGAGCAAGATAATGAGGAACATGACAGCAAAACCATGGAGGAGAGATTCAAGCACCAAACTAAAAATGTGAGGAGGACAACAGGGGTGGGAGAGGAGTAGAAGGTTTTACACCCCACGTGGATAGGCAACCACTTATGACAACCATTTACAATTTAATTTATCAAGATTATTGTTATATATATATTTAATGCTGTAGGAATGCTAAGGTGCACAAGGCTTTTGGATCATTATGTAGTTTTGCATTGTTTTTGTTTTCTACTACCTAATATGGGGTTTGGCTGTAGAGATAAGGAACTCAACAATGCCATACTCTTAACATCTTTACCCTGCTCTGTATGATTCCCATAGTCTCCCGAGAGCATTGTCAGGGAAACTATGAGGGGTTTAAGAGAAGATCCATTTTTACAGTAGATAGATTTGTATTCACTACAATCTTACAAAAAAAAATTCCCATGTTTTAGAAGCACCCAGAAGGTAATTCTATTGAAAAGGAAATTTTACAGACACATGCAAAACAAAACTATACCAGAAGTTCACATCACATAGATTGATATCATTGACTACCATTTATCTCTTTAAATCTATATACTCAAAATAATTTTCCTGAAGTTTTGTTATTTCATTTTCCAAAGAGGCCAGTGTTTCACACTTCATATAGGGTTAGTATAAATTCTTCGGGCATTTGTTAGATTGGGGTAGATAAATTTACAGATGTAATATACGATTTTTCCAATCCATTATATACATAAACTTTGAACAACTCCCATTAGTTATTCCCACAATGTACCAAAAATTTACCAACAAGTTTGTTTCCACTAGATTATCATAAACACAACCTACTTATATGTTGGAACATTCTAATTTCTACTAGATATTGCATAATAGTCTCTTGAAATATGACAATGTATTGTTTGCTAGTCAAAAAAAAAAAGTGGATAAACCAAAATGTACACTGATGTTCTCGAATCTTCTTGACGCCTCCTGTGATCTCCAAACTCCTCCATTTTCTAGAATCTTCTAACACCTCTATAAAAGAGGATCAATGTAAAAGCATTTGGAAATGAATACAAGTGTGTTTGTACAACAACACGTTGGGCAAATCGTAGTGTCTCATGTGTTAATTGTTTTTTTGTGTGTTTTTAAACTCCATCCACCTCCAACAAATTGGTATCAAAAGCCACGGGGAAAGATTAGTCAGACCTAGTCTGCAAGTGGATTCTTCTAGTTTGATTGCAAGCTCCATACTATTAGTTGTGCACTATGAGTTGTTAGTTCCATGGGCTGTGAGCTTGTGTGAAGTTTGTACGAGACTGTGATTAATGGGTTGTATGGGCTATGGAGTGGCTGTTGTGTAGGCTGTGAAATCATGGAAATCAACTCTTGAGTTGCTACTGCTCTCTCATCCTTAATTCATTTTGTGACACAAAGCATTAGCAGTTTGTCTTCTTGTGTTTATTCTTGCAGATAAGCATGTAGTTACCCTGTATACTGAATTTAGTGAATGCTTTTATGTGTTGTGCTTGTTGTTCTCTGAAAGCTACAGATATCAAGAATGATCGCTGCCTAAGGAAAAAGATTGTTGTTGTGTGTTCTGCTACTATCTGGAGTGTTCAAATATGAGCAAGAAGGCATCCTTGTTCAATGACTAGAATCTACTCTATAGTTTATGAAGTTTAAACTAGTCACATAAATTTCTATGAAGAAATTGCTAAGCCTGAAGGCTGCCAGACTCAAAGGGAAACAAAAGGTATATGACAGTTTTTTTGGAGATTTCTTATATCTGGTTTTCTATAAAAGTTTTAAAAAGGGTGGAGATTGGAATCTGTAAGAACATATGTGAAAGGGAAAAAATAAATAAATAGAGAATTAAAAAAAGGGGGGTGAAGCATGGTTGTTTTCTTTGTTGTGTCACCAAAGATTTGTGAATTCTAAAAGAAAGTAGATCATAGTTCAAAGAAAAGATTGCATAGTTGAGTTGTTTGAGGAAAGCAAATTGTTATAGCAAATTCAAGTGTATAAGGTGAGTTTAAATTATTTGTGTTGATGGGAAAAATAGGTAAAAGAGTGAAAAAAGAGAAAGGAGTTTTGGAGGAAGAACTCAAATAACTTAAGAAATTTAATCATCAAGTTCCAATAGAAAAGAATGGACAACTAATAAGAATTTATGATCTTGAAATCAAATTGGATAAAATTAAAGTAAAATATGAAGCATTACAAGAAAGATTGAAGTTATTCGATGAGATGAGAGAAAATATTAAGAGATTAGAAGAGGAAAATTGTTAACAAAAGAATGAAATATTGAAATTGAAAGAAGAAAATAAAATTTTGAAAGCAAAACCATTGGTGTATGATGTTGCATGTGGTACTGAAGACTTGTGTTCTTCTATTAATCAATCAATTGGTTCATGTCATATTAAAGACTTGCATAGTTCAATTGATGAATCAATTGGTTTATGTGATGTTGCTGAAGTTATTTGTGATAAAGAATGCAAAGATGAAAATGATGAATCTATTAATCTTGTTTGTTGTAATGAAAAGAATATTGGTTTGAAAATTATGAAAAGGATGGGTTATAAAGGACAAGGACAAGGAAAGTATGGTCAAGGAATGAAAGAGCCAATAGAACCAATTATGAGACCAAAATTTGAAGCTCTTGGATACATTGTAGGTAAAGGAAATGATACAAGTACAAACAAGTTTGTTCAAGAAAAACAATATGTGCAATGTTCACATTGTAACAGGAAAGGTCATATAAAAGATAATTGTTGGGATTTACATCCATGTAGAATTTGTGGTTTGAAAAACCATTCTAAAAAGAGTTGTTGGAATAAAGATTATGAATCTATGAAAGGATGTATGAAAATGAATTGTGGTTGGAGTTTTGGATTGAATTGGAAAAAGTTGACAGATATGTTTAAAATGTTGTTCAAGTACAAATGTTCATATATCAAAGATGATAGAAATCAAGGAATGTTTGAAGACTTGAAATGTCGTGGTCTTATAAGACATCAAGAAAAATGGAAAGCTATAGAAAGTAGAGAAACTTCCAATTTGAAGCTCTAATAATCAAAGTTTGAATGACTGTTGCAACAGTGGGATGAGTTGGTGAAGAGTTGTAAAGAGATCCACATATCTCGAAGATAAGCTTGAATGTATTCTATAAGAATGATTGAATGAGTCTATAGACGTGAAAGACAAAATTTAGAAATTGTAAGTAGTAGAAATTAGGGGGGAGTGTTGGAACATTCTAATTTCTATTGGATATTGCATAATATTCTCTTGAACTATGACAATGTATTGTCTGCTAGTAAAAAAAAGTGGATAAACCAAACAATACGCTGATGTTCTTGAATCTTCTTGAAGCCTCCCGTGGCCTCCAAACTCCTCCATTTTCTAGAAGCTTCTAGCACCTCTATAAAAGAGGATCAATGTAAAAGCATTTGGCAATGAATACAAGTGTGTTTGTGCAACAACACGTTGGGAAAATTGCAGTATCTTGTGTGTTAATTATTTTTTTGTGTGTTTTTAAACTCCATCCACCTCCAACATTATAGAGGAATTCTACAAATTTCTACAGTTTTCCTCTTATAAAATCAGAGCAACTTATTTTGAATACATAAAAAGGACCATAATTTCACATGACCATATCATGAAGACATTAGCTTGGAGTTTCACCTACAACTTGTTTCCTTGAAATCAATTAGCCATAAGGAGGTAGCTCTCCTCCCAACCAAAATGGGTCATCAAGCCTTTGAAGACTCTCAACATTCCCTCGAGTTGTGAGACCAACCAAGAACAGATATACAGAAATAGAAAATTCTAGGGCTAATAGACATGTTCTTAGGCATCTTAAAAATACAAGGGACCAAAAAAAGGAATATCGTACACCATTTCTGCCACTAGATAGGAGGCCTACCTCGTAACTGGTTACATCTTCATGGAATTTGTCATCCCCATTACTCTTCCCTGCCCTCTTTTTCGTCTCCATCTTTTTCCACCCAGAAAAGAAAAACTCTCCCATTAAGCACGTACTCAACCCTATTATTACTACCATACCAAAACCTCACTAGAAGTTACCTAATCTAAGCTACTAGAATTAGGGGCTTTTAAGCAAGTAAAAATTAAAGAAAAACATATTTATGCCCTCCTTAAAGTCGAAGAAAGCTAACTCCTAGACAAAAAGCACCTATGCATGTAACATTAAAACATGATTCCCATCCCCCATCCCACTTGCATGCCAAAATGCACCGTCAAAAAGACTGACGGACGGAGTTGACAGACGGCATAGATGGACATTTCAAAAAATTTAAAAAGGAGCGGCAAATTTAAAAGCGGGATTTTTGAAAGGAAAGACATGTAGTTTTGAAACGAGAATAGCCAATAATTTTGAATCGATAATTTCAGTTGGGGGTAGCGACGCCATATTTGAATCGATGCTGATTAAATGTTGGTGAGAAAATCTTTGAGCAGCGTAGGAAAGTTGCCTGGGTCTCTTCCGCTACTCATGCCTCTGCCATTAGTGGTTATGAATTAAGAAGTTCTGCCCCTGTATCTGCGCCGGTTGCTACCTGGTCGATCTAATCTGCTACTGGGAGAGAAAAGTAGGATGTCAGTTGTTTAACTTTCCGGAGGACAAGGTAAAAACCCTTACCAAGAGTTTGCTGCTACTGGGAGAGAAAAGTAGGATGTCAGTTGTTTAACTTTCCGGAGGACAAGGTAAAAACCCTTACCAAGAGTTTGGAGTGAATTTATAAGTCTACAAAATACATATTTATTCCAAGTTTCTTGGTCAAGAGAAAAATCATTTTCCTCTACTTTGAATCGATCAACATGGATTATCCAATTTTGCTTCCTTTAACTACCATAAGTCTTGTTATGGATGCACAGCCTTAACCATGGCGACTCTGAGAGCATGTAAAATTCTGGTTTTATTCATGTCTGTTTTGTGGTTGCTTTTTAGTGTTGGGCCAGATCAAGCAAAAGCAAGATATATTCCCTTTTACAAAGGGAGAGTATGCTCCCCAGATGGAAGGTATTTATTTATGTATGTTTGTTATGAGTTTGTGGTCTGTAATAAGCCTTGTGGGCCAACTTTTTATTTGAATGAACACACTTTCCTAGTACTTTATAACACCATGCAGCAGCTTCAATTTTTCTCAAATCGTCTTAAGTTGATTTTCCAAGCTTTAGCAAGAGTGTTACTTTAATATTTGATTGTTTAAATAACCAACAACATAAATTGCAGAAGGTGTAGAAGCGCCTAAGATAAATTCTACCAAGATGTGTTGCCTAGGCGCAAAGCTCTGTTTGAGGCTTTGAGGCTCCATAGGCACAATTTCGTACGCCCAAAGTATTGGATTTATGAAGTTAAAAGATCAGAACTCATGTTATTTTTTATGTAATTTATTTAGGATCATCTCTCATGAATTTCGAAGTCACAATGTTTCCACATAGTAGAATGCTTAGTCAATTCTATGGTGGTCTGCAAAATTTTGCATTTTAATTCATGGGTGTTTTTGCTCTTTCAACAGCAGAAAGTAAAAGTCTTTTTTGGTTAATCTCCCACACCCCCAAGAATTTTGAAAAAAGGCAGATCAAGGTATACAAAAAGCAAGAACTTGTGCCAAATAGTGAGAAGGCAATAAATTAAAATTTCTATTCAATTTTTTTATCCAGATGCAAAATTTTGCCTTCTTTTATATCTATGGTCTAATAAAGAATTTTCTATTGCTATTGACTTCATACAACAAACTACAAATATTGTTGGCATGTTAGATGAAGCTGTTGAATATTTGAAAGCCCTTTATAGACAGGTTTAGGTGTGTTTTAGGCAACTTTTTTGTAATTAATGATTTTGATTGATTCAGTATTCTTAATGTCATTTGTTGAATTTGCTTGTTTATATTGCTTAGAATGGGTTCAAAACATTTCAATAGATCAAAGTACACAAAATGCTCATTCCTCTTTTCGGTTATTTGATCTTTATGATTGTGGTATAAGGAGTAGTGGAATGGTTTACAAATCTACATTTTTACAAGTATTGTCGACATTAGAAAGTTTCACACCTTGTAGAGCTAAATTTGTAGATGGCAAGAGGAGAAGTTTGATACTACACTTGGATATAGAACTAATGTGCCCTCTTGGCTAAAGGTAAAGAAATGACCCCAATCAAAAGCCAACTTTTCTCTTATCTTATTATTTGGATTTGAATTGCTATTTCTCATAAGATTCATTGTAGTCTAAATTTGATCTTTCTTATCTTGTTTAGAAATGATATTTTTTGTAGAAGATGGGCTTCCCAACACACCCTTTTCTCATGGATGCTAGGAAAAAGATCAGTAGCACATTGTGAAGGGTATTGTGTCACATATCAATTCAAAAGATTGCAATCTATACAATGGTTGTGTATGTGATTCATTAAAGGTCGAGGTCTTGTGTTGTAAGCCCTTGAGGCAAGATAGTAAATGTAATTATTTGAATTAAAAATTCACATTTTTGTTAATTTATTATTCATCAAATTCTATTGCAAGTGTTTGTGTAATTGATTGTATGGTTGGATAATCCTTAACTAGATCCTCTAATCATAACTCTATCACATGGTATCTAGTGGTTTTAAATTGTAAGGAAGGACATTCATTGGAATTGTATTTTAAGTTATATCTTCTAATATTTATAATTGGGTAGGTGTTGAAAAAAGTATGCTTGTAAATACATTGTGGAACCTAAGATAGTTTGATAAGGAATAGTTTAAACATACCATCAAATTTGAGTTAATTTACAAGGGACTTTGTAAATGGTTCATTGAACCTAAGGTATTTTGCATTATAATATACAGATAAGATACCTCTGTGAAGAGGGAGTGGAGCCAACATGTAATTATTTTTGTAAGGATAGAAGAAATGTTTGAGGTGATGAGGGATGTGTGGATTGGTTGGACATATAAAAGAAGATAGAAGAATTAATAAGCTTATATATGATTAAAGTGATGATTAAAAAAATAAAAAAAGAATAAGCAATCTAGAGAATGCATTATTTATCGAACAAATTGTGGATGAACAAGAAGAGGAAGATATAATTTTTTTAAAGATATTGAAATCTATTTCAAAAAATTATAAGGGACCTAAAATTTGGTATAGTAAAAATGGCATTTCAGTTCCTTCATCTAATTGGAACAAAAAATGCTCACATTATTTGCAATATTGGAATAAGAAAAGATAGCAGCAATTTTTAATTTTATGCATCATCCTCAAAATATACAAATATGCACTCAAAACATACCTAGATGGCTATAAATCACCTAAAGTATTAATAAGATGGGTATAATTTAACACAAAGTCTATGTAACAGGTAGACAATAACATTTGTATTATTGATGAAAGATGTGCCACAATTTTTTTGGGTTCATCTACCAAATTAATGTCATCATCATATAAACAAGGGGTACATCATTAGAATATAGTGATGACACATTTTCCTTTGTTAGTTATTTCCAATGTTGGAAAACACATTGTCCCCTGTTAGTTATTTCTAGACATCTTACATTCTAATGATGTCCCCTATCCACTTTTCCTACATAGGGGGAAATGTGTTTTCCAACACTACAAACATTGTGAGCATTTTTTGTTCCAATCATATCAAGAAAGTCAAATGTCATTTTAACTATAACCAAAGAGTTGTTCTAAAATTTGAAGGTGGACTTTATTACATAATTGACAAAGGACAGTGTGTTTTCCAATAGGGAACAAAAATATGACAGTGTGTGTTCCAATAAGGAAATAACTAATAGGGGACAATGTGTTTTCCAACATTATTTGTAGTGTTGGAAAACACACTGTCCCTTATCAATTATTTCCACAAGGGACAATGTGTTTTCCAACACTGCAAATAATGTTGGAAAACACATTGTCCCCTATTGGAAAACACACTATCATTTTTCTATTCCTTGTTGGAAAACACAATGTCATTTTTTTGTTCCCTGTCAAAAAACACACTATCCCTTGTTGGAAAAAAAATTGTCCCCTGTTAGTTTTCCAATGTTCAAAAACACACTATCCCCTATTAGTTATTTCAAATGTTGGAAAATACATTTCCCCTTGTTGTTAGGGACAATGTGTTTTCCAATAGTGTGTTTTCCAATAGGGAAATAACTAATTAGAAATACCTAACAAGGGACAGTGTGTTTTCCAACATTATTTGTAGTGTTAGAAAACACGTTGTCCCTTGAGGAAATAATTGACAAGGGACAGTGTGTTTTCCAACACTACAAATAATGTTGGAAAACACACTAATCCTTGTTAGGTATTTCCAATTAGTTATTTCCCTATTGGAAATCACACTGTCATTTTTTTGTTCCATGTTGGAAAACACACTGTCTCGTGTTGGAAAACACATTGTCCCCTAATCGAAAACACACTATCCCCTATTCAAAAACACATTGTCCCTTGTTATTTATTTCTAAACATCTTACATTCTAATGATGTCCCCTATCCACTTTTCCTACACATGGGACAGTGTGTTTTCCAATACTGTAAATAATGTGAGCATTTTTTTGTTCCAATCATATCAAGAAAGTGAAATGTCATTTTTACTGTAACCAAAGAGTTGTTCTAAAATTTGAAGGTGGACTTCATTACATAACTGACAAGGGACAATGTGTTTTCCAACACTACAAATTGATAAGGAAATAATTAACAAGGGACAATGTATTTTCTAACACTATAAATAATGTGATAATTTTTTTAGTTCCATGTTGGAAAACACATTGTCCCCTATTGGAAAACACACTATCCCCTGTTAGTGATTTCTAATGTTGGAAAACATACTATCCCCTATTAGTGATTTCCAGTGTTGGAAAACACACTATCTCCTGTTAGTTATTTCCAATGTTGGAAAACACACTATCCTCTGTTAGCTATTTGCAATGTTGGAAAACACACTGTCCCCTGTTAGTTATTTCCAATTTTGGAAAACACACTGTCCCCTATTAGTTATTTCTAGACATCTATCTTACATTATATAACATTGGAGATGACTAACTAGAGGATTTTTCCCTAGTGCCCCATACTATAACTATATTTAGGAGGCAACTGAGGCTTAGCAAACTAGAGTTAGAGATGGAATTAGGAAGGGATGGAGAGAGGTTGTGTGGGAAGGAGGGAGAGAGAGAGGGAAGGAGGGGGATGGGGAGAGGTAGTTAAAGAGAGGTAAGGTGAACAAACTAGAGAGAGGTAGGTAGAGAGAGGGATCTAGGTAGGGTGGGAGAGGTAGAGAGGGGTGGTGAGAGAGAGGGGGGGGAGAGGTTATCACAATGCTTATGAAGATTTCAAAGTAGTTATCACTAGATCATAATAGAGGGAGGGAGAGAGAGAGAGGGAAGGAGGGGGATAGGAAGTTGTAGGATGCTAGGGACATAAGGAGGGAGAGAAAGATGGAAGGAGAGAGATAGGGATAGCTATAGGGAGTGCTATGGTGTTAGGGATAGAGGGAAGGAGAGAGGTAGTGAGTGGTAGGGTGGGACGGAGGGAAGGAGGGGTGGATGGAGAGAGGTTATGTGTGTGTGTGTGAGAGGGAGAGAGAGGGGGAAGGATGGAGATAGGAAGTGGTAGGGTGTGAGGGATAGAGGGAGGGAGAGAAAGAGGGAAGGTCAGAGATAAGATGTGTAGGGTGGGAGGGATAGAAGGACCCAAAATGGACTTCTAGTGTGAGGGGAGATGTGATGGTTGATAGTGGGAAATAGGCACCCAAAATGGATTTATAGGATAGATGGAGGAAGAGAAAGAGGAAAGGGAGATAAAGAGAGGTAGGGTAGGTGAGGAAGGTATATAGAGAGTTGGGGAGAGAGGGAGGGGTAGGTAGAGAGATAGTGGAGAGTTGTATGTGTGTGAGGGAGAGAGAGGGGGAAGGAGGGAGATAGGGAAAGTAGAGAGGGAAGGGGAGAGATAAGTAGATATAAGGTTTTGTATTGTGCATAAATTTGTGCAAGGAAAGAAAGTGAGAGATGATTGTATAAGTGAAGTTGAACAAATGAATTCAAAGATTCTTGAACTTATGAATTCCATGGAACAAATATAATTGGAAACAAATGATAAGGAAGAGGAAAAAATTATATCTAAATGCAAAAAAAGAGAATCATATCACATTCATAAAAATCTCACCATGATAAATGCTTGTATCTTTACTTCACTCATGTTTGGGTCCATTTTGGCTTACCAAAATCCATAGTTTATGACTATGATCCAAGAATTTTATGCTTTTGGTAGAAATTGGGGACCATGTTAAATAAATAAAGGAATTAGTCTATAGGCTTTCATTTATAGATAAGAAAATAAATGGATTAGGATTTAAGGTTTAACCTAATGGATTAATGCAACAATGATGATGGATTAACCCAAAGAGATGCATAAAAATGGTGTTGAAACATCTTATAATGAAGAAATTGAACAAAGAGGTAGTAGTAGTTCATAATTAAATAAAAGAATAGACAAATATTAGATAGATGGAGGATGATATGATAGATGTAGTGAAACAACCTTCAAATGATCATATTTTAGATGTGGAATAGAAGGACATAGAGTAGCTGAATGTTTCAAAAGAAAATGGAGTATTGGTAGAAGGCATAAAGGTTGCACAAGAGTTACAATGCTTATGAAGAGTCAAGCAAATGATAAATCCCAATAAATAAATTAGAAAGAGGTAAGTCATTGATCATGAAAGGACTTTTGTTAAATGGTGATGGTATCAATAAAGAACTAGTAGAAAGGAGAATTATCTTAGAAATATATACAAGACTAAATATAAATCTTTAGAATATACAAATACATATAAAAATGAGCACAATTGTAGAAATAACATAAGGTACTAGTAAGTGACCAATGTTTGTTAAAATTTAAGATAGGTAAATATGATGAAGAAGTATTGCATCATGTTAAAGGATATATGCCATTTATTTTTGGGAATCTTGGGCATGGTACTATGAGAATAAATTCATACATTTGTATAAAGAGAATACTTACACTATGATGGACATAAAGAAACATACTCTAGGGATGGATGATTTGATAAACTATTTGAATGGCATAAACTATTTTACCAAGATCTAGATTTGAAAGTAGTTATCACTAGATCATAATAGAGAGAGGGAGAGAGAGAGGGAAGGAGGGAGATAGGAAGTGGTAGGGTGCTAGGGATAGGAGGGAGAGAAAGAGGGAAGGAGAGAGATAGGGATAGGTATAGATAGTGGTAGGGTGAGAGGGATAGAGGGAAGGAGGGAGATAGGGAGTGGTAGGATGGGAGGGATAGGTATAGAGAGAGTTAGGGAGGGAAGGAGGGGTAGGTGGAGAGAGTTTGTGTGTGTGTGTGATGGAGAGAGAGGGGGAAGGAGGGAGATAGGAAGTGGTAGGGTGGGAGGAATAGAGGGAGGGAGAGAAAGAGAGAAGGTGAGAGATAGGAAGTGGTAGGATGGGAGGAATAGAAGGACCCAAAATGGACTTAGTATGAGGGGAGATGTGACGGTGGATTGTGGGAAATAGGCACCCAAAATGGATTTATAGGATGGAGGGATAAGGATAATGTTTTTGGGTTGGTATGATGGAGGGAGATGGTGAGAAATGGTTTAGAAGAATGATAATAGATAATTTATTGACTTAAGAGATTATTCCTGCTCTTAAGAAGTTGAGGAAGGAGCATGTGCACAAATTCAGATGAAATACCAAACCTCTTGAATTTATCCACTTCTATATTCCCATTTTCCCACCGCACATACTACACATGCACCTTCCTCAACTTCTCAAGAGTGGAAAGAATCTCTTCAGTCAATACACTATCACATTCACTTTGGTCTACTTCTTTAGATTTTTTTTCCATTTCAACTTCTCAAGATAATGAAGAATCTCTTAAGTCAATACATTATGTGTTATCATTCTTCCAATCCATTTGTCACCACCCCCCTCCAATATACCAGCCCAAAAACATTATCCCTATCCCTATCCAAAAACATTATCCCTATCGCTCCTTTATACTATAAATCCAATTTGGGTGCCTATGTCCCTATCTAGAGAGGTAGAATGGGAGGGATAAAGGAAGAGAGAGAAAATAAGGGAGACATGTAGAGGTAGGTCTAGAGAGACGTTAGGTTGAAGGAATAGATGAATAAGTAGTTAGAGAGAGTGAGGGGAGATAGGGAAAAGAGAGAGGGAAGGGGAGAGATAAGTAGATAGAGACGGGAAGTTGGGGAGGAGAGATAGGTAGAAAGATAAGTGGGGTGGGATGTATTGAGGGGAAGGTAGGTAGAGAGGGAGAGGGTGAGTGGGGATAGAGAGAGGAAGGGAGGTAGGTAGAACTTGATGTGTTTCTTATTTGAGTGATTATACATTTAAAATCATACAAATCATGGACACATCAAGGGATTTCAATGGTATTGCATGAAATTTTTCTTTAGTTTTGAATATCACTTTTTCCTAACCTCGATGGTTTATTAATATGGCTAGTAATTAAATTAATTTGACTTTATGAATATGGCTAGTAATTAAATTAATTTGAATATTAATTTTGTTCAAGAATCTTTCAGTTCGTTTGCTCAACTCTACTTATATAATCATCTCTTGCTTTCTTTTCTTGCACAATTTCATATGTAGTACAAAACCTCTTGACTTTATTCACTTTTGTATTGCCATTTTTCCATTGCAGATACTACACTTTTATCCACTTTTGTGTGTGTTTGTGAGGGAGAGGGAGGGGGAATGAGGGAGAGAGGAAGTGGTAGGTGGGAGGGATAGAGGAGCGAGAGAAAGAGGGAAGGAGGGAGATATGAAGTTGTAGGGTGGGATGGATAGAAGAACCCAAAATGGACTTAGTAGGAGGGGAGATGTGATGGTGGATTGTGGGAAATCGACACCAAAATGGATTTATAGGATGGAGGAGGGATAAGGATAATGTGTTTGTGTTGGTATGATGGAGGTGCAAGGAATAAAGAGAGATGTAGGTAAAGCTAGATACAAAGGTTTGTTATCCCTCAACTCAATTTCATTAGTTTTGTGTATTCCCCACCTATAAATCCTCCCCAACCTCTTTTCCCTTGAGCTTTGAACAAGCACCATGAACTAACTAATAACTAACATTGTGTTTTACAAACTCCAATTATATTGTGCATTTATTTTTCAATCATATGAAGGAAATGAAATACAATTTTCACTCTAACTAATAGTTGTGGTAAATTTGGAAGGTGACATCCCTTAAATTTTTGTTGTGTTCAACATTTTGATAGATCAAAAGTTGACTTAATGTAAATATATTATAGATAATGTATTGAATTAAGAGATTAGTTCCGCTCTTGAAAAGTTGAGGAAGGAGCATGTGCACTATGTGCTATGGGAAAATGGATAGATACTACTCATGCACCTTCCACAACTTCTAAAGAGCAAGAAGAATCTCTTAATCAATACATTAACTATCTCATTCACTTTGGTTTTCTTCTTTTCAAGTGTTTTTAGAGAATATTCCTTTATCATTTCATACATTCTAGTACTTGTGGCCTCTAGTTCTACATTTCCATTTACCCATTGCACATAGTGTGCATGCTTCTCCCTCAACTTCTCAAGAGTAGGAATAATATCTTCAGTCAATACATTATCTATCTCATTCACTTTGGTCTTCTTATTTTCAAGTGCTTTTAGTATATATTCATTTTTCATTTCATACATTCTAGTACCTACTATGAAGGATGTACCCTATGAAATCCCTACTAATTATATGAATTAGTTTCTTATATTAAGCAACACACACTTTGGTCTTCTTTTGCATAATGAGAAAATGTTGGTTGTTGACATTTAGGAATTTATTATATGAAGCAACATGTAAAATTTTGAATGTGTACTATGAAGGATACCCTATGAAATCCCTACTAATTATTTTCTATAAAATATTAGTCTCATGAAATCCATTTCATATATTCTAGAACTTGTTGCTCAAATTATACATTTCCATTTTCCCATTGCACATATTGAACATGCACCTTCCTCAACTTTTCAAGAGAAGGAAGAATATCTTCAGTCAATACATTATCTATCTCATTCAATTTGGTTTGGTTCTTTTCAAATGTTTTTGGGTCCCTATGTCCACAATCCATAAAAAATTATATAGCTTTACTTACATCTCTCTTTTTTCCTTGCACCTCCATCATACCAAACCAAAAACATTATCCTTATCCCTCCTCCATCCTATAAATCCATTTTTGTGCCTATCTCTCATCTCTCACTATCCCTCCTATCACAAGTTATATGATAAATTATATTTGGATAACATTTGGGCTTTCTCAGAAATTTAATCAAAGTGTTGATGGTTATATTTATGTAATCTCTAGATGATCAATTCTAATGTCAAATAATCATTGGTTCCCTAGTTCACATTGGTTCCATGGTTCAAATAATTTATTGACTTAAGATATTATTCTCACTCTTGAGAAGTTGAGGAAGGAACATGTGCACTATTTGTAATGGGAAAATGGAAATGCAGAATGTGCAAGGGGAAAATGGCAATGCAAAAGTGGATAAATTCAAGAGATTTTGTATTGCATATGAATTTGTGCAAGAAAATAAAGTGAGAGATGATGCTATAAGTGGAGTTGAACAAATGAAGTCAAATATTCTTTAAATTAATAATTCCATGGAACAAATGCAATTATAAATAGATGATAAGGAAAAGGAAACATCAGATCTTAGTGCAAAAAAAGAGAATCAATTGGGTGGAGACATGAAAGTCTTATCTGAAAAGGTAGACAAGTCTTTTAATGAACTCATTAAAAGAAAAAATTTCATTTTATAATTATAAAGACACTTTCAAAGTTGATCTAATGGTGTAGAGGAGAGAGCATGTGATTTTGAGAGCCAATAGGATTGTTGTGCAATATTATGTGTGAGAGTGGCTTGGTGTCCCAAATCACAAATGAGTGTGTTTATATTAACTAATACCAAAACTAACCATATCTCATAGTAATGAAACATCTATTTGGTGTAATGATCATCTCCCTATGATGTAATTGTATAGTCAATATGGTAGGTAGGGGAAATAAATTTTGTATGTTAGGTTGTTGTTGACGGTATCCTTACGTCCACTAGTATCATATCAAAAGAATTAAAATACGTATAGATCCTCATAGTTTGAATCTACATTAAAATGCATTATCTATGTCTCAAATTTTGGAGAGTAGGAAGAATCTCTTCAATTTTAATACATTATCTATTGTGTTCACTTTTTTCTACTTATTTTCAAGTGTTTTTGGTCTAATTTTCAAGTTTTTTTTGTAATAGTTTTCCTTATTTTAACAATATATAACTCAACCCTATATTCTTCCTATAAATGATCCACCCCTTATTGACAAAAATCCTCACCATTTCATTGCTCTACCTTCTTTACTCACTACTCCTTTGGTGCCATTTCCTTTTCAAAAATAATAACTTCTATTTATTTCAAGCCCCTATCAAGTAACCAACCTCCTTTCATCATTTTTGTTTAATTACCTAAAAGGGGTTTGACCAAGGCAAACCCCCATGCCCTAACATTCAAAATATCTCTCTTGTCTTGTTTGTTTGCAAATTTAGGACTTTTGGAAGCTTGGAAATCATTAAAGATCAAGTTGTAAAAGCTGCTCAAGTCTTCTCCTCATTCAATAATTCAAAATATCAACAAAAACTCATTTTCAAACTTGTAAATCAGAGTTTCAGAAGTGAACACCTATAGGAAGTCAAAGTGCAGATCGAAAGCTTCAGAATCCACCTTTGAAATTCCAAAAACTCAAAAATGGACTCATGGACTCATTCGCCATGGGTGGAAAATGAGTCCCATTTTCAAATCATTTTTTTTCTACATTTTCTGACACCATTTTGATAGAAACAAGTCTTGACTTAGTTTACCAGAACTGGGACTGATTTGCCCAGAATGGCGAATGAGTCCCACTAGGCTTGAAAATCAATATCAATAGTGTTTCACAAGACATTTCCAGTCTCCTTCAACATACCAGGTGCAAACTTCTAGTTTCATTCACTTTTGTTCAGTTTTACATTCATTTCTAAGTATTTTCGCATAACACAATGTGTTTTCAAACATCACTTATTTCTTAGGTTTTGCATTCATATTTGATCAATTTCATAGTTTATTTACATTTAGATCATTTCATTTAAGCATACTAACAACATACATAACATAATTTGAATGAACCTTTTAGCATTTTTGGCCTAGGTCTCTCCTTTTAGGTGAAAAACTCTAGAAGAGTTAGAGATTCTTGTGATGCCAAAAATCTACGGTTCACCTCTCAACTTTATCAACTTTTGCATTTCCATTTTCCCCTTGCATATAATACACATGCACCTTCTTCAACTTCTCAAGAGGAAAGAATATTTTCAATCAATCAATTATCTATCTCATTCACTTTGGTCTACTTCTTTTCATGTGTTTTATCTATCTCTCTATATGTACCTTTATCTAGGTCCCAACTTACCACTCCATATCTCCCACCTTACAATAATTGCAAGTTGGAAAATAGTGGGTGTTATAAAATTTGCAACCCACATAGTGTTCTAAAACTCTCTACACATAATAACCAAATTGGTTAGTCACCCTTCTAGTCAATTTGATTAGTTTTATATATCCCCCACTTGCAAATCCTCCCCAAGCTCTCCACTCTTAAGATTAAAACAAGCACAATCATATCACTCACAACTCCACTATGTTTTCCAATCATATCATATGGTTAACTAATTTATATTTTCTAGGGTGGGAAGGAGGGAAGGAGGGAGAAAGTCTTAGAATCATCAACCTTTTTTATTTACATAGTATTATGTGCAATGGGAATATGACAATATAGAACTAGAGAAATAGATACTAGAATCCCACCATCCCTCCTAACCTTCCTCTCCCTCTATTTTTCCTTCTTTCCTATCTCTCTCTTTCCATCTACCCATCCATTGATCATTCACTCCCTCCTTAGAAAGGAGAAGTCTCTTTAGAAATATATAGAAGACTAAATAGAAGTCCTATATATATTCAACATAAATAATGATAGTAAAGATATTTTAGTGCCAAAAGAGATGGTTGATAAGTTAAAATTGGAAAGGTTAAAATATCCAAATCCATATAAAATTTTACATTTATAGAAATAACATGAGGTACTACTAAGTGAGCCTTTTTTGTTAAAATTTAAGATTGGTACATATCATGAGGAAGTATTGTATAACACCCTACCGGGTATGTGCAGGATCATGATGGGCCAAAAAGTGGTGAATGGCTATGTGTAGGGTATGTGGTTGATGACTTTTTTTTTAACCAAAATCGATGAAACAAAAAGGGTTTTTAAAAGGGATTCCGAGCTTTCACCAATATAAATTATGCTTTACTTTGAATTTAATGAATAATTATTATTTATTTTCTATTTGAATTATGACTAAAGTCTTGATTGATAGGTTGATTGAAAAACATCTATAGCTTACAAACGGTATCACATTTTTTGAGTCCAAAACATGCATCACATTCTGTGCTTCACATACTATAAGATTAAAAAAGAAAAAATGAATTTTATGAATAAAAGTTCAAGTTAAGGTGGTCAGACAAATGAGTTTTTATATTTTTAAAAAGTGTTAATAAAAAATTCATAATTAATTAATTAATTGGAAAAAAATTACAAAAAAATATGCATTACACCAGGACATGAGTCCTCTATTTATATCTAAAATATTATAAAAAAATATTATCGTTTTATTGTGGTTAGGGTGGTCAGACAAACACCTACTTATTTTTTCCCTAAAATTTAAGTATTATTGCATTGAAATTTCAAATTTTCACCAAATAGATATATGTTTTTTTTAAAATAAACCTAGTACTTTAGAAACTACATTCACTTTTCTATAGATTCTATTCTTACATATTTTTCAAATAATATAGATAACTTATTCAAATTTTTATGTCAATTTTCCTAACTCTAATATCTCTAAATTTGTTGCCATTTAAGGGCCTATTTTTTCCATGATGATCCTACACATACTCTACCACTTCCTATAGGAAATAATTTTAGGGAAAATTTAAAATATCAAATAGAAGCTATGGAATATTAAAGAAGAAAGTGATAGAGAAACTAGGTCAATTCGATTAGTTTTAGTGCAAGAGAAGGTACATAAGGAGCTCATGGTGAAGAGGAATGTAGTATAAAAATAAATAAACTCAAATAAAGTAGGTTACTTGATTGATAGAACTAAATACTATATAAGTACTCATCATGGTTGAAAGTACTCTCATTGGTCCTCATATCTTACCTATCTACATGTGTTCCTTGGGTTGCAAACTATGAAATGTATTTTCATTTTTAATACCTCTCTCCACTTAGCCCTCCCTCTCTCCCTAACTCTCTCTATACCTATATCTCTTAAGTGTAATGATGATGTTGAATAATTGAATAAAAGAAAAGTTTCACTTATATGATGATGTCTAGAGATAAGGTGGATGTGCCTCCCTCTCTCCCTCTCTCTTTGTACCTAAACCTCTCTCCCTCCCTCTCCCCCACTCTCTATATCCCTCCCTCCCTCCCTCTATCTGCAGTCACCCTCTCCCTCTTGACCTACCTTTCCCTCAATCCATCCCACCCACCTCCCTTTCTACCTACCTCTCCCTCCTTCCCAATTTCCCCCCTCTATCTACTTGTATCTCATTTTCTCTCTCTACTTTCCTTATCTCCCATCACTATCTCTACCTACCTCTCCCTCTATTCCTTCAACCTTACCTCTCTTTACCTACTTCTCCATGTCTTTTCCTCCCCCTATCCCTCTATCCCTCTATACCTCTCTCAACCTATGGGAAGAAGAAGGTTAGGAGGGATGGTGAGAGAAGACCAATAGAGTGAATTATAGAGGAATGCATTTATTCCATTGAACTCTTAAGTTCAATATGGATTTTTAGTTAATACATTTTTTTTACCAATGTTGTCCATATTTGCATTATAAATGATTAATTGAATAAATTGAATAATGAACTAATGAAACTATAAATGATTAATGTTATCCATATTTACACTATAATTGATCAATTAAACAATTAGTTAATACATTTTTTTTACCAATGTTGTCCATATTTTCATTATAAATGATTAATTGAATAAATTGAATAATGAACTGATGAAACTATAAATGATTAATGTTATCCATATTTACACTACAATTGATTAATTAAACAATTGAATAAGGAACTTTCTTACCATGTAATTGATGCAATCATCGTAATTAATCATTCATAATTTTCCTCAAATGTGTTTATAAGGCACATGGATGAGAGTTTGAAATATTCAAATGCCTTATAGAAGCTATGAATTATTAAAGAAGAAAGTGATAGAGCAACTATAGTTTTTTAAAACAATGATGGTATTGATAAAGATCAAGTACAAAGAAGAAGTCTCTTTATAAATATATACAATAATAAATATAAGTGCTATAAATTCATCATAAACAATGGTAGAAAAGAGAAGTAGATAAAGATCAGGAAAGTAGAGAAGGAAGGGGAGAGAGAAGTAGATAGAGGGGGGAAGTTGGGAAGGAGGGAGATGTAGGTAGAAAGAGAGGTGGGATGGGATGGATCAAGGGAAAGGTAGGTAGAGAGGGAGAGGGTGAGTGGAGATAGAGATAGGGAGGGAGGGAGAGAGAGGGAAAGAGGAAGGTGTAGGAAGAGAGGTAAGGGTGTGTGTGAAAGATGCTCACATTATTGGAGTGTTGGAAAACACACGTCCCTTTTCAGATATTTCCTTATGATTTTTTTGTATTTGTACACACCAACAATGTAATGAATTCCACCTTAAATTTTAGAACAACTATTTGGTACAGTAAAAATGGAATTTCACTTTCTTCATTTGATCATAACAAAAAAATGCTCAAATTTTTTGTAGTGTTGGAAAACACACTATCTCTTGTCAATTATTTCCTTCTAAATTTGTAGTGTTGGAAAACATACTATCCCTTGTTAGTTATGAAATGAAGTCCACCTTCAAATTTTAAAACAACTCTTTGGTTATAGTAAAAATGACATTTCCAAATGTCCCTTAATAGGAAAAGACACTTTCTTGATATGATTGGAACAAAAAATGCTCACATTATTTGCAGTGTTGGAAAACACATTTTCCCTTGTCAATTATTTCCTCATGAATTTGCAGTGTTGGAAAAGACACTGTCCCTTGTCAGTTATGTAATGAAGTCCACCTTCAAATTTTAGAACATTAGAAATAACTAATAGGGGATAGTGTGCTTTCCAATAGGGAACAAAAAAATGCTCACATTATTTGTAGTGTTGGAAAACACAGTGTCCCTTGTCAATTGTTTCCTTATGAATTTGCAGTGTTGTAAAACACACTCTCCCCTATGTAGGAAAAAATGCTCACATTTTTTGTAGTTTTGGAAAACACACTAATCCTAGTGTGGGAAAAGTGGACAGGGACATCATTAGAATGTAAGATGTCTAGAAATAACTAACAGGGGATAGTGTGTTTTCGAACATTGGAAATAACTAATAGGGGAGAATGTGTTTTCCAATAGGGTACAATGTGTTTTCCAACATGGGATAGTGTGTTTTCCAACATTGGAAATACGATTGGAAAAAAAATGCTCACATTGTTTTCATTGTTTGAAAACACGCTATCCCCTGTGTAGGAAAAGTGGATAGGGGACATGACTAGAATGTAAGATGTCTAGAAATAACTAATAGGGGACAGTGTGTTTTCCACTTCCAACCATTGGAAATAATTAATAGGGTATAGTGTTTTTTCCAACATTGGAAATAACTAATAAGTGATAGTGCTTTTCACTTCTTGATATGATTGGAATAAAAAAATGCTCACATTGTTTGTAGTGTTAGAAAACACATTGTCCCCTATGTAGGAAAAGTGGACAAGAGAAATCTTTAGAATGTAAGATGTCTAGAAATAACTAATAAGGGACAATGTGTTTTCCAACATTGGAAATTACTAGTAGGGGGGTAGTGTGTTTTCCAATAGGGGACTTGTGAGCATCTTTGGTGTTTTCCAACCTGCAATTCACTTAATGAAAACTTTCTATTATTTAGAGAGTATGAATGTAATGAAAGAAACCTTCAAAATTTAGCACAATTGTTACTTAGAGTAAAAATTGCATTTCAATGTATGGTGCTCATTCTTCTAAGCTCTACTTTCAAAAAGAGAAAGATCTTATACACTAACTCATTTGACTGCAAAATCCAACGAAAATGTTTGACAAAATATGTATAATTTGATGTATCGTTAGGTGCTTGTAAAATTTGATTTGTAATTTTCAATTTTTTGAAAGTTTATCCCCTACATTCGTCAAAATTTCGATGAACCTGGGTTTTGTAAAAATTTTGACTATTAGTTTCATCTACATTTGGACAAACATGAAAAATAGAAAAAAATCAAATTATGGCTGACATAAAGAAAAGTGATTTCATTGATTTATTGCGAAAGTTTTTTGCTCTACTTGAGACAGTTTGTGGAGAACTAAGGACGATTTTCTTAGGCAAAAATTAGAAAAAATTCAAGAAGATATCGCCAAGTTGAGGGTAGTCATTGTGATTTTGCAGAATTTAGTTGTGAAGTTAGATTTGTAGTTCCAGGTTTGAAAATCATATTTTAAAGCAACATCTCATTAGATTTCATTTTTAGAGGTTTATGGTTTTGATAGTTTCATCTCCATATTTTGTTGTGTGGAATCACCATAAGATCGCGACCAAGGAACAAATTCTTGTGACTATAATTATGTGATCCATAACTCTATTGGTCATGTGGCATAGTTGTGCTATAACAAATACAAGATGAATTCATGTGTGACCCAAGTTTAATGTGGCTATGTTGTGATATAAATGGAGACACTCATATAATGTAGTTAATTTAGAGTGTATAATGTAGGTGTCAATCATCATTGGGTGCATTCAGGTTGTCTCAAGTTTAACAGGTTAGGATATAATTATAGCATGATCGAAGAGTAATTACCTCTTGTTGCAATAAAGAGCCTTTAAATCTGGTTGATATGAAGAGTGGTTGTGTTATATCAATTATGTAGTGCATTCAAGCGCAAACCATGTTTAATGGGATATTCTAGAGAGTGATCAAGATTTTCTAAACCTTATGAATACTACTTAAAAGTGTCTAGCTTAAACTACAAACCAAGTTTGTTACATACTTGAATGCAATCTTGGGTTACTACAAACTATAATAATATGATTTGCTAATAACCATTATGGAAAGTATTAAAGAAATCTACCCCTGATATATAGGATACATTTCCATGATTAGGTTTACATACCTTAATGATCAAACACAAGCTTCCCACACACTCTAGGATACAATCCAAGATCATACCACAAATTTGTCAAGACAACTAATTTTCTAACCCAAGATTTAAGGTTGTTTCTTAATACCAATAGAAGCATTGGTAATAGCATGATTAGGGTACAAACCCTAGGCCTTCGTAGAAACATAAACAATAGCTATAACGGATTAGTGAGGTTACAATACTAGAAAGATTTAGACATTGTAGCTAATAACAAAATCTTACAATCTAAAGATTGTTGCAAACAACGAGCACACTATGTAGCTTAGTGATATTTGTAAATGCAATCTACGGTAAGAAGAATGATAGTCACTTGAGATGTGACAGTCAAAAAGAGGCTAAGCAATGACAAGATAATAAAGCTCAAACCTTGTATAGTAAAGTGGAGATTTTAAAAGTGAGTTTCCTTACCCCCTTGCTGACCTTAAGGGTTTTTCAAATGCTTTTGGCAGTGTTAGACAAGGAAAATGCAATCAAGGAATGACTATCCAAATGAAGTAACAATCGTAATCATAGGTTCAATGTTTCTTCTTAGACATTAATGTATAATGGAGGTAGTGGATTGCATGTTTGAGCAGTGTTTTGAGACTCATCAAAGATGGGAGAATAGTGAATAATACTTTGTGGATTGTGAAGTAGTGTCAATAAGGTTGAAGGATCTTAAGAACTACAATACCATGAAACAATGAGTCCCCTGTAGTAAGTAGGTAGTCTATAGTGAAAAGTTTTATTTTATAGAAGGATGCTCATGAAAGGAATCTTTGAGTGATAGTGAGTGAGCTATTTGAGATTGTAGTTGAGGGTGCAATACCCAGTCTTAAAGGAAGTTATCAAAGCAATAAATGTGCAAGAAAATCAAATCGTACACAATAAACAATTTAAAATGTTATCTTGCATAATGCCTTGAGTTTAAAGACAAAAATATCATTGTATCTTCATGATGAAAGTGGTGACCTTAATGGTCAATCACTGGCAACCATGATTTTAAAACATGCTATTGTGCTTATGGAGGTAACATTTTAAGCAAGGTAGTGAGTGGTGGTTTGGAACAATGGCAGGTATGAAGGACTTGTTTTATATGCATACTATGCAGTCTAGCTTAAGACATCATTCTTAGAAGAGATTGAAGGTGGATTAAGGAACTCAAGGGTTACCATGAAATTGATTAAAGTAAATACTAAGATCTATTTAAAAGCCATGGTCATGAAGATATTAATGATGTCACATGCATAACCCTAGTAGCTAGACTAATGAATACAGTGCCAAAGAGGATAGTGTGTTGATAAAACCCAAACAACTATTGAGTACAATGAAAGCAAACACAAGAAATATTATACCAATTTCTCCTTGAAGCTTCCATGATTCATCTCCATAGCACCTTATAGCTTGCAAAAAATGTATGATTGTTGCCCTCAGTTTCATGTGTGTGAGCAAGTGTCTATGACCATGTCCTATCCAAGTTTTGAAGGATTTAAATGACAAATGTTATCATGCAAATAATAACATTTAAACTATGCTAATAAAGACTATGACTATGCCAAGAAATGCCTAAGACTTAATGAATAATGAAAATATGCTAAATGCCAATGTCAAGAAGTATGCACAAATAAGTTGTAAGTCCAAAATGTGAGCAAAATTGACATTTTATAGAAAATGCAATTTTAGATAGACGAACGAGATTGAAAGCTAATGGAATAAATCATGCAATGTGTTGGATGATTGAATTCCATGTAGTGACTCGATAGTGGCAAGAAAATTTGATGGATATACTCATGTGATGGTATTTAGTGTGAGTATGGCAAGTAAAGAGATGAAATTGTAGCAATAAGGCACAAGGATGATTTGATGTGAATAGAGTAACTCAGTTCTTAGATGGAAATTATCATGATGAATTCGTAACTACTAGTGAATTGTTTACAACTCCTTCAATCTATAAAAATGTATTGAATCAAAAATTAAAAAAGGTTCATAAGAAAGGTTTTTTATGGAAGGAGGCTACATTTGATGTAATCCCTAGAGGTTCTAGCTAGTCATCCTAAAGATAATTTTGGATTTAGATGACAATGTTGTTATCCCATACCATGTCAAGACTCAGCCAAGGTGATAATTTGACAATTCATGGGGAGATTTCAAATTGTTCAAAATTCCCTTACATATGGAATCAGTTCCAACATGTCTAGAAAGAGGAATTCTCAAACTATTTTCAAATGAATATGCTTAGGGATACGTTCAAGACCTAGCTATTATGAGGATTTTAAAATTACAAATTAATTGCAATTCAAATTAAATATGCACCTACATATGGAAATTTTCAAAGACTATCCATAGTTGGAGTAGATTTCTACAAGGCATGTGAAGTTGTTTGGTTTCTCTAATTAGAATTCTCATTAATGTCAAGTTGGAAGAATTTTGTTGTCTCATTGCTCAAAAGTTATGACTTATTCTATCCCATTGTTTGATGATGTACCAAATGTTCTCCAACTTGATGTAACTACCTAAGGTTTCTAGGGGATTGATTTGAGCCCTTAGATTGACAAATCCTTTCCTTTGGTTTAAAATGTAATTTTCTATATAAGGCTAGTGTTCTATCATTTTCAAAGGGTTAGAATTCCTAGTTAGAAAGCAAAAATTGGCTAAGTTAGGTTAGATTGTGCAAGTCAATAGTTGTAGGAGAGGATAGGGCATGAAGAATGTTATGTAATTGTTGGAGAAGTTAATGCAATTGGGTCATTGTTTGGTGAAATTTGTATTGAGCTTCAATAGTTATATGGTTTCTTGTTCTCAATTTTCAATTGATGGTAGATGTTAGTTTTCAATACTTTCATAATAATGGTGAAATGTGAATGATGTCTAATCGATCTCTGGTCCATACTTTTAGCAAATTATTGATTATAAGTTGTTTAAAGTTAGTCTAGGCCCTATTTTGTGCTAAGTTCAACTATGATGGTTATTTACATTGCACTAGTTATTAGGTATGTGGATGAAATTTCATAGTTTGAAAATATTTTAGTTACCTTAGAAGATTGCAGCATTTCTATGTAGTTGCAAGCTTGTCCTTGATCAAGCATAAATTGGTTTTATTGGGGATCTCTCCATTTGAAACATTCATCATTTTTGTGACTGACCTGAAAAGTTAGTTTTATGATCTCTTTGTTGAAACCTTTATCTCTTGTGTTGGAATAAAAAAACAATGAGAGGGGGGGTGAATTAGTATTGCGCAATTTGTAACTTTATTAATCTAATCATTAAATTGTTGATAACATTCAATCAAAATAAAAATGCATGCACATAAGAGAAATAAGAAAAATACAATAACACAAGGATTTTTTATGTGGAAACCATGTAAGGGGAAAAACCACGATGTAGGTTAATCCACAATATTGTTCTGAGTATACTCAAAAGAAAATATTACAAGTTGAGAATGCACTTGTATTCAGGCACACTACCTGGAGCTCACTACTAAAAAATTGAAAGGATTCCTTCCCTAAAAAAGGTTAGAATACTTCCAAAGAGTTTGAACCAATAAATTAGCATCTACCAATGCCTGATTATAGTTCCAGTTAGGCTCAACAATTGAATTCAAGACCTTTTGACTGATTTTGATCTTCTTTTATGTTCTACTTCAATTCACACCAAAAAATCCTTAATGCACAAGTGAAATTGTGCATAATCACTCTACTGACCTTCTAGCATTCACAACATACATCAAATCACATCAAACACACACAAAAATGATATAATTGATTACTTATATATATCTGCCACCAAGAATTCAATCACTACATGTCGGCTTCAACAAAATAAGAAAATATTCACAAACATTCAACTCAAATCATCCACAATATTCAATGCGTATCCACAAGAGTCAGCCACAACATAGTGAGTACCCAAACCAAAATGCTCAAACAAAAAAATACTTAAACAATAACTCCTCCAATATTCACAACACACCATATTCACCAAGTTGGCCTTCAAATATTGATGAATAGAAAATTAGTTCACCAGATCTTCTAACTTCCACCCAAATTGATATGAGGCACCAAGATTTATAGATAACACACATTATCCATCAAAAAATTCTCTTGAGATTGACAACATAAAATAATAACAGAAAATCTATATATGAATCAAAGAACAGGAAGTTACTGAATGCTCTATTCTAACTAAATAGATAACTACTGTAACGCCCGTCGTGCAAACCCCAGAGAACTCAAAAAGGCAAATATTTTTTTTTTTTTTTTATTTGCAACAATTAAATTAAACTTACAATACATTAACCATAATCACATAACATATTACATCACATTAACTCACTTAGTTCTCTGGGGCACGCGAGGTTACATTGCAACCACAAACGGAAATAAAGATAATGATAAACCATGTAACCCATTACAATATAATAAACATGAATAACTATGCTTCCATAAGCCAATAGCAATTATATCAAGGTACCATATAATACAATCATATGAGTCTCATCAAATAATTACATTGAATCCTAACTATTACATCATTGCCATAATGTTACATTACAATCTTTGATATAATAATTACAATGAAATTCCCAAACAATTGGGATGATACAATTTACAATAAATGTTGAATAACAAGGTGAACACTGGCGCAACTCCAACTGTGGAAAAGCTGCGATCAAAGGATACTGATGGGGAACCCAACGGGTGCGGAGCACGTTCCACCCAACCATGTGAATTAAAGATAACTCACCCCCCGTGCTCAGAGGTGACAATGAAGTGAACTCGACCATGATTGCCAAACCGACTCCATGACAACAAGGTACAAACTTGTATACAATTCAGAGAACACAAATAAACCAAGCAATGACATTAACAGGCCACCAAAGAATGCTCATAAACACTAGTACAAGAGTCCAATCAGCAATATGAATACAAGCTAAGGAAACTGATACAACAACCAAGTCCAAAATACATGTCCAGAGGCAAAAGCAACAAAGCAACAGGAAGTCTAGTGGAGAGTGTCATCGCACAGCTCTCATGGGATCTCCTGGCTCTTCCTCCAACTTGAGGCGCTGGCACCCATCTATGGATCTCCTGGCTCTTCCTCCTACTTGAGGCGCCGACACCATAGGGTAGCTCGTGCGGAGCCAATAATCTCTCATGAAGACGAGATTATGACTTTGCCGACCACGGCCTTCTCAATCTATCATTAGTCTATGATAGCCCTAATGCATAGATGAGGAATCCAATTTCTTTTATCTTGAGTGGTTTACTACCCATTCCCCCTAATTCTATTTTAAGTTATCACTTGTTTAACTACTCTTCGTGGGTTCTCCCGTGCACTTCCTCTTAACCGAGGCGCCGGCCCCCACGAAGAGCCACTCTCCCTAAGACCCCTAATAGAAAATTGAAACAAGATAAGGGTTGAACCTCCACAAATAAGCATGATACCCAAAACCAGTACAAGCGAGGCATTAGTCCTCTCGCAACAACTCGGAACCAAAAGGTATCAACAAACGTACAACCCCTCAAACAAGAAACTATAAGTTTTTAACTCAAAAGCTAAAATTCAGAACAAGAAGAACATCCAAGAATAAACCAGCCTCTGGAACAAAGGTTCAAGCCAACAAATGGGTCCCCACATCGACATTGAAGCCAACACGAAAATAGAATGAGACTACGCACAATTTGATGAACTCAACACCAGATCAACCTACTCAAACAATTAAGAAAGAAGCAATACCATTTCCTCATGATCAAATATTATCTTCATAAAAACAAGATCAATTATTATATGAAAATAATATATTAAATTTTGTTTATTACAATAAATTTATTAACGTTTTACTTCCAAATGCAATGACATTTCTATTTAAGGAAATCATTTAATTTTTACAATTCTTTTCATTACGTATGTAAAAATATGTCTTATAATTTATCATGCATTTTCATACATAAAATCAACACCTATATAAAATATATATCTATATATGTACGTATATATATATCTATCTATATATATACATATATATATCTATATGAAAAAATATATATATATATATATAAACTCTCATAAATTAATTTTGACTAAAATGAAAGTAAATTAGAAAAAATCGAATTAAAATTCATATTCACTAAATTTAAAATCTAAAGCTAATAAAAAAAAAACAAACAAATCAATTTTATAAAGGCCGGCCGTTCGCAGTCCTTTCGACTGCTGTGCACGGCAGCCGAGGCTGCCGCGCACAACAGTCCTAAGGACTGCTATGCGGCAGCCTTTGACCGCCGCACAGAGGGGGGTACGGGGGGTGGTTGGCCAGTCCGACCCTCCCTGCCCTCATTTAATTTTTTTTTGTATATAAATCTTTTTTTCTCATATATTTATATGTTTTGATTTTTTTTAAAAAAAAAAACCATTCGATTTAAGATTTTTTTTATAACAAAGTAAAACTCAAAATACAATTTCATTGAATATAGTGAAATAAAATTTCGTACGGCCGTAGCATCCGTACAGCTGACGCACAGAAAATAGATAAAATCGTTTACAACCAAATACTTTATTGTATATACAGAAACATACATATATGAAAATTAACAGATAGAAGGGAGAATTTAAATATGTAAAACAACAGAGTAGATGATAGAGAGGAATAAACACAATATGCAATAATAGAATAAAAGGACACAGAGGGATGATTTCCATAGTAACAGAGAAATCTACAGAAGAGCATTATGACAAGTTCCAGAACCTCAAGGCAGCAGATTTGTCCAGTTATTTCAAACACCCGATTTTTCCCAAACACTTGAAAACCCAGAAAATTTATTTGGGAACCCATATTTTTCTAATTTGTTGAAAACCTAGATTTTTCCCCAAATTGATTTAGACTCAGATTTTCCTCAAAATAATTGGTAACCCGTATTTCCCCAAATTATTTACAAACCCAGATTTTTCCCCACATTGTTTAAAAACCCAGATTTTTTTTGCAAATTGTTTAAAACCCAGATTTTCTTGCAAATTGTTTAAAACCCAGATTTTCTTGCAAATTGAACAGATTTTTCCTAAATCAATTCGAAACCTAGATTTTTTTGCAAATAACCAGTTCTTTTTTTTTTCCTCATTCAAAATGGAACCCAGATTTTTTTGCAACAAAACAGATTTTTGCAATAAAACAGATTTTTGCAATAAAACGGATTTTTGCAATAAAACAGATTTTCCCATAATTGATTAAGATTTTAAACAAGAAAAAAAAAACAGAGGAATTTCATTTGGAACCTGGAATCCTTCCGATTGTGATGTGATGAAGATCTTGCTCCAAATAGCCCTACGAACAGCTTTTCGCCTCCTTCCCTCTTCCTCCTTTCCAATCTCCACACCAAAACCTTCCCCATTTTTTTTTTTAAAAAAAAAAAATTAAAAAAAAAATTGCAATCAATTTTTCCAGCAAAAGAATCCCCCTTTTCCATTTTCGAAAACCCACTATATTTTTTTTCTCTTCCATGCACCCAACCACCATTTTCTAAAAACAGGATTCCAATTTCTCCATTTGTCCAAATTATCCTTTTTTTTTTATTATTTTAAAACCCCCATTTTGACAGCCTTGCATGCATAAGAAATTTAAATTTATTTATTTATTTTATTCCTAATTTTCCAACTGGCAATTTTATTTACCTTGGACAAGTCACCATTTGATATTTAATAAAACACATGGCTTTTCACCAATTAACATTTAAATATTTTAAATAAAAATCAATCTAATTTTTAATCAACAATTTTTAAATTGAAACACCACAACACAAGAACATACCAACATCAAAGTATACGACATAACACTACCACAACCAAAAATGATGACAACTACAGAACATACAATACCATGCAACCAGTCAGTCTGACATCATGGAACGGGCAAACTTCATTGACACCTCTGTATCAACTTTGTACCATTGGGTTATTTGTGCTCGCCCTGTCCTGCCGAAGCAGGTGGAATCGAGACTATGTACCTGCAATTCCTGCATACAAACGAAGTTGTGTACATGTGCATATATATATATATATATATAAATCAAAGCATTGTGTCGTGAGAAGGAATCACAGCGTAATAGAGCACTCGCAATGAGTGATGCTACACTGTCCTTCATCACGTCTATCCTAACAATTATAATATGATTGATAAAAATAACATTTCTAATACTAACAATTCATCTCATGGCATAATCTATCAAATCATCACATCATAACATAAATATGAAAATCAACTAAAATCTCCAACCACAATATCATATGAAGTAATCATGTCCACAAAAGAGTAACAGCATCATCAAATGTCTCACTAACCAATCACACCAAACAGTATCACCATAGTATCAATGTATCAAAGTATCAAATCAAAGCATAAAACTAATGAGTCCACTAGCAACTAGGAGGGTTATTACATCCTTCCCCCCTTAAATTCGGCTTACTCCTGTAAGCCAGAAAACAAGTAAGGGTAGGATTCTCTGATATGGGAAGCATCCTCCCATGTCGCTGAAGTCTCATCATTGGGGTCCCACTGGACCCTCACCTGCTCAATATCCCTGCCTCTGAGAACGAGTCTCCTGTGCTGCACCACGGCCACGGGCTCTAGAGCTAGCTGCCCGTCCTCGACCTGTAGAGCATTCCAATCAAGTACATGAGTAATATCAAGAAAATAAGGCCTAAGAACAGAAACATGAAACACATCGTGAATCCGCGACAGACTGGGTGGCAAGGCCAGGCGATAGGCAACAGGACCAATACGCTCTAACACCTCGAACGGACCCACAAAACGGGGTGCAAGCTTAGAACCCTTTCCATAACGAATAGGGCTCTTCCGAGGATGAACTCGAAGAAACACTCGATCACCTATTGCAAACTGCCGATCAACTCTGTGTGCATCAGCAAACTTCTTCTGCCTGTCCTGAGCTGCTACAAGATGCTCTCGGATGCGAGCTACCTGCTGCTCCATATCATGAAGCATCTCAGGTCCAAGAAGAACCCTGTCCTCCAATCGATCCTAGCTCAAAGGGGTACGACAAGGATGACCATACAAGGCCTGGAAAGGAGCCATGCCAATCAAACTATGATAACCATTGTTATAGGAAAACTCAACCAAATGCAGATAATCTTCCCAACGAGATTGTTGGTCCATGACATACATGCGAAGCATATCCTCAAGCACCTGATTAACTCTCTGAGTCTGACCATCTGTCTCAGGATGGTAGGCAGAACTAAAATTCAGCTTAGTCCCTAAGGACCACTGCAAAGATGTCCATAAAGCAGATGTGAATACCGGATCTCTATCAGAAATAATCCTGCGCGGTATCCCATGCAATCGAACAATGTCTTCCATGAACACCCTAGCCACCACTGAAGTAGTATAGGAAGATCGAATGGGAGAGAAATGGGCTACCTTGGTCAACCTATCAACAGTGACCATGATAGCGTCGTGTCGCCTGGAAGACATAGGCAACCCGACAATGTAATCCATAGAAATAATGTCCCACTTCCACTCCGGAACAAGATGAGGCTGCAACAAACCTGCTGGATGATGATGCTCGGCCTTAACTCTCTGACATTCCAGACACCTAGCCACAAAATCAGCAATGTCACGCTTCATCCCAGCCCAAAAATATAGTGAGCGAAGATCAGCGTACATTTTCTTAACCCCTGGGTGTGCCGAATAAGGAGCTCTATGAGCTTCGGTCAAGATTAGGGTACGAAGACCCTCTGCATAAGGTACATACATTCGGCCTCCATAATGCAAAACACCATCGGAATCCATAGAGTAACCAGAAAATTTTCCTTCCAAGGCTCTACCTGACTCAATCTCTGATTTCACTGCTTGATACCAATCATCTGAAGAAAGAGCTGCAAGGATCTGACTTTTCAAATCAACCTCAAGAGCCAAAGCGGAAATCTCATGCTTGCGTCTACTCAACGCATCTGCCACCACATTCTCTTTGCCCTAAATATAATTAACCTCAAAATCATATTCGCACAAGAATTCCATCCACCTTCTCTGCCTTGCATTTAGGTTCGGCTGCGTAAAGATGTACTGAAGACTACGATGATCTGTATGCAACTCGAACTGATGACCAAGGAGAAAGTGTCGCCACCTAACTAAGGCATGCACAACTGCAGCTAACTCCAAGTCATGAGTGGGGTAATTGAGTTCATGGTCCTTAAGCTTTCGTGATTCATAAGCAATCACTCGCCCCTCCTGCATCAACACAGCCCCTAAGCCTTCCAATGAAGCATCAGTACACACAACAAAATCACTTGATGGATCAGGAACTGCTAAGATTGGAGCACTAGTTAGCTTGTCCTTCAAAGTTTGGAAAGCCAACTGACACTGCTCGGACCAAAGAAACTTCTTTCCCTTTCTCTGCAAGGAAGTGATAGGATGAGCCAACTTAGAAAACCCTTGGACAAAACGCCTATAGTACCCTGCAAGCCCCATGAAGCTGTGAATTTCAGAGACATTTGTGGGTGTGGGCCAATCCAAAATAGCTTGGATCTTTGCAGGATCAACCGAAATTCCCTCACCAGAAATCACATGGCCCAAATACTGAACTTCGGTTTTATAGAATTCACATTTCTTGAGATTGGAAAACAACTGATTACTCCTTAAGCACTGCAACACCTGCCTCAGATGCTCCTCATGTTCCTCCATAGACCTAGAATAAATCAGAATGTCGTCGAGAAACACAAGGACGAATCTATCCAAGAATGTTCTAAACACTCCATTCATTAGGCTCATAAAGACTGAAGGTGCATTCGTCAACCCGAATGGCACCACAGTGAACTCATAATGTCCATACCGGGTACGAAATGTTGTTTTATGGATGTCTGGATCAGCAATCCTCAACTGATGATATCCTGACTTGAGATCAATCTTAGAGAACACCTTTGCCCCTTTTATCTGATCGAAAAGATCATCAATTCTGGGTAATGGATATCGGTTCTTCACTATTACCTTGTTCAACTGCCTGTAATCAATACACAAGCGAAGAGAACCATCCTTCTTTTTCACAAAAATCACAGGTGCTCCCCAAGGAGAAACACTTGGGCGGATAAAGCCCTTAGCCAACAACTCTTCCAGCTGCAAACGGAGTTCCTGAAGTTCCTGCGTTGTCATCTGATATGGAGCTCGAGATATTGGCTCAGCTCCAGGTACCAAATCAATCCTGAAGTCTATATCACGCTTAGGTGGCATACCAGGTATCTCTTCTGGAAACACATCAGAAAACTCTTTAAGGAGAGGGTATTGTTCCAAAGACACCCCTTGACTATCCTCTGACTCCAAGTCACTCAAAGATACAGCAAAGAGCTGACAACCCTGACGAAAGTACCTTTTGAGCTGCATGGCAGAGATCATTCGCAAAGAAACGGGTTTTTGAACACCCACAATTTCCACCTCCTTTCCAGAATCATCAAGGCACCGCACCGCTTTACGGCGACAATCAATTACAGCACGGTGTGCACTCAACCAGTCCATGCCCAAGACAACATCATATGAGCCAAGTGGGAGGATTCTGAGGTTTACTTTAGTTGACAAAGCCCCTATACTCAAGCTACAATCCTGCACAAGCTTCTCTACAACAAGCTTTGACCCTGAAGCCAATTCAACTTGCCATTTCTTGCCTTGACTAGTTGCCACCAGTCCACATCGCTCAACCACAAGAGGAGATATAAAGGAATCAGATGCACCGGAATCAAAAAGTATAGAAATGCTAGTATCATGTAACACACCTGAAGTCTCAATGACGGTGCTCTGGTGGTCTGCTTGTCGATTATCCACTGCAGCAAATACACGATGAGACTTCCCTGCATCACCTACTATCGGCTCTGAACCAACTGGCCTTTGATTAAAACTTGAAGTGCTCTTCTGAGGACACAATCTGGAAATGTGCCCCTGCTGCCCACAAGAGTAACACCCAGTACCCCTGCCAAAACCCCTGCCCCCTGATGGAGCATTTGACTGCTGATAGCTTCCACGACTCGGCGCTGACTGGATACTAGGTGTAGGCTATGCAAAACGTTCCTGTCAAACTTGGTTCCTGTTCCTGTTCCGATCCTTACGAAACTGTGAATGGCCACCCTGAGGAGATTGGAAGTTCTTCTGTTTTGACTGTTGTTGCTGAGGCTGCTGCTGCTGATGACCCCCTTTCGAGGGTTGAAACCTGTTTCTGGAAGATCCTGCTCCCTAAGACTGACCCCCATGAGTGCTAAAACCCTGAGTAGGTGCACTGCCAATCTGCACTCCAATGTGACCACCTAAGGCCATGGCCAAATTCTCCTCCACCAAGCGAGCCTTCTCAACTGCCATTTCCATTGTCTTTGGCTCGAAGACTCGCACTCCACCACTGATGCGTGCATTAAGGCCCCGAACAAAGTGCTGAACCAACATGCCCTCATCATGGTTAATCCCTGCATATTGCTTCAACTCATAGAAGCGCCGCTCATACTGTTCCACTGACATAGCCAACTGCTTGAGATCATGAAACCCGTCATCCCTGCGTTGCCTCCAATGGTCTGAGAGAAAACGAGCTCTGAACCTATCCAAGAATAATTCCCAAGTGACCATACTGATATCAAGGTGCAATTTCTGTTCCTCAAGGCGCCACCAAGTAGATGCGAAGCCTCGCAAATGCATAACTGCGCACCGAGCCTTGGTATTGCTACCATAAGGGTGCATAGCGAAGCAACGATCTAGGTCAATTAGCCAAGTTTCAGCCTCTAGTCCACCTCCTGAACCATCAAATGTCGGTGGGTGAGCTCTCAACAAATCCCTCATATGGCCTGCTAAAACTGCATCCTGATCAGAGGTTATTTCCCTCTGCCTCGGTGACCTTTCTCTTTCTCTTTCAATCCGTGGCTCCTCCTCTGGCCTGGGTCCCAAACGAGCCAAAATTTCACCAAGAATATGCTGCAAGGAACCATCTAATCCAGGCTGCCCTGGATTCTGACCACCTGACGGATTATTGTGAAGACTCGGCTATTCCTCCTGCTTAGAACCATGAGAACTGGGAACTGAGGGACTTCGCCAGTTTGCTCCACGACCAGCACCGCGGCCTCTTGCTTGGTCACGTCCTCTACCTCGAGGCATACTTCTGCACAACAAGATAAAGGTACAAATAAGCTCCAGAGTTCAAACGAGAGGTTACTTAATGGACCTAACTACCCAGAGACCCCAGCGTTTGCAAACCTGGCTCTGATACCAAGTTGTAACGCCCGTCGTGCAAACCCCAGAGAACTCAAAAAGGCAAATAATTTTATTTTATTTTTATTTGCAACAATTAAATTAAACTTACAATACATTAACCATAATCACATAACATATTACATCACATTAACTCACTTAGTTCTCTGGGGCACGCGAGGTTACATTGCAACCACAAACGGAAATAAAGATAATGATAAACCATGTAACCCATTACAATATAATAAACATGAATAACTATGCTTCCATAAGCCAATAGCTATTATATCAAGGTACCATATAATACAATCATATGAGTCTCATCAAATAATTACATTGAATCCTAACTATTACATCATTGCCATAGTGTTACATTACAATCTTTGATATAATAATTACAATGAAATTCCCAAACAATTGGGATGATACAATTTACAATAAATGCTGAATAACAAGGTGAACACTGGAGCAACTCCAACTACGAAAAAGCTGTGATCAAAGGATACTGATGGGGAACCCAACGGGTGCGGAGCACGTTCCACCCAACCATGTGAATTAAAGATAACTCACCCCCTGTGCTCAGAGGTGACAATGAAGTGAACTCGACCATGATTGCCAAACCGACTCCATGACAACAAGGTACAAACTTGTATACAATTCAGAGAACACAAATAAACCAAGCAATGACATTAACAGGCCACCAAAGAATTCTCATAAACACTAGTACAAGAGTCCAATCAGCAATATGAATACAAGCTAAGGAAACTGATACAACAACCAAGTCCAAAATACATGTCCAGAGGCAAAAGCAACAAAGCAACAGGAAGTCTAGTGGAGAGTGTCATCGCACAGCTCTCATGGGATCTCCTGGCTCTTCCTCCAACTTGAGGCGCCAGCACCCATCTATGGATCTCCTGGCTCTTCCTCCTACTTGAGGCGCCGACACCATAGGGTAGCTCATGCGGAGCCAATAATCTCTCATGAAGACGAGATTATGACTTTGCCGACCACGGCCTTCTCAATCTATCATTAGTCTATGATAGCCCTAATGCATAGATGAGGAATCCAATTTCTTTTATCTTGAGTGGTTTACTACCCATTCCCCCTAATTCTATTTTAAGTTATCACTTGTTTAACTACTCTTCGTGGGTTCTCCCGTGCACTTCCTCTTAACCGAGGCGCCGGCCCCCACGAAGAGCCACTCTCCCTAAGACCCCTAATAGAAAATTGAAACAAGATAAGGGTTGAACCTCCACAAATAAGCATGATACCCAAAACCAGTACAAGCGAGGCATTAGTCCTCTCGCAACAACTCGGAACCAAAAGGTATCAACAAACGTACAACCCCTCAAACAAGAAACTATAAGTTTTTAACTCAAAAGCTAAAATTCAGAACAAGAAGAACATCCAAGAATAAACCAGCCTCTGGAACAAAGGTTCAAGCCAACAAACGGGTCCCCACATCGACATTGAAGCCAACACGAAAATAGAATGAGACTACGCACAATTTGATGAACTCAACACCAGATCAACCTACTCAAACAATTAAGAAAGAAGCAATACCATTTCCTCATGATCAAATATTATCTTCATAAAAACAAGATCAATTATTATATGAAAATAATATATTAAATTTTGTTTATAACAATAAATTTATTAACGTTTTACTTCCAAATGCAATGACATTTCTATTTAAGGAAATCATTTAATTTTTACAATTCTTTTCATTACGTATGTAAAAATATGTCTTATAATTTATCATGCATTTTCATACATAAAATCAACACCTATATAAAATATATATCTATATATGTACGTATATATATATCTATCTATATATATACATATATATATCTATATGAAAATATATATATATATAAACTCTCATAAATTAATTTTGACTAAAATGAAAGTAAATTAGAAAAAATCGAATTAAAATTCATATTCACTAAATTTAAAATCTAAAGCTAATAAAAAAAAAACAAACAAGTCAATTTTATAAAGGCCGGCCGTTCGCAGTCCTTACATGGTAAGACGGGCAGTCCAAGTAGCGCTGGCGAGCCTTTTTTTGTGCCGCGGCAGCCAGAATTACCGCATGCAGTAGCGTCCAAGGGTGGTTGGCCCAGGGGGGCGGCCAGTCCGACCCTCCCTGCCCTCATTTAATTTTTTTTTGTATATAAATCTTTTTTTCTCATATATTTATATGTTTTGATTTTTTTTAAAAAAAAAAACCATTCGATTTAAGATTTTTTTTATAACAAAGTAAAACTCAAAATACAATTTCATTGAATATAGTGAAATAAAATTTCGTACGGCCGTAGCATCCGTACAGCTGACGCACAGAAAATAGATAAAATCGTTTACAACCAAATACTTTCTTGTATATACAGAAACATACATATATGAAAATTAACAGAGAGAAGGGAGAATTTAAATATGTAAAACAAGCAGAGTAGATGATAGAGAGGAATAAACACAATATGCAATAACAGAATAAAAGGACACAGAGGGATGATTTCCATAGTAACAGAGAAATCTACAGAAGAGCATTATGACAAGTTCCAGAACCTCAAGGCAGCAGATTTGTCCAGTTATTTCAAACACCCGATTTTTCCCAAACACTTGAAAACCCAGAAAATTTATTTGGGAACCCATATTTTTCTAATTTGTTGAAAACCTAGATTTTTCCCCAAATTGATTTAGACTCAGATTTTCCTCAAAATAATTGGTAACCCGTATTTCCCCAAATTATTTACAAACCCAGATTTTTCCCCACATTGTTTAAAAACCCAGAATTTTTTTGCAAATTGTTTAAAACCCAGATTTTCTTGCAAATTGTTTAAAACCCAGATTTTCTTGCAAATTGAACAGATTTTTCCTAAATCAATTCGAAACCTAGATTTTTTTGCAAATAACCAGTTCTTTTTTTTTCCTCATTCAAAATGGAACCCAGATTTTTTTGCAACAAAACAGATTTTTGCAATAAAACAGATTTTTGCAATAAAACAGATTTTCCCATAATTGATTAAGATTTTAAACAAGAAAAAAAAATAGAGGAATTTCATTTGGAACCTGGAATCCTTCCGATTGTGATGTGACAAAGATCTTGCTCCAAATAGCCCTACGAACAGCTTTTCGCCCCTTCCTCCTTTCCTCTGCTTCCTGAGAGATTCTCCACACAACAAACCTTCCAGCCCCCTTCCCTATTTTTTTTTTAAAATTAAAAATTCTCAAAATATTGCAATCCAATTTTTCCAGCAAAAGAATTCCCCCTTTTCCATTTTCGAAAACCCACTATATTTTTTTTCTCTTCCATGCACCCAACCACCATTTTCTAAAAACAGGATTCCAATTTCTCCATTTGTCCAAATTATCCTTTTTTTTATTATTTTAAAACCCCCATTTTGACAGCCTTGCATGCACAAGAAATTTAAATTTATTTATTTATTTTATTCCTAATTTTCCAACTGGCAATTTTATTTACCTTGGACAAGTCACCATTTGATATTTAATAAAACACATGGCTTTTCACCAATTAACATTTAAATATTTTAAATACAAATTAATCTAATTTTTAATCAACAATTTTTAAATTGAAACACCACAACACAAGAACATACCAACATCAACGTATACGACATAACACTACCACAACCAAAAATGATGACAACTACAGAACATACAATACCATGCAACCAGTCAGTCTGACATCATGGAACGGGCAAACTTCATTGACACCTCTGTATCAACTTTGTACCGTTGGGTTATTTGTGCTCGCCCTGTCCTGCCGAAGCAGGTGGAATCGAGACTATGTACCTGCAATTCCTGCATACAAACGAAGTTGTGTACATGTGCATATATATATATATATATATAAATCAAAGCATTGTGTCGTGAGAAGGAATCACAGCGTAATAGAGCACTCGCAATGAGTGATGCTACACTGTCCTTCATCACGTCTATCCTAACAATTATAATATGATTGATAAAAATAACATTTCTAATACTAACAATTCATCTCATGGCATAATCTATCAAATCATCACATCATAACATAAATATGAAAATCAACTAAAATCTCCAACCACAATATCATATGAAGTAATCATGTCCACAAAAGAGTAACAGCATCATCAAATGTCTCACTAACCAATCACACCAAACAGTATCACCATAGTATCAATGTATCAAAGTATCAAATCAAAGCATAAAACTAATGAGTCCACTAGCAACTAGGAGGGTTATTACAACTACTGATCTTCAATCTTTCTTTTGGTATGAGCAAATTGCAATGCGAAAATTGACTAGCTAATAGGGGTTGCTATCAATAACAACACCAAAAAAAATGTGCAGTGTCTCTTTCCAACAATCTCCCCCTTTGGCATTGATGACAACACTTAGTGAAAAATGACTAAGTTTCATATTAGTACCAAAAAATACACTGCCACCCAAAACCCCAAAAAGATCTTCATCCACAAGTCAAAACTACAAATACCCCTTAGATAAATATACATTTTCATCGGTCTATTTCCCCCCTTTGAAATTAATGGAAAATATGGGGAATCCACATACACAACTCCTATAAACAAACAAAAACTTCAAACTTCATATATACAAAGTTTGTTTCAAAAAACTTACATAAACTTGAAGATGTCTACAAAATTTGTCTTTAACAAGTTCAAGCTTGTGTCCCAACACTTCTTGAGACATTCCAGAATAGTTATGTGACCATAGAGTAAGTAAGATTGCACTTCTGCAGCTTCAAGGCTCACTGGATCACTAACTGCCATAACATCATGTGCTTCTTTCAAAGCATTTAACATGGTTTCCATCATTGGAACAATTAGCCCTCTAAGTTCACCAGCTCTTTCCACAACTCTATCATTATCACAAACTCATTATTTTTTCAAGTAAGGATATAACTTGACCTTATTGTTCTCCAACAAAAATAGTTAAAGGATCAAAAGCATAAAAGATAGCAGCTAACTCTTTCTCATAATCCTTAACCTTCTTCTCTTTTTCCTCAATAAGTTTTGACAAAGACAAACACAACTTATAAATCCTTCCACCTTCTGACAATGCACTTTGAACATTTTTCACATAGGTAGCTAATAGATATTTTTCATTTACTATCAATCATTTCAACCTACTCATATTCCTAGCATCAAATTCTTTCTAAACTTTGAAAAAAGCTAACTTCTCAAGTGGCTCAAAATGAGTACTTACCAAATTTATAAGTTTCTTTAGCTCACCAGGGGAATAACTAGATGGATCCCTAACATAAGTAGGCATGATCATTTCCAAAATACCAGATGCCAGATTCAATAATGCACTGTCCTCAATGTGAGACTTTAGAATGTCTTCCCTAGCCTTAGCTTGTACAAATGATGCGACTTTAATTTTCTCAATTGGGGACAAGGTAGACAAATGTATAAAGGCATCTCCCAACTCAAGATAAAATTATTCCTTTTTCTCTTCTAGAAACTTCTTCAATGCCTTTGCAGTGTCTCTTGCTTCCACCAAAACTCACTTGACTTAAACCTTCTTTCCCTCAACTACTATTTCCATAGCCATATATTTTTGCTTGTCATTTGGAGCTTCAATTTCTTCAACTGGAACAATTTTGGGATCTTCAATCTCCATAGGTTCTTCTCTAGTATGTACATTATGAGGAATATGAGTTTCCTCAATTGTAGTCTCTTCATTTACTAGACTGGATGAGATATCTTTCACATGCTCTTCTTCAAAAACATCAATTTTGTTCTTTAATAGAATTTTCTTCAGAATTCTTTCTATTTCTTTTTCTACTTCTTTAGTTTTACCCAACATAAGCTTATTTATTCTTTAATTGCTTTTGAACTCTCTTTTTTCTTCTTTTATAATTCCTTTCATTTCTTCAATAGACATTACCAAACTTAAATTTGCAAGAACCCATTCTCTTAGCTACTTTTCTTCAATTCTAGCTTTAACTCTCCTCATCTCCAAAATTTCATACAATTCCTTAGACAATTGTGCCATTATCTCAACAAGAGTCATATTGAAAATTTTCAAAAAATTTATTGTAGCCTCCTTAAAGAGTCTTTGACCAATAGTATAAAAGGTACCATACACTTCACATAGGAGGTCAATATTTACATCCTTAATTATGCTTCTTTGAACTTCCTCTACTGACATACCTAATTTGTCAAGCTTCATCTTCTTCTTTGATTTCTCCTCTTCACTAGTGCTCATATGCTTTATTTCTCTAACTTCTTTAGATTTTGTCTCTTCATCATCTAAAATAGCTTTATACACTCTTGTGCACTTATCCTTCTTCCTTTTATTGGATACCTTAACCTAAACTTTTGTGGGGGATGACTTCTTTGTATGAATGGATTGGGGTGTTGAGCTCCTTGTTGATCTAGTTTGAGCAAAGGATGCTACTGGACTACCATATTAAGTTTTAACTGGCTCTTTTCCTTTTTCACTTTCAGCTTGTTCCTTTTTCCTTCTTGCTTCTCTTATAACTTCTATAGGTATGCCCATTCTATTTTCAAATATTTCCACTTCTTTCCTCACTCTTCGGACTATCATTGGTTTCTTCAATTTCTCATGGAATTGTTTTTTTTCTCTGCATATGTTCCAAACCTTTCTTCAGATGAATCCACAGGCTTAACAAATGTTGTGCATATAGCTCCAAGATTCTCTCCTCAAATTCATAACCCATAGGCATAATCTAGATGGTTCTAGGTTATGTCGCTTCCATCAAGTAGTGATCAATATCCACCATAAAACAAATTGTATCCTTATACTTCTCCACAATAGAAGCGGGAATTTGTTCCCTTGCTTGCATTTCATTCTAAAAGTTTTTGAGATATCCCTAGGTTATAGTTTTCCTAGCTTGCAAATCACAAAGGCTGAATAATATGTTTCTAATCTGAACAACAATAGGCTTATCGCTTTACCAATGCACCTTCCCTACTCCTAGAGCATCACCCATGAAATAAAAGAACAAACATAGCAATAGATTATCATATTTAAAGGAATTCTTCTTGTCTTTCTTAATCTTACCAATATTTTCCATAAGTTGAATTTGAAGAAATTCACACAAATCATACTATACATTCTCCTTTACCATTTGATAGGTTGCATATCTGGTTGTACTAGATACAAAATTTTCTTGACTAGAGTGATATATCTTATAAAGAATTACCATCGAGGAAAATTTCACACCCACATCAATGATGTTCTCAATTGTCACCGCTCTTCCATCAAATATAGAACCAGTTGCATTAGTGACTGCTTGATTTTCATAGACTTCAAAATTGTCAATCCACTTGAGGAATTTAAACTTGTAACACTTGTGTGGTCAATTTTTGTGGATGTTAAACATGTAAAAACAATCTGAATTAATCACACCAATAAAACATTATCAGAAACAAAATATTAAAACAATAAAGATTACAAACTCAGTATCCTGTTAACGATGTCATCTTATCATCCTCTATCTCCAGTATTTTCATTGATTCCAGCTGGCTCTTTGATTGTATGCTAGGCTCAATGAGTAGTCTTCCTAGAGAACGAGATTGAATATGAAATGCATGTAATTTTCAATGCTAAGACATGATTATTCTAATGCTAAACATGATTGTTGAAAATGAAGACTATTGATGATGCTATGAATAATGAAATTATAATGCTATAGTGCTAGAATGCAATTAATCTCTAATTACTCTAATGTGTGGTGCAACCCTTGCTTGGATCAACAATGCTATTTATAGAGTTTTTGAAAGCTTTTGATTGGTTGATATGATCAATGATTGTGAAAATTCCTGGTAGATCGAACGGTTGAAGATGGATGAGAGTGAAGAAAAACAAAAGAAAGCAGAAAGCAAGATTTGTTTTCTTTTCTATAAAAGAGGTAAGATAAGATAATAAAGATGAATTGTAAAAAATCATCCTTTTTGTGAGATTACGGAAAGACTTTGAAGAAGATAAATAATGAATTCTTAAATTCAATTATTTATTTATCAATGAAACAAAGATTCTTCTTAAAATAGAATATTTACCCTAGATTTGAAGAATAATGGAAGATTTTTAATTAAAATTTTTAAGAAATTTTATGTAAATGAAATTAATTAAATGAGATATTTAATTAACTAGAAGAAAGATTTGAAAAGAAATAATTAAATTTAATTAAATCAAAAGGACTTAATTAAATTCCAAAGTGATAATTAATTAAAATAAATAAAGTGCATTTATTTAATTAATTAAGTGGACATATGAATATGAAATAATTAAATAAAAGTTGATTTATTTAATTATGACAGAAGAATAAAATGAGTGAACAATATAATTAAATTAATTAAATTTAATTATATATTGAAGAATTTAGAGAAATTAATTAAATAATAAATATTTAATTAAATTCCAGGATTAATTAGATATGACCAATTTTATGCATCTACAACACTTATAGCCTCTTTTGTAATCTTGAAGGGTTGATTCAACCACATGAATTCAGCATGAACTCAACTTAAGATGTACTAGACCCATTCATATTCATCAAACATGGGAAATTTCACTATCTACATTAATTTCTTTTCCTCTAGGATTTTAAATTTGGGCTTAACATAGAAATCCTCTCTAACAATGTGTTTGGAATACAGATTTAGCAACTTTGAGCTTCCTAACTCCTTAATATTGGCACGAATGTATGCCCTAATATCTTCAGTGTGCAAAACACCATATAGAATAAATGAAAATGCACCTAAGGGCTCCATCCCAACAGAATTGAAATGATTCCATTTAAACTTTGGATGGGGTCTATCCTTGACTCCAACTATCAATGGAGTAACCATTTTCACAAATTCACAATTTTACAATTTTTCTCGAAAAATACATTTTAGTCTCATTTGAACTTTGAATCACGTTAACACTTGAATTCTTGCCAAATTTTTCTAGAGTTTGGTTCAGAGCTCTTCAAACTTCTTCTTCTCAAAATGCAAAGTGATACATGAAGAATAGAAATAACCTTTTATTATTTGCACACCTAACCTTTTTTAAGTAATAAATGCATTTTCCCTAACACATCTAGATACCTTGTTTCCATATATTATAAAAGATAACTCTTATGCAAACCTTCAATTCTACATAAATTTATTCATTAACACTTGTAGATCATCAATACAATTGTTGAACTCATCCACTTCCTGATGTCGATTTCCTATAGGGGTTTGAAAGATTTTCTGAACAATTCCCCCTAGGCCAAAGGTCTTAACCTAATTCCTAGTGGAATCACTAGAAGTTGATTCTGGTGTTGGCTCATTTCTTGCAATAGAGGTACTCTTTTTTACCCATGACTTCTTCATCTACTTCCTGATCTAATCTATAGTGACTTTCCCTTTTCTTTTTTCATCCTTCGGCATGTTTCTTCTCTAGTTTACCAGACCTCTTATGCAAAATCTAGCAATATGACCAATTTTGTTACAATTGTAGCACACCATATTTCTTTGTCCAAAGCAGTTGTTCCACTATCTTTCTCTTGATCTTCATTGGTTAGCATATGGAAAAATCTATTTCATGTATAACATCTAACATTCATATAAAAGTTGTTCATTGCATTTTTGCATTCATTTGACTTGAGACCATACTTGTTACAATTAAAGCACTGATTGAAGAATGATGGACCATTTGAATTCATTATAATTTTGTATTGAGTTGTCATATGACTAAATTTATTACAAACATAACAAATACCATTAAACCTTTGAGCATTAGGTTGTCTTATTGAATACCTTCTAGTGTTTTTCTTCTAGTTTCCTTGTCTAAACCTCCTTTTTCCAAATTTCCTTTGTCCTTGTCCAAATCCAAACTTTCTCCTTCTCCATATGAAAGACCTCACTTGTCACCATCAGTCCTCTAACTTTTAATTATTTCATCAAGCTTGTATAAGTTGATCTTGAACTTCTCCTCGATTTCATTTGTTGTAGCAAGTTCATCTCTGAGATTAACAATGGGATTTTCAATATCTTCCTCATTATGTTTGTATTGTTGTAACTCAAGTTCCAACTAAATGAATCCATTAGTGATTCAACTACATTCTTCAGTTTTCTCTTTTAGGGGTTGGGTAAGCCTTTCTTCATTTTTTTTCATGTCTTCAATTTCCTTAGTCATCCTCATAATAATAGATTTCATCTCATGCTTTTGAATTGCATTATCCCTAGCAAGCTTTTCACATTCTTCTATGTTTTACTTTAGCGTTTGACTCAAGTGTTCATCTACAATGCATTTACTATCTTCCTAATTGATGTGATCACAAAGTTCCCTTCTCTTCTCTTTATAATTATTTATTTTTTCTTTCAATGACTCAATGAATCTCTTAGCATTCATGAGATTTTATTTTAATTTTGAGACTTCATATTTTTCCTAATGAAGATCATCTAGGGGCACCATAAGTTGTTGTTGAAGACTTCTTGAATCCAATGAAACACTTTCCAAGATCTTCCCCAACCTTTTAAGCTTCTTCTAAGGAATTGAGCTCTTATACCAATTGTTGGAATCAACCAACACTAAGAGGGGGGATGAATCAGTGTTGTACAATTTTTAATGTTATTAATCTAATAATTAAAGTGTTGATAACATTCAACTAAAATAAAAATGCATGCACATAAGACAAATAACCACAACACCATAACATAGGGATTTTTTACATGGAAGCCCTGTTATGGGAAAAACCATGGTGGAGGTTAATCCACAATATTTTTCTAAGTATACTCAAAAGAAAAGATTACAAGATGAGAATGCACTTGAATTTAGGAACACTACCTAGAGCTCACTACTCAATAACTGAAAGCCTTACTAGCTTACAAAATTTTGGAAAATTTCCAAAGACTTTGAACTGATAAAGTAGCATGTACCAATTCCTAATTACAATTTTAGTTAGGCTCAACAATCGAATTCAATACCTTCTAACTGATTCTACACTTCTGCTATGTTCTAATTCAATTCTTACCAAAAATACTTAACGTATAAGTGAAACTATAGATAATCACTCTATTGACCTTCTCACATTTGCAATATACATCAACTCACATCAAACACACACCAAAATGATATAATCGATCACTTATATATAATTTCCACCAAGAATTCAATCACTACATGTTGGCATCGAAAAATAAGAAAATATTCTCAGTTGGCTCAAATAATCAATAATATTCAATGTGTATCCAAAAGAGTTAGCCACAACATAGTGAGGACCCAAACCAAAATGTTGAAACACAAAAATACTTAAACAATAACTCCTCAATTATCTGCAACACACCATATTCACCAAGTCGGCCTCCAAATATTGATGAACAAAAAATTAGTTCACCGAACCTTCTAACTTCCACCCAAATTGATAGAATGCATGAAAATTTAAAAATAACACATATTATCCATTGAACAATACTCCCTGAGATGCACAACATAAAATAAGAACAAAAAATATGCATATGAATTGAAGAACACGAAGTTACCGGATGCTCTATTCTAACTAAACAGATAACTATTGATGATCTTCAATTTTTTGCCAGTATGAGAAAATTGTAATGCACAAATCAACTAGCTCATAGGGGTTGCCATCAATGAAAACACTAGAAAACATGTGCAATGTCTCTTGACAACACTTTCAATCTTTCTTTTGAATCTTGGTTAGTCTTAGGATTGAAAGCATCAACACATTGTTACATTTGATGAAAGTACTTCCAACATTGTTATTTTGTAAGGCCCCTTATGATTACCAGCATTTTCACATTATCATTGAGTTGTTTTATTACATTGTCAAGACCTGGCATTAGAGACCTTAGTTTTATCTCTTTAGGCTTGCTGATAGCGATGTATCTTTCAAGAGAGATAAGATATTATAATCTTCCTAAGTTGTTTTGAAGAAAGCACCATCAATAGATTGGTGCTAGAAGGAGAGTTGAGCAAAAGTGGCATAGCTGGAAGTTGAATGAGCCTTCATGTTGAAAATATAAGATATGATAGATCTATAAATTTGAAAATACAAATTATGACCCAAGATGGAGAAATAGTTTTATGTTTCTTATGATGGAAATGGTCTTTAGATTGATTTTCATCAACTTCATGAGTCTTTGAATAAGAGATTGTATCTCTGGAATTGTCGGGGTTTTCATCACTATGCGCTATCATACAAGTGCATAATTAATAATACCTATAGGAACAATGAGTTGGAATGTCTAGCATTTTTGGGTAGAATTTAGATGGATTTGCAATGGAATATTTAGATGTGGGGCATTCCTGAACCACTGGTCTCCACAGATTTAGAGTTTGTTGATGTTGTATTTGAGGCCTTCATAGAGTTAGTTGAAGATCAATTTAGTGGTGGTAGGTTTTTGCAAGATTTCATCTAATTTAAATGGTGCAGATTTCATAATACTTCTCATTCTAAGTTCACTTGTTGTTCATGTGTGGACATTATTGTTAAAGTTGGGAGATATCTAGAGTGGAAAGAATAGTCAGACAATGAATGTACTATGGAGAAGTCAACAAATTGTGAAATTGAAGAATGTGAAAAAGGTGTTGAGACATCCAAAAATGAAGGAACATGTCATAAGTTTGACAAATCTGAGGCAACAAGGGTAATTGATGAACATTTAAGTAAAGAGAAAACTATAGAAATAAACAATTTTTTTCCTATAGAAGATAGCCAAGGGTCTCAAATAAAAAAATATAGTTGAAGATAAGCCCAGAGAGAAAGAAGTCATCCTTCAAACTTCTCGTGTTCATATTGAAGCTCCAACACAAGCTGGATATGAGGAGTTTGTTTCCAAAATTATAAAATATTGGTCAAGCCTAAAATGAAGTCCTCCTAGAGGAGTTGTTTTTACCATCTTGGTGCAGAATACATGAAAAGGAGCATTCTGAATTCGCATGTCTTCAATGTTAGACAATAATTAAGGAGGTGGAAGAACTAGTATAGTTGTCAAACCAAACAGGAGATGCACATGAATCTTCAATCAAGGTATTTCAACAAGTTGAATCTAAGGACTACATAACAACAAATATTGAGGCTAGCCTAGAGGAGATTGAGTCTACAATAGATGAACTTCAACAAATTTCTAATGAATACCTCATGAAGTAAGCTGAAGGATTTCATCTTGCTGATAAAGAAGCTGATATTGGTGATGGATGTAGAAAAGAATATGAGTTTTCACTAATAATGAATGACAAGTAGTTTCCTTGTTTATCAAACTCTATTTTTCCTCTATCCATCGATGAATTGAACATTGAAAATTCACAGATTTTATGTGTTAATGATGAGCTAGCTAATGTGGTTCCTACTAATGTGCAAGAAAATATGAATGATGTTGTGCACAATGACCTTACAATCACTATTAATGAGCATAACCACACAATTACAAGCAAAAATGCTCTTAAAGATCAGTCTATAATGCATCCTAATGACCATCCTATTGAGGACTTTGTTGCACATAAAGGTGCTCTTATAGATTCATCATTAATCCCGAATGATGATATGCCACTTTTGAGTGCAAGAGGACTACTGTACCATTAGTGGAGATCTCCTGACAATGCTAGGATTAGCTCTTTACAATTTGAGGGACATCAACATAGCATCTAGTATACAAAAATTGAAAACTAGGTTGTTTCTTTCCTTACTGGGGGTTCTAAAGTTTATCAATTTGATTATAGAGTATTAGGAAAGATAATTTACATTAGTATTAATCATGGGTTTAATGAGTTACCCCAGTTGTTTATCATTCCTCATTAATCTATAGAGTCTTAATGTTGTACAGTTGAGGTCAGTCTTGTTGAATATAAGAATGAATTTTGATTCTTTAGGACTATTACTATCACCTTATTTGTTGCACATGCACTAAAAAGCCAAATGGGTGTGGGTTTGAGTCAACCCTACCTGATCATGATTCATTTTGAGTCTTTTGTATGTAATATTGATTTGAATAAATGTAGTTTACTCAAATTTCTATTGCCTTTGGTTCTCTTTGGTCTATTTTTTTTTATTTAGGAATGATTGCTTTAGGATTAGTTTGATTTGGTTACTTTAGATTGCTTTTTGTTTGATTCTATTTTAGTTACTTTAGGTTTTCTTTGGGTTTAAGTTTGGTTGTTGCTTTGATTCTCTGGTTTGGGATCTACCTGTTTTTTGGTTGGGGTAGTGTTTTTCATGCGCAACAACTATTTTATTATCTAGGATTGTTCTAAGTATTTTATTGATAGAATTTAATCATGTGTCTTGAATCAATGGTCATGATATTTTGTTAGTGTTAAGGAGTCTAAATGTTTGATTTAAAGAGTATCATTCATTTGTTTATTATGAGCCTGAGGTATCCTTAGATCTTATTCTTTTTCACATATCTTAAGAATCCTAAGGTTACTATGGGTTCCTTGTGAGGTGTTGTTAAGTGAAAAATTTTATTTATACTTTAATGTTGTGTGAACCCTAGTCCTAGTACCTTCAAAACAATAAGAACAAACACATTAGATTAGAGAATGCAAGAAAGAACAAGGATTCCCCATGAAATCCATTCACCAAGTTCAAATTAGGAAAGAAAAAAATGAAAAACACAATGAAAGAAACCAAATAGAAATGAAATCCTAATTAAACAAGCAAACTCATGATCCCATTGGGGAATTGGTGCCAATTTGATGTGAAAACTAGCCCTTTCCCAATTCCTATGATGCAAGCTTGATGTGTTGATCATAACTGATCCACTTTGATGAAGGATGGTGAATGCTTCAAGATAAAACCTTGCATAACCTAGCTAAGATTCAATGATGATGGATGGAATTTGATAGATATTTGAGCATGATAACTTTGCATAATTTGCGGATGATAAAATGAGAAATGAAGCCTCTTATTTGTAGATGATATTGAAGGATGAATGTACAAAATAGAGCAATACGGGACTAACATTCAACCAATGGAAAAATGCCACTTGTTAATCTATGAATGGATGGAGGATGTGCAAGTTTTGAGGATTGTGCCAATAAATGCCTATTTTTGAATTTTGAAATTAATGAAATGACATGCAAGAGGGAAGAGAAAATGCATTAAAAGCCACTTGGCTCAAGGAAAAGGAAATGTAAGATGAAGTTAATTCCTTGTTGGATGTACATGTCAACTTGGATAATATTCCTTAAAGATGCCTTGTTGAGGAAAAAAGGATATTTAATAAATGAATTAAATCTATTTTCATGTGCAAGTTGGAAAAGCTAGAGGATGGGACATGATATGGAATTAAATTAATCAAAGGTCAATTAATTTTGGCCAGGATTAGATGCACTATTTCAATCAGTACATTTTACATGTCTACATTTTGGCCCTCTTTGAATGAAGGCACTTGTTGCTTTGCTTCAAAGAATAAATGATCTTGATCAAAGCCAAAAAATTTCATTATTTAAAATCTTGTCCCACTGTTTCTTGGAAAGATAAAACATGCCATTATATTTCCCCCTCGAGAGATTGGACAAAAATAAATTTCAATTTTTGGGTGATCTCACGAAAAAAGAGGACAAGGTGCCTGATAGGTCCAAAAAGGCTCCAGGAGGCCAAAAATGCATCTAAACACAATAAATCAATGTGAAACAAGCCTCAACTAGACAAAAATAGGTTTGAGGGTCCAAAACCCTAGCAAGATAGCTAATTAGGGTGAAAAAACCCTAATTTTCAAGCTTAAAAGGGGCCCGAGGGGTCACTTTCAAGTCATTTTCACACAACCATCTAGCAACCTTGAGATTTAAGCTCTAACCTCCTGACGATATGGTGCAGTGATAGCTCTTGATGCACATTTCCAATTGAGTCTAGACGTACAAGTGGCCACCCAACATGGGGGCACCGGTAAGTGATCCTTACTTGAGTTTTATTTCTTGTTTTCCATGCTCATTTAATGCTTTAAAAGTTAGTCTTTCTGCAATGATACTATATAGTGCCACTTAGAAATCAGACTGCGCCACTCGGTGTGAAATTGCACTGCAGTGGTGGAGTATGGAGTTTGAAAATAAACTCCAAACTCTGACGTTGAGCTCGTGGCTAATGGGGTGATTTGCGAATTGCAACGCGATGATCCTATATTCTTTCAAAGTGTACCGTTAGGGAGGAAAGTGCACTATAGTGGTGCAATTTTGGTATTTTGTGACCCAACGTCAGAGTTTGAAAAGAATTAAGCTGTGATGCCTTCATGGATTTTGATGCTAGAGTGGTTTCTTGGATGACAAGTGAATAATTTAAAAAAAAAATTAACATGGTGACCTTCCTTGATGCAGGATGTGGGGAGAGAGCTCTACTCCAGAGAGCACAGGTTGTAGGATCTATTCAGTTAAATGTGGGACCTGAGTGACAGAGATTATGATTGACTTGAAGACATGGGGTTATGGTACATCACCTATGCAGTGCCCATTTGCACTCACCTAGGGATGATGTCAGTACTTGTCAAGAGATGGTACAACAAGACGTCCTCTCTCCATCTTCCCACCGGCGAGGCCACTGTCACCTTGGAGGATGTTTGGTATATCTTACGATTTTCGATTCAAGGTCGATGTGTCATTTTGATATGGATGAGGGGCATAATGCCTGCCACAGAGTCCTAGCCATGGAAGACATCATTATTTGTGAGGGGTAGATTGAGTTGGAGTGACACAAGGCCCTAGCACCTCCCTTCTGCTTGGTAGTTGTAGCGATTATCTTGGGTCTCGTTGCCCTAGACCCCTAAGGCCAATACTTCAGTTCTGATTCGGGACTTTGCTGGGAGTAGATGGTTTGGGATAGACCAATCCATTTTTCTTAGGGGCCGGTTCTCATTGCTTCCTTGTACAAAGATATGTACAAGTATTTCTACATGGATGGTAGAGCACTCAGAGTAGGCATGACACTCCTCCACGTATGGGCATGGGAGCACATTGTTGTCCTTTGGCCGTGGGTTGTTCTAGTTTTGATGATGCCAAACGATCCCCTCATATGGCTTTACAAAGGCGGTGTGTTCTTCACACACATAGGTGAACACAAGATCCCCTATTGGAGCAAAGTCCTAGACGAGATGCAGGTATTCAAATGGTGACTGTAACTTGGTCGGCCCGGATAGGCCAGTGATATAGATAAGCTTTTCTTTTCCTAATAGGACTGTTTCATGTAGGGGTGAGAGCATACCATGATAGAGAGATATTTTCCCTAGTATGTGCAACATTAGTTTGGTGAGCCCCACAATTGGTTAGATGATGATTATGTGGTTTTCTTTTCTTGCACCATGTCACAGGTTTCATGAACGCAATACATTCCTTCCTTAGAGGTCATGCATAGTTTTAGGAAGTTAGTAGCTTAACCATGGGCTTATGATCAAGGGCTTGCGGATCCAATCATGACACATGCATATAGGGATTGGTTCTAATGTCCCCTTCGATTGGAAGTTCTAGGTGCAGTCCCTGATCAACAGAGGGTGAGAGGCAAAGGGGGAGGTTGAGGATGGAGGGGGGATGCATGACAGGACTAGCCAGTCGGGCCCCCAGTGCAGCCTGATCAGCCAGTTAAGCCTAATGTGGAGATATAGGATCAGTAGCAGGTGCCAATAGCTGCACCACAATGGGCTAAGGGTGAGGATTAGCCTCAGGTATAGCCTCCATGAGCGTAGCCAATAGGGCAGCCAACAGGATAGGTGAATCCCTGAGATATGTTGATTGCACAACTATAGGTCCAAGTGCAAACTTTGACAGGGGAAAGAGATTAGGCAAAGACTGAGAGGGATCAGGCCAGGGCCGAGAGGGATCAAGCTAGGGCCGAGAGGGATCAGGCCATCTCAAAGAGGTAGGCTACAAAGTTACAAGTAGCCACAAAGCTAGGCCAAAGAAAACTGTTAGAGAGCATGGCAACCTCCTCTTCTCAGGGTACAATGTCTATTCGGTCCTACAGGGAGGTCGTCTGAGAGGCCGAGTATTACCATTTGCACTATCATGAGGTTGTACCTGGAGCATCATGAGTCCTAGAGTACTCAAACCAGACTAGCTTCAAACTAGTAGAGGGTCACAAGGATAGAGGTGAGGGTAGCAAATAGGAGGGTTAGCCCACCTTTTGATCGAGATGATATCATTTTTTGTGCCTTATGGGCTCCTTTTTGATAGCTCGATGGGCCTTTTTGTACTAATTGACACACATGTAAAGTGATCTGATTATTTTTTACTATGGCAATTATATTATTGATGATATATATGAGATGGTGATTCTGATGATGATGTGCTATGATGCATATCATTTATTTATGCATGTGTGGATGATTCTACTTCTATATGTTGTGCAATGATGTTTTTATGGATGCATTTATTTCTGATGATATATGTATTATGTGATGATTATGACTAACAGATCTATATTATGTCGTTAATTTATGATATGCATTTATGTGAATGGATGATATATGATGATGCAAATGATAATATGTGATATGAACTGTAATATGTAAAAATGATATGGAAATGATCTATGGTGTAGACGCGAAATGATGTGAATCATGCTTATATATGATTATGGTTGGATGTATGCTTTCCATGTGATGGATTTTTATGTTCCTATTTATGTTTATAATGATGTGGAATGATTTATTAAATGTAAATAATGATTACAATGCTATTTATGAGATGGTATGGATGATCTAATGTAAATGAAATGGTCGTGTTTTATATGACCTTTATTGATAATGCAAATGAGATAGTTTTTTAAGATGCTTAGAATAAAAAATTTTATCCTAAACATGTTAAATGATAATGTAATGTATGTCATGCATTTACTGTGATGTACTATATGCAATGATATGGTAATGTTTTATGCAACATGATATGATAATGCTTAATGTAAAATCAATGTAATGTGTTAGATGACCTTATAATGTTATGTGAGTATGTATGCAATGGATTATCTATAATTCTTATGTATGATTATGCAATAGGTGGTAATGTTTATGTGAATTTTTATGCAAATGAATATTATGCAATAATTTATGTGATGAATGCAATGTGATACAAAAATGGATGTAATGTGATGAGAAAGGGATATACTAATTTTATGAAAAATTATTATAATAACATGGTTATAAGATGATGAAAGTGCAATGCATGTGTTTTCTATATGATATGTTTATGCAATATGCTAATGATTTGTGGATGTAAGATCGATGATGAGGATGATGGTAATGATAATCAACTACCATAGTACTTTGTTAGTGCAGAAAGCAAGAAGGAATGAAAGAGAAGAAGCCATTTCAAAATGAGAAAAGATGAGGAATATGCAAATGATGATGATTACTTGTTGAGGAATTGGGATTTTCAAAGGGCCAATTTTCTTATTTTTGATAACACACATGGTACGATGCATCAATTTATAGAAAAATAGGATGGCATTGTACCCAATGTGATAAACTTTGACTCGACAATCATATAGGAGTATCCTTGTTCACACCTGACATAAGAAAACCTTGCTAGGATGTATTTTAGACATTTCAAACACCTCGGGCCAAAACACGGAAAGGTATAACTTTTCAATGCAATAGTCAACAAGTTGTTCAAAACATCCTCCATACATTACTAACAAAGCAAGTATTCACCATGTTATATTACACGAACATCCAACAAAAATAGTAGACAAAAGATAATGATCATTGCCCCATTCCTATTTCTCTAAATCCTTTGTTCAGATATCACCGAGAAGTCCTTGGAATGAGTGCAATAAGATAAGTCAAAGGATAAAGACAAAGTAAACAAACAAGATGATGTTCTTCAATACTGCTAACCAAAAGGAGATGTGTTTTTAAGGATAAGAATCAAAACTATTACCAAAAGATAATTTCCATTGTAGGAAGGATGCATCCTATGACATGTTAGTGAATGGTGGCACATCATTTCGTTTATCCTAAGGTGTTGTTTCAAATGATTGATATGGGACCAAATAGATGATAGGTTATCGATACAAAGAGCTAACCAACTTGTTTAAGTACTGACTTAGACCTAAGACTCTGATGCTTTGAGTTTTCCCTTTTCACCTACTAGACTTGTTTCTAATTGTCATACCAAAGATTGATGATGATGATCATTTATTATGAGTGATATTTATTGTGGGTGCAAGAGAGATGAGATGGATGGATTTTTCAAATATTTGGATGTTTTTGATGTTTTTGAAATGTTCTGAGCTTGTTTTTGGTATTTTTAAGATTTTGCAAATGTTTTGACTTTTCAAATTTTCAATGTTTTGGGGTTTCCTAAGATTTTGACCAAGAGACTAACCTAAGGACCTATCCTAGGGGCCTCGGGGGCTAAACAACAAATTAGCCTTACCTACATTATACATGCAAAGACCATGTAGTTTGACTAACGAGTTGACTGATTTACAGATGATGATATACATGATCAGAAGTCAGTTTATTGTGATAGACACCTATAAGACTGACCTAAGTGTCTCAAGGGATGATCAAAGATCAACCTTGCCTATGTTCAATCTCAGAGATGACATAGTTTGACAAGACGACCCTGTTTTTGACTTTTTGAATGACTTTTTGACTTGTTTTGGGATTTTGATGTTTTTGGATTTTCTGATATTTTGATGTTTCTGGATTTTTTTATTTTTTGATGTTTTTGGATTTTCTAAGTTTTTGACCTTAAGAATATACATGAATCTGATCTGATGGGAACATGCCCCCAACGTGATGTGATAAAATACTCTGATAAAGGCAGGACAAGATGATATTGATGATGGGTCGAGTAGTACTAGGAGGTATCATGATACAAAAACATGACCAAGCTATGGTGCGGATGCGGGTGGATGAGTGATGGATGGAGATCTGAATGCGGTGGATAATGGAAATGCAATTGCTGGATGATGTAGAACAAGCCGTAGAGATCTTGGTCGATGGAACATGCTTATTTACACAAGGTACCTATTTTCTAGGCTTTCACCAAGGTACTTGTCCAAAGTGCCACCAAAGTGGTTTTCACTAGAGGATGATTTTTCTCTTTACTATTTGAATCCTTTTTCTGATTTTTTGGATTTTTTATTTTATTTTTATATTTTTGTTGTCACCAAGATGCATGTTTGCTAGGTTTTCTCCAAGGTAACCATTTTTTCATGAAATTTTCTAATTTTTTTTTGGATTTTTTGGTTCTATACCTTGAAAGACTTAGGCATAAAACTTTTTGAGATGAGAGATATTCATAGGCTCCTATAGAGGTTCCCTTTTGGGTGTTGATAACTAATATGCCTCTGATTTGTAACTTGCTATGATGACGAATGGTCCCAACTAGTTGGGTTGAAACTTTCCTTTGCTACTTTGGTTTGGGACATTTCTCTGATTCTCGTTTAACACCAGTTCTCCAACTTGGAAAGTCCTAGTTCTGATTTTCTTATTGTAGCTCCTTTTGAGTCTATTTTGATAGACTTGCAAATGGTTGAGAGCATCCATACATCACTCATCCAGTAGCTCTAGCTCATTTAGTATTAATACCTAGTATTCTTTGTCTGTGATGAGGTTTTGCAGTGATATCTTGAGGGATGGGAGCTTTATCTCAATGGGAACTACCGCTTATGATCTGTAGACTAGGGATAAGGGAGTGGTGCTGGTGGGTGTGCAAATACTGGTTCAATAGGCCTAAAGGGTGGGATTAAGCTACAGATGCTAGTCATGACCTACATCATTAACTATTTTCTTGAGGATTTTCAAAATGGTTTTGTTTGTAGCTTCCACTTGTGGGGTGGAGAAGCGATGGTGAATTTTGAATTTTTCGCATAAGTTGTAGACATCTTGACTCTTGAATAGTGTCCTATTATCTGAGATAATGGCTTGTGGGACACTATAACAACAAATGAGATAGTTCAAGATGAACTTTGAAATCTGCTTCCTAGTTATGTATATCATGGTTATGGCTTCCACCCACTTAGTAAAGTACTTTGTGGTAGTTATGATTAACATATGACCATTAGATGAGGTGGGTGTGATTTTCCCAATGAGATCGAGTCCCCAATATGAAAAGGGCCATTGTGTGATGATAGGATGAAGCTCTTGAGTTGGAGCATCGATGAAGTCCCCATGCTGCTAACATTGTAGGCACTTTCTAGCATAGTCATGTGCTTCTTTTTCCATAGTAGGCCAATAATACCCCATCCTCAGTAGTTTCTTGGCTATGGTCATCCTACTCGAGTGTGAACCACAGATACTATTATGTACTTCAGTTAGAGCAATCAATGCCTCCTCATCATTTAAACAGTGTAGTAGGGTTCCTTCTATGCTTCTACAATATAGGGAATCTCCTAAGATGATGAATCTAGATTCCTTTTTTACAAAGGTTCATTTGAGGTTTGAAGTTAAGTCAATAGGTATAACTCCTATTCGAAGGTATGTATAAATGTCATGGTACCAAGGATCAGTAGGACCAACGATTTCGCACATGAATTCTAATTCTGGTACCTTGAATGCAGGAACAAGAAGATGCTCTATTAGGAATTCATATTTTGGAACATTGTGGGGGATATCCAATAAGGACCTAATTGTTGCCATGGTGTCTGTTGCTCTATTGTTGGCTCTAGGAATCTACTCAAATGTAATTTCGATGAAGGATTCTTTTAGAGTCTCCATCAATTTCTTGTATGGATTGAGCTTGTCATCCTTGGTTAGGTATTCATCGTTCACTTGATTTATTATCAATTGGGAATCTCTATATACTCTGAGAGCTATAATGTTCCACTACACTACTATTCTGAGACCTATAGTTAAGACCTCGTATTCTACAATGTTATTGGTGCAGGGAAATGCTAGTTTGTAGGACCTCGGTATGCAATCCCCTTCTGAAGTGATAAAAAAGATGCTAGCTCTTGATCCATGTTGTGTGTATGAGCCATCAAAGTATAGTGTCCAGTGGTTGGCTACATTGATATTGAAAATAGATTCATCTAGAAGCTCTGAGACGAGGGGATTCTTCAAATAAACTAGTGCTTCTACAAGTTGATCTACGATGACTCGACCTTTGATTGCTTTCTGCTCTATATATTCAATGTTGTATTCTGACAGTATCGTCACCCATTTGGCCATTCTTCCCATGAGCATTGCTTTTGATAATAAATATTTGAGGGGGTTGATTTTCGTGATGAGTTTTATTTTTTGTGCCAACATGTAATGTCTAAATTTTTGTGATGCAAACACTATCGCTAGGCATGCTTTCTCTATGAATGAGTAATTTAGCTCATGGCCAACCTTTTTTCTACTAAAGCAATAGATAGCCCTTTTTGTTCCATTTTCATCATGCTAAGCTAGGAGAGCTCTAAGGGCTAGTGTTGTTGTTGATACATATAAAATCAATGGTTTTCTTGGGATTGGTGGCATTAGGACTGGTGGTGTTAGTAGATATTCTTTTATTTTATTGAATTCCTCTTCACACTTGGTATCCCATTTGTACACTACTCCCTTGTGAAGTAGGTGAGCATATCGGTTCTGTTTGTCTACCAACTGTGCTATGAATCTTCAAATGGATTGAAGCCTACCTTCGAGACCTCTTAATTGCTTTAATGTCTTTGGTGATTTGATTTAAAGGATTACTTTTACCTTTGTTGGATCTACCTTGATACCCCTCATTGTACTATATATCCTAGTAGCTTTCCTGATTGTATGCTGAAGACATACTTCTTTGGGTTTAATTCGACCTTGTACTCCTCAAGCCTATCAAAAATGGCACTTAGGGTTGCTATGTGATCTTTTCTCTTTTTGGATTTGGCCAGAATATCATCAACATAATCTTCAACTTTCTTATGAATCATATCATGGAATATCAATGTCGTGGCCCTTTGGTATGTTGCTCCTGTGTTCTTTAAGTCGAATGGCATCATGTTCCAGCAGTAAGTCCCCCATGGACAAGTGAAAGTCATCTTATGTTGGTCCTCTTTAGCTATCATGATCTGATTGTACCCTAAGAATCCATTCATTAGTGATAACATTTCATGTTCGGCTATCATATCTACTATCATGTCAATGTTTAGAAGTGGGAAGTCATGTTTCAGACATGCTTTATTCAAGTCTCTAAAGTCTATGCAGATGATGATGCCTCCATCAGGTTTTGAAATAGGTACCAAGTTTGACACCCATTTTGGATAATCTATCGATCAGATGAATCTTGCATCTAGTAGATTTTTTAAATCCATTTTGACCAGTAAGGCAATCTGAGGGTGCATTTCTTGATCTTTTTGTCTAACAAGCTTTGCTTCTGGATATATTTCTAAGTGGCAGACCATGATTTTTGGATCAAGCCCTAGCATGTTGGCATAGCTCCATGTGAAGTTTATCTATCTTTCTCTTAGGAAGGCTACTAAGAGTTCGTGTTCCTCTTATAGTAATGACTTTGCATAGAATGTGATATGTTGGGTTTCCTCTATTCTTAGATTGATCGGATTACACCTTTCTGCCAGGACTACTTATTTTTCTTGATGAATAGCTCTAGAAGGAATTTTGAATCCCTCATCCTCAGGTGCCTCGAAGAGGTTTTCACCATTGGATGCATCCTTTCTTTTTACTTTTTTTTGGTTAGAGAGTGCCACAATGTGGTTTTCACTCAATGACTTAGATATTATTCTTAATTTTTCACTTTTGTGACTAAGGGATTCAATCATTTCCCCATAATAGACATGTATCTAGCTCAATTATGTACCCTGCTTTGTGATCCCCACACAAAATGTTATCCCGCAATCCCATGAATTATGAGAGCACCTCATCATATTTGAATGTATCAAGAATTGGTTCTCCTCGTTTTTCGTAGTCGATGAGTTGAGGGTATACTAGGTGGATCTCATGATTTTGGTGTTCTGATTCAAAGGATAGGGTGCTAATCATGAATAAAGTGGTGTCCTCAAAAATCCTAGGTAAATTGGATGTGGGGTCCTCGTCATCGCTACTACTACAAACATCGATTATATCAAATGTAAAGTTATCTATGACTCTACCTGTGGATACTGGTAATTGTAGTTCTGTTGTGATTGGTTGAGGAGGATTATTAACCATTCTAACCAGAGGACTTCAGCCACGTATGGTTATACTCAGAGGGGTACATCCAAGGCCAAGATTCTTTATTGCCTACTTCTCTGGAATGATAGGTATTATAAGCCCATTATCGTTTCTCCCAAGTCTTTGATTTCTTTAATAGCCCATTGCAAGCATCATTTGCAAACCCTTTCTTCTGTCATCCATTAGCAAATCAACTATTGGTATCTCATCTTTATATAGAATATGTGATGGATCTTCCTCAACAACCTCTTGGCCAAGGTCTCCCCACCTTGTGAAGTTGGGATAGTCTTCAAGAGACATTTGAGATGTGGATGCTTCGTTTTCTTGTGGACGTCCTCATGATCTAGGAGATTGTGTTAACTCTCTGATCACAAAAGCATTGTTAGGGAGCTTGTAGTTTCCACAACAATTATCTTGGATGATGAGCTTAATGTCATAAATGGTGGAAATGGTGGGAGTGATGGGTGTCTTTGTCAAAAAAATGGATGCGAGAGTGGCGGGATCAATGTATGGTGTAGATGGGCCCTCATCTTTTTTTGGTACTTGGGGGATTTTATAGTACTTTTCTTTGAGGATTTTGCAATAGGAGAAGGGCTCGGGGTATCCATTAATGGTGACTTCTTGCTCCTCACATGTGAATTTCACACATTTATAAAAATTTGTTGCTACTGCCTTCATTGCGTGAATCCATGGATGCCCCAAAAGGATGTTATCTAACAAGTCGAGGTCTAGGACCTAACAAGTGGTTTCCATGATAGCCAACCCTACTTGAATAGGGATTTTTATCGTACCTTGTGACACTCTTTCTTGATCATCATATGTTCTTATTGTAATACCCTTTCTTTTGTTGATAGAATCCTCTGAGTTTTTCAATTATTTGATGAGGTTGAGAGAACATATATTCAAACCTGCACGTCCATTCACCAAGACCCTTTTGACTTTTCTCTTATGTACTATGACTTCTAAGTGAAGTGCACGATTGTGAGATGGTTGAGTGGGGAAATCCTGGTCAGAGAATGTGAGGAGATTTGGTGTAATGATATTTCTGACCATACCTTAGAATTGCTCTACAACAAGATCTGCGAGGACAGTGGATGAAGCAAATACTTCCTCAAGGATTTTATTATGAGCAAATGGGATTTTTAGCAACTCCATGATGGATATTTGTACTAGTGTTCTTTTGAGTTGATCTAGGAAATTGTAGCCATTAGGGATAGATTTAGATACAGGGACTCTATTTGGCTAGGATGATCCTGCAATGGTAACTTTATTGCCTCTTGTGGAGAATCCACAATTGGCATGGCCACCTTTGATGGTGATGAGTGTATAGTATTCATCTAGGGAGGTGACGACAGTTTGATACACATGGTTCAAATTTGTGTGGGTGCCTTTCAACTTACTTGTGTTATTATTATTCCCTTTATTGCCATGTTTTGGCATCGGATTCATGTATATCTTAAGATCTTGGTTTCCTATTGCTTGTTCCATGTTTATAATCCTTTGATCGATGAGATCTTGAACTATGTTTTTTAATCTCATGCAACTGTTCATGGTATGTCCTTTGATTTTATGGAATTCACAGAGTTTATTCTCATTAGACCAAGGATGTTTCACATTAGGTTCTTGGTAATTCTCAAAGGTAGGAGCCTTGATGAGTTTTTCATTTATCAGCTTCTTCATTATGACTTGAAGTGGTTCCCCCAAAGTAGTGTATTTTCATTTGGGGTAATTTTTGTTCCATTGGGGTGGTCCCCTTTGATCATTGAGATTATTGATTGTTAGATTGTGGTTTCATTGTTTTGTTGTTTGATGGTTGTTTTGGTGTTGTATTTGGATTTTTTGTGGGAGGTTTATCATTGTAATTGGTAGGTGGACAATTATTTTGTTGTTTAGGGTATGAAGTTGATGCTGCGGGTTGTGTCATGAGGGATCATTCGATGCTGAGCACCTTGGAGATCAATTGGTCATATGTGGTGATCCCTTGGACCTTGAGATGAAATTCCAATAGGCCATCAAGGTTGGATATGATGGTGTAAACTTGTTGTTCCTTAGGCATGGTTGACTTGCTCCAATTGGCCTTGGATCACCATCATTGTAAGAATGAAGTGAATGATTCATTCTTTCCTTGTTTAAGAGCTGAGAGTTCTTCTAGACTGACATCCATTGTGATATTGCATGCATAATTTTTAATGAATGTGCCTATGATTTCTTGTAATATTTTGATGCTTGTTGGTAGGCAAGAGAACCATTCCATTGTGTGGCTAGCCAAACTCCTAGAAAATAGCCACATCAGATAGGTATCATCATATGTGACTTCCATCCAATGAACCTAGAATTCCCTTATGTGATCTTTAGGGTTTCCCGTCCCTTGATATTTGTTAAACTTGGGGATCTCAAATCCTTTGGGGAATGGTTTTATCACAAGGCTCTTGTCAAATGGATATGGACACGAGTTGCTTGGTGCTTTTGTGGTTCACCCTAATTGAAGATCGAACACTTGTGAGATCAACCTGATTTGTGTTGTTACATCATTTTGTGGATTAGGGGGTGGGATGAAGATGGTTTGGGGTGTTTCAATTGTGGGTTTGATGGTTGGGTTGTTTGGTGTGTTGTTTGATGGTATTTACAGATTTTTATGAGCTAGGTATCCGTGCACTTGTTGTATAAACAATGCTTGTTGTTGATCTTGTTGTTGCTACAATGGGATTGCTTGCTATTGTGATTGTTGTTGTTGTGCTAGGATTGATTGTTGTTGTGCTTTCTATTGTGATTTTTGTTTTTCTAATAATGCTTGTTGTTGGCTTGCCAATTGGGCTACTTCTTACTACTCTTGATATTACATTATTGCTTGCTAATATGCTTGCATTTGTATTGCTTTTTTTTGTGCAAGAAGTTGTTCCTATGCTTGTGCTTGATGTGCTTAATATTGGGTGTTTTGATTGCACTGCTTGTGCTTGGGCTTGTTCTTTATATTGGGCGTTTTCCTGAGCTTGAGTTTGTGCTTGCACTACTTGTGCTTGGGCTTGTGCTTGTTCTGCTTGTGATTGAGCTTGTGCTTATGCCACTTGTTGTTGCAATAGAATTTGGGCTTGACCATCCTTTTGTGCTTGTAATATGGCTTGGGCTGCTTGAGCAGGCTAAGCAGATTTTTGTTGTTTTTTGTTGCAATAACGCTTGGGCTTGTGCAACTTATTGTGCCTATAATGTGGCTTGGGAAACTTGCGTAGCTTGAGTGGCTTACTGAACAACTAGTTGTGTAGCTCTTTTCTTTTTCACTTGTTGGAATCCCCTTTGATAAGTAGCTTGTTGAGTTGCTTCCAATGCTATGTGGTTTTGGATTGATATGTTGGAACTTGGTGCTGGTGGATTTTGAATGGCATTTGTGGTGGTAGTGATCGGTGATGTTGTGTTGGTGATTTGTGTGGTGAATGGTGTTGTCGTGTTGGTGGTTTGAGTAGTTAATGGTGTTGTCATGTTGGTTGTTTGATTGGTGAATGGTGTTGTTGATGTGGTTGGTCCTTGAGAGACCATGCTTTGAGATGTTAGGGGGGTGTTTGATGATGTCGTGATTGCTTGTGTAGTTGTCATTTGTTGTTGTGATATCAATGACAAGTTTTGTGTGATTTTTTGATTGATATTCGGGATGTTATTTTGATTTTGATTGATATTTGGTAAAGGTGGGAGACCCAAGCCAAGTAGAGGTGTGGATGATGATGGAAATGGTAGAAGTGGTGGAAATGTGAGGGGTGTGGTGTCAAAAATTCCCCCTAGTCCAAACATGTCACCTTCCTCTTATGAATTTGTGAGGAGAGAAGTTTGAGGTGTTGTGTGGAAGAATGATGATGATGGAGCATTATGGAAAGTGAGAGGGACATTCTTATATAAAAAATTTTGGGGTATGTTTTGTTCCAAGATGGTATTTGCATCCAAGTCTTGATAATTAACAAGGGGGTGTGTTTGAATAGCATTAAGAAATGCATTTCCCTTATTGAAATTATGTTGAGTTGGAGCAAAAGATGTGATTTGGGGAATGTTTTGAGTGATGTTTTGGGATAGGGGTGCAGAGGAGATGGGAATGGTAGATTAGATTGGGGGAAAAGATGTTTCCACTACTGTACTCACATCAAAATTAGAAGGTAATTTGGCCCCTTGTTTTGTTAGTTCAAGCATGTATAGTGAAGGGTTAACCCTCATCATGATGTTGATGATCTTATGATTTTCTAGATTTTGGAGCATTTTGTTTATTTCTTCATGAAACATCCCAAGGTAGGATCTTATCATTGAGTTTCGTCTTCTGGGTTTTGTGATGATGAGATAGTCAAAGGATTGCTTGATTCAATGAGATTCATTTCAATGTTCATTTGGATTAGATCACTTGAAGCAGGTGTTTCTTTGTCGGCTTCCATGTTCTTCTTGTATTGAGATCTAGTTTGAACCATAAAACAAGGATCAATTTTCAAGAATATGGGAGATGAATCTCTAATTCTTTGGATTGATCTTTACTTTATCCACAAAAGAGAAATTTTTAGGATATCTTAAGGATCAAAAGGAGATACAATGATGATTCAAGAGATGGATGATGTGGATGTTTTGATCTTTTGATAAATTTTGAGGGGAATAATAGACTTTTAGGATTTTTGGATATGTTTTTTTATGGATTTTTATTTTTGATTTTAGGATTTTCCTTGACTTGATTGATTTTGGTTTGCTTTTGATTCGAACAAATAGACCCTAAGATGTTTGATGATTTATCAAAAGGGTAGATTTTCTCAAAGGATGATAATTTGAATATGTGTAGGGATAAGGATGCATCTATCCACACCTATTCAAACAAGATAATAATTTAACCAAGGATATGAAGAAGGATGCATCTACATATACCTAACTAAACAAGATGATTTGATAAATTTGACTAAGCATATGAAAAAGGATGCATCTACACATACCTAGCCAAATATGATTTGATAAAGATTTCAAGGATTCTGTCTCAATGATTTGATGATTTTTATTTTTTCCAAAAATCCTATCATGAAGGATAATTTCAATATTTTCTCAAAAGGTGACAATGAGATGATTTTTGGTTTGATTTTTTCAAGGATGGATGAAAAAATATTTTGATCCTAATATGTACCTAAAAAAGACACTTCTTTTGCCTAGACCTAGGTATTGAAGAACATGCAATGCTTCTAAGGACCTCTCTAACCAAGAAGTGGTTCAAATTGAGCATAAATTTTAGGATTTTTCAAAGGAATGAGCCTATAGAACCTTGTGAAATTTTTTCTTATCTTGATGTATTGATTTTGATTGCACTTTCTTTTGTATTTCTTGATGATCTTTTGAGTATGATTTCTAAATTTTGAACTTTGACTCAAGGACTTTGGTTTTGGGATTTTGACCTTCTTGGAAATCATGAGGTTTCAACACATGTGAGAGTCAATTTTGTTCTCTTTTTCTTAGTGACTTTATTTTACCACAAACACTTTCTTTGATTAGGTTTCCAAATTAGATGTCCAATGTATTAATTTCTTCAAATCCCACAAAGTATTTTATGTGGAAATTTGATGAATTCAAGGCAAGGGTTAACTATTTTTTAACTTTAGTAGAAAAATTCAGATGTAATCCAAATGTTTAGAAACCTTTAAGGATATAATCCACAGGGAAAGCAATAAAACATGAATTGAGTCAATTGTATTTGTCTCCTAAAGGGTTTGAAATCTTGATGATGATGTTTAAGTGTTTTTTTCCAAGATGTTTTTGAACAAGAAATGCATTTTGTAACCAAGAATAAGTACAACCCTATGGATATGGAATACAATATTTGTTGAGTCTCCACTTGGACAAGTCCAGCTGTGCTTATCTTTAGTGAATGGTTAGATGCTTGACCCCACTAGCTCCCCTCCATGACACTCACTTATATGGGTCAGCCAAGCATCAACATCCATGAAACTCCCACAGAATTCTTTTCATTTCAACTAAAGATCATAAAAGTGTGGGGTGGCTTCATAATGAATGTTCTTGCACCAACAAATAGATTAAGGATTTTTGCAATTCTGAAACAAGGGTTTTAATTAGGACTTTTTGTTCATGAAGATTAACCCATACGATGAGAGTCCCTTTTTAGATCCATCTCATCAGAGCCAACCACATGATATTGGCATTTACCCCAATACCCACATTTATATCCTAACTGGAAATACTCTCAGTTTTAGAGTGTTACCAGTTGAGTCATTCACTTAGGTGAGTACTTTTTCCCCAAGGCAGGCCCTCTAAGATAAAAAAAAGTGAATAAAATTATTCATAGTTTGATCGACCCTTGTTTAGTAACAAAGGGACAACACATGCAATAAATTCATTCACACTTGCACAAGATTTTGTTCAATTTTTAAACCCAAAATGAAGTCTGGAGGTGATTGCTTTATCTCAACCTAAAATCATGAAAAAGGCCTTTTGATTCTCAAGATCACTATAAAGTGCGAGAGAAGCGCATACGTCCCTTTTCAATGAAATTAGTTTAAGTGAGCCATCACAAAATGAAATAACACATGTTCATTTTAAAGCCACACAAAAAATTGTAAATTCTTTTTAAAGCACCAAAGGACAAATGAGAGTTGTTTTGTTCAATTGTTAACCAAAAACAAACTCTAGTAATTTTTTATTCCTAATTTTCATTTTAAGCCTTTGCAAAAATTAAAAGGATTCTTTTTAAAACCCCAAATGAAATTAGTGTCCTAAGAAAAAAGGAATAACAGTTTCCTAAGAGTGTTGAACAAACACTAAATTGTTTAAAAACACTTTGATTTTGTGAAATATCATCATCACGCTTCTCCTTCTTTCATTTTTGATTGATCCAACCTACAAGAAAGAAAACCAGTTAGATTCTACAAAACTCAGAGGTTAAAAAGTAGAAAACAAAAGGTAAACTTATCATTTGACAAAAAGCACATGTTAAAATAAAATCTCAACTTTTTACTCCTTGCCAGTGACGCAACCCATGACTGCATCATAGGTGATTTCTAAGCAGTGTTGTATAGTGCCACTTACCAGTCAGCGGTGCTCTATGTTTGGACCAATGAGCTCAATTGCATCACACTTTTTTTCAGCATCGTTCTTTAAAATTTAAATTCAAAAAATTTAGGTAGGATAGCTAAAGCATTGCAATTTGATTTGTCGACAGTGCTATATGGTTATGCTAGAGAGCCAATGGTGCTAAAAAAATGACACTGAGCTTCCAGCGTTGGAATTTTCCTAAGCACAAACAGAAACACGATTTTTTTTAGAAAAATGTGATTAAAATGAGATTAAGCCCTCCTTCCAGCACCAAATGTGCGAACCCCAATCCTAGTACCTACAAAACAATAAGAACAAACACAATAGATTAGAGAATGCAAGAAAGAACAAGGATTCCCCATGAAATCCTTTCACCAAGTTTAAATTAGGAAAGAAAACAATGAAAAACACAATAAAAGCAACCAAACAGAAATGGAATCCTAATTAATCTAGCAAATTCATGATCCCATGGGAGAATTCGTGCCAATTTGATGTGAAAATTGGCCCTTTCCCAATTCCTATGATGCAAGCTTGATGTGTTGATGATAATTTATCCACTTTGATGAAGGATGGTGAATTCTCCAAGCTAAAAACCTGCATAACCTAGCTAAGATTCAATGATGATGGATGGGTGAATTCTACAAGATATTTGAGCATGGTAACTTTGCATAATTTGTGGATGATAAAATGAGGAATGAGGCCTCTTATTTCTAGATGAGATTGAAGGATGAATGTTGAAATTAGAGCAATGTGGGACTAACATTCAACCAATGGCAAGATGCCACTTTTCAATTTATGAATGGATGGAGGATGTTCAAGTTTTGAGGATTGTGCCAATAAATGCCTATTTTTGAATTTTGAAATTGTTGAAATGACATGCAAGAGGGAAGAGAAAATGCATTAAAAGCAACTTGGCTCAAGGAAAATGGCACGTAAGATGAAGCTAATGCCTTGTTGGATGTACATGTCAACTTAGATTTTTGAATTAAAACTTGGAGAATATTCCTTAAAGATGCCTCGTTGAGGAAAAAAAGAGATTTAATAAATGAATTAAATCTATTTTCATCTGCAAGTGGGAAAAGCTAGAGGATGGGACATGATATGATATTAAATTAATCAAAGTTCAATTAATTTAATAGGAGATTAGATGATGTGACTTATTTGACTTAGATTTATGGATTTATTTAAATCAAATAATAAGAACAATGTGATAAGAGATTAATTAAATAAAGATTTTGATTTATTTAATTAAAAGAGATGAAGTTAGATTAAATTAAATAAGGTTTTAATTTATTTAATTTAATACATAGACTTTAGAGATTTAATTAAATATCATTCATTATTTAATTAAATAGGAATGATTATATCAGACGGGTTGATTTAATTATCGAGAGAGGATGGCTTAATTAGATAACTGGTTTATTTAATTAAGATAGGAAGATTGATGAATTTAATCAAATAAGGGGTTTTGATTAAATGGTTAGACCAAAGGATGATTTAGGATGAAACGTTGTCAGTGGTCAAGATCAGATGCACAATGTCAATCGATACATTTTACATGTATACAAGTTCCATTGCGATTCTCAGTCTTGAGTGTGAGCTTCATTGCTCATGAGTTGAAATGCAAAGGTATAAAAAGAAAAATAAGAAGAAAAGAAAAATAAGAAGAAAAGAAGAAAAATAAAAGAAAATATGTAATATCAAAATAATTGAATTCAACTTATTAAGAGGATTCAAATATCTCTACTAAGGCTATGGATGCGTGGCTTGCAGTAGAGCTATGTTTAGGAGAATCGCAGTGATAACCTCGATAGGGCTATATATGCTTGACTGATAGTGAGGCTTTATATAGGTTGCTTTTGAAGTTCAAATCATTTATGTAGCTTAACTTGATTGAGCTTTGAGTGATCCCATAATAGTGGTTTACAATTTTTGGCCAAACTAGACACTAAAATATTTTTTTAAACTAAATCTTTACTTTCAGGCACCTATAGTGGCTAAACCGTGAGGAATTTGAAGATGATGCAAAATAGAGTTTCGTAAAATTTTACCTATAGATTATAATTTATTTTTTTCAAAATTTATGGAATTAGATTCCACTTCTTCTTCCATCTCCCTCGAAAACTATTTTTTTTCAAAAAATAGCATTTTAAAAAAGTGACGCTCACTGTATAATGCATAACTTTTTTTCCATGAAGGATAAAAATCTAATTCTTTCAAACTTAGATTCATAACTCTGATATCTAGTGCTTACACTTGGTTAGATATTTTTTATTGAATATTTTTTCTTTAATCAAGTTTTGAAGTTAAACCAATTATAATTTAGACATAGTGCGACTGTATAATGTGTATCTTTTTTTGTATGTATTGAAATTCAATTTTTTTACTTTGTTGGATAAGGAACTTCAATATCTGGTGCACTCATATTTTTCAATTTTTTTTGATAATATGTTATTTTTCCACATGTACAGAATTGAGAGCTTGATTTTTATATGAAAAACCTACATTCACAAGAAATAAAAAATAAATATAATAATAAAATTAAGTTTATTTAAAATTATACTTTTTGGGAAGCTTATAATAAGGACTACATACTTGCAAAAGATAAATTTTAAATGAATTCATTTGATCCCCCAAAAGGTAAATCAAAAGTGGTTTTTTATCAACATTTTGATAGGTGTAAAGGAGACTCCATTATAGGTATGGTTTAAAAATAGCGAGGTTCTATCCAAGGGGGTTTGATTTAAGGTAGTTTGATCAAACCCTCCTCAATTGGAATGCTTTAAATGGAAAATTTTCAGGCTTAAATCATTATATTTTCTAAAAATATGTGATTTCAGCAAAAAATTAGATCCTCCTAGAAATTGTAAACTAGCTTTGTGGGATCACCCCTTGGCTATCATAGTAGCTTAAGGAGGGAAATGAACTCACTTGCGCACACTTGGATTTTCAGTTTATGGAAGGTTTAGTCTACTTGTGGCTCTAATTTTTTGATCTTTCATTTTGATTTGTTTGCCTAATATGGAGATCGAATCAAAGATTTTTGGTTTGTGATTATTGTTCGTCATCAAAATTCTCTTGAGCATTTTCCCTTGTGGAGTCACCATTTGTTGTGCACTATTTGCACACACACCCCACCAAAGGCAAGGACCCCCTTCTTGCTTACTTTGTTTGCTAGTTTTGTTGTGGATCTAACCTTTCCCCTTAAGGGGTAGGTTCCTTTGAGTTTTAGATTTGCTTCACCCACATGCATTAATGCTCTATCTAAAGTTCACCTCCTTTTGATTGTAATAATTTGATCTCAAATGATGCCAAGAACCCCAGTTCCCCATCAAGTTTTTACTAAGGCATGAAATTAGGAAGGTTATGTTGGACTTTAGGTAATTCTTGCCTTGTCGGATTTTTTGAAGGAATTTAATTTCATAGATTTTTCCTCTTGATGGTTTCCTCAAAGTTTTTTCCTCTTAGAGAATATGTGTCATAGTGGACTTTCTGAAGTTTATTTCTTTTAGAGAATTTGGCCCCTACCGGATTTTTTGAATCTCACCCATTTTTATTTATCCAAGCTTATGTTTCTATGTTATTCTTTAGTCTTGTTCAACTTAAAAAAATATAAACTCTTAGTTTGATTCAATAAGGGTAAATGTTTTGTGCATCTTGGTTGGTGTTCAGATTTTTTGTAAAATATTCACTATTTGAATTGTGTTGACTAATACCATGATTCATCTTCTATTCGTTCTTAAAATTATTTTATTTTCAAGAGTATTTCCATTTTATTAGCTCCATTTTGAATTGCACAAACTTCTTATTTGCAACACATAAATCTAGAAGCAAGAGTTAGATTTGAGTTCAAGAAATTAGGATTTATAAGAAATTAGTGAGCCAAATGAAAAAGAAATCATCTTATGTGCCACAAATATGGGATATTTTGAAAGAGAAAGAGTTGGCAATGGTAAGACAATATAGGACATGTATAAGAGATAAGATATGAGATAATAATTTTTAGGAGGCTACCTTACTTAGTGAGAAAGGGTGATTGCTAATGTTATTAGAATCCTATCGAGAAGATCATCTGAGAAGTCCAAGAATATAGAAAATAAAAATAAAGATTTAGAAAACTCAAATCAAATATTTGATATCATATTTATAAGGGAAATGGAGTCAAGTTTTTGAAAAATCCACTATGACACGAACTTCTCGAAGGAATAAGGTTTGGAAAATCTAGACCATGCCAGATTCCTTGAGACACAAAATTTCTCAAAGATTGTCATGGACATCATTGGCTTGATGAATAAAGAATTGCTTCTTCTTTTGATTTTCATTGATAGAGCCACTATATATTAATATATAATAAGCAATAAGACTTCAAGCATTGAATGATTCAATGAGTAAAGTAGCATAGAGTGCATAGGGATGAAGATAAGCCAAGGCTATGAGTGGATGAACATTATTATTTATTCACAATTCAAAAGGATGCAAGATCCAAAAGCCACACTAGAGGAGTTAAAGAAGATAAAGGTTGCATGAAATACATGGTTCAAAGAATCCAACAATGTTTAGAATCCCAAAGAGTTGGAGGATTCAAAACATCTAGAATGAGGTGGATTATCTGAAAGAATAAAGGTTAGAGTTTCCCTTAAAAGGGGAAGAGGTCTATGTTTGTAATGTGACATTCATTAGAAAGATGCCTAAAATTCAATGATGAAACCCATGGCCTCTTGGCATGAAACAGTGGTTATCACAAATTTTTGTAATTGCTTGACTTTCCCAGAGACATAAGATGGATGAGGTTTTAACAATCAACTGTCAATGATGGTAGTCTATAAGAATACTTAGCATGGTGAAATTCCTATTGAGTGGTGTTACCAATTGATAAAATTTCATGTTGTATAATGTAGAAATACTATATTTGAAGGTCTGATCAATATTCATGATATTCACTTTAAATTGAGTGGTGCTTACAATCCTACAAAATTACAAGAATCAAAGGGATGACATGATGATAGACAAAAAAAGAATCCTTTGAATAAAAAAAGATAGTGATACATGAGGGTCTCCATTTGTAGTATAGTTATGTTTTTGGTTTCCATAGTATTAATGGGAAATGAAGACAATTGTAATGTCACAAAACTGCACCTAGGGGAATTCCACATTTTGGAATTTTTTCCTACATTTATGATGCCTTGAAACATTAATGACAAAATCCTTTGGGTTATAATTTCATGATTCAAACTCCATGTGGACTTGTGACTAAGTGATAGAAGCCCGATGACTCATTTTATAAGAATCCAGGCTCTAGACGAATGCATGGTGTGCAGAAGTCTATGCAATGATCTAGTGTCCTGGTGGTTCCTCGAGCTCGAAACATGGATTAGGAATACTAACCCTTGAGACACGTGTCATAGTGGTTACATTCCAAAAGTAACAACTCTTGGCCACCCTTAAAAGCATTAAAAACTCCTTTTTGGCCCTCATTTGGGGGTTGGAAGACATCAGTCAAGCTCTCTTGTTTCTTTGCTTCAAATTTTAGATCTCCTCATCTTTGATAGTAGTGCTCTCACAGGCAAAGCCATTCCAGACTAAGGTCATCCCAGTAGTAGCAACATCTCTCAAGCAGGCACTCAACAGTGCATATGTGTGCTCTAAAGAGGGTCTAGGCCCATGGGTAATTCTCTCTCTCTTTAACTCTCCTTTCATACTGTTCCTTTTACTATCTTGTGGTGCGAGTTCTACTCCTAAGAGGGTTTTTCTTTCACCACACATTTCTTGTGGTGTGGGTTCTACTACTAAGCCAGATTTTCTTTCACCACACACTTTTTTTACTTCTTTAGCACTCCTTTCCAGCTTGGTTTTCAGTGGAGGTGTGAACACCAAAGTGGGGTCTGATTGGGGCAAGCCCTTATACATCCACCCAACAACTTTACTCTCTCTTTTGCATGTAGGTCACGAAAAGGAGCTTGGAGTGAAGATTTAGATGCCTAGAGAAAGGTATGCTTTTTCCAAGCATCCTTATGTTCATTTCAATTTTTGGTTTTTTGGTTAGTTATATAGTCTAGTATATCTTGCCCTTGAGCTTAGAAGTAAATGAGTATGTGCAGGATCATGATGGCCCAAAAATTGGCAATATGATGGGTATTTTTAGGGTATGTGGCTGATGACTCTTTTTACCCAAAATTGATGAAATGAAAAGGGTTAAAGGACATTCTCAACTTTCCACCAATAAAATTATGCTTTACTTTAAATTTAATAAATAATTATTATTTATTTTCTATTTGAATTATGACGAAAGTCCTGATTGATAGGTTGATTGAAAAATATCTATAACTTTCAAACTGTATCACATTTTTTTAATCCAAAATATGCATCACATTTTATGCTTCGTATATTATAGGATTTTAAAAAATAATAATTTGATGAATTTTTTACCAAGCTAAGGTGGTTAGACATATGAGTTTTTATATTTTTCAAAAGTTGTAATAAAAAAATCATAATTAATTATTTACTTCGAAAAAATTACAAAAAATATGCATCACATCAAGAAATGAGTCCTCTACTTATATCTTAAATATTTTTTAAAAAATATGATCATTTTATTGTGGTTAGGTTGGTTAGACAAACACCTACTTATTTTTTCCCCAAAATTTAAGTACTACTGCATTGAAATTTTAAATTTTCACCATTTATATATATATATATATATATATTTTTAAAACTAAACCTAGTAGTTTAGAAACTATATTCAATTTTATACAGATTCTACTACTACATATTTTTGAAATAATATACATAACTTATTCAATTTTTTACATCAAGTTTCCTAACTCTAATTTTTCTAAATTTTTTGCCACTTAAGGGCCTATTTTTTCCATGATGATCCTACACATACCCAATTTTTTTTTTTCTATTTGAGTTATTGGGTTCTTTGTTGCTTAAGACACTAGTGTGTCCTTTAGATGAAAACTTATCTCACTGTCATCCTAGAACTATGTTGACATCTTTTGGCGGAGGGCTCCCTCTTCTGAGATATAAATCTCCTAGTTATGCTTTCCTAGGGTCTTTGGAAGTTTTTTCCTAAAGCATAACTAAATATTAGTTCTTTATTATTCTGCTAATCTATTATTCTAAGGTTTATAAGGGTAGTTTGTACCCTGGTGATCTCTCTAGAAAGGGGAGACCTATGTGCAATGAATCCCTCTTATATCACATTCTGGTGAACCTGACAAGAACATCAGATCTTTCTTCATGATGTTGCACATCCATGATAATGAATTTTGTAAGGAATATTTTGATATGCTAGAGGACACTCTAGATGATTTCTTAGAAGTGTTCTCCCCTATGTACAAATCTCCCAAACAAGTCTCCTCTCAATAGGTTGAGGGACTAGTAAATGTTGTGGTGGTATCTATGACTCCTCAAGCCTTAAGAATCCTAACATTTACGTCAGCCTAATTGACTCTTTTGTCTATGGGATTTCGTATTGTAGTGATTCATAGGACTTATACTCAAGTTTCATGAAAGCTAAGGTCTCTACATCTTATAATGCACTCGAACATACATATCATATGAGGAGTAATAAACAAAATCTGAATCAACAAGCTACTGTTCCTACATCACAATCATCTGTCCCTACTTCTTTACCACCTTCTCAACCAAGCCTTCCTTCAGTACCTAAAATCATGATCAAAGCACCAAGCAATTATGATATTTTTGAGTAGCTTTGTATTACTCCGACTAATATCTCACTTTTAGACTTGCTTCAGACTGCTCTAATTTATCAAGAGATGCTCCAGGAAGCTTTACAAAAGATTCTCTTGGCTACCTCCACTAGGCCTATGGATGTTAATGTGTTGTTGGCTCATATTCATGTGGATTCATAGAAGTTCACATTCCACCTAAAATAACTCCCACCTCTAGATGTACAGAAGCAAGTAGAGCCTTTGATAACTATAGTCAATGATAAAATTATCAATATTAGGCACACCCTTGTTGACATCGGTTTGAATCTTAATGTTTGTGGTATTGTATAAGAGTGAATTTGCACCCTAGGCACAATTCCCTTTTTTTTCCTTTGTACAATTTAGAAAACCAAATTCAGAGGCTTAAATTTACTTAATCCTATTGTTGTTGGTCCACATGGAGCCTATTTTGTGTGTCAATGGAGGTGTTTCTATTGGGGACACCCATGTAATGCACAAACATTCGTGTGGCACACTTACATCCCTGGCAGATTCATGTAGCTAGGATAGCAAAGGAATTACTCTTCCCATTGGAAGTGAAGTTGTAACACCTCCTTTGGCTAACTAACCTAAATATGGTCATTTTATTCCTCATTCCTTCATATTCACTCTTTCAACTTGCATTCCAGCTCTTTAGTAGATTAGGTCTTCATTCTATCACTCTCACTAGCTCACTTTCACTCACTTCCAATTATTCCATTGCAGCAATATCACACTCCATCAACTCGGTAGAGCACGTTTGGGACCATGCCATTCATATTAGAGGCTTGAGTTCCTCTCATTTCTCCCCCAAGAATCCTTGAGCGCTCTTGGTGGATGTGGTAAGCGTCCCTCTCCCCTCCCCTATCATTTGGTTGAGTAGCATACTACTATTTTGTAGTGCTTGTGCTTTCTTTATGTATTTCTTCTTTATCTCATTCTTTTGGCTATCCATGGCAGTGGAAACACCTAAAATGAGGTTTCACTAAGGTAGGCCCTATACAACCACCCAACATTTTCCCTTCTTGCTATGTGTAGGTGTGCGATCTTTTGGAGAATCAACCTGCAAATGAATTCATTCGTGAGATTCTCCTCATCTTTATCACTCTTTCTTATTTACTTTATAATATTAGAAATTATTTAGTTTCCTTAGTTCTATCATTTTTGTCCTTTAGTTAGTTTGTTGGGCCATTAGCTAGTTTTTAGTGACTTAAACTCATCTTTGTCACTATCTAGCCGTATGGACAATAGCACACTTTTGATATGCTAGCATGTCATGTTGTCATCCAAAGTTTGCAGTTCTTTCCTCAAAAAGAGAGTCTCCTAAGATACAGTGTTAGACCAAGAAACGAGCTCACCTAGCCTCTTTCTACATTTCGAGCTTGCTGAGTAACTGAAAGACCCTACGGTCCTCATTACCCTTTCCTTACATACCCTAAACATTGCACTTAGCTGAGGTAAGTTAGGCTAGCTTCTCGCATCTTGACCATCTGTGACCTGGGGTCTTGCATGCGGTGGTATCCCTCTCTTACATTTTTGGTGAACCTGATGTGAACCATTTTGGTTTCATTCCTTCGATACTAACAGTTCCTTTCCTCCTACTCTCTGAGTGTTGTAGGTGTGAGTGTTGTAAGGTAGTCACCATGTAACCCAACCTATGATCCCTAGTTGACATAGTTGGAAGGTTCCAAAGGTATTACATGATGAAACCTTAATTAGATCACCATCTTATCCATTAGACTTTGGGGATTCTATGAAATCATTATCTAGTGTGCATAATGGCCTCCTTCTTGCATTAACCCATCCCCTACGAACAACTTGTGGATAGTAGTGTTGGCATCACCTTTACTTCATAAGACCTATCGATGGGCTTTAACAGGGAACCATCTCCTCTTTACATTCCTACACGGATGAATTGGAATATTGTAATGGGTGTTCTCATTGACCTAACTTCACAAGTGAACATAATAATAGAGGAATTTATGCTAATAAATGTTTTACATATGGATGGATATGATTCCCTTGTGAGTTTCATTCACATGCATGACAAACTTTTCATACCCCCTGGGTAGCATTGTCCTATCGGTCTTAGTTTGACCTAAGTCTATGAATCTCCTATTTGATATCATCTTGAGATCTGAACTCTTTAGAGTAAAATTAGGTATCCCTTGGTTGGTAGTGATGAATGCGGTACCCTCCATCATGCATAAATGTTTAAAATTTATCCATTGAGGTTCCATACATGTGATCTGTGACATCAGTTATCAATTGTCGCTTTCACATGGTAGCTACTCCTTGGATCACCCATGGTCTGCATCTATGGGTCCCCTTCCACCTAGGAAAGACCTTTTGCATAAAACATATTAAAATTATAAGAAAGGGCATCTAAGGCTGGAAGTAAGGTACCCTCCCTCACCTTATGCTATCTCATATAGGGCTTGCTTAAAGGCTGACAAGGAAGCCACCAAGGTTTAAATGAAGAAAGAAGAGAAGTGATATTGTGATTCTCCATCCTCTTTTGCTTTCTGGTCATATGCTTCTTCTCACTCAGTTGTAGTACCATCAGGTTCTACTCCTCATTTACAAGAGAACCCTTTGGTGCTTGTTTGGAAAAATCCTAAGCATCTCGCATTTGAACTTCCTATTTTATTAATGAAACCTAGACCTATTTGGTATGAAAGGAAGGTCTCCCAAGGAGAGTCCTCCTTGTCTTGACCTTTATGGCCTCCTACAACTCATTTTCCCAATGAGATGAGTGGAAAGAGATCCACTACTCAGGCTCTTGTGTTGAATCCTCCTATCACTCCTCAGATTGCTCCCCTTCCTCTTGTACAAGAACCCATTCCTCCACCCAAAACAGCCATAGTGGACATTCCTATGGTTAAGCACAAACCTCCCATCCCTTTGCAAGCTCTAGATTCTAACTCCAAGAGCTATAGAAAGTGCCTTACACATGAGCACAAACATCAGTGAAAGGCTCTCTTGGCTAAGTAGGCTGCCTCACAACAAAAGGAGGAAGGAACGACTACTCTTGTTTCAATACCTCATGCAACATCTCCTTCCTCCCTTCCTATTGTTCCTCTTCAGTCTCATCCACTTCTAGCTTTGGTGGACCCACCTTTTCTCATGTCTGTTCTAGATATTCAAGCCTTCCCAAAGCCTATGGATATGGTTAATACTTTAGTCATGTCCACTATATTTTTCTCTTCCTCTTCCTCTACACCCCTTACTTTGTTTGTGGGGAGTTCATCTCCTTCAATGAAGAAAGAGGAAGAGGTTGGTCCTTCTAGAAATGAAGTAAGAGGAGTCCACCTTCTTTCCAAGGTGTCCCTATGATGACTTGTTCTATCCTTGTGTCAGAACTAGTCCCAACTTCCCCTAAGATTGTCACCACTTTCGTATCATTTGGCAGACCTAGTGGTGAATCTCAAGCACAACTTATGCCATCTACTAAGGATAAGCATGATGGTCTAATGGGATGCATGTTTAATTCTATGGATGAGGTCCCAACCTTATCAAGGATCTTCACAAAATCGCTGACCTTGACTCCACAAGAGCTCAGTGGAGAGGACCTCAAGGGGCCCTCTTCCTTGGCCCTTGTTGCAAGAGGCCCAGATGTCCCTCCTCTTAACATTCCACCCTTGCAGGTTCATACTCCTTCCCCTAATGAGGATCTAGATTGGGAAGTAGATGACCTCTTGGATGATTATTATTAGGAGGAGGCCTCATTTTTTCTTGATCTTCTATGCATGTGCATGTGTTTCGTGATGTGTTCCCCCATATTCATGCTATGTGTGCCTGGATGACCCTTGTCACCCTTGTTGGTGCTTGGATACATGCATGGTTTTTGTGTCATAAACCTTCTTTTATTTGTACCATCATTCTTCCATGTTTGTGCTTGATTTTCAATAAATTGGGGATGATGGAAAGTGTTGGGGGTATTTAGGATTCCCTTCCATGTTGAGCCAATTTTTTATTTTTACATTTTCTTCTTTGTATTCTTCTTGATCTAGTTGGTGATTGATGATATTTTTCCTTGCATTGTGGTTACCTATTATTATATGAGCTCAGATAGATCAGACCCTGCTAAACCAGATCCCCCTATGTCCTTTGTTTGTATTTTCCTTTTCTCTTTCACTTTCTCTTTATCTTTCTCTCTTATTTGCTTGAGTTTTCCCTACTTTGTGTGATGACACTTTTCTTTAACACTCTAATTTTTAGATTTTTTTTTCCAATGGATCTTTTCTTGAAAGTCTTTACAACAATTTTTTCCTTAGAATGGTATTCTCAACTTGGAACCCTAATAGAATATGTTTCCTTCATCACAAGCTCATAAAGAAAGGACTTGAAGACCTTACTCTAAAGTGAGAACTACTTTGACTTCCCCTTGCATGGGGCCATGACCTTCCTTTTTAATTCCTTGATGAATTGAACAGATTTCAAAAGGATTCCTTGATGAATAATCACTTTAAGATGAATGGATATTTTTGGATTGCATGTCCCTTAGACACAGCTTGCCTAGATTCGTTCCATTCACTTCTTTGTGTCTAGATTTGGGGTAGCTTGACTAGACCTTACTTTTCAAATGTGCCCCTTGAGTGGACCCCTCTCCTTTTGAAGGATTTCAGAGGGATCCCTTTGAAATTTTTACGGTCTAAATGACTAGATTCTTTTTTAAATGATCTATTTTCAAGTAGACATGTCACCACTCTTAGAAATGTTCTATTTGTGGGTAATTGTGTCACCAATTTAGACACACTCTATCTATAGGTAGACGTGTTCTCGCTTTTGACATGCTCTATCCTATGAGTAGGCGTGTCGCCACTTTAGACACATTCTATCTACGAGTAGAAGTGTCATCTCTTTTGAAATGTTCTATCTGTAGGTAGATGTGTCACCAATTTCTGTCTCATAGAGTCCACTTCCTTTGGGCTTCCTCCATGCAAGAGATCTTGGGGGTTGCCTATGTGTAGGTCCAAGGGATTGTAAGATGCTTTGTTCCAACTTCATAGTTCTGAGCAGCTATGGAGTCCTTGGCATCTCCTACACCTTCGTGTATGCCAGACCGAGTATTTCTTCCTCAATAGTTTAGGTATACTTTCCTAACCCCACTCTCTTCTTTATCTACTTTACCAAGCACTCATCAATACTCATGCTTGCTAAAGTGGGGGAAAAATATATAAGAGAAAATTTTCACCCTAGGTATGATTCTCCTTTTTTCCCTTATACACTTTAGAAAACCAAAATCAAAGGCTTAAATTTACTTAAGCCCACTGTTGGCAATCCACGTGGAACCTAGTTTGTGTGTGGGTGGAGGTGTTTATATAAAGGATGCTCACACAATGCACAGAAATCTGTGTGGCATGATTACATCCCTAGCAAATTCCCATGACAAAGGTGTTAATCTTCCCATTGGCAATGAAGTTGTAACACCTCCTTTGGCCAAATGACATGAATATGGTTTTTTTATTCCTCATTCCTTCATATTCACTCTTTCAACTTGCATTCCAACTCTTCACTAGATAAGGCCTTCATTCTAGCACTCTCACAAGCTCACTTTCACTCACTTCCAACCATTCCAACCATTCCATTGCAGCAATATAACACTCCATCAACTCAATAGAGCATGTTTGGGACCACACCATTCATAGCAGAGGCTTTAGTTCCTCTCATTTCTTCCCCAAGTAGCCTTGAGTACTCTTGGTGGAGGTGGTAAGCTTCCCTCTCCTCTCTATCATTTGGTTGAGTAGCATAGTACTATTTTGTAGTGATTATGCTTTATTTACGCATTTATTCTTTATCTCATTCTTTTGGCTATCCGTGGTAGTGGAAACACCTAAGATAGGGTCTGACTAAGGTAGGCCCGTATATAGCCACCCATAATTTTCCCTCCTTATTATGTGTAGGTGTGCGAGATTTTGAAGAATCAACAGGTGAAAAAATTCATTGGTGAAATTCTCCTCATCTTTATCACTCTTGCTTATTTACTTTATTATATTACAGGTAATTTAATTTTCTTCTATCATTTTATCCCTTTAGTTAGTTTTCTTAGTTGTTAGCTAGTTTTTAGTGACTTACCCTCATCTTTGTCACTATCTAGCTATATGAATGACAACACACTTTTGAGATGCTAGCACTTCACACTGTCATCCAAATTTTGCACTTCTGTCCTTAGATAGTCTCTTGAGATGTAGTGTTAGACCTAGAAATGAGTTCACCTAGCCTATTTCTACATTTTGAGCTTGCTGAGTAACTAAGAGACCCTACAATCCTTGTTTCCCTCACCTTACATACCCTAAACATTGCATTTAGCTGAGGTAAGTTAGGGCAACCTCTTTTATCTTGACCCTCTATGACTTGGGGTCTTGCACATGGTGTTCCCCCTCTTATAGTTGTACACCTATTACCTAAAATTAAGGTTTATTCATCTTGTTTAGTAGCTTCCTCCTTGTACATTCATGGATTTGATAATGCCAGCTGCCAAGATCTAGGTACGATAATACTACCTTTGCAGCTTGGTCCCATTACCTTACCCACATTGGTTTATATGATTCCCAACCCCTTACTATATAACCTCCTCTTAGGGAGACTTTAGATCCATTAAATGGGTGTGGTGACTTCTAATTTACACCATTCTTCAAATTTCGTTGCAAATAATCAAGGAGTTAGAGTTAAAGTAGATCCAAAAGCTATTCATGTTTGTGAACTGGCTGATTCTAGTCATGCTTTGGTTGTATCTACTCTCAAGAATTGTATTCCATCTTTGACTGCCAATGTTATGGAATGTTCTTCGTCAATACCCTATATGGAATTTTTTCCCAAATCAAGTGTTCGAAATGTAGAATCACCTAAAGTAAAATACCCTTAGTCTCCCTTGTCTTCTACTCAAACAAACACATTCCTTGGAGATTATTGGGGCTCCTTGAATTTCTCTAAATTCTTCATTGTAGAATATAAGGAAAACCCCTCTTGCATAGACCTTCCATGTTCCCTTGACACAAAGATGGATGATACTCCTGTAAAGGAGAAGTGTGATCCTATTCAGGAGATTGCTCCTTCTTATGCTGAGCAAAATAATCCCACTTTTTCCAAGGAGACTAAAGTTTGAGAACCTAGTAAAGAAAGCATGAGTACCCCTATAGAAATGTTTGACATCCATTGGTGGAATGAAATGCTCTACATGGAGTTGTCACCTCCTAAGGTTTTGTAAAGTTGTTATGGGATCAGATATGAGCTCACTTCTTGATATGGCTATAGACAGAAGGGCCTAGGGTGTATCAAGAAAGGGATTCATGTCCCTATCCAATTCAATCCATGACAATGCTATCTAGGTTTGGGATGCTCCATAGAATAATCCAAGCAAAAGCCTTGGTAAAGTGTTAATATGATTTTAGTTGAGCCACTAATATTGGTTCATCCTAAGTTAATAGAGGAAATGGGGAATGTCGAGATGGTCCCTCTTGGTGTCTTCTCTTCAAATGAAGTGCTATAGGAATTTATAGGTTCTTACTCGCAGTTATCTCCTTATCATCACAAGAAACAATTCTTGTATCAATTGTAAAGTCAAGCATACTTTGGAGAGTCTTTTTTGAGTATTAACAAGGTGGACCCTCTATCTAACATTGGTGATGATGTCATGATATCTCATCTTGAAGACTTCAATTCCATTCTTAAAGGAGATATTGTTGGAATTTCTATGGATCCTAAATCCTCAGAAAAAGTGATCAAGATTAGAAAGTGTCTCTCTTCGAAGGAAGTAGATGAACACTTTGATCTCTTGCATTCTCATCTTGATATCTTCACTTGGACATATTAGGATATGCTTAGTGTTAATGAATCTATAATGGTCCACAATATCATTCTATGTCTCAATGCAAATCCGGTTAAACAAAAATTCCAAAAGATCAATCCTAGGATGGCATTGATGGTCAAGACCGAGACAGAGAAACTATTGAAATTAGGATCTATTCATCATATCAATTATTCTCCCTGGATTTCAAATATAGTTGTCATTAGTAAGCCTAATGGTCGTATCCATATATGTTTTTATTTTCACGATCTTAATAAGACTTCTCTTAAAGATGATTTTCTACTACCCAATATAGAGATGATTATCTACTTGACTATAGGCCATGCATTACTATCTTTCATGGATGGATTCTCGAGTTACAATCATATTCATATTAACCTGGATGATCAATACAAGAAATCCTTCACTACCACATGGGGTAATTTCTATTATGTGGTCTTTCCCTTTGGATTAAAGAACTCAAGAACTACTTACCAATGGGTGATGACCCTAATATTTCATGATTTTATCCATAAGATTTTAGAAAATTACATTAATGATATATTGGAAAAATTAATAAACCATCAAGATCACATGAAGAACCTTCATCATATTTTGAGAGGCTTTGAATCTATAAAATGAGACTAAATCCCCATAAGTGAGTTTTCAATATTAACACCAGCAAGCTTTTGGGGTTTATAGTTTCTCACCATGGGATCGAGGTTGATACTAGTAATATTGATGCTATTGTTAACATGCCTCCAACGAGGAATATCACTAAGTTTCAAAGTTTATAGGGGAAGATTTAGGAAATTGGTAGATTTATATCTCAGTTGGCTAATTGTACTCTTCCTTTCACTCGTTTATTGAAAAAGGATGTTCACTTCATATGGGATGAAGAGTGCTAGAGAGCCCTTGAATCAATCAAGGCCTATTTGGCCAATCCTCCTATATTGATGTCAACTATGAAAGATAGACCCTTTATGCTTTACCTTGTCATCTCACCATATGTTTTGGTAGCTCCTTTAGCTCAATATGATGATGTTGGGAAGGAGAGACTAATCTACTACATTAGCCACATTCTAGTTGACTATGAAACCCATTATTCCTCAATGGAGAAGAAATGCTTGCTCTCGTCTTCGCTATGTAGAAGATGACACACTACCTCCTCCATGCTGAAATGCATGTCATAGTACAAACACTCTTAAAGCATCTGTTCTCTAGCATTGACCTAGCTAGGAGATTAGTGAAATGGGTTATGTTGCTTTCTGAGTTTGACATAAAGTTTGTTACTCAGAAATCAATAAAGGGTCAAGTAGTTGTAGATCAGCTAGCAGACACTCCCTCATCTCGCTCCTTTCTAGGGTTGGATTTGCTTCTTGATGAAAATATGTTTGTAATTTATCATGACCTTTATTGGAAAACATATTTTGAAATATCAAGGTGTCAAACTAGTTCTAGAGCTGGTGTGGTTCTAATATCCCCTAAAGGTAAACCAGTTCCTTTATCCTTTTGACTAAATTTTCCTTGTACCAATAACATCATAGAGTACAAAGCCCTTATTGTTGGCTTACATGCCACAATTACACAAAAAATAAAATGTCTTTGTATTTTAGGTGACTTTGAACTTATCATGAACCAAGCAATGGGAACCTATCAAGCCAAGCAGAGTGAGCTATCCCAATATTGGGACCTTTCTCTATCTTTGCTTGAACAGTTATCTTCTTTCACAATAGATAATGTCCCTAGGAAAGAAAATAGACATATTGATGCCATTGAAAGCGCTACTTCCTTGGTACCTTAAGAAGAAAATATGAAAGAATACTACTTCGTGGTCTAGGTCTTGTGGAGCCCTATAGTTCCTGAAAAATCTAAAGCCAAGTCCCTTGTATGTTCCCATGTGAACTCTAGAGAATGGTTTTTTGATATCTATAACTACCTAAAGACTAGAAAATTTCTCAATGATGCAAAAAAGAATGATTGCACTCATATAAGAAAGCTTTCAGTCCCTTATGTTGTTTTGTTTGATGTCCTTTATAGAAAATCCTATAATGGATTGCTTCTTAGGTGTCTCACTAAAGTGAAAATACCCCTTGCCCTTAATGAAGCCCATGCAGACTTTGGGGGTGGACACTTTGGTGGTAGATCAATGGAAAGAAGACTAATACACATGTGATACTATTGGAAAAAAATGGAACAAGATTCCTTCAATTTTGTTAAGAAGTGCCTTTAATGGGTTTGTGCAGGATGATCATGGAAAAAACAGGCCCTTAAGTGGCAAAAAGTTTAGAAAAAAAAGAGTTAGGCAACTTCATGTAAAAATTTGAATAATTTATCTATATTATTTGAAAAATATGTAAGAATAGAATTTGCAGAAAATTTAATGTTGTTTCTAAACTACTAGGTTTGTTTAAAAAAAAAATCTATCTAGTGAAAATTTGAAATTTCAATGCAGTAGTACTTAAATTTGAAGGAAAAAATAAGTAGGTGTTTGTCTGACCACCCTAACCACAATAAAATGATAATTTTTTTTATAATATTTTAGATATAAGTAGAGGACTCATGTCCTGATGTGATGCATATTTTTTTGTAATTTTTTTCCAAGTAAATAATTAATTATGATTTTTTTATTACAACTTTAAAAAATATAAAAAACTCGTATGTCTAACCACCTTAACTTGGTCAAAACTTCATGAAATTAAATTTTTCTTTTTTTAATCCTATAGTATGTGAATCATAGAATGTGACACATATTTTGGATTCAAAATTTGTGATACCACTTGAAAGCTATAGATGTTTTTCAATCAACTTATCAATCAAGACTTTAGTCATAATTTTGAATATAAAATGAATAATTATTACTTATTAAATTCAAAGTAAAGCATAATTTATATTGATGGAAAGTTGATAATCTCCTTTAAAAACTCTTTTTGTTTCATTAATTTAGGGTAAAATTAAATTTTTTAGACACATACCCATCATATTGCCACTTTTTGGCCCATCATGATCCTGCACATACCCTAATGTCAACAACATAGTTGTTGCTATGCCCTTAATATTAGTGTACATTGGGTTATGAATAGTTGGCTTGTGGCTATCTTAACTCTCTATTAAGTCATATTATAATTAGTATATGGTTATTTAGTGTTTAGGTCAGCCTAAGACTTATATAGGTGTGTCTAAGTTGGCCTAGGTGATATCCTAGACATAAATAGGTATATATAGGAGGTTGCGAGTCTTATTTCATCATCAAGTTGTGAAGTGTGTTCTCATTAGAGATATTTGAAGGTTTTCCACCTTGAAGTGGCTTGTTATTCTCAACTATTATCAAGTATTTTCAGCATATTTCCTATCATATTCTTCTATTGTGCAAGTTATTTCATAACAAGTGGTATCAAAGCATGATCTTGGCACTATAAAGGTAAGGTTTTTCTCAATTTTGGAGGCGATTTTGGGAAGAACATATATTTCAAATTTTGGAGATTTGTTTTCTAATTTTTAAAGGGTTTTTGAAGAACATATTGAAGAAGCTATAGTCCATAATTTAGAAGAATTGGAGTAGAATTAAGTGAATTATTACAGAATTATGGTTTCTACACAATTTTTTTTGGAATTTGCATATCTCACAGATCTTGTCAAATTGGAGTCTAATTTTTATTAGGTTTTTGAAGACATACTAAAGGAGATTACAGTAAAAATTTTAGAGAATTTGAATTTCATTTGTGGTATTTATTTCAAAATTAATGGTTTATATCATGACTGGGCCTGCAATAAGGGGCACAAAGAATGTTGTCACTCTGAGGAGGACTCCAGATAAGCATGGGGTAACAATAGAGGATATTACTCCTAATGAGTAAATCAAAAAGGTCAAGGAAGATATTTCCTCAATTAGGATTGATATGTGTGACCTAAGAGGTGATATATCAGACATACGAAACATGTTAAGCACCTACATGGTTGAACCAAGAAAGGAGTTCTCAAGCTACCAAGGTGAAATTCTAGGTCAGCTACCATTGACAAAAGCTTTATTAATCCTATGGGATCTAGGAATTTATTTCCAAAGGTGGATATGCGCAAGTTCAATGGCAAGGATCTTCTAACATGGATAAATGAAATGGAGAATTTTTTTGAAGTACACCAAATCCCAAATGGACAAAAGGTCATGATGGCTTCCCTAGATCTAGAACCAATTCAATTAATTTAGTATCATTGGCATTGCACTCATGAAAGGAAAAAGGGGCTCACCATCTCAAATCCATTTTTATGGAGGAACTCCAAGAACAATATAGTAATAGTGTGATAGGAAACTTCTTTAGCTAGCTAGCTAAGCTTCAACAAATAGGATTTGTTAAGGATTATATTCAAAAATTCCAAAATCTATCCTTAAGAGTGGATAAAACTACGGAGGAAAACTTGAATGATTTATTCTTGGGTGGTCTCAAGGATCACATTCAACATGGGGTACACATGTTTAGCCCTCGCTCCATAAATGAGTCTTTTATATTAGCACATAGGGTAGAGGAGAAGTATTTGATTCCTAGCAAGCGAGGGGTTAGTGTGACAAGAGAGAAAGGATATTCAACACAACCTACTAGGTTGACTCCACAATAAATTGAGAAAAGAGAAAAAGGTTTGTGTTTCAATTGTGATAGCAAATATAGTTGAGGATAGAAATGCAGTGAAAATATTTTTTTCTATATTGAAGGTCCAAGTGAAGAAGAAGAGGAGGAACCCATACTAGAGGATGAAAGGGAGTCAAATGAGGAATCACATGATTCTCAACCAATCATTTCTTGTCATGTACTCTTAGGTTTCAGTGCTCCACAAACTCTCAAGGTGGTGGGGTTCTTAAAGAAGAAAAAGGTAACAGTGTTGATTGACTCAGGTAGTACTCATAATTTCATCAACAAAAAGTTAGCTACTTGTCTAAATTATTTTATATATGCAGCTCCAAAGTTTTAGGTTTTGATTGAAGATGGTGGTACAGTTAGTTGTTTAGGGAAGTGTCATAGCATTAAATTATCCATGAGGGATTATCAACTTGATACCCCAATGTATGCAATATCCATGGGTGCAACTGATATTTTTTTAGGAGTATAATGGCTTACTACATTGAGAATGATTGAGATGAACTTCCAAGAACTATTCATGATATTTCAATAGAAAGGAATGCTAGTAGAGCTAAGGGGGTTGAAGGAAAAATCCCCACAAATGGTAAGCTCTCATCAAATGCAAAAGTTGCTTAAGAAAGTAGTGGATGGATTTGTGGCCCAGCTATGTTCATTAGAAGTCTCTAAATCTAATGCTCCTACTCATCCAGATTTGTAAGCTATAATTGATCGTCACTAAGTTGTTCTTAGAGATATTCCTAAAGGAATTCCTCCTAAGAGGCATCATGATCATGCCATACAGTTAGTCCCAGGGAGCCAACCACCAAACATCAGGCCTTACAAGTATAGGAGGCTATGTGTACAACTCTAGTGCTTGCCACTCCTAACTTCACCAATGAATTCATTATGGAATGTGATGCTTATCAAAATGGGATAGGAGTAGTGCTCATGCAAGAAGGTTGACCAATTGATTTTGTGAGTCATCAATTAAAGGGTAAGAATAAATTAAAACCTATTTATGAGAAGGAAATGCTAGCAATCCTCCATGCAGTTAAACAATGGAGGCCTTATCTATTGGGTGGATAGTTAAAGGTTAAGAAAAATCATGATAGCATAAAATACTTTTTGGAACAAAGACTATCTTCTGAAGAGCAACAAAAATGGGTCATTAAGATGTTAGGATATGACTTTGAGATTAAATATAAGCAAGGGAAAGAAAATATTGTAGTAGATGCAGTTTCAAGGAAGGATGAGAAAGATGAATCCTTATTGCATACCCTTTCAATATTACAAGAAAATTGGGTGGAGGAAGCCAAATAAAAGTGGAAACATGATGTTGCGACAAGTAATCTCATCAAACAATTAAAAAGTGATCCTAGTTGTTTAGATAAGTTTTGTTGGAAGGGAGATACTCTTTGGTATAAATTTTTTTTATATCTTTGCAAGAATTCTACTCTTAAACACAAGATTCTCATAGAGTTGCATGAGTCTCTAGTGGGTGGTCATTCAAGATTTTTGAAGAAATATCATTGAGTCAAGAAAGATTTTTTCTGGAAAGGGCTAAATGGTGATCTTCAAAAATTTGTGGCTGAATGTTTGGTTTGTCAAAGGAATAAAGGGGAGACAATTAAGACACCAAGTCTCTTGTAACCCTTATCTATTGCTAGCCAACGTTGGGAAGAGGTATCCATGGACTTCATCACACAGCTTCCCAAATCTAAAAGTCATAATGTCATCATGATGGTAGTTTATCACCTCACTAAATATGCACATTTCCTTCCATTATCACATCCTTTTACAGCAAGTGTAGTGGCAAAAGCTTTTCTGGAGAATATCCAAAAGCTACATGGTACACCGAAGGTTATTGTTAGTGATTGTGATCCTATATTCACTAGTCACTTTTGGAAATATTTATTCTCATGTTTGGGTACTCAATAGGCTCATAGCTCATCATACCACCCTCAATAAAATGGGAAAAATGAGGTTGTTAATAAGTGTTTGGAAGAATATCTACATTTTTTCACTTTGGAGAAACAGTTTCAATGGGTAGATTGGCTACTAGTTATACAATGGTGGTATAACTCTTCTTTTCATAGCTCATCAAAAATGTCTCCATTTTTGGCACTTTATGGATACCATCCTCCTTCCATCACATCATCAATAAAGGTGTCACCAAGAGTTCAGGTAGTAGAAGACCACTTGCTTCATCAACAACAAGTACTTTCAAGACTCAAGGAGAATTTATCCATGACACAAAATCAAATGAAACAATAGGCATACCAACATCCTAGTGAAAGAATTTTTGAAGTTGGGGATTGGGTCTTCTTGATATTGCAGCCTTATAAGAAAATTTCACTAAAGAAACAAAAAAAAGAATAATAAGTTGTATCCAAGGTATTATGGTCCATACCAAGTCATGCAAAAGATTGGTAGTGTTACCTACAAGCTAGAGTTGCCACCAACAACAAAGATACATCCATTTTTTCATGTTTCCTATTTGAAGGTCATTGGGCATAATATTCCCACTCAAACAACACTACCAGAGTTGGACAAAGAAGGAAGAATCATTTTGGAACTAGAGTGCATTCATCAAACATAGACAAAGAAGTTGAGGAATAGAACTCTCACTGAGTATCTCATCCAATGGAAGAATTTACCAATTGAAGATGCCACATGGGAGGATGAGGAGTTCATTCAAAATAATCCAAACTTGACTATCATTGAGGGCAATGCTTCTTTGAAGAAGGGGGCATGCTACACCCTTAATATTAGTGTACATCAGGTTATGAATAGTCATTTTGTGGCTATCTTAACTCTCTATTAAGTCATATTATCATTAGTATATGGTTATTTAGTTGTTTATGTCAGCCTAAGACTTATATAGGTGTTTCTAATTTGGCCTATGTGATATACTAGGCATAAATAGGTATATATAGGAGGTTGTGAGTCTTATTTCATCATCAAGTTGTAAAGTGTGTTCTCATTAAAGATATTTGGAGGTTTTCCCCCTTGAAGTGGCTTGTTACTCTCAGCTGTTATCAAGTATTTGTATCATATTTCCTATCATATTTCATAACAGTCGCCTTATTCATGCACCTACTCAAGAACTAAAAAATCAAACTTCTCCTTGGTCATTTGCAAAATAGGGGTTGGATATTATTTGAAAAATATCACCTCCTTCTTCCAAGGGACATACCTTTATCATTACAACTACAAATTACTTCATGAAATGGGTTGAATCTATCCCACTTTGATCCATGAACACTAAAGCTATCTATAGCTTCCTCATGGACAACATCATTTCTCAATTTGGATTGCCCACTACACTTTTATCCAACAATGGCACGCCTTTCAAGAATAAGGAAGTGAAGTAGTTCCTCGAGAAATGCCATAATAAACATAGGTTTCCAACACCATAGTATCTACAATCTAATGGTCAAGTAGAAGCATCTAACAAAACTCTTGAGCTTATTCTCTATACGAGAGTTAATAAGCATGGTAAAGATTGGCATATTCAACTAACATATGCTTTGTGGGTTTATCACATGAGTGTTTGTATGACTATAGTAACAACACCTTACAACCTCGTGTATGGTGCCAAAGTTATTATGCCTTTGGAGTTGGAGATTTTGTCTTGACAGTTTTCCCTTAAAGGGTTAATTGATGATGAAACCTAATGAGTTAACGATTTGCATCAACTGGAGATGCTCGATGAGCACTATCATGGGTCCTCGAACATCTTAAATCTTATCAATGATGGTTATCTAGGAAATTCAATCAGGGTGTGCTTCCTAACACTTTTAAAATAGGAGATCTAGTTCTCTCTAAAAGCCAAAGAAATGTAAATGCACTACGCGATCAGAGAGGAAAGTTCAATTCTATTTGGTTAGGACCTTACATTGTCGTCTTCGTATATGGTTTAGGTGCCTATGGATTATCATCTATGGATGGAACTCCATTAAAAGAGCCCATTAATGTGATGCCTCTTCGTCGATACTATTGCATAGTCATCTATGTGTCATCTATGTGGTGTTTTCTCTATAGAAGGGCATAGTACTACATATCTTGACATTATTCATTAACACATTATTAAAAAAATTGTGTTGTGAATAACCACATGTGTGTGTGACCATGCATCATATTACATCTATTAAAACCATTTGAACATCATTGTATTTAATTAACATAAAACCATATGTGCTTATTAAATCATAGTAGCATCTAATGTAAATATACATCAATATGAGTTTATAACATCCATAGCATAAACATACAAGTAAAGGAAATAATATATATATTAGTATGAACAATGCCATGAAATCAGAATTGAAGTATCCACATATATATATGTGCATGTATGTATTAAATGTCATGTACATGTATTAGGCCACTAGTATGAAAAATCAGTGGTTATTGAATATGTCTATACAAAAGATCTACAAGTTTGTGTGTATATATATGTCTCGCTCGAAAAAAATATACAAAATTGATGATAAGCCTCTAATCATTTTGATGCATGGTTCTTGGACCCTCTGGCTTTGGTAGATGCTTTGGAACCCTAGCGAGGGGTTGAACAGTGGTCATGGAGTATGAACAGTGGGAGTGTGATATGGAAAAGGATACATGCATCCCCCTGTTCTCCCCCTATAGGGAAGATATCATCATCTTTTCTAGCCTCAACTCATCTTGTAGTCGTTGAACATTTGTCTGGATCAAAACTATTGGCTGCTCGTCAAGGTCATCAAGATGGTTGTAGAGGGTTTCACATGCCTACTTAGTGGCATCAACCCTCCTCACTGTTGTGTCTTGCTCAGTGAGCATTGTCTGTAACTCCACCGACAACTGGTCACATTGTTCTTGAATGTTCATCAACTCCACACTAAGCTAGTTAATCTCCATGCCCTACTCCTCATAGGAGGTCCTCAAGCATGCAACTAGCTAGAAGCTAGGGGCATGTCATCCCATAAATATTGGTCAATAAGCCTCAAGAACTGATCCCTGAATTGACACAATAGAGGAAACCTAAAAAATATAATAAACTTTAAGCCCATTCCATCCATGTGCACCCTCTACAACCATAGAGAAAGAAACATGTGCCAGTATCACATGGCATGCATATACATATATTGTAAAGCAAAAAGCTGAAATTATGAAAACATAAACAACATATCTAGTATACTTGGGTCCTCTAGATAGCATGTTAGGTTAGAGTGAGGGTTGATACTAGGACCTACGCTAACGGAATCAATTGCCACTTTTGGTGACACTAGCATCACCGTTGCTACAATAGAAGCTTTTGGAACCAAAGAGATAGGGATAGCTAGTGGGGGGTCTAACCTCTTTGGATTCAATGGTGTTGCCTCCTCCTCCTCCTATGGTGGCTCCTCCTCACCAACCTATTGTTGAACTCTCCTCATGTCCTATGGTGTTTGGGGTGGTAAGTCCTCTTGTGGATTAGGATCCCCTCTCAGGGAATCCTCATCGAACATAGGAGTAGGACAATGCCTCTCCCACAACCATGAAAAATCCATAACCACTTTGACATTATCTATTAGCACTATGGGTGGCTGATCATGGTCAGAATCATCATCATCTAAGGGGATGATATTAGTAATAGTGGGGTGAGGTCAATCCCCAATCCTCACTGCACTCATGTGGGCCTCAGTATAGATGTGCATGTCTATTCAAATAGTTCAAGGTTGACCATGTTGTCATATGACCCAACTCTAGTAATAGGGTAATATGATATAATCTATCTGGAAGATATAAAAATGGTCTCATTACAAGTTCCTCAAGTTCTTGTTATCGTCCACCCATTTGAAAAAATTGGTAGGGTCTCCACCGAACCCCATCTATAGTGAGAGTGTCAAACTGTAAGTGCCAAAACTGTAGGTCCCAAAATCTCTATTGGCCTGTTATGTCATACCAGTGAACCATAGGAATCGGATATGGATCTGTCACTAGGGAAAATCGATTGCCCAGGTACACATGATGTGGGTAAAGGCCCACACCTATAGAAGTGTGCATGTTTCTAGGCTATGGTACTCGTAATGCACATACCTACCTAGCTCCTAGTAGAGGTACGCTAGCATGTTGTGCCCCTAGGAAAAAATAATCATTTTCTCTATGATCTCTCTAATAGTATGGATAAGGCCCCCATGCAGCTACGAGCCTTGCCCATAAATCGTGATCTAGAAGGCAACAACCACAACCATGACTCAATGGAGAAATGGTGTAGTGGTCCTCGCATGTTCATACAAGTGCATATAAATATGATCCATGCCATCGCCACCATCAGTCCTCCTTGTGTAGTAAAGGACAACCTTCATCCACTCACATGTTGATTATGTATCGTCGAGATCCACCTGTCATCCATGGATGGGTAGGCCAAGGATCTAATAAATGTCCTCAAGTGTGGTCATCTCTCCACAAGGCAGCTAGAAATATTATGTGGTGGCATCCCACTACTTCATAAGGGCCGTCAACATCCTCTCATGGTACGTCATCTTTGGCATGGTAAACATGTGCCAGAGATTGAACTACTCTAGAAGTGTCACTTGATTGTCTAATAAACAGACTCTCTGCTCATGAACGAGTTGGAATGCTTGCCCTCCTAGATGCTCCTGAATCTTTGGGTACTCCTACAAAAGGTAGCAAAAAATATGAGTTAGAACATCTAAATTTTGTATGAAAACAAAAAATTAAATAAGACTTTTGTGTGTTGTGCAGATGTTTGCATGTCACACATATGTCCTTGACCCCCATGGTCACCTTGAAGATGATAGTGCATCTTCAAGATGAAAGCATGGAGTCAAGACCCCATTTCTCATAATAGATGATAGCATAGATGTAGGATGAAGGCACAAAAATAAGATTCCTGCACACCTTCTTGATAGAAAACTCCTAAAAATGAGCTAAAAATTGTGAAAAATGAGGTTTTGTGACCTACTTGGTCCACCTCACGATCCTTGGTGATGTCCTAGTGTAGCTGCTCCAACCTCAGTGCCTCATACTCTCTCTTGCTCTACATTTTTCTAACTTTTCTCTCACAAAAGTTCACAATTTTCTCACACTGAATAGTGAAAATGACCCTTCTAGGGCCCCACCTAGATATATATAGGCCCCTTAGAGCCCATTTTTCCTAGAGTTTGTGGTACCCCAGTTTCTCTTGAATTTTCCCCATCAGGCTAGGGGAAAACTTAGGAGGGGCATAAGATCATCTCTTGATTATATTTTTCCTCTAAATCAAATAGTTTTTCTTGATCATTCCTCCATCCATAGTAGCTTTCTTCCAATTTTTTGAAGTTGACCTAAAATTTAAGTTTTACAGGTTAAAGCATTGAATAGTTTTTCATGACCATTTGATGTTGTTTGTTGAGTTTGGATGCTAGGGGCATCCTCAATATTAGCCAACTCACCTTTTTAATGATATTTTTCTTTTCTACTTTAGTGAGGCTATGTTTTTCAAAATCAAGCCCACTAAAGTGGGGGAAAATGTAATGTCCCAAAATTGCACCAAAGGGCAATTCCATATTTTGACATTTTTTCCTAACATTTATGATTCCTTAAAATATTAGTGAAAAAATCCCATGGGTCAAAATTTTGTGATTCTAACTCCATGTGGACTTGTGGCTAAGTGACAGAAGCCTAGTGACATGCTTTCTAAGAATCTAGGCTTTGGACAAATGAATGATGCATAGACATTTGTGTGACATGCTAGCATCTTGGCAATTTCTTGAGTTCAAAACATGGAATCTGGAATACTAACCCTTGAGACATGTGTCCTAGCACTTACATTCCAAAAGTAACGGCTCTTGGCCACCCTTGTAAGTATTAAAAACCCCTTTTTGGCTCACATTTTGGGTTGGAAGACATCACTCAAGCTCTCTTGTTTCTTTTCTCCAACTCTAAGATCTCCTCATGTTTGATAGTAGTGCTCTCACAAGAGAAGCCATGCCAAATTGAGGTCCTCCTAATAGTAGTAGCAACTCTCAAGCAAGCACTCAATGGTGTGTCTTTGTGCTCCAGAGAGGGTCTAGGCCCATGGGTAATTCTCTCTCTCTCTTTCTTTCAGTTTCCTTTCATACTTGTTCTTTTACTATCTTGTGGTGTCATTTCTACTCCTGAGAGGATTTTGGTTTCACCACATGCTTCTTGTGGTGCAGGTTCTACTTTTGAGTGGGTTTTGCTTTCACCACACGCTTTGTTCACTTCTTTAACACTCCTTTCCAAATTGGATCTCTATGGAGGTGGGAACAACAAAGTGGGGTCTAACTAAGGTAGACCCATATACAGCCACCCAACAACTTGCCTCTCACTCTTTTGTGTGTAGGTCACAAAAAGGAGCTTGAAGAGAAGATTCAAACATCTAAAGAAAGGTAAGCTTTCTCAAAGAATCCTTGTGTTCATTTCAATTTTTGGTTTTTTGGTTAGTTATCTAGTCTAGTATGTTTTTCCCTTGAGCCTAAAAGTAATGTTTATTTCTGTCTGTTTGAGTTCCTGGGTTCTTTGTTGCTTAGGATGCGAGTGTGTCCTTTAGATGACAATGCACCATGCTGGCATCCTAGAATTACACTAACGTATTTTGGTTGAGGGCTCTGTCTTCTGAGACAAAAATCTCTTGGTTTTTCTCTCTCAAGGTCTTTGGTATTTTTCTCCCAAAGCATAATTGAATCTTAGTTCTTTATTGTTCTACTAATGTGTTATTCTGAGGTGTATAAGGGAATTTCTTTCCCTAGTGATCTCTGGAGAAAGGGGAGATCTGTGTGTAGTGAATCCCTCTTTTATCACAACAATAAATGAAGGAATACAATCTTGCATAGAGTGCATTATGACATTTCAAATCCAGTAATAACATTGCATGGAGGAGACTATTGGATCGAGATTACAAAGGGGTAGACATTGTTGCACAAATAATGAAGATTGGACTAAAGTGAATAATACAACTTAAGAGGATTTGAGTGTTCACAGAATCTGCATGCCAACAAATTCTTTGATTATTGTTTCCTTTGAAAAATCTGTATGTGGATAGATTCTCCAAAATCTGTTCAGGCGTAAAACCCCCAAGAAGTGCATATCTGCTAAGTTCTGAATTAACACATTTCGAATGTTGATGGAGAGCAAGTGAAGAAGCAAACAGATTAAAGGATTGCAAAGACAGGGGGATTCGAGTGCAATATTCATTTGATTGAGTGAAGCAACCCTGGTAAATCATCAAGATTTCAACTTGATTGCACTAAGTTGCATGTGAGCATTGATAGTGGGCAGAGGCAAAAAAATTAAATGAAAAAATAAAATATTCGTGCTGCTGCACAATAGCAAAATTCTTCATTCACATTGCTTGAGTAAAAATGATTTACATAGGATCTTTATATAATGGACTTTATATACATTTAGAAAAATCTAGAATATAGGCCGACATATTATTTTTATTATTTTACTTTGGCCAACATAAAATAAGTTTCTAGAATTTACCTAACCCTAAACTTCTAGAATTTATCCAACCCTAACCGACATAAAAATTTTAAAAAAATAAATTAACCTACCGCTGGTAGAAATTACCAAAATATTCTAACACTCCCCCCTAATTTCTACTAGAAACTATAGCAATATTTACAATGGCCAAAACTCCTATCAAAAATTCAAATTGCTCTTGTGCTAAAGCCTTTGTAAATATGTCTGCAAATTGTTCTTTAGATCTGCAATGTTGTAGATTGATTTCTCCATTGTTCACTAACTCCCAAATAAAGTGATATCTAGTATCAATGTGTTTTTTCCTCTTATGAAAAACATGATTCTCTGACAATGCAATGGTGGACTTGTTGTCACAATAGATTATAGTTGGCTCCTCTAATTCATGTAGTAGATCCTTCAAGACTCTTCTCATCCACACTACTTGACACGTTGCTAATGTTCCTACTACGTACTCTGCTTTTACTGATGAAATTGTCACTATAGGATGCTTCTTTGATGCCCATGCTAGAACACTTGTTCCAAGATGAAATTCATATCCAGATGTAATTTTTCTATCATCAATACTTCCTACAAAAACACTATCTATATACCCCACCAATTAAAATTTATTTGAAGTAGAATACAATATGCCATGATTCATAGTTCCTGCAATGTACCTCAATAATCATGTCCTACTTGCCAATGTGAGTTCTTTAGTGAATCCATGAATCTCAAAATCAAACTTACTCCATACTTTATATCTAGTCTAGTTGCTATGAGATACATCAAACTACCAACCAATTTTCTAAATATAGTTGAATCAAAATCAATCTCATTATCTTCTCTGCTTAGTTTTGTGCCTATTGCCACAGGTGTAGAAACTAGACTACAATTTATCATTCTAAACCTTCTCAAAACATCTTTTGCATATTTATTTTGACAAATGAAAATCCCCTTATCATTTTGTGTTACTTCAATGCCAAGAAAATATTTCATCAACCCCAAATCAGTCATCTCAAATTCCTTCTTCATTGCTGATTTAAAGATGTCAATAGAAAGATTACCTGTAAAAATAAAATCATCAGTATACAAGCAAACAATTAAAATCTAACCTTGCTCATTAACTTTGGTCTATAGAGTAGGCTCACTAGTACTTCTGTTGAATCCATTGCTTATCATGTATGAATCTATCCTACTATACCATGCTCTTGGAGCTTGCTTTAATGCATAAAGTTCCTTCTTTAACCTGTAAACTTTATATTCATAACTTTTTCTTTCATATCTTGGTGGCTGCTACACATAAACCTCTTCTTCTAAATATACATTCAAGAAGGTTGATTTAACATCCATTTGATAAACCTTCCAATCATTTTGAGCTGCAATAGCTAGTACCATTCTAACAATGTCAAGTCTTGCTACAGGTGCAAATGTTTCATTAATATTCTTGAGAAAATCCTTTAGCTACTAGTCTTGCCTTATATTTGCCAACTTCTCCATTTGCATTATACTTATTTTTATAAACCCATTTTATGCCAATGCAATATTTTTCCTTAGGAAAATCAACTAAATCCCATGTATCATTCTTCTCAATGGATTCCATTTCATCATTCATTGAATTAATCCAATGTTCTTCCTTAATTGCATCTTCAAAATAAATAAGATCTTGAATAAATAAAGAAAAGTTTGATTGCAAATCTATCCTATCTCCTTGATCATAAATTTCTTGCAAACTTCTAGACTTCTTGCTTTTAAGCTTTGATCTTAATGATGCAAGTGTAGGATTTGAGTAATCACTTACTTGTGGACTTGATGATTCTCCTTGCTCAACTTCCCCTTGTGTGTTATCTCCTTGTAGACTTCTTGATGGCATTCCTCCTTGTTCATTTGATTGATCTCCTTGGTTTTCTTGATCTTTTTCTTTTTGTTCATTATATGGCAATGCTGCAACACCTATAATTGTTTTGTCTATGTTTCCATCCCAAGATTCTTCCTCTTTGAACACATCTCTACTTACAATGACTTTCTTGGTAATAGGATTAAACAACTTATATGCCTTATATTTTTCATCATAACCAATAAAAATGAATTTTTCACTTTTATCATCCAACTTACTTCTTGTTTCCTTGGACACATGTGTGAATGCAATACAACCAAATATTCTGAAATGAGAAACACTATGATGCTTACCACTCCATGCTTCTTATGGAATCTTGTCCCTTACAATCTTTGTTGGACTCCTATTCAAAATATAAATTGTGCAACCTATTGCTTCAACCCAATACTCATTAGGTAGATTCTTTCTTTCAACACGCTCCTTGCCATTTCCATTATTGTTCGATTCTTTCTTTCTGCAACACCATTTTGCTGAGGTGTGTAACTTGTAGTAAACTGTTTCTTTATTCCATGATACCTACAATAATCCAAAAACTCATTTGACTTGAATTCTCCTCCTCTATCTGATCTCAATACCTTGATGGGTAGGCCACTTTGGTTCTCAACCAATGCTTTGAATTCCTTGAACTTTCCAAATGCCTCAGATTTATATTTCAGAAAATAAACCCATGTTTTCCTACTAAAATCATCAATGAATGTTAGAAAATAAATGCTCCCCCCTAAAGATGGTGTTTGCATTGGACCACATATATCAGTATGCACAATTTCTAAAGGTGCCCATGCTCCATATAATATTCCCTTTGGAAAAATTGTTCTATGATGCTTAGCCAAAATACAACTTTCACATGTATTTAATGGTGCTTCAATAGGGGGTATGCTTCTTACCATTTCTTTCATTTTCAATAAACACAATCCTTTGAAGTTAAGAGTACCATACCTCAAGTGCCATATCCATGCCTGATCTTGACTTGATGCCTTGAAACTTGCTTCAATCTTCTCCATTAATTCATTTTTCATTTGAAGTGCGAACATTCTGTTATTTGTCATTTCAACCTTTGCAATCACCTTATTACTAGGAGGAATATCAAATATAGTGCACACATTATTTTCAAAAACAACTCTATAACCCTTTTGAGAAAGTTGTCCCACACTTATGAGATTATACTTCAAACTAGGTACAAAATAAACATCAAGAATGGACTTCTTACCAAGCTTTTTCATCACATTAATTGCACCTTTACCCATGACTACAATTGTATTATCATTCCCCAATTTAATTTATGATTTCACTGAAGTTTCCAAACTTTCAAACAAGTCTTTATTTCTTGTCATATGGTTACTGCAACCACTATCTAGAAACCAAATGTTACTTGGAATTTCTTGAGCTACATGACAACTAATGAACAATGTCTCAGAACTACTCTTAGAAAAATTTGTAGTTTTCTTTCCCATATCAACTTGCTTCTTTTGACATTCATTTGCAATATAACCATATTTCTTGCAATAGTAACATTAAACATTCAATTTTTCATACCTTTGTGATGCTTGATTGTTATTGCATCCCCCTGAATTGAAACTTTGATTTCTCCATCCTCCTGGATCTGGACTCTTCCTTTCTTCTCTTTGAAAATTGTTTCTTCCTCTTCCTCTTCCTTTGAATCTTATATTTCCTCTTCCTTTGCCTCTGCCAAATGTCATTTGTGCTTTGAATGCACTCTCCAATAAGGTATTATTATTCTTGTTCAATCTCAACTCATAATTTTTCAAAGTACCAAACAACTCATCTATTGAATATGTTGACAAATCCTTAGTTTCCTCAATTGGCACAACAATAGTATCAAATTTAGTAGGAAAACTTCTTAAGATCTTTTCTACAACCTTTTGATCTATTAGTTCATCACCATTCATCCTTATTTGATTAACCAAATTCATAACACGATTTTCAAATTGATCTACTCAATCAGAATCACTCATTTGCAAGTTTTCAAATTCTTTCCTGAGTCCTTGCAATCTGGCAAGTTTTACCTTACTTGTACCTTGATAAGTTGTTTCCAGAATATCCCATGCTTGCTTGGTTGTAGTGGCTGGCTTAATCCTTCCAATGACTGAATCATCCAATCCGTGTCCAATTATCTACAAAGCCCTTTTATTCTTTTTCCTATTTTCACTCAGCTTTTTTTTGCATTAATGCTCAAAGTAGACTCATCCTGTGGTTCTATATAACTATTTTCAACTATTTCTGATAAATCTTCAAAATTAAATATTAATTTCATTCTATATGACCAAGTATCATAATTTTTTCTAGAAAATATTGGAATTTGAGTTTGCGATATATAATAAAACTACAACTTACTCAATTGATTGACTAATCTGCAACATTCTGCTCACCAAAAATAAACATGCAACTTCAGCAATCCTCAAATCTGCTCTTCTTCTGCTAACATTCTACTTCTTAACTTGGCTTTGATACCACTCTGATAGTGGGTAGAGGCAAAGAAATTAAACAGAAAAATGAAATATTCGTGTTGCTGCACAATAACAAAATTCTTCATTCACACTGTTTGAGTAAAAATTATTTACATAAGATCTTTATATAATGGACTTTAGATACATTTAGAAAAATATAGAATATAGGCCGACATATTATTTTTTATTAGTTTACCTTGGACGACATAAAATAAGTTTCTAGAATTTACCTAACCCTAAACTTCTAGAATTTATCCAACCCTAACCGACATAAAAAAAAATAAAATAAATTAACCTACAGCTGGTAGAAATTACCAAAATATTCTAACAAGCATCTCCTATGATTAAGATGATCTTAATGGAGGAAAGAATTCAACTGCAGTTGCTCAGCTCATTTAAAGTACTCGGTGCACTATGCTTCAAATTATTGATATAATAATGAATATGGTGCACGACGGATTTTGTAACATGGGATAAAATTAAATAAGGGTAGCCAGTCGAGGCTTGCATATTGCCATTTTCTGCAAAGAAGTGATCCCACGATGAAATAAAATAGGCTATTATCAATGACAAAGTTCTAAAGCAATATAAGATTGTTAGGCATGCAATGGAGGTTGAATTTCATAGGACAACAACATTTATGACAATAGAACTCCCGTTTTTTAAGAGAAAGCTTGAAATGCAATTTTCACGAGTAGGGAGGCAGCTTAATGGTTCAAACATTTACTATTTGAAGGAGCAGCAACAAAAGTTTGGGTAATTCATTTTTCAATGGAATTCCCAAGGATTGTGACTTTCAGAAAATCTATTATTACCTGGATTCTCTAAAGAGATTAAGGCTCGGAGAATCCACCTACTAGTGGATATTGCAAAAGGATGAGGTCTAGGAAAATACAAACCATGCCGGATTTCCCAAAGCACTAAAATCCTTGAGAAATCTAATTCCGCGAGGACATTAGAATCATGAGAAGTTGTGCTAATCAGGTATCTCATTACACAGAGGAAATCATTAAGAGTTGACTAATTCAAGAAATGAAGATTCATGGTGGAATTAGAATCGCCAATGCATGCTCTTCACTGTAATGATGGTGCACATAAGTTGATGGCTGGCCTGTCTTGTAAGGGATTTGCAAATATACCTGAGGCACTAGGAATACTGAGGCTACAATCTGAGAAATAGATCATAAAGGATAATATCTCTGATGGATAGAGTGGGCGTCTAAAACACCGCCTGCGAGCAACTAATCAAAACAAGTTTCATTTGAAGAGAGTGTCGTGAAGATTTCCAAATTCATTGAAAGTGCAAACACCAGACTGAGATGGGTGACAATGGATAACACAAGGCCTTGGAGGTTAAAATTCATCGAGAATGAATGAGTGATCTTTTTGAATAATTCCCATCTAATTGTTGTTCGATAGCTTAAGGCCTGAAATCTCCAAAATTGTAAGAGTCTCAATAGTGTATAAGCGATTAAATTACGAGTTTGGTGATACTTTGAAGCCTGGAGAGATGGTTGTGCAATGCCCAGTGATGCTTTCTTAAAGTATTATGATGAACTATCATGAATATTGTGTCTTGAATAATCTGCAAAAGATAAGACTATGAAATATATGAGGGAATCGATTTCGCAGAATAAAGTCGCCATTGAATTGAGAAACGGGACCGATTGCACAATAGATACAAAAGTAAACACAAAAGGTATTGGTTGAGTGGCATGATTTATTGAAATCACAAGAAAATCATGCACTGTGTTGGCAGATTGAATCGCGTGTAGTGACTCTATAGTGGCAAGAAAATGTGATGGATATACTCATGCGATGGTATTCAGAGTGAGTATGGCAAGTAAAGAAATAAAATTGTGGCAACCGGGTGCAAGGATGATATCATGCAAATAGAGTAACTCATTTCACGGATGACAATTATCATGAGGAATTCGTAACCACTAGTGAATTGTTTACAACTCCGTCAATCTATAAAAATGTGCGTTGACACAAAAATTAAAAAAAGGTTCGTAAGAAAGGTTTCTAAATGAAGGAGACCGCATTTGATGTAATTCCTGGATGTTGTAGCTAGTCATCCCGAAGTCAGTTTTGGATTTAAATGATGATGGTATTATCACATAACATGTCAAGACTCGACCAAGGTGATAATTTGAGAATTCATGAGGAGATTTCAAATTGTTCAAAATGCCCTTACATATGGAATCAGGCCCAATGTGTCTAGAAGGAGGAATTTTCAAACTATTTTCAAATGCATCTACTTAGGGATACATGCAAGGCCTAGCTGTTAGTAGGATTTTAAAATTACAAATTAATTGGAACTCAAATTAAATATGTACCTTCATATGGAAATGTGTTAGGATAGTCCACAACTAGAGGAGATTTCTACAAGGCATGTGAAGCTATTTAGTTGCTCCAATAAGAGTTCTCATTAATGTCAAGTTGGAAGAATGTTGTTTTCTCCTTGCTTCAAAGTTGTGACTATTTCTATCTCATTGTGATTATATACCAAATATGCCCCGACTTGATGTAACTTCCTAGAGTTTTAATGGGATTGATTTGAGCCCTTGGATTGATTAAATCCTTGCCTATAGTTCAAAATGTAATTTTCTATATAAGGCTAGTTCCTTCTCATTTGTGAATGGTTAGAATTGCTAGTTAGAAAGCAAGAATTTTCTAAGTTAGGTTAGATTCTACATGTCAATAGTTGTAGGAGAGTAGAGAGCAAGAAGATTGTTATGTAGTAGTTAGAGAAGTTAATTCAATTGGGTCAATTTTTTGGTGAACTTTGTATTGAGTTTCAAAAAATTATATGGTTTCTTGTTCTTGATTCTCAATGTTAGATGTTATTTTTTAGTTCTTTCATTATAATGGTGAAATGTGAATGATGTTTGATCAATCTCTAGTCCAGACTTTTAGCAATTTGTTAATTGTAAGTTGCTATGTAAAGTTAGTCTAGGCCCTATTTTGTGCTAAGATCAACTGTGAATGCTTGTTTACATTGCATTAGTTATTGGGTATGTGCATGAAATTTCATAGTTTGAAAATCTTTCAATTACCTTAGAAGATTGCATTTTTTTATGTAGTTGCATGCTTGTCCTTGATCATGAAGAGATTGGTTTTATTGGGGATCTCTCCATTTGAAGAATTCATCATTATTGTAGCTGACATTAGGAGCTAGTTTTAAGATCTCTCTCTTGAACCCTTTATCTTTTGACCTTTCTTTGAATCTTGGTTAGCTTTAGGATTAAAAGCATGAACACATTGTTACATTTGATGAAAGTACTTCTAGTAATGTTATTTTTTAAGGCCCCTTATGATTACCAACATTTTTGCATTATCACTGAGCTATTTTATTGCATTGTCAATACCTAACATTAGAGACCTTGGGGTTATCTCTTAAGGCTTGCTAAAAGATATTTACTTTTCAAGAGAGATAGGATATTATATTTTGTTTAAGTTGTTGTGTAGAAAACACCATCAACATAAACCACCTCTAAAATCTAAGGTTGGACTCATTCATGACCTTGGGAAAATGAGTCCCCTTAGGTGGGACTCATTCTACAAGTATGCGAATGAGTCCAATTTGAGGTCTTTTTCCAATTTGAGTGGGAATTCATTGATTTATTTCATTTTTTGGGTAAATATTGGCCTTTTAGATCTAAATAATATTCATTTAGGTATCAATTCCTATAAAAACAAGTATCTTTTATCATCTCTAAGCACTTTAAGAAAGCATTTTCAAGTATCAAGCCATAAGAATCTTCAAGAAAGTCATCACAAGAGTATTCTAATTATAAAAGTAAGCAAAGTTGAAGCTTTGGAGTAGCATTCAAGTGTTTTTGTGGGTCTTCAAACTCACTTTCATTCAAGTTCAAGCATTTTCAAGGATTGATCATGGATGCCTATGGTGAATCATGATGGATTCTAGGTTGGGGAGATGCAACTAGCCATTAAGCCAATCCTAAAGATTTGTTTCCTAAGTGATTTCATCTTCCATTGTCACTCTAATTTCAACCTAAGGAAGGTAGAAGCATTCTTAGATCTCATTTGGGATGATTGAAGATTATCACATGTGAGTTATTCATCTTTGCATTTCCATTATTACATCATGTTCTTCCACATTAGAATAGGATTGAATTATCTTTACTAATTTCCTAGTCTTTAACACACTTAAGGCTAGGGTTTTACATTCATTTCATCATTTTTATCAAGGTTTAATTAACAAACTAGGGGTTTGACTAAAAAAACCACCTTTAGCAAATCAATTTTATTTTTTCTGTATTTCTTTTTCATAGATTCAGACCCAAAACTCAGATTGGAAGGAAAGGGCTAATATCAAGGTGTAGATCAAAAGCTTCATAAAGTGGAACGAGACTGATTTTCCAAGAGTGGTGAATGAGTCCCAATGTAGTTTTTTATTATAATAGTTTGTAGATCCTGATACCCTTTTTTGTGAAATGGACTCTTGTGTAGAAATAAGGATTTGAGACTGCTTCACCCAGGTTGGTGAATGGATCCCAATATCTTAAAAAGTTTAAATTTCTAGAATTTCATAATGAGCTCCAATCCTAGAAGAGTTTCTAGGTGCACACCATTTTCATTCTTAATTTTCTAATATGTTTTATTTACATTCCTAGGTCATTTAGCTTTTCCTTGCATATCACACTATGTTTTCAAAAAAAATATTTTCCAAATTTACACTTAGTGGTTGAAACCTCATTTGATATCATTCAATCCCTAGAACCTTCCCTTTTTTAGATTTCAATCTCATTTACATTGAAATATCAAAGATTTGTTCTTGAGTGAAGTGTTGAAAAATTGGTGTCTCTCTCCTTTTAGGTCCAAACCCTAGAAGCAACACAAAGCATACCACATTTATCTACATTTCATTTCCATGAACTTGTATATAGAGCATTATAATTCTGATTTGGAGTGCATTTTAATCCTAGATTTAACATTGCATTTCATTTTCATTTGTTAATTTGCATTCTAGGGTTTCAAATTTTTCATTAGTGAAAAGTTCATTTAGCTTGAATTATTGCACTTAAATTCATTTAAAATCAGTAAAATTTGGAATTTACATCCCAGATCTAGCTAGTACAACACATAAAACATAAAAATCAATCAAAAAATATTGAAAATTCTCAAAAAAATCCCTACTAGGACTCATTCACCACCTTGGGCGAATTACTCCCAATGCAAATTTTAAACTCTTGTTTTCAAATTTTAGTTTCCAATTTTTAGGTTTTTGTTTTCCTATTTTACTTTTTTATTTTAGTTCAGTTGCTTTCTGTTACATTCAAATAATTGGAAATTGCATTATTTATATTCATGGCAATTATGGATAGAATTAGAATTTTGCAATTTTCATTTTCAGCATTAGTTCCTAGCTCACTTAGATCAGATTCATTAGAAAAAAACTAAAACCATCAAAAGAAAAAATCCAAAAAATCCTTAGCTTTGGAAAAAATATATCATCCAAGCCTTTTAGTAGCGAGGACTTAGACATGTAAAACAAAGCCCTTGAGGAATTTCTCTTGCTAAGATCATCCACTAAGGTTTTTCATGAAAAACCTAAACCAAGAGAAGTTAACTTACCCCTCAATCTTTTTAGTAATGATGAATATGGTATGTTAGATGAATCTTTTTCTTGAATATTTCATCTCACAAATCCCATCCACTAAGGCTTGTTCCAAGAAACCTAAAACATAATAATTTAACATGATCCAACCTCAAATCATCCCTTACCCACCTTCACATAAACAACAACCTAAAAACAAGCCTGAATTTACCCTTTATCCACCTACGAATAATGTATTGCAGCAATCGGGTCATGATACCATCACTCATACATACAACACTAGAAATAATCCACAACCACAACAACCAACTCCAACATCCTTACCTTTTCCTAATACCCATTTTCTTAATGCCCATAGTTTAACTTCGAATGGTCCAATGAAGTATAATCCCATTGAGTAACTTAAAAATACTCTTGTGAAGATATCCCTATGGGACATAATCCAAATTCACCAAACTATCACAATATTCTTCAAACAACCTTACAATAAGTAGTGGTTCCTTCTAGCACAAATGCAAATGATGTGACAACTCTTATATAGAGAATGAATATAGTTAATGCCTACATAACATTCCATCAACATGAACTTCCCCCTTTGGAATGAAGACATAAAAATGAGTCCTTTATGATAATTGCTCAATTCAATCAAATTGGAATAAAAAGGAACCATGGTTGATAATGGCTCAATCCTTAATGTGTGTAGTGTGAAACTCTTAGATAAGTTGTGAGTAGATAAGTCAGAGATACAACCAAACTCTGTATTAATTTGAGGATTTGACAATGTAGGAAGACAACTAATTAGTGTGATTAATTTACCAATTATAGTCAAAAAGGTCACCTTACAAACTCCTATTCATGTTGACCATGACTCATGACCTTTCATACAATCTCCTTTTGTGGAGACTGTGGATTCATGAGATGCATGTGGTGCCTTCAACTCTTCATCATATTATGAATTATGTCTATGACAATAAGGTATACCAAGTTGAAATGGACCCTAAGCTTGAAAGTTGTTTACAAGTTGTTAAAGGAACAACAAGTCCTTTGAGCACATTAATTCCAACATCCAACTTAGAAACTTTAATAGAAGACAAGAGAGAATTGGAAATAGTGTCAAATTTGTTAGATGATTATTGGGGTTCTTTGGAGTTCACACCCTCATTTATGGGAGAATACATAATCACTAAAAAAGAAGATGAAAAACAAAAAATAACAATGCTAATGTCAACTTAGAACCTAGAAGAATAATCACAACCATCTAACTCATCTACTATTGAAGAGGATACAAGTTATACAACAAAATTTGATGAAATAGACTATGAACAACCACCAAACTTGAAAGAAATGGAAAAAATTTATGGGAGAGGTTATGAGCTTGTGAAACAATTTGGATATAGTGGAAAAGGTTGTGGAAAGAAAGAACAAGGAATTTAGGTTCATATAGAGCCTAATAAAAAAGATACAAAGAGTGATTTGGGATATTGTATTTTTAAAAGTACACAAGCAATGAAGAGACCATCATTTAACATCAATTCTATAATGTGTAAGCCAAAAATCAACCTTACTATGAAGCATCATGAGTTTCTTGACATGTTCTTACCACCATAATGGGAATACTTTGAATATGATGAAGCTTTATAACAAATTCTAGGAGTCTATGATAAATCATTCACTCCCCCTCACAACAAAAATGTTATGTGTGCTATGATAAGAACTAAACAAAAAGATGGAGAAAAAGAGAGTAGTGAGATGGACATGAATAATGAAGAAAATAATCTTGAATTTCCAACATCAAATGCACTTCCTTTAGGGGATACAATCAATATACCAATTGATATAATTGATAAAGAGAAAGTAATTAAGATAGGGAAGTGCCTTGGTGATGAAGAACAAGAGGATGTTACAACCTTGCTCCATGACTTCCCCAAACTCTTTTCTTGGAAATATTCAAACATGCCATGAATTGATCTGTAGCTAGTGAAACACAACATTGTTCTTGTTGAAAACGCCAAGCCCATTTGACAAAAGATATGAAAGATGAATCCTAAAATAGATTTTTCTATTAAGGATGAACTTGAAAAACTCCTTGATGCTAGTTTCATAAGAAATATATTATCCTCCACGAATCTCAAATATTTTTGATGATGCAAAACCTAACAATCGTATTAGAATGTGTAAAAATTTTCGTTATCTAAATAAATCATCTTTGAAAGATGATTTTCCCCTTCCTAATAGAGATATGATAGTGGACTCAACTACAAGACATGATTGTTTGTCATTCATGGATGGATTTTCTTGATACAATCAAATTTTCATCAACCCTCAAGATCAATACAAAACAACATTTACAACTATTTGGGGAACATTTTGCTGTGTTATGATGCCTTTTGGATTCAAGGACATGGCCACAACATATCAATGAGCATTGAAATTGATATTTAATGATTACATATATACAATTTTGGAAGATTATGTTCATGCTATTCTAGCCAAATCATTAACTAGAAAAGCTAATGTGAAGGTGCTTTAGAAAATCTTCAATTAGATTCAAAAATACATGAGACTAAATCCAAAAAAATGTGTCTTTGGTGTAGATACTAGAAAAATTCTAGATTTCATCATATTTCACAAAGGCATTGAGGTGGATACAAAGAATATTGATGCCATAGTCAACATGCCACCTCCTAAAAATATTTCTCAATTGCATACCCTACAAGAAAGAATTCAAGCCATTTGTCATTTTATCACATCTTTAGGCAATCAAACATTATGATTTACACATCTCCAAAAGGATGTGCACTTTGATTGAAATGAAGATTGTAAACATGCATTTGAGATTTTGAAGGATACCTTGCTACTCCACCTTTTTCACAACCTACTATGCAAAATAAATCATTCATACTTTATATAGCTTGATGCAGAGGGTAAGGGAACTTTAGGAAAACAACAATGATTTCAAGGATTTCAAAGATGCACTCACAAACCTCTTCTAGACACCCCTGTGGAAACAATGCCTAAATGGATCACTTATGACACAATTCCTTCTCCTATGGACCCAAACCATAGGAATGCTCTTAAGGGGCACAATTACACTTGTCTTGAATGACTATAAAGCCCCAACCCTCTGTCTTAGACAAAACTTACTTTTGCACCTTGACTAGGCTTCTAGCCCAACTAGGCCTCCAGCGGTGAATTCTTGAACTTCCAGTCAATGTTCCCAAAGGACCCTCCAAAATAATGATTGAACCAGATGTGGTTTGTGATGATACATAACATAATAGATTCTTGATGGCACTTTTTTTGGAGCACACCAATCAAAATATGTTGTTTCCTCCAATTTAGGGCCTAATTAGCCCTCTTTTTCAAAGCAACCCCTCTCTATACTCAACCCCTGACTATGAAACTTTCAAAAATCCCTCAAAATGTTCCCAAACTAAGGATTTCCAAGATTTTAGTCTTCTATGACACCCTTAATACACTCAAACACACAAACCTCCATAAATTGCCTTAAAACTAGGGCTTTTTAGTTACCCACCTCCCAAACACTTCCAGATCCCTCTCTTTGACTTTTCACCATTATATAAACATAATACATCAATCCAAACTCAAAAACTTGCCCCTTATTAAGGCATATCTCCTGCTGCTATACCTTAGCCCCCATTTTCATGCACTTTTCCCTTTGACAACTCGGTGTACACCTTGATATTCTTCCTTCCTGCACATTAGTTTGTTAGGTTTGTATTATACATGTTATAAGTGATCCATTTTGAAGGTTACAACATCATTCTACCTTGAAATGGATCAATCATCCATAAAAACCCTCAAAAATCAATGAAAATCTGCACTTTCTTGAGGATAGTCAGTTATAAAATACAAATAATTGATTGTTGTTGCTTATCAGAGCATAAAAATTCCTTAAAACATGTAAATACAAGTTCCTAAAGCATCCAACCAGACATATATTCAATGGAAATCAAGTTTTCATCAAATAAACACAAGAAAAATGCAAGAAATTGCTATTTTTTTGCTTTTTCCTATAGCAGTCCGTACAAAATCATACTAGCAACCCAACCTCTGTAAAAATGACTTCTATGGCCTTGAATAACCTTTCCCCAACTTATCAAACCATTTTGTATTGATTAGTTTACATTAAAGTGATTAAAACATCAAAAAACTACTTTCCCACCCAATGTTGGATTTTGAAAATTTGAATTCTCCAACTTGAAATTTATTGAACCCCTATCAACTATAAAGCTTCTAAACTATTACATTGCATTATTCAACCTTATTTGATTGAATTAAAACATAAAAACACCTATCTAGTCTCTTAGGACACCATTGGTCTATTTGTAATGCATTTTAGTCCTATGGTCCTTATCAGGACCCTTAGGACTTTTGACTCCTTTAAAATTTTTATCCAATTCAAAAGCCATTATAGGCTTTAGGATGTTATAATTGATGCTCTGAGATGATTGAAAATTCTTCATGACCCCTGCATCCTCCTAGCTCTTGAAATTTTTCTTGAAGTGCTTGGGTGGTCCTGCACCATAGCTGCATCAGCCCATGCTCTCGTAGCATTGTTGGATCAACTAGATGAAAATGGTAAATAGCATTCTATTTATCGAGTTAGCCAAACCATAATAGATTATGAGAAACAATATGCAACAATTGAAAAAAAAATGTTTGGTGCTTGTATTCACTACTAGTAAGTTGTGATATTATTTACTAAATGCGGAAATACGAGTGATGAAAAAAATTTCCCCTCTCAAACACCTCTTTAATAAGATAGATTTATCAGGACATCTAGCTATGTGGGTGATTTTGTTAATTGAGTTTGATCTGAATTTTTTTTTGCAAAAATGAATTAAGGGTCAAGCCTTTACCAACCAATTTTTGACACTCCCTCACCTTTGGCATTACTTAGTAATGACTCTTTCTCTAATGATAATGCAATGAAAAGAAAAACTAACACATGGGATTTATACTTTGATGGATCTAAGTGTAGAATAGTCTCTGACACTGGTGTTATACTAATACAACCTAAAAGAAATCCCATTCCCTTGTCATATGGATTAAACTTCCTATGTACAAACAATAATGTTGAGTATGAAGCATTGATTGCATGATTACTAGCCACTTTAATCTTGGGTACAAAAGACATTAAGATCTTTGCTGATTCACAATTAGTAATCAAACAAATAAATGGGATCAAGCAAAGCATGAAAAGCTATCAAAATATAATGATCTCATAATGAACTTGTTAGAAAATTTCAAATCATTTACCATTGACAATATCCCACAAAAGGATAATCAACATGCAAATGCAATGGAAAGTTTAGCTTCTCTCATATCACTTCATGATCCTTCAAAATATTTTACATTTACTATTTACCCCATCATGAAACCATCCATCGATGAAATAATTGAAGAAGTATTCAAAACCACTAAGAAAGACTTGTGTGAGTGGTATGATACAATATTCAACTTGTTGGATCTCAAAAATATAGGTTGCAAATCCTAAGAGAATGCCAAGCTCTATGATTAGATTTGCAATGTTTTTGAACCAATGAATGGAAATAACCTATATGGTTGATGACTCCATAAATGCTAGGATCTACTAGAACGAGGTGGGTAGACCTAGATTGTTGAAGAAGATTGAGAGTTATGTGGTTTGATTCGGATTAAAGATCTATTCATAGTGGCATAAAACGTGTAATAGATGGAGGCTTGATAACTATTGTACTTCTAGTGTGACAATTGGTAATTTGTGATATGAAATTGGATATTTAATGTGTATGAGGTTTACCAATGCTCTATTGGGTAGGCGGAGTCAATAAAGATCTAAAATAGGTGACTAGTGTTGGTTATAATTCTAATTGCTTGGCACTTAAATTTATGTATACCTTGTATAAATGTGTAGGGATGTGATTGAAAGACTCTTCTTATTGATCCAATTGATCTTATTAGGCTACTATGATTTATTAAAAGCATTTTAATCCTTCCTTGAAGGAACCAATTAATAGAATCACACAATGACAACAAATGTGTATTGAAAAATAAAATTATACCCTTAATTTGAATAGAAAGATAGCATAGATGTGAAGACAACATGGAAAACTTATGGGTATGTGTAGGATCATCATGGAAAAAACAGGCCCTTAAATGGCAAAAATTTCAAAAAAATTAGAGTTAGGCAACTTGACGTAAAAAATTGAATAAGTTTTCTATATTATTTCAAAAATATGTGAGAATAGAATCTGTAGCAAATTGAATGTAGTTTCTAAACTACTAGGTTTTTTTAAAATCTATTTGGTGAAAATTTGAAATTTCAATGCATTAGTATTTAAATTTCAGGGAAAAAATAAGAAGTAGGTGTTTGTCTGACCACCCTAACCACAATAAAATGATAATTATTTTTTATCAGATTTTAAAAATAAGTAGAGGAGTCATGTCCGAAAGTGATGCATATTTTTTTGTAATTTTTTCCATGTAAATAATTATGATGTTTTTATTACAAATTTTATAAAATATAAAAACTCATATGTCTGACCACCTTAATTTTGTCAAAACTTCATGAAATTTAATTTTTCTCTTTTTAATCCTATAGTATGTGAAGAATAGAATGTGATGCATGTTTTGGATTCAAAAAATGTGATATTTTTTGGAAGCTATATAGATGTTTTCAACCAGCCTATCAATCAACACTTTAGTCATAATTCAAGTAGAAAGTGAATAATAATTATTTATTAAATTCAAAGTAAAGTAAAATTTATATTGGTGGAAAGATGAGAATCTCCTTTAAAAACCATTTTCATTAAATCAATTTTGGGCTAAAAAAACATCATCAGCCACATACCCTACAAATACCCATCATATTGCCACTTTTTGGCCCATCATGATCATGCACATACCCTTATCAATTACATAGCTCTTCTTATTGATCCAAATGCTACCCCCAAGTTACTATAATCAATTAAAAGGATTTTAATTCTTTGATAGAAACCAATTAACTTGACTCTACAATAATAAAAAGTGTGTTTTGATGAAATTGTAATATCAACATGGATACACAACTTCAAATAACAAGGGAATAACAATGTGGAGACAGCCGGATAATTGCTTCAAATCAACAAACAACAGACACCAATATTTAGTCACACATAATTTAAATATATTCCATTGATTTGTCCAAACATTCACACATGCATCATGGTCCATAGTATATTTTATATGATAAACATTCTGAATAGTATTTCATGTATATCTCCTATTTTCTCCCTATTCAAACTTACTATCCTATCACTATATGTCCAACTTATATATCAATATTTTAACGAGGACATACCCCTTCACAAATGTCTTTTGGAACTAACAATAATTAAACATGAATAATTAAGCTCTAGTAAGCCATAAATGAACTTTTATTATGTGATGTAAATAATCATGTCTCAAATGTGTATGAGAATCTTCTAAAGCATTCCTTGTAGCTATCTCCATGATCAACATTTTCTCTAAATTCTTAAATGCCTTGTCCAGTGTTGGTTCCTTGCCTTTGGCTACTTCCAAGGCTTCATGCAATATCAACTTGCATTCCTTTATCCATTTGTCCTAGTTTTTCATCTCTCCATCATTTCTAAATAGTGTAGGTACCCCTTCCTTTGTAGCATCAACAAACCCCTTTGCATCTACTTGAATCTCCTCATAGTAACCCTAGTGTTTTCTCATAATATCAATAGCAGTTATGATAGCTCCATTGTCAGAAGTACTTTTGTTTTGTATCTCCTGGATTTTCTCCTGAATTTGGTCATTTATCCTTATATCCTCCTAAAAGGTAGTATAACTCTTGGAATGGGTGTTGGACTCAAGGAACACTGAGAGGGGGGCCTGAATCAATGTTCAACAATGTTTAAACTTCAATTTAGATTATACACCATCTACAACATTTAAACAAAAGTAAAGATGCAAGCACATAAGAGAAACAATCAGAACACCATAAGCCCAAGATTTTTACATGGAAACCCTATTAAAGGAAAAACCACGATAGAAATTAATCCACAATTTATACTCTATTAAAAGTATGAATAAAAAGAAAATGCACATGCATTTAGGAACACTACTTAGAGCTCACTACTCAAAATAAGGAATGTTCACTACCTTACAAAATGTTTGGATTACAACAAAAAGTTGAACATAGAAGATAGCATCTACAAATACTTGGTATTAGTTTCGGTGAAGCTCAGGAATCAATCTTCTATCCTTCTGATTGATTCAACACTTTTTCTCTACCCTACTCTAACTTGCATCATGGAAACCCTTAATGCACAAGAGAAACTATGTATAAATTGGTCAAACAGTATTTTGATATTTGCACCACACCTGAACTACTCTTCCGCACCTATTTGCTCTTCCAAATGAATTAATGATCTTATATATATACTACAAAGATTTCAATTGCTATAAGTCATCTTTAGAAAAAGATGAAATATTCTCCAATGGTCGGCTCAAATCACAAATCATATTTAATGTGCACCCATCAAAGACAACCAGACTATAGTAAGGACCCAAAAAAAATTCCAACACAAGAAATGATTAAACAATTACTCCTTATACATTTGTGACATGCTACATTCACCAAGTCATCCATCAAGAACAAATAAACAAAAAATCGTCCTATTGGATCTCCTAACTTGTACACTAATTAATGCAACATCAAAAAAATTATCAATAGGATAACATATATGCTCAACAATCTATCTCGATAATCCACAACTCAAAAGATGATCTGGTGAGGCATATAGATTGACATACATATTGACCGAATACCCTATTCTTCATTCTTTCTACTAGTAATACTATATTTACTACTTTGTCTACCGGTAAGAGAAAATTTTGATCTATGAACTACAATAATAACTTTAGTTACCATCAATGACAACACTAGAAGCCATATTCCAATAATCTTTCCCTTTGGTATTGCTGGAAACACTTAGTGAAAAATGACTAAGTGTTGAAACCAGAGATATGCTAAAAAAAACTCAAAAATTCAAAAACACAACTTTCTTTCAAAACATTGCTCCCCCTTTTAATGTCAAGGAATTTTTTATTGCACTCTCTCCCCTACATCAATGAGAAACATTTTTTCATTTCTCTCTCTCCCTTTTTCAAAAATTCAAAAAATGAAGAAATTACAACTGCTACACAGTTAGAAAATTATTTTATACGTATCTTTCATTTCTAGAAGCAATTTCTCTAGAGCTTGTACTACAATCCCAATAATTAAGATTAGGCTATTGTTTTGAAATTTCTAATTGATGTTCTAGATGATAAATTCTAGAATTGTAATTGCTTCTAACTTTTCTCCTTTCCTCAAACCCTCAATTAGTTGCTCCAATCTACATTCAATTAAAACCTTTCCTTTCCAAAAACTGTCCACAAGCTTGTTTCTAGCAAAGTGAACTTTTACATGCTCAAACTACAACTCTTGAATTCTTTTCTTGACTACAATATCCTTATCCTGAAACATGTTGTAATCTTGGCCAATTTTGTTCAAATCACTTTCAATCTATTCCAACTTATCTTTGTATTTCCATACTACATGAGGCCAATGGAGACAATAGCTGTAGATTTTATTTATAGAATCAATGCATTGGCTCAATAGATTCATTTTCCTTTTTTAGTTTGGTAAGAGATAGCCTAAATTGCTCCTTCAAATGTAGAATTATTTCTTCCTCTTTCTCATCTTGAGACTCATAAGCCATAGCTTCTCTAATAAATTTAACCATCTCTTTAGGTAACACATTTTGCAAACTTTCCAATTCAATGTTACTATGCTCAAAATAATTACCTAGAGTGCTCTCAATCAGGTCATGCTCATATGAGGGATCATCCAACCAAATATCAACAATCTTGTGCATTACATGGGTATGTGCAGGATCATGATGGGCCAAAAAGTGGCAATATGATGGGTATGTGGCTGATGACTACTTTTTTCTCAAACTTGATGAAATGAAAAGGGTTTTTAAAGGATATTCTCAGCTTTCCACAAATATAAATTATGTTTTACTTCAAATTTAATAAGTAATTATTATTCATTTTCTATTCAAATTATGACTAATGTCTTGATTGATTGATTGATTGAAAAACATTTATAGCTTTCAAATGGTATCACATTTTTTACATCCAAAACATGCTTCACATTCTATGCTTCACATACTATAGGATTAAAAAAAGAAAAATTGAATTTCATGAAGTTTTGACCAAGTTAAGGTGGTTAGACATATGAGTTTTTTATATTTTTTAAAAGTTGAATAAAAGTTTCATAATTAATTATTTACTTGGAAAAAAATTACAAAAAGAAATGAATCACATCAAGACATGAGTCCTCTACTTATATATAAAATATTATAAAAAAATATTATCATTTTATTGTGGTTAGGGTGGTCAAAAAGAAACCTGCTTCTTATTTTTTTCCTGAAATTTAAGTACTACTACATTGAAATTTCAAATTTTCACCAAATAATTTATTTCTTTTTTAAACAAACCTAGTAGTTTAGAAATTATGTTCAATTTACTACAGATTCTATTCTTACATATTTTGGAAATAATATAGATAAATTATTCAAATTTTTATTTCAAAGAGCCTAACTCTATTTTTTCTATTTTTTTGCCACTTATGGGCCTATTTTTTCCATGATGATCGTGCACATACCCACATCTTTCTCCTAAAAAATTTTTAGTATCTTTTTTCTGAATAAAGCACCTTCCTCATCACTTTCTTCTACTATTATCACATTTGATTCAACTGATTTTGGTTCATCCCTTGGAGTGTACTCATCAAAATCTTCATCCGATATATCCACAATTTCTTGTTCTTTACCTTTTCCTTCAAATTTTGGAGACTTGTGTGTTGAAGAAGTGTCATTAGGAAACTCTAGTGCTTTTTTCTGCTTCCTTCCCATCTCACCAGAAAATGATCCAACTTCAAGATTTTTTATTGAAATTAAAATGCTAGTTTCTCAAAACTTTCCTAGCAACTCCTTAAAGAATTTTGCATATTCTTTCTCACAATTTCCCAAGCATTAGAATGTTCAAAAATTTTCTTACAAATCGGTTCATTCTCCTTCCATACCACATTATTGATTTGAGGCAGGCAATTTAGAATATACATCATGATACATATGACTAAAGTACCAAACCTAATTGGGTAGTTTGCATCCCTTGTTAGTTGCACATTTTTAATCAATTGATCTTTCAACAAACTACATAGGTCAAAGTCTTGATCCTCCATTATCATTTCATGAGAAATGAAAACTACACCTGCCAAGGTTGCGCCTTCCCTGTTTCTAAAGAAATTTTTGTATAAAATTCAATGTGCAATGTATCTTGTTATTAGTTCTTTGATTGTCAAAATTACCAATGCCATTTAATCTCCTATTACTCTAGTTAGGGTTTTGACTTGCTTGTTCCAAATCCACTTCCTTTTCAGAATATCCCCAACATAGCATAATACAGTTAAATTTCTAGTGACTTCCATCAAAATGAGATAGGGTTTATCCAAAGTTAGAATGTCCTCATTCAATCTGTTCAAGATAAACCTAACAACTTCTACATTGAAAAAATAAGGAAACTCATTCCAAATGTCCAAACTTCTATGTTTCACACCTTTAAGCCACTTTAATTCATTGGCCAACAACAAATCTCTCACATCCTTGATCTTTCTACTACTATGTTCATCCAAATTCACAATTCCTTTAATTTGCTTCATTTTTATTTCCATACAGAACAAGTTTTTCTAACAAGCATGAAATTAGAAATCCTACAAGCAACTGAAAATACCTGATGAATTCACCACTAAGTTAACTTGATTCTTTCAAAAAATTTCTACAAAGGTTCTCCTTCTATTCTTCTTCAACACAAGATGACAAATGAGGGTTCCAAATATGCTTTTATAAGTTACGCAACTAACCTTTTTACTACATTAAATGTTTTTTCCCTAGGAATTTTGGTTACTCTATTTTATCAGATAACAAGAGAAGAATCTATTTATAGGCCTTCTAGATCACAATTTTTTGCACAAGTGATCATAGATACATTTGTAGACCAATAGCACAACTAATGAAAATTACCTGCATTATGTTTCTAACTACTGCTAGGGGGGAAGTATTTTTCCTGAAAAACTCCCCCTAGGCCAATGACCTAAGATTAATTTCTAGAGGAATTATCGAAGCCTGCTTACTGTATGGGATTATTTCCTTCATCAGATTCACTCTTCTTCACCCATGTTTTCTTCATATAATCTCTTATTTCTTCCATAGTAACTTTCCCATTTCCTTTATCATCTTTATGTGAAATTCTTCATTTGTATACCAAACCTCTTCTATCCATGTTTCTATTTTTTGCAGAATCTTGCAATGTGATCAAATCTATTACAATTGTATCACACAAGATTTATTTGTCTATACCATTCATTCTATTGCTTTCCAGTGATTAGCAACATGCCCAAATCTTCCACAAGTATAGCATTTAACATTCCTTACACTGATAGACATACTTTTGCATTGAATTGACTTATGACCAAACTTAATGCAACTAAAACACTGACTGAGAAATGATGGACTGCATGAATTTATTTTACTTCTACAATGAGAAGCCATATGATCAAATTTATTACAAGCAAAGTTGTAACCATTAAACTTCTAAGAATTGGGTTGTCTTACCGGATATATTTTGCCTTTGTTCATCTGATTTCTTTGTTTGGAATCCTTGTGTTCAAATCTAGAGCTTTCTCCTTTCTCATAGCCAATACCTCTCTTATCATTTGCATTCTTCTATCCTTTAGTCAACTCATCAAGCTTAGCAAAATTGATCCTAAACTTATTCTTGTATTCATTTACAGTAGTGAGTTCGTCTATGAGAATAACTATTTGTATTTCAAGCTCTTGTTCATTATTTTTAGATTGTTGTAGTTCAATATGTAGCCAAATGAATCCACTATGTACTCTGCTACATTCCTTAAATTTTTCTTTTAAAGGACTAGACTAGATTCTCCTCATTCATCTTTCTTTCTTTGATCTCCTTAGCTTCATTTCCATAGATTCCATCTCAAGCTTTAAAGTAGCATTATTCCTAGCAAGTTTTACACATTCTTCAGTTATTTCTTTTAAGGTTTGCTTCAAGTGGACATCTTCAAAGCTTTTGTTTTCTTTCTACTTCATCTAATCACATAGTTCCTTCCTCTTTTCTCTTCACATTGATTTTATCCTTCAATGATTAAATGAATTTTTCAGCATCTTGAAGATTTTCTTTTAATTCCATAACTTTTGCTTTAGACTGATCAAGATCGTCAAGTGCCACCATAAGCTACTATTGAAGACCACTAGAGTCCATTATGATCCAAGATCCACCTCAATTTGTTAGACTTATACATATTAACCTTGCTCTAATACCAATTGTTGGACTCAGCGAACACTGGGAGGGGGGGTGAATAACTGTTTAGTAATATTTCAACTTCAATTCAAATTATAAACCATCTACAATATTTAAACAAAAGTAAAGATGCAAGCACATAAGAGAAACAATCATAACACTATAACACCAATATTTTTACATGGAAACCCTATTAGGTGAAAACCCACGGTGGAGACTAATCCACAAGTTATACTCTATTAAAAGTATGAAGAATAAGAGAATACACATGCATTCAGCCACACTACCTAGAGCTCACTGCTCAAAATAAGGAAAGGTTGCTTCCTTACAAAATGTTTAGATTACAACAAAAAGTTGAACTGAGAAGATATGATCTAAAAATTCCTGGTATCAATTCTAGTGAAGCCCAGTAATCAATCTTTTGTCCTTGTGATTAATTCAACACTTCTTCTCTTCACTACTCTAACTCACATCATAAAAAACCTTAATGCAAAAGAGAAACTATGCATAAATCACTCAAACACTCTTCTAATATTCACAACACATTTGCACTACTCTTCTCCACCTATTCATTCTTCAAAATGAATTAACGATCTTATATATATATATTAGTTACCAAGATTTCAATTGCTATAAGTCAGCTTTAGCAAAATATGAAATATTCTCCAACGGTCAGCTCAAATCACAAATCATATGTAATGTGCACCCATCAAAGTTATCCAATCTATAGTAAGGCCACAAAACAAAATTTCCAACACAAGAAACAATTAATTCTTATACATTTGCGACATGGTACATTCACCAAGTTGGCCATCAAAAAAATTAAAAAAAAATCATCTTATCGGATCTCCTAACTTGTACACTGTTTAATGCAACATCACAAAACTTATCAATAGAATAACATATATGCTCAACAATCTATCTTGGGGATCAACAACTCAAAAAGATGATATAATGAGGCATACAAATTGACATACTGATTGGATACCCTATTCTTCATTCTTTATGTTGGTAATACTTTGTTTAATAGTTTGTCTACCGATATGAGAAAATTATAATTTGTGGACTAGAATAATGACTTTAGTTACCACCAATGACAACACTAGAAGCCATATGTCAACAATGGGTTCCCCAAAGCTTGTTCATCCAAACCATGAAGTTGGAGTTCCTTTTCTAGAATACAAAAAAGAGCACATCAAATCTGGTGTTTCTCACTTGAACCTATACGTGCAATTCTTCACCCTTATCTTTTGATTGTGATCCTTTCCCTTGAGTTAATAATTTAGTAGATTCCTTCAATGTATCCTTGACCATGTCTTATAGGAAATCATTTTCTTTGAGGATCTTCTCATTATTCATTTTGTACATGTCTCTTTCCTTGATCAACATTTGTATTTGTTCTTTATTTAGTTTGGCAACATTAATGCCAATATTAGTAGTGGCTACACATTTATGTTCACCTACCTTCAATGCCATTACATGGCCAAATGGCATCTTAGTGTCAATGATCACAGATCTCTTGTGTGGAGGATACAGGGCTCAAATCATGAGGGAATTATCATCAGGATTATATTTTGATCCTGTGTATACCTTTGTAACTCCTTTGGGACTAAGCTTATGTGTAGCACCATTATCATGCAACAAACTATCAAAAACAAGATCTAAGTTTAAATATAAACTAGGGAAAATCATCACAGTAGATTATTCCAACAATTTCCTCCTTTTCTCTAGAGTCATATCCTTTATCTCATTCTCCACATCTAATTTTAAATTTTTCAGCATTTGAGCTTCATTGCTAGGTGTAACATCTATGACAAAATCCCTTATTTCTTTCCCTTTTTGTTTGTATAAAAATGATCTGAACTCAAAATAATTTATAAATTCATCATTAGGAACAAAATATTTATAGGCTAACTTCCTAGTATCTACATCAGATGCTTCTCCAACTTCTTGCTCTCTATTAAGGGTTTGATATTCCTCTATTCTTAGTTTGGAAATTTTATCCATTTGACCTTGGGGTTCCTTTTTCACCAAAAGATTCCTCACCTCCATAAGACAACATTTTGTCTCTTCTATTTCCTTCATTCTCTACTCTATCTCCCTATTATATTCATCAACGGTCAATTATGCTTCTCTCTCTTCCATGTTTCTGATTATATCATGTTGATAAGGCACATGAGTATATCCACCCAATTTTACTTTCTTTCTAGAAAAATAAATGTAGACTTTAGGATCAAATCCTTCTCTCAGTGTTGCCTTTTTCAAATTAAAATGAGATAAATTATTTAAGATTAAATCATACCCTTCCTTAGACAACACAGTAAAGTCTCCAAAACACAATGTACCTAGCATGAATGATTGTTTCCCATAAGCATTTAGATTCATCAAACTTGAATAATCCATTTGTCTAACAATTTTCAAACATGCAATTCTATTTGGTAGTATTTTTTGGAGAAGAAAAGGTCTATCCTCAAAACCATACACCCTAATCATGGTGGCATCAATATAATAGTACCAATCACCCCAATTGTGGCTAACAGTAGTAGGTCCATTGAAACCTTTAGGTCTCAAAAATATTTTAATCTATTTAGTCAAAGCATAATAACAAGGGTGGTTAAAAAATTTGTACAATATCTTGATATAATATTCCCAAAAATGAATATAACTAGAACTCACAAGTCTGCTATCCAAATAGCAGTCTGTAATTGCACTAGTAGTAGTTGATCTTCCTTATTAGATTGTGTAATTTTCAATTCTTCTGGCCACATCCATATCTCATATCCATAATAAAGTATTATATGCATGAGGATGGAATAATGCTTGAAGCATAATATGGGAGATCCATTTTTAATTGCCATTAACCTAAGTCAATCTCTTTGAAAATGTGTGAGGCATAATCAAATGGCCTAGCATTGTGACACTAGATATCTACTGCAATCACCATTGGACCTATTGCCATGAATTCAGATGCTTTAGTCCCTAATACTTGACACACATAAAAATATGTGTGTTTTAAGTAGGGTTAAAATAAATCAACATGAAAAAGAGGCCCATCATCATCTTCAATTTTAACAAGGTTTCCATCCCTCCTAGGTCTATGTAATGGAAATCTCCATCCTTTATAGTTTGTGTCCATTCTCCAATATTCCCTTTCCAAATATTCATGTAAAATTGGATCATCACATGTGTCACTTAGGTTAAAAACTTCACAAATCGCAATCATAGACACACGTATAAAGGGTTCACCTTACAAGTTGCAGATAGGTTTCAAGTATAGGTCATAATTCTTTTCCTGAAGTTTCACAAGCTCTACATTCACAAACACATTTGGAACAACTAATTTTCCCAAATTGAAACTCCAGGGATTGCACACTGGTTCAAACCTATTTATCTGATGATAGTGGAACATGAACAACTCATATCCTCTAATAGGGGTGCATGCATCTCCTATATGTCTACATTTTTCTTTGAATTTTTGTAAATCATTCCTAAGTTGTCTAGACCTTTTGGCCTTTGGCCCTAAACTAGTAATTGATCTATAAGGTCTTGGTTCATTTTTCTTTCTTTCATTTTGGGCTCCTCCTTTGTTTCAATTTTCTATTTTTTACCTCTAGGTTTACTATCTTCTCCTTGTTGTTTCATACCCTTTAGTTTCCCAAAGCTTGAACCTTTGATAATTTCCTAAGGTGAAAAAACTGAATTATAATTTTAATTTACAAAGGAGACTTCATAAGCTTACTTGTGAGTCTCCATCTGCACTGAATTTTTTAGCTTATGTTTGACGTCTTGTGCTTTCTGATGTAAATTTTGGAAATCCATTTTGATCATTCTTGTTTCAATCATAAAATATTTAGATAATGTACATTTGTATGACCATTAATGTCCACTTATAAGTATGAAGGAAAGAAGGATTTTTTAATTTCATAATGTCAAAATGACTAGATTATATCAGTAAGACTTCCTTAGTTTTTGGTTGATCTATGTATTTAACTTGTTGCTACTTTTGTTTTATACTTTCCCAATTGATCACCAACACATAACTAAATGTCTCTTCAATGTTGAGTGTCCTTTTGGTTTATCATTTATGGTGAGGAAGATTGAATAATTCTCTTATTGATGCCATATAGTTGGCCTTCTTCTTTTTCAACTCATATTACGTTAGAGAGAAAGTTATGAAGTTTTCCTTATTTCAAAGCATTTTGGATCACTAGAAGTCCTTTCAATCATCACCTAGTGTTACCCTAATGAATGGTGATCTCTTCTCATTACCATCGGCATGAAAAGTACCATCACTAATAGAATGTAATGTTGCTCCAATGTATTTTGGTCTCTCTGATATGCTCCATCTACCACTTCATTCATTTGGGATTGGTCAAAAAAAATATTTGCAAAATTTCCTTTGTCAGTGTAACCTATATGGTCGATGAGATTTGAGTGATTCATCCTGATTATACAAGTATCCCAAATAGTTATTCTCTTGTCTCATCAGTGAAAGAAAATATGTGTCTCACCGATGAAGTTTTCATCAATGTGAGTTAAGAGTTCGACATCATTTGGAAACTTCACTCTGACTACTTGGTTCTTTTCGATAAGCTTTCATTGGTGAGAAGACAAGTGTTGTATTCTTGATTACATAATCTCCATGGTATTCAATCATTATGACTTGGTTCATCTTTTCTCGATATGTAGAAAATGGTCAAACTGAAAAGCCACGACTTTTTGATCGGAAAGACTTTACCTAATCTTGCTAATATGGACCAATTGTTTAAAAACTCTTACTTAGTGATGACCAAAGGAATTATTATGTGTCAAAGGATAATTTGATGGGCCCATTGGTGAATATGGATTGTTAAATGGATTTTTTTACACAAATTTTAACAATTTGTATTGTTTATGAAATTAAGATGTGGTAACTTTCTGGGGTACATGAGTGAAGGCCATTAAAAATGTGAGATTTTCACAGATCCAATAGTGGCTCCATCTAGGGATGTATACCCCTTGTGGGTTTAGCAAGAATCCATGTCTCTAGGGAAGCAAACCAAGTGTCTCTTGATATGGGATAAAAATGGAGGAAAATCCAAGATTGGTGGGAGATGGAAGCAATATGAAGTTCTATACTACTGTGCATGGAGAAAGATTTATTTTTAGAAGGTTATTCAAGAATTTTCCATGCATTGGTATTCCTTGATCTTCACCTATAAAAATGTGCATGTAATATTTAAGAAAAGAAATGCTTCAGGAATTGTCCATGCACTAGCAATTCTTGTTCTTCTCCTATCAATTTTTGGAGACAATATGAATCTTCCTTAGCCTTGCTAACAACAACAAATGGTCCTAACCATAGAGCCTCAAGTTTTTCATGCTTTCCTTTATCCTAAAACCTAACATTCCACATGAGAACCATGTCATTTATTTCAAATTTTTTATTTTGTTCCTTTTTATCATGTAAGTATTTCATCTATAACTGATTCTCCATGTTGTGCTCTTGAGCCTAGTTTTTGACCTCTTCAAGTTCCATCAGTTCTTCCATCGTCTCATCCATAGGTTCAAGAATGTCCAAGTCTTCTTGAAAAATGAACTTACTAGTAACAAATTATGTAAAGGAATCCTAGCTTGAGTTCCATGCACAAGTTCAAAAGGTGATTTTCCAATGGCCTTCTTTATAGTAATTTTACTTTCCCATAAATCCAACCTCAACTTGGAATCCCAAGCCTTCTTGTTACTATCTAGTATTCTCTTTATAATCTTTAAGATTCGTTTGTTGCTATATTTAGCTTTCCCATTCACCTTTGGATGATATGGTGGAGAGTATGAGATCACTATAGCATAGGATTGGTAGAATCCCTTGATTTCATCTTATTTGAACCACATCCCATTATCAATTACAATTCTTGTAGTCACTCTAAATCTGGTGATGATGTTCTCCAATAAAAAATTTGTTACCACCCTACTAGTTGCTTGTTTAGTAGGTACAACTTCCACCCATTTTGTAAAGTAGTCTGTGGCTACTAATATCCTTCTATGCCCTCCACTAGATTTTCTGCAATTTCTCCTATGAAATCAATTCCCCATTGGTTGAATGGAGCTTCAACTTATAGAGGTCTAAAAGGAAATTCTCCTTGATACTTTAGTTTCCCAAAAAAAATTGGCATGCTTCAAATTTTCTATTGTAATTGTAAGCATCATTGAAAAATCTAGGCTAGTAGTAGCTTTCCCTTAACACCTTATGTTCAATTTTTTTGATAATAAATTCCCTCCACACAATCATTCATGCATTTCCTTGAGAACATGTCTAGATTGATCTTCATCTAGGCACAACAATAAAATCCCATCTCTATTCTTCCAATACAGGTCCCCGTTCATGAATACATATCTTGAAGCATGTAACTTAAGTGTCCTCTTTTTGTTATCACTTAACCCTTCAAGACATTTCATGTGCTTGAGATAACACACAATATCAATAATATAAATATGTTCAATACTATAGACCATATTATCTTCATGATTCAAGTTGCATACTTGAGCAGCTTCAATATTTGTCTTTGCCATTAGTTTGGCTAGTCCTTTTCCTCTCACAAGTTTGGTGATTTGGAACCCGATGTAAAATTCCTAAATTCTATTTATCCATCCCCATCTACAGCCTGAAACTTTTGATTGTACAAATACATCTCTCACTACAACACTTGGTACATAGCCTATGACTTTTTCTCCTACGAGATATGATCTAAATTCCTTGACAACCCTTAATAATGCATACACCTATTTCTCTACAATATCATATTTTAAATTCTCCATTCTGGAGGGATTTACTAAAGAAAGAAATAGGTTACTTGTTCCCTTCATCATTTTTTTGTAACATGACTGTCACAACTGTGTGAAAGGATGTAAATGAAAAGATTTTGAAGAGCTTACAGAAATTAGGGTATTTCAATACTAGGGCTTCTTTCATTGCTCTCTTGATAGATATGAATGCATCTATGGCTTCAGTTGTCCAGTCAATCTTTGCACCTTTCTTCAACATATTTGATATTGGTTTCACTATTTTTGCAAAGTTTGATATGAACCTTCTCACAAAATTAATTTTCTTGAAAAAGGATTAGATAGCTTTAACTATCTTAGGGATGGGAATTTTGTCTATGGCTTCCACCCTTTTTGGATCAATCCTTACAACTTCTTTGGATACTATATGCCCTAGTAACCTTCCTTCTATTACTACAAAATGACATTATTTATGATTTAAAGAAAAGCCATACTCAATGGCTTTGATAAAAATCTTCTCTAAATGTAGGTATGTGCAAAGGATCATGATGGGCCAAAAAGTGGCGATATGATGGATATTTGTAGGGTATGTGCCTGACGACTTTTTTTTTACCCAAAATTGATGAAATGAAAAGGGTTTTTAAAGGATATTCTTAGATTTCCACCAATATAAATTGTGCTTTACTTTGAATTTAATAAATAATTATTATTCATTTTCTATTTGAATTATGACTAAAGTCCTAATTGATAGGCTTATTGAAAAAATATATAGCTTTCAAATGGTATCACATTTTTGAATCAAAACATGCATCACATTCTATGCTTCACATACTATAGGATTAAAAGAAAAATTAAATTTCATGAAGTTTTGACCACTAAGGTGGTCGACATATGAGTTTTTTATATTTTAAATGTTGTAATAAAGAATTCATGATTAATAATTTACTTGGAAAAAAAATTACAAAATTATGCATCACATCTAGACATGAGTCCTCTACTTATGTCTAAAATATTATAAAAAAATATTATCATTTTATTGTGGTTAGGGTGGTCAAACAGACACCTACTTCTTATTTTTTCCCTAAAATTTAAGTACTACTACATTGAAATTTCAAATTTTCAACAAAAAGATTTTTTTTATGAAAAATAAACCTAGTTGTTTGGAAACTATGTTCAATTTGCTACAGATTATATTTTTACATATTTTTGAAATAATATAGATAACTTATTCAAATTTTTATGTCAAGTTGCCTATCTCTGATTTTTCTGAATTTTTTGCCACTTAAGGGCCTATATTTTCCATGATGATCCTAAACATACCCATGCTCAACATGGCCTCTTTACTTCTTTTAATATGCAGTTAAGTAATCCTAATATACCACCATTATTACATTGATTAAATCAGCAAATGGAACATCCATGGCCCTTTGGAAATTTGCACCAGCATTTGTGAGTTCGAATGGAATTCTAACATTCACATATGTTCTCCATGGTGTGGTAAATATTTTTTTTATATTGCTCTAACTCCTTAACTTTCACCTCATTATAACAAGAAAATCCATCCATCATAGATAACAATTCACATCTAGTGATCCTTTGTAACAAGGCCTCCATATTTGGGAGTGGGTAGTTATCCTTAACACATGACATATTAAGGTTTCTAAAGTCTATGTAGAGCCTTATATCTTCTTTTTTCTTTCCGAAAGGTACTAAATTATAGACCAAGATGAATGTCTAATAGGCTTGATGATACCCCCTCCCTAAGCTTCATAAGTTTTTTATGCATTTTAGGTTCTAAGGTAGGATTTATGGGCCTTTGTTTTTGTTTAAAAGGCTTAGTATCTAGTTTTAATCAGATCTCATGTTGGAAAAAATCCTCTCTATATGCTTTGAGATCATCATAGGACCATGCAAAGACATGCTTGTATTTTTTCAATAATGCAATCAACATCCTTTTGATTGTTTGGCTTATCTTTTTTCCAATGTACACCTTTTTAAGAGCAAGTTTAATCCCAAGGTTGACTTCTTCAACATCCTCCTATTTGACTAGTGTTTGTTCCATGAGGGCTCAGTCATTTCCATAAATCACTCTCTCTAGTGCCATAAGACCCTTAGGAATCTTATTAGTTTTAAGTTGAATGACCTCTTTTCCAAAAATAGTTTGTTTCTCATCTACGTCTTCCACAAATGCATTAAAATCAATTTCTTGTGCTTCATATTGATCAATACAATGTAAGAATTTGATTAGATCAGTATCATCACTAAAAACTTGCCAACTATAAATGTTATCATAGATTGTAGGTCTTGTTTTGAGTTCAACTTGTGAAATTCCTACCAAATTGACATCATCTCTTTTCAAAGCTACATTCCTCAAGAAGTTTGCCATCAAATTCTTGGACCTATCTATCTAGTCAATGAAGAAAGTATCAAACAACTCAATAGTGTCTCATAAAAAATTTCTATACTATCTTAACCCCTTATTTTTTGTAGCATATTTTTAATTTAGGGTATGTGCAGGATCATAATGGGCCAAAAAGTGGCAATATGATGGGTATGTGTAGGGTATGTGGCTGACGACTTTTTTACCAAAAATTGATGAAATAAAAAGGGTTTTTAGAGGAGATTCTCAACTTTCTACCAAAATAAATTATTCTTTACTTTGAATTTAATAAATAATTATTATTCATTTTCTATTTGAATTATGACTAAGGTCGATTGATAGGTGGATTGAAAAACATCTATAGCTTTCAAATGGCATCACATTTTTTGAATCCAAAACATGTGTCACATTATATTCTTTTCATACTATAGGATTAAAAAAAAATTGAATTTCATGAAATTTTGACCAAGTTAAGGTAGTTAGACATACAATTTTTATTATTTTAAAAATTATAATAAAAAATTCATAATTATTTATTTACTTGGAAAAAAATTACAAAAAAATATGCATCACATTGGGACATGAGTCCTCTACTTATATCTAAAATCTTATAAAAAAATATTATCATTTTATTGTGGTTAGGGTGGTCAAATAGACACCTACTTATTTTTTCCCTGAAATTTAAGTACTACTGCATTGAAATTTCAATTTTCACCAAATAGATTTTAAAAACAAAAAAAAAAACCTTGTAGTTTAGAAACCACATTCAATTTGCTACATATTCTATTATTACATATTTTTGAAATAATATAGATAACTTATTCAAATTTTTATGTAAAGTTGCCTAACTATGATTATTTTTACTTTTTTGCCACTTAAGGGCTTGTTTTTTCCATCAGGATCCTACACATACCCCATACTTGTGAAATCACTAATTTAGAGTCCCCAGGAATAGTTAGTAATTTTATTTTGTGTTTGACAACCATGTTTAGTCCAAAAAACACTCCTAATCCATTACCTTCTTTTCTACATGCTCCATCAAAGTACATTCACCACACACCATGCTCATTTTTTGAGAAATTTTTATCAATTGGATTAGTATTCAACAATTTAGGCCTTAAAGGCTCTATTCTGAAACTTCCCAAGTCCACATCATAGAAGCAATTCATTTGATTATGGTCTACATATTCCACAATCTGGTTCACTCTTGGTTCTTTGTATAATTTAACTTCTTCACCATTTACTAGTGTTGTGGTATGGGACAAATAAAATTGCACCTTCCCTCCCACTAAAGTAGTCAATTGTCTTGACAGAAGCATCCCAAAATAAGGGGGTGTATCTATCACAGTGATGTCATTTGTATATGTTGCTTGTGGGAAAACAACCAAGTTTACCTCCACATATTTCATGATTCCTACCACTACGATGGGCCTACCATCCATTGTATAACACTTGCCACCTGTAGTATTCACCCACATGCCAAGTTGTTTCATGACCCCTACTAGCATGATATTAATACCAACACCTGAATCAATCATACAATTCCTCACAAACTTTATATTTATGAGAAAAGTAGTAAATAATGGATCAATCTTTGGAGGATTCATTAGTGTATCACCTAGAAAAACTTTAGGTACCTTTACCTCTCCTCATTTGTTACTACTGATTTTAGTGATTTCTCTTCTCTCCATGCTTGTGCTTTTATTAGTTCCATTGGATATTAGCTAAATAACACTATATTTGTATTATGTTATCTTCATCATCTCTAGGAATGGCATAGAAATATTTACTCGAGACAATGGTTGTGTGAAATAAAATGAGGAGGTATTTTCTATTTTGACAATCTTCCTTTGCTCTAGTGGTTCCCCTTTTTCCTCCTTTTCCTTTTTATTTGTCTCATCATGTCTTTTTTTTTTATATAACTCTTCATCTTCTTCTCTAGGGACATGCCTTTTCTCCTTTTTGTTAGGTTCTTTTACTTCCACCTTCTTGGGTTTCTCTTGTGTTGTCTCCCTATCTTTCACAAACAATCCTCTTGGAGTGCCATCATTTGCATTTTTTGTTTTGTTTCTCAGCCTATAGTTCTTTTTTGCTTGCTCTACTATAGCAATGGTTAACTCTTTGATTTCTTCCTCTATTTTCCTCCTCAATTTGTATTTACTTAGCTTAGGTGGTGCATAAGGAAGTTATGATTCATCATTACTTTCATTCTCCTGGTTAGAGAAGACTTGTTGTTCTATCATGTGAACATTGTATCTCTGATTGTTTACATCATACTCATAACCTTCATCCCCTGAGGATGAATATTCTTATTCAACTAGATGTAGGGTATGTGAGGTTAAATATATTTTATTATCTTCTTCTTCATTTTCATATGACATCTCCCCTTCATGTATTGATTTTGCTACAATGTAATGATCTTGGGAATGGGAAAAATTGTAGACTTAAAACCAAGGGATATTATTGACCATGTAGGCTCCTTTCTTCTTTAAAGGATCAGAGGTTTCCTTATACTTAGGTTTACCAGTTATGGGTTTTCCATATTTCTAGTTTGTGTTGTATGGCATATAATGAAACTTTGGTTTTTCATTTTTGTATTCAAATTCTCCTACTTATTCTAGGAATTGTTAAATTTTTGAGGAACTCTAAGGTTTTCCCTTTTGTCGATCATCCCTGCAGCTTTTTTGTTGTTTTCAATTTTCAATACTATCTTTTGTGCTTTAGTCGTACTTCTAGGAAATCTATTTCTAAGTTCATACCCTATTTTTGGATCAAAGGCTTTCAAATAAATACTTAAGGCTATAGGATTAGTGAGTTTGGATCCATGTGGTATTTTATTGTACAATTTGGAGAATCTTTGATTTTAGAAGTCATAAACTAGCTCATTTTGATATTTGTGAATACTTAGAAGTTCATGAAGGGAAAATTTGGGAGCACATTGGTTCCCATATTACTCTAGAAACTAATTGTTAAAGTTTACTATAGAATCAATTGAAGCATTAGGTAAAATATTGAACTAATCCCTTGCTTCTTCAATTAGTGACATCATGAATAATCTCATGTTTACATCCTCATATTGCATAGCAATATCGTGTATGAAGGAATTAAAATTATTGATATGTTCTTCAACTGATATCACATTATTCCCTATGAATTTTGGAACAATATTTCTCCAATTGCTATCCATTAGGTATGGGCATAATTGGTGTCCCATCAGATCAAATTCCCTACATGTGCTTATGGGGTTTTGTGGATGCAAATTTAGAGGTGGTGGATTAGGAGGGCATTGATACCCATATTCGGGCTGATGGTAGACATTTTTTTGGATATGTTGTTGAGGGTATACATTTTGATGGGACACATGTTATTGATGTGGTGGGGTATATTGTTGGCCTAGTGGAGGATAATGCTAGGGGACATTGTTAGTATTTGGAGGCTGGGATCTTTGTGATGGTACATTATGTTAGGTGTGTTGCCTCTGGTTACCACCTATATTGTGAGATACTTTTGAAGTGTCGAGCACCTGTGTTTTGAGATGTTCCTTGTATATTGAAATTACCACCCTTTTTATGTGGAGGGACATACTTTGGTGGTTTTGGTGCTTGGATGTTTAATTGCTAGATTTTCTAGTCTATCTCTTGAGCTTCTTTAGTCATTTTTTGTCTCTCTCTAATTTGGTGTCTTTTCCACTCCAAATGTATTCAAAATTATTGGTTATTCATACCCTTAAAATCACCAGTACCATAATCCACACATCCTTCATGGTTTTGCTCTTCTTGTTGTGATGACATCATGTAATCATATTCATTTTGTTTTCAAAATCTCTCTACCTCAATCTTAGCATCAAACTCCTCCCTTTCCTTAGGGTCATCTTTCCATTAGAAAATAGAATGATTAGTATTTTCTTGTTCAAAATTTGTGCGAGGATCCTTGATCAATTCATCACCATGGAATTCTGATCCATGTAGTGGTTCAAATTTGTTATTAACTATAAGGAATCAATCTACCAAGTCTTCCCTACCTTCATTAACTCCATCAATTGCTTTGTCTTTATTCTTGTTTGTATCAGACCTTGAAGGGGAGGACTGATGTTTATCTATCCACCTAACATTTTTTTTCTTTGGGTTTTCTTGGTGCAAAGATCTCCTACCATCATCTCGTATGATGCTTTAATACTCCAACTTCTATATTTTTTCTTTGTTGATGTATATTTTTACTTCCTATTCATGCACTTTTTATTACAAAGTCACCAATCACTTTTAAGAAAAGTGAGAAAATTTTATAATTAATTGTTCCCAACATAGTCTTGTGCAAGGTGTTGACTTTATGATGAAGGCCTAGATTCAAAATTGACTTCTCCCCAACAGATTTTTGAATCTATTGGATCTCAAAAATGTAGGTTACAAATCCCAAGAGGATGTTAGGCTCTATGATCAAACTTGCAACATTTTTGAACCAGTGAACGAAGTTAACCTATATGGTTGATGACTCTCTACACTTCAAGCTCTGCTAGACCTAGGTGGGTAGACCTTGATTATTGAAGCAGATTGAGAGTGATGTGGTTTGATTGGGCTTAAAGATATATTCACAATGGCATAAAGTGTGTAATAGATGGAGGCATGATAACTACTTTATTTCTAGTGTGACAATTGGTAATTTGTGATATAAAATTGCATAAGTAACATGTGTATGAGGTGGCCCAATGCTATATTAGGTAGGAAGAGTAAATAAAGATATGTAATAGGTAACTAGTGTTGGTTATAATTCAAATTGTTTTGCACTTAAATTTATTCATACCTTGTATAAAAGTGCAAGGTTGTGATTGATAGACTCTTCTTATTGATCTAGTTGATCTTATTAGTCTATGGTGATTTATTAAAAGTATTTTATTCCTTGAAGGAACCAAGTAACAAAATCACACAATGACAACAAATGTGTATTGACAAGATAAAGTATACCCTTAATTTGAATAGCAAGATAACATCAATGTGGATACAACATGACAACCTTATCAATTACCTAGCTCTTCTTATTGATCCAAATGTTACCACCAAGTTATTGTAATCAATTAAAAGGATTTTAATTCTTTGATAGAAACCAATTAACTTGACTACACAATAAAAACAAGTGTGTTTTGATGAAATTGTAATATCAACTTGGATACACAACTTCAAATAACAAGGGAATAGCAATGTGGAGATAGTCAGATAATTGCTTCAAATCAACAAATAGCAAATACCAATATTGAGTCACACATAATTTAAAGATATTCCATTGATTTCTCCAAAAATTCCCACATGTATAATGGTCCACAGTATATTTTATATGATAAACATTCTAAAAAGTATTTCATGTATATGTCATATTTTCTCCCTATTCACTTTTACTATCCTATCATTATATGTCCAACTTATATATCAATATTTTGAAGAAGATACACCCCTTCACAAATGTTTTTTGGAATTAACAATATTTAAAAATGAACAATTAAGCTCTAGTGAGCCATAAATGGAATTTTGTTATGTGATCTAAATAATCTTGTCTCAAATGTGTGTCAGAATCTTCTGAAGCATTCTTTGCAACTATTTCCATGATCACAATTTTCTCAAAATGCTCACATGCCTCATTCAGTGCAAGTTCCTCACTTTTGTCTATTTCCAAGGCTTCATACAATATCAACTTGCATTCATTTATCCATTGATCCCAAATTTTCATCTGTCCATCATTTTTTAATAGTGCAGGTACCCCTTCCTTTACAACATCAATGAACCCCTTTGCGTCTGCTTGAAGCTCCTCATAGTAACCTTGGTGTTTTCTCATAATATCATTGGAAGCTATGATGGATCCTCCATCATAAGTACTTTTCTTTTTTGTCTCCTAGATTTTCTCTTGAATTTATTCATTTATCTTTTTATGCTCCTGAATAGTAGTATAACTCTTGGAATGGGTTCCCTAAAGCTTGTTCATCCAAACCATCAAGTTGGTGTGCCTTTTGTGTAATATAGTAGAGAGCACATCAAATTTGTCTTTTCTCACTTCAACATGTACATGTGCTTGTTCACCATTATCTTTTGATTGTGATCCTTCCCCTTGAGTTCATAATTTAGTAGATCCCTTCAATGTACCCTTGACCATGTATTTCATGAAATCATTTTCTTTGAGGATCTTCTTGTCGTTCATTATGTTCATGTCTCTTTCCTTGATCAACATGTAAGTATGTGCTTTATTTAGTTTGGAAACATTAATTCCAATATCAATAGTGGTCATAGGTTTAGTTTCTCCTACCTTCAATGTCATTACATGGCCAAATTCCCTCTCATTGTCAAAGATCACAAATTTCTTGTGTGGAGGAGATAGGGCCCAAATCATGAGAGAGTTCTCATCAAGATTATATTTTGATCCTATGTATACCTCTGTAACTCCTTCCGGACTAAGCTTATGTGTAGCATCATTATCATGCAAGAAACTATCAAAAACAAGAGTTGAGTTCAAATCCAAATGAGGGAAAATCATCACACTAGATTCTTCCAACAATTACCTCCCTTTCTCCGGAGTCATATCCTTCATCTCATTCTCCACATTTTATTTTAATGCTTTCAACAATTAGCCTTCATTTCTAGGTGTAACATCTGTAATAGACTCCCTTATTTCTTTACCTTTTTGTTTGTATAAACATGATCTAAACTTAGAACACTATAAATTCATCATCAGAAACAAAAGATTTATAGACTAACTACCTAGTATCTACAATAGATACTTCTCCAACTTTTTACTCTCCGTTAGGGGCTCGATATTCCTTTATTCTTAGTTTGGAAATTTTATCCATTTTATCTTGGGGTTACTTTTCACTAGAAGATTCCTCACCTCCAAAAGACAAAATTTTTGTCTCTTATATTTCCTTCATTATTTTCTCTATCTCCCTATTATATTCATCAATCATGGCCAATTTTTCTTCTCTCTCTTTAATGTTTCTGATGATATCATCATGTGGATAAGGCACATGAGTATATCCACCAAATTTTACTTTCTTTCTAGCAAAATCAATGTAGCCTTCAAGATCAAATCCTTTTCTCGATGTTTCTTTCTTCAAATTGAAATGAGATAACTTATTTAAGATTAATTCCTACACTTACTTAGACAACACAATAATGTCTTCAAAACACAAATAACTTGGCATGAATAATTGTTCCTCATAAGAACTCAAATTCATAACACTTGAATAATCAATATGTCTAACAATTTCCAAATATGCAATTCTATTTGGTATTGTTTTTGGGAGAAGAAAAGGTGTATCATCAAAACCATATACCCTAATCATGGTGGCATCAATATAACATTAAGAATCGTCCAAATTGTGACCAATAGTAGTAGGTCAACTAAAATCTTTGGATCTCTAAAATATTTTAATCTCCTTAGTCAAAGAATAACCAAAAGCGTGGTTAAAAAATATCCACAATATCTTGACAAAATATTCCTCAAAAAGAATATAACTAGAACTCACAAATCTGCTATGCCAAATAGCATTCCACAATTGCACTGATAGTGGCTAATCTTCCTTATCAGATTGTGTAATTTTCAATTCTTTTGGCCACATCCCTATCTCTTGTCCATAATATAATATTATATGCATGAGGATGGAATAATTCTTGAAGTGCAATATGGGTGATCCATTTTTAATTTCCATTAACCCTAAGTCAATCTCTTTGAAAATGTATGAGGCATAATCAAATGGCCTTGCATTGTGGCATTGGATATCTACTACAATCACCATTAGACCTATTGTCATGAATTCAGAGGCTTCAGTCCCTAATACTTGACACACATAAAAATATGTGTGTTTTAAGTACGTTTCAAATAAATCTGCATCAAAAGGAGGCCCATCATCATCTTCAAGTGCAATAAGGTTTTCATCCCTACTAGGTCTATTTAATGGCAATCATCATCCTTTATAGGTTGTGTCCATTCTCCAATATTCCATTTCCAAATATTCATGTACAATTGGCTCATCACATGTATCAATTAGGTTAAAAACTTCACAAATTGTAGTCTTGGATACTTGTATAAAGGGTTCACCTTGCAAGTTACAAATAACACTCAAGTTTGGGTCATAATTATTTGCTAGAAGTTTCACAAGCCCTACATTCACAAACACATTTGGAACAACCAGTTTTCCCAAATTGAAACTCTAGTGATTGCACACTCATTCAAACTTATTTCTCCAATGATAGTGGAACATGAAAAACTCATATCCTCTAATAGGGGTCCATGCATCTCCTATATGTTTGCATTTGTCTTCAAATTTTTCTACATCATTCCTAAGTTGTATAGACCTTCTGGGCTTTGACCTCGAACTAGGTAACTGATCGATAAGGTCTTGGTTCAATTTTATTTCTTTTGTTTTAGGCTCATCCCTTGTTTCAATTTTCTATTTTTTACCTTTAGGTTGACTATCTTCACTCTGCAATTTCCTACCCTTTATTTTCCTAGAGCTTGAACCTTCCATAATTTTCTAAAGTGATAGAATTGGATTATAATTTCAATTGCAAAAAAGACTTTGTATGCTTACTTGTGAGTCTCCTTCCACACTAAATTTTTTAGCTTTTTTCCAACATGCCTTCCTTTCTACTATAAATTCTAGAAATCTCTTTTGATCATTCTTGTTTCAATAGGAGAATATTTACATAATGTACATTTGTGTGGTCATTAATTTCCACTTCTAAGTATGAATGCAAGCATGTTTTTTTTTTTTTTGTAATCTCATAATGACAAGATTGTATCGGTAAGACTTCCTTAGTTTTTAGTCGATCTGTGTATTTAACTTGTTCCTACTTCCATTTTATACATTCTGAATTGATTACCAAGACATAACTAAATGTCTCTTCAATGTAAAGTGTCATTTTGGTTTATCATTTATGGTTGAGAAGACTAAATAATTCTCTTACTAATGATATATAAGTATCCTTCTTGTTTTTCAACTCATATTACTTGGAGAGAAAGTTTTGAGGTTTTCCCAATTTCAAAGCATTCTAGATCACTACAAGTCCTTTCGATCGTCACACAGTGTTATCCCAATGAATGGTGATCCCTTCTCATTACCATCGACATGACAATAACCAACACTAAGAGAATGCAATATTTCTTTGATGTCTTTTGGTCTCTCTAATATGCTATGTCTACTACTTCATTCATTTAGGATAGGTTAGAAACACCCTTCCCAAAATTTCCTTTCTCGATGTAACCAATATGGTCTGTGAGATTTGAGTGATTTATTTTGATTTTACAAGTCTCCCTAATAGTTGTTCTCTTGTCTCATCGACGAAAGAAAATATGTGTCTCATTGATGAAGTTTTCATCAATTTTAGTTAACATTTCAGCATGATCTAACTTTGCTCTAACTACTTGGTTCTTTCCAATAAGCATTCATTGATGAGATTACAAGTATTTTCTTTCCAATTATGTAATATCCATGGTATTCGATTGTTATTACTTGGTTCATCTTTTGCCGATATGTGGAAAATGTTCAAACTGAAAAGCTATGACTTGTTGATCAAAAAGAATCTACCTGATCTTGCATATATGGACTAGTTGTTTAAAAACTCTTGCTCAGTGAAGACTAGAGCAATTCTTATGTTTCAAAGTCCAATTTTATGGGCCCATTGGTGAATATGGATTGTGAAATGGATCTTGTTACACAAATGTCAAGAATTTATATTGTTTATGAAATTAAGATGTGGCAAGTTTATGGTGTACATGAGTGAAGGCCATTAAATATGTGACATTTTCAAAGCTCCAACACAACTATTTTAAAATGGTATTTTTCTCAAACCTACAACAAAGAATACCCAACATCGCTTGTGCAAACTAGCAACCAAGTACCTCATCCTTTCCAACATATTTTATAGAAGGTCCTTTAATGGAATTTTGCTTAGATGTCTCAATGAATCTCAAATCTCCATAGCACTTGAAGAGGCACATGCAGGTTCCTTTGGAGGTCATTTTGGAGGGAGATCTTTAGTGCAAAAAGTTATACGTATTGGATATTACTAGAGACTTGAATGGAAAATATTGCTTTGTGTATGTTAAGAGATATCACAAATGCTAGGAGCATAGCAATTTGATTCATGCTCCTCCTTCTGAGCTCTATTACCAAGTTCCTATTTGGTCATTCTTAGTTTGGGGATTGGATATAATTGGAAAAATCTCACCACCTTCATCCACTGGACATATGTTTATCATCAGAATAACAAATTGTTTTACGAAATGGGGAGAAGTTATTCCTCTTCAATTCACCACTACTAATGTAATATGTCATTTCATATTAGAACACATTATTGCTTTCTTTAGGCTTCCTTCCACAATAATCTCAGATAAAAAAATTCCATTCAAGAATAATGATGTGAAGAAATTCCTTGATACATTTAATATCCAACCTTGCTTTTCAACATTGTACTACCTCAATCAAACAAACACAATGAAGCCACTAATAAGATACTCGAACAAATCCTCACAAAAGCAGTAAATAAATATAACAAAGATTGGCATAAACAATTGACATGCACATTATGGGCCTATCATACTAACATTACAACATCCATTGGAATAACTCCCTATAACCTTTTCTATGGTACCAAGGCAATTATTCCCTTGGAGTTAGAAATCCCCACATTGAGGATTTCTCTTCAAGGACTTATTGATGAGAACACTTAAAAGAAGCAAAAGTTACACCAACTTGAGATGCTTGATGAATAGTGTATTAACACTCTTGAGCACCTCCAAGCTTATACTAAGCAATTACAATGCAATTATAATGAACATGTCATCCCTCATGTATTTTGTAAAGGTGACTTGGTCTTGTATGAAAATCAATGCAATGTTAATGCTAACCCAACTAGAAAAAGGAAAATTCAGTCTTAACTGGTTAGGAACCTACATAATTAATGAAATCTATGGGTCTACTGCATAAACATTAATAGAAATGGAACATCTCTTAAAGATCCTATTAATACCACACATTTGTGCTAGTATTATATCAAATCCCCTTGAATAATATGAATGATAAGTAGTGTTGTTAGAGTTATTGGATTCCATTGTGGGAGCTTTCACATTGCTTCATTCTTGAAAAACATTCATTTGTGTGTATAGAACACTAGAGTGATTATTTAATTCATCTTTCAATAAATATTTTATCTTTTATATAATTCAAGCTCATCTTGTGTATTGTGTTAAATTAGATCCTTATACACATTTAATTTTCTCTAGTTAGATCATAGGTGCATTTAATTTAGCATAGCATACTTAATCACAAAGCTACATCTAAAATCATGTAAGTATTCATTAAATAATATACAATAGTTATTTAATTAATCATATGGCCATTTTAACATTCAAACATTTAAGAATACATAAGAAAACATGAAATTTCATATATATATATATATCAATTTTTTTTTGTACATATCATTAATATATATACAATATCACTGAGGTCTATGACTACTAGATCCCTCAGGATCTAGTACTCATGTTGGTCCAATGGTGGTACCTTGAGAGATGGTGGTGTGTGATTATGATTGAGATTTGCCAAATCCAAGAGAAAACTTGAAACCCCATATTTTTCCAAGGGCCTCCCAATGTGCTCCTACTATTTGATATATCTCTGCCTATAGCTAGGGTACCTTTGACTCTAGTCTGTCAAAATCTATTGGGGTCTAAGATGACTGACTCTAGTGTAGCATTGGCTCAATGGACTAAGCTCCTCAGACTCTCATATGGCACCTATAGTCTCAAGATTAGATTGAATGACTCTAGGTCCTCATCCACAATGGACAGAGGAACATAGTTTGAATCTATGGCCTCCTTATCGATTGATGTGGTAACTATATTTACAACCACTTTTCGATAGAGAGCTCAAAAATATCTCACAAATCTTGCAAGATAGAAACAATCAATAATCAGTACACATCATGATATTTATATATATATAAAGCATAAGCATAAATGTAAAGTACATCAATAGATAAAATATCATCACCTATATCTTTGGTAGGCTATGAAACATCAACATCATCCTATGCAAGGGGCATGAATGATGTTTTATCCCCTCCATGACCATGGTTATTGGTGCCTATTATGGCCACTAATCATGAAATATTCATATTAATGGGAGAAGGATCTCCCCACTCATGCCCTACTAGGTCCTCATCTATTGCCTCATCACACCAACTCATGGGATGCTCCTCCTCCATATCCTCCTCCTAATCCTCCCTCCTCCATATCCTCCTCCTAATCCTCCTCATCATCCCCTTCATCCTAGCCATCATAGTCAAGATCTACTTCCTCATTGTACTCCTCATCTATGACATCTGTAAATATGTCTATAGCCCTATATCGTGTCTCTTTGGCCCTATCCTCTACCTCACCCCTCTCATCTGGAAATGGTCGTACATCCCCTATAGGCTCATCCATGGGAAATATAGGAGCTGGTTGTGATAATATCTAGAACTCCTCATAGTCATTTGAGGTATTGATGTCATCATAGTCGAAGACTAGAGGCTCATTGTGATTTGAGTATTCAAATTCACTATGGATAACATCATATATAGTGAACCATATTCTATCACTAGGTCTCTAGGCACTCCACACTGATCTCCTAAATGAGGGTCATGCCCTAGGTGGTGTCTGGATCTACCCAAACTATCACATGACCTGATCATAGTAGAAAGGATGTACTACATAATTGTGTCTACTAATAAAAAATTTGTCCAACTATAATCTACTCAATTATCTCATGGTATCTAGCCACTAAGGTGTAATCTAATATGATCTCCAAAGGATCTCATCCTCCTCTAGTTGGTCAAATCTCACTCTCCAAAAATGTATGTCTCTTTACTACCAAAACTGTCATAAAGGATAACTTAATGCCTGAGGATACCCGAAGGCTCTTGTGTATGGGAAGCTGGTAGGTCTGGTACATGTGATATGCTCAAGGTGTATATAATATAATTGTGTTAGGATACAGTGCCCCTAGGTGTATATTATTTGGTGCTCTACTATCCCTCGTATTAGGTGTACTATTCCTCCCTCTAGGTGCACTAATTTCCCATTAGGGATGAGTACTAGTTCAAATATATGCATTATAATCTCTCACCATCGATGCTTGTAAATATAATAGCATCGATAGACCAATTTACGCCCTCAATCGCTCACCATGTACTAGTCCATTCAAGAAATACTATATGTCAACCTTCTTATAGAATTTCTAATTTGCTTGAACGTGTAATCACTCACCTTAAATAGGAACTAAGAGTATACAATGGATGTCCTCTAGCATGATCATCATCTCACCAGTAGGAAGTTGGAATGTACATGTGTCAAAATCCCATCACTCAGCTAGAGCCATCAACATCGCATCATGGTACCTCATGGGGACATGAGGTATGACCAATATATCCTTACATCCCTTAATAACTTTGTGTTCACCATTGAAAGTGTGGGGAATAACTCTCTAAGAAAGCTAAGCTGCTTGCTACCTAAACATTGACTCAAATGTGTAGGTACATATCAATAAAGAAAAAATATATACTATAAGTAGTCTAATATCTTAAATTTCTACATCAATCATCATAAAATTCTAAAAATTTCACTCTAGTGTGCTTTCCTAAAGGTGCTAGATACTTTAGAACCCTTTTGGAACACTTCACAAAGACATAACACACTTTATGAACAAAAGGGACACTTTGCAAAAAAATTGGACACTTTATGAAAAAAGGGGACACTACAAAAAAAATTTCTAGGGCCCTCAATTAATCTAGAAATTCATAAAAATATCAAATAACTATGTAAATAAAAATCCAAGATAGAAGAATTGACTCACCAATTGATGGTGTTCATTGTGTACCGCCTAGTCTCGTGACACGTCTAGTCTCGTAGGCATGTAATCTTGTTTTCTAGGAATCTTTCACTCTTCCTCAATCACTTTCAAGCTACAAAAGGGTAAATAATGAATTAAGTTTTAATTTACATCACTTTTTTCTCTTATGTAAGTTAAAACTAAGGTTTTTACTATATTAAGGTCAGAAAGTGCTCTTTTTCAAATCAACATAACGAGTGCTAGAGAGTTTCATTTTCGATGTCGTTCATTACATTGGAATCATGATTCCATTCTTGACATCATCAACCATCTATCATTATGAGGCATGGTACTTGGAAATTCCCTATGATATGAATTCCCTATTTGACATGGCTATATTGCTTCCTTGATTCCACCTCTATAAAGCAAGTGAAATCAAGGGGGGCATATATCTACCCTCGAATGTGAGTTCTAACTACGTGTTTGATAAGATGATTTTTGGACAGCTAATAAATTTATGTTGCGAGATGTGGTTCCTAACATTGTGGTTTTGTAGATGACTACAGTTGGGTCTTCATTCTCTTGTATCATAATTAAACCTATATGTGTATCCTTTTATGAAACAAAAATCATGATTGATTCCTTTTTGCTTACTTATGCACATAGAGTCATATGGGTACTAAATTGAGGGATAAATGTAGTATAGAAAATTGTGCACTCTTGAAGAAAGAAGCAATTTCACACTTAATTTGGACCTATTTTGGCACGTTTTCATTAAATCCCCCTTTTAAATCACCATTTATAGAACCCTAAGACCCATTATTTTAGATCTTGATGCTCATTTCATTCAAAGATCATATAAAATCATATAAAATCACTCAAATCCCCAAAAATTCAAAAAACCCACCTCAAAAATCTAAGATGGAACTCATTTGCCACCTTGGGTGAATGAGTCCCCTTAGGTGGATCCCATTCACCAAGTAAGGAAAATGAGTCCCATTTGAGTTCTTTTTCAAATTTCAATAGGAATTCATCAATTTAATTCATGTTTTTGGTAAATGTCTTTCATTAGCTCTATACACTTTGAGCAAGCATTTTCAAGCATCACAAATTAAGAATCTTCAAGCAAGTTATCACAAGATTATTCTTATTATAAAAGTAATAAAATTTGAAGCTTTGGAGCAGCATTCAAGTGTTTATGCAATTCTTCAAGCTCATTTTCATTCAAGGTCAACCATTCTCAAGGATTGATCATGGATGCCAATGGTGAATCATGATGGACTCTAGGTTCGGGAGATGCAACTAGCCATCAAGCCAATTCTAAAGAGTTGTTTCCTAAGTGATTCCATTTTCCATTGTCACTCTAAATTCAATGTAAGGAAGGTACAAGTATTCTTCGATCTCATCTTTTCTTTTCCATTATTGCATCATATTCTTGCACATTAGAATATGATTGCATTATATTTTCTAATTTCCTAGTCTTTAATAAACTTAAAGTTGGGGTTCTTATGTTTGTTTCATGATTTCTATCAAGGTTTAATTACCAAAATATGGGTTTGATTGATGAAAACCCCCCATTAGCAAATCAATTTGAATTTTGTTTTTGTAGGTGTTTTTCATATATTCAGACCTAGAACTTAGATTGAAATGAAAGGGTTGGTGTCAAGGTGTAGATTAGAAGCTTGAGTTTTTAGAAAACGGGAATGGGACTAATTTTCCAAGAGTGGAAAATGAGTCTCACTGTATTTTTCAATTAGAATGGTTTGCATATCATGATACCCTTTTTCCTAAAGTAGACTTCTGCATAGAAATCAAGATCTAGGATTGATTCAACTTGGTTGGTGAATGAGTCCTAGTAGCTTAAGAAGTTTATATTTCTAGAACTTCAAAGCTAGTTCCAATCTCTACAGAGTTTCTAGGTGCACACCATTTGTATTTTTACTTTACTAATATGTTTTATTTACATTCCTAGGTCACTTGTTAGGCAATTTACCTTTTGTTTGCATACCACACTATGTTTTCAAACATTTTCTTTTCCAAGTTTAAACTTGGTGGTGAACCCTTAATTAGATATCATTCAATCCCTAGAACCTTCACTTTCTCAAATTTCAATTTCCTTTGCATTTAAATCTCAAAGGTTTTTCTTGAGTGAAGTGTTCAAAAATTGACATCTCTCTCCTTTTAGGTCCAAACCCTAGAAGTGAAAGAAAGCATACCACATTTATCTACATTTCATTTCCATTGCCACCTAAGGGTCTAGTTTGGAACCCTACGATCCTACACTGGCCATGCTCAATAAAATGGGGGAGCTCATCAAAAAAATTAGTAAGATCCTCATTCTCAACACCCACTTATCTTTCAACATGCTTTTCCAAATGGTCATGCTTATCAACCTATGACTAAAGGTTAGACTTCTCTTCTCCTATATGATGTCAATCTACATCAGTAGAAAAATAAATCTCCTTGTCCTCCTCCAAATCCTCCCCTTTTTGTGTACTAAACCAACTATCGTGGTAAACAATGGGCATGTTGTTCCAATAGCACACACACCCCATTCAAAATGAGGACCCTCTCTTCTCGCTTCGTCGGGTCACTTTTTCCTTCTCCTCATTTTGCATGCCCCCTCATTGGGGAGTCCTAGGGTTACCATCTTGAGGTGACCAAGTTTTTCCACCCTCAAAATTTCCAAGTCTTTAGCCTCTGTAGAGTTTCCTTAGTACTCTTCCTTCAGAGTTTCAAACTGCCATCCTTCATGTCATGTGGGTCTACCCATGTGGGCTGCCCTTGGTGGAACTTTGTCTAGTGATTTCTATTCCAAATGGTTGACTTCGCACATCCACCTGCTTTGTGAGATCTGTAGCATTCGTTGTCATTTTCTATGTTGACCTACCAAATGGCTAACCCTCGGCTATTATCCACCCTATGGACATTGTTCTTCCCATTGCCCTCTTTTGAAATGTGAAACCACCAACCCAATCTACTACTGTAACAATATTTATGGTGAACATTTAATTTTTAAATTATATAAATAGCAAATTTGATGGGTCTTTTATACTGATAGACTTTCAAAAAAATGTGAGAGCCTTAAGCTTTTGTTGCCTCCATTCCCACATGATCGTGCCATCATTCGTGCTTCATAAACCTCAGTCCCTTTGTCAATTTCTTGTGGGTCTTCTAGGTAGAAACTCAACCACCACCTATTTTATGTTTTTCCTTCATTTCTATAACTCTGTTAAAATCTTAAGGGAAATTTAAAACAATTTAGAAGATATCATGGTACACAAAATCCACAAACTGGAATTTGAAAATCATATGGAAATCCTCCGTGGGGAACATGTAGAACTTGAGGTCTCCTTTTTTTTTCTTAAACCAAAGCCATCATGCATGTGTGGCCTACAAGATGCTCGCTATTGTTACCTCAACCTTCAAACACCAAACTTTAGACACTAGCCGACACCCTCCTTAGAGCTGCTCATGTAGGAAGACGTACCCTCTTGGCCATCATTTCTAGAACTAAATAAAAATCATAAGTTAAACAAGATATTTCCACCCCAACAAGTCGATGAATGTTGGCTTTTTCCTATGAATTTTCCTTTGTGCATCATCCTCCTAAACAACCCATTGATCCCAGTGTGCCAAAATTTTAAAGTGTCAGACCTTCATGGACTATCCTTCATAGACTGTCATCAAACATTTGTCATTCTAAATAGCCAAGGTATCTTGCCTATCCACCTTACAGATTCCATGCCCACCACGTCCATTTGATCCACTTGTCAAATGTTTTCCACTACCCCTCAATCACCACTTCAAAATAACAAATGACCTATGGCCTTCCACTCCATGGGCCCTGATATCTACTTCGCCCCAAATGGTTGTTAAAAATCATTAAGTAAAGAGTTTTTTGTGGGTATTTTGATGCGGACGATTTTTTGTAGGCCATCACCCCGATGTCGCCATACTTAAGCTTCCAAGAAAACCTTGTCACTTGCTATGAAGAACTTGACTTCCATGACACTGATCAATCAATGTTGAATGAATAGCATGTGTCAGAGACCTTTGCAGACACAATGTTGTGGATCACCTCTAGTGGGCCATTATCCCATCTCTGCCATACTAAGTAGCAAAAACCTACCATATTAATGCATCTCCTTGCCCTCACCCATTTAAACCATTTGGATTCTAGAGGAAAAATGATTTCATCCTTCCTAAGTGTGGACCCTGCAATTTAGGGTGCCAATTTTCTAGTGTTGTTTCAACGACAAGGACCCTGATAGCCTAGATGTCACCTGCTCTTACATTTCTTGGGCCTGCATTCTTGAATGATTGATTTAAATTTTTCAAAGCCTCAAAAGTGATTGAGCCCATGTGACTAAATGATTGAACCTCCTCATGGGCCCCACCTAACAATGGAAATACTAATGCAGGTGAATTCACATGGGCCACCATGCCCTATTTGTCATCCTTTTGTAGCTACCTTCAAAATGACTGCCCAGGGAAGTTAGCATCCCTAGCCAGGAATTTCCATATGTCCCTCAAATACAAGTAAAATGATGATTGAAAAAGGATGTTATGATCTTTAAATGATGTATTACTCAATCTAGCATGGATTTTGTTGATGCCCCTTCCCTTGTTTTACACATGAACATGTTTAATGTTCCTTTGCTTGTAGGATATATGGAATCATCTGCAAGACCTTTGTGAGGATTTTCAATGAACAAAAAGGGAAATAAAACAACTAAAGCACCAAGGGGAAAGGAAGATAAAGATCAAATGATGTATAAATTCTAGGGGGTGGCGATCAACATGAAGGTGACCCCAGAATGGGATACGATCTTGGATACAAACTTGGGCACACTGATATTGATAAATTCAGGGAGAGAGTCATCATCATCCCTACCACAAATAATGTGAAAAATATTAGGAAAATTGGATTGGCCAAGTAGCGAGTTTCCCACCTACTCTTGTGGCTCCTAAACTAGTAATGGCATGCAAAGAGGCATACCAAGAGAACACCAAGAGAATTGTGGATCAAGATAGTAGAATATTGGCTGACTTGTCCTCCAAGTCTATAGGGAAAACTTTCCATATCCTCACCTTTGATGAAATGGAGGAAATGAAAAAAGAATATGCTAAGAGCACATGGAAATCTAACGCCCTCAAATGCAAGAAACTAATTAATCAATACTGATTGAAAGAGAAGAGGGAAAACATAAACAAAGTACCCCAAGAGCTCTTTAGAAGTGATTTCCATGAGGATTACCATGATTTGCTAACCTTGTTAAGTAGGGAAATGGACTTCCCCACTATTGCATACTTCTAGGAATGGATGCTTTATTTCATAGAAGAAATTATCAAGGGAAGGACCAAATTCCACTAGGCAGGAATGATTAGCAATTTCCTACATAAATTGTTTGTACAAATGGAGAATACTTCACAATTTTACATGAAATCTTATTGAGCCTATCTAATGGCTGACTATGTTCCATAAAAAGGTCTATTTGTAGCATAAACTAGAACTCCAGGTAGAGAGTTGAAGGTATATGATAGGTACCTGCAACTTCAATGTCGCATGTTCGAGAAAGATTACTGGAGGGTAAATGACGCCTTTATCAATCACATTATCAAACTACTCAAAGGTGACTTTGAATGGAGGGTCACTCATACTACCAATGCCTAGATCCACTAGTTATGATTCCTTTTTATCCAATTTCCTAAATTTACCTATATGAGAACTAAGGGCTTCTCTGAAAGACCATATAAGCTACACTGGTACCCAAATGATTGGTTGGTACTACTCGAACTCTCCAAGAAGCTATATCATGCACATACTCTTTTGAGTGATAAGCACTAGCCTAGCATCCTTTATCCTCTTACATTTGGTCAAGGAATGTATGTACTCCCCACATCCCAATGTGTGGAATATTCTGAGAAATAAATCATTGAGTACAACCTGGAGCTCCACACTACCTGTCCATAAATGGATTTATATGGCAAGCTAAAGAAGATAGTTGGAGAAGAATATTCCCATTTGCATAATGTTGAAGACTTCTAAGAAAACTACAAAGATAATAAAGAAGTGTGCATGAGGCACTATATGCACATGATGACATATTTTGTTAAAATGGTAACTTGTTCCCTATGTTGGATTAAGTTGTGGAGGAAGAAAACATCATCATTGATCCAAGATTTGATGTCATGGAAAACCTACCACTACCCTTAATTGATTGGGATGAGGAAGAGGTCAATGACCTAGATATTCTAGAAAAACCAATAGAGGCCCAAACAAAGCAATGGATTGATGGGAAAATTGCTCAACTAAAACTCCAAGGTTTTTCTTTGATTTATTAAGAGCTCAAATATGAGCTTGAGAGAAAGACTAATAGTGGGACTATTTCTGCCCCATCTAGAGAAGATCCAAAATTTCCACCCACTAGTAGGTCAAGGAAAAGGAAATAGGTGGCAGAACGCAAACCAAAGCATAAGGTATACTCTAGAAAGGTTTCAGAGGATGAGCCCTCCAAGAAGGTAAAGAGATCAGGTAGATTCATGGAGATGCCAACAATTTAGGAGGATCCACTCCATGAGGGAGAGGAAGAAGAGACTGAACAACCAAAATCTCCACCTACCTCCTCTGCCCTCAGTACCCGTACTGCTACCACTTACATCACTCCTCCACCAAAATCCTAAGCATTGTTTGCTTCTTCCCTCCCCATCGTCAAATTTTTTGTCCAACTTACCTCCACCTCTCCTACTAAACCAATCTTGGTGGTAGCTTCTTCCTCTACCAATACTTCATTTCTCTCTTCTTCCTCCATGTCTTCATCAACAACTATTCCATTGGCCTCTGCGAAAACAACAATGTTGACCATCACTCTCCCAAGAGCTTTTGCCAAGCATATGCAAAACATACCAATGGAGATTTCTAGAGCGCTAATGAATGTCGTAGTTGAAGCTACCTTGACTCAAGTCATTTCTAGCTTCCCTATTCCTCTTCCTTAGATTGAACCACCAAAAATGGAGGCAACAATGCAGATTTATCAAGAACTTGAGAAACAAGAGAGAGAGGCAGCCAAAGCGATGGAAGAGGAACTTGATGATTATCATGAAGATCCCAAGCACCAAAACCTAGTCATTTATGAGGTGGTGCATGAGGAAGATATGACACAATCCTTTGAATAAGATATTGAGGAGCCTGGTTTAAGATACATCATGGAAATCATGCTATTAGAACAATAAATAGGTTCTCTGAAGTGTAGAAGCAACTCAAGGGAACAAGGAAGTTTTGCACTAACTTATGAGAGCTATATATAATTACATATCCTAAAATTGAAGCCATCCTTAGGATTCCCAAAAGAGAATAGGAAAAGGAGATGGAACTGGTGAAGGATGATCATTAGCTTGTGGAAACATGGAAATTAGGACTCAATCATAGAAGAGAAATCTTGGAATGGGTGCTCCATAAAGTTGAGCTTGATATTGATTGGGCTAAGGAAATCAGGACGACCTACAAAGAATATTTGAAGCTAATGAAAAATTATGATATTCCCACTGTTGAATTGGATTTGGAGAAAATTAAGCCATACTTCCATAAGAAGATGGAGATTGGAGCCACAAACATACTCACACTATATTTTATGGATTTTGTTGCTCAAGCCTTCTCTCAATTTGAGCAAGTGATGAAGAATACACCAAAATGTGATAAGGATTGGGATTTGATGACCAGAAAGTCTACGAAGTTAAACTTCTAGGTAATCCAATCTGATTTAATGGAGTGGAGCAAGATTCAAGCATTAATTGGAAAGTTTGTTAAATATGGTACTCTGAAGAAACATGAAGGAAATATGATTATTGATGATAAATTCCTCACAAAGTAGCAACAACAAAAGGGAAATCAACTAAAAGACAAAAGCACTGTAGTGTTGGCTAGTAGAAGACAAATTAGGCTAGAAGAAAAAGATGAATTTTATATTGTAAAATATTATGCAGCAGGTGAAACCCTATTTTGTAGTGAATCTTGGCCACACAATGGGATTACATTTTTTCCATTCATTTTTCTTTATGGAAATATAAATAGGGGGTCTCCTCTCATTTTCAAGGAGTTGAGTTGTTGTAAAGACGTTCTACTAAAATTCTAATAGAAATTCATTGCTTTTCAGTGGATTCTTGAGTTTCATCTCATGTTTCATGATTCTTCTCTTCATAGTTAATAGATTTGAGTAGATTTACTTTTTTTTTCTATGTGTTTAGCATGGTTTAGTAGATTGGTAGATGTTGATCATTGATAATGAAGAATTTCTTTGTGTTGATGCCTTTCCTTGCTCATGCTTTTTACTATTTATTGATGATAAATAGCAGTGTAAAGCTAGTCTAAACATGAATTGAATGTTGTGCTTAAATTCTATCTTTTATTCATGGTTTAAGGTGAAAGAATGGTTGAAAATCTGTAGACCTTAGAAGATTTCACTAGTTTCATGAGACTTTGAGTTGATTTGGTTAAGTGGAACTTAGTTTTAGGAAGGTTTTCCACTATAGTATCCTCCATTACCACTGTTTATTGGTAGTTTTAGGTCTAAGAACTTCCTCCTTTCCCTGGCCTTTTGAATTTTCTTTAAAATAGTTATTTATACAAGTTCAAGCATCATTGCACATTGTAAAGAAATATCTAATGATAGAAATGTAGCTTCAGACTGCTATCTTAAACTTGCAACAATAGAACAATATTTAAAATTTTTATAAAATCCATTTAAAAGAACCAATTCCCTCCCAATTTAACTCACATAAGGCTTCCCTATGGTTACAAGCAAGATAAGATTGAACAACTAAGACATTCCAAGAAACCCATGACCTAAGAACCAAGAGACCTTGGGGTAGTTTTCTACAAGTTTTTTGTAGGAGATTTCCTTTCAAGAGAGGTGATGCACTTATGAATTCCTTGTGTTGAGAAGTTCTAATACACCTATCAACACAATTGGCATTAGAAGGAGGGCCCCTTGAGATAGTTTGGATCGAATTGGTTCATTCTCCCCTAAGAGATTTGAAAGAATTCTAAAATCTACACCAAACAAGGGGGAATTTCAAGAAGTATTGCCCCTTACTAGTGTGAGAAAGACTTGAAAAGGAGACATGGCTTCATCCTCCTCATCCACTACATTTTCTTCACCTCCATCCTCACCTCTTCACTCCATCACTTTGCACCACATTCACCCTTCTTTTTCATCATCCACTTCGTCCACTCAACTATTCCAAGCTTCCTTCCAACCTCTTACTTCCTAGGGATAGGACGCTGCCCCTACCACTTTCTTCCAAATCCAGAGCACAGTCCCAACTATTTTTGCTACCCTTACACAGCCCCAAGTTCCTATCCAATAGAAAATACCACTTCTGCCTCCCTTCATGGCTTGGTTGGGTAACAATCCTTCTCTGCTATTTTTCAACTACTACCATGACATGCCCAAGAAGCTAGAGGGATTTTGCATGAAATTTAATCCTCAGGATGCACATAGGATAGAAAAATAACATATCAAGATATTCCAAACAACATTCAAATATATGCAGATCAATCATGAGGATGTGGCTTGTAGAATATTCCCTAACTCTTTGGGAGAGGAATCCTTTTACTAGTACATTAACTTGCAAATGAGATCCATCACCTCTTGGAACCTCTTGATAAATTCCTTTTTGTAGAAGTACAAGATTTTAGTTATCCCTCTAGAATTATACCAACAATTCATGACTATATGTAGGGAGGTTAATGAACCAACCAGTTCCTTCAATGATTAGTTTCATAGGGTGTACATGAGATTACAAGCTCCATATGTGTTTGATGATGTTTTAGTCTTGTGAATTTATTATGCTACATTAGAAAACCTCACAACAGCATTGGTGAAAAGAATGAATCCACCACCAGCCATGTTGGTAAATTCTTATGTTGAGGCGGTAATCACCAACACTGATTTGGGACAAAAGATTTCTGGTATGTTTCCTTCCTTTGGATGGGTTGCTCATCCCATGAAGATTTAGGGACTTAATCATTCCTTGGCATAATAGATGCCACTTATGAACCAAGTTCCTTAGTTTCCCATAGTTCCTCACTCGGGACACCCAATGAATTAGGCACTCCCAATACCTCATTACTTGCAATTGTAGCAGTAGAAGGTCTATCCATAGTAATCAAAAGTGCTTGCATACCTACAAGGGCTAGAATTCCTCAAGCACAACAAAATCAACTAGCAGTGCAACCATTTTTTCTCTAGAACTAAGTGTCATAGTCAAGCAATATAGAGAAGGATCAACTAGATGAGTTGATAGAAATAATTAGAAAAATTTACATGGAAATGATGCACTTGAGGAATCAGAATAATCAGCTACAAGCTTCCCAACCAGCATCCAAGCCAACCTCAACCAAGATAATAGAGATAGCAATGATGTAGGTACCTCATCTGGGTAGAACTATGAAAGAGGTTAAAATTCCAACCAGAACTTCAAAAAGAGACCTTCACAATGGAATAATAAAAATTTGGAATAGAAGGAAAAATAATAGAGGTGTTGCTACTCCTCTCAATCATCCTGCCAATGCAAAAGAGACAACTAGTGGGTTGTACCTTGCCAAGACAACTTTGTCTGGATGGTGTTGGATCTATAAAACAATAGATACTTAGAGCTAGATTTCCCAAAGTTCCTCATAGTTGCAGAGATCTTTCAAGTAGAGGTCCAAAATGTCATTGATAGTGTGGGTTGCATATATATAGTTCCATTTGAGCTTTATGATTCTCCTATACTTGTAGTTAATCAAACTTTGTTCCCACGAAGTGAGAGTAATATACCTGAAAGTGGGGTTGCTTCCCTAAAGAATGAAGAAGTAAAAGAGGTAAGTAACGAAGAAGATTTATCTCAACTCTTTACTTCAATAGATAATGGTTTAGTAGATGAAGAAGAGTCTCATGAAGATGAGGTCCAAATGTTTCATCAAAGTGCAACCCCATATAACTTAAGAAGTAGGAAATTAGGAGGACCTTTTACAACCTCCACTCCACCCAATAACTTTAGCACCCCACATGACCCAAATGCCAACAATAATCTAGGCTACCCTCATGTTCCCACTCAATACTTCAACAAGAAAAAATATCCAAATTAAATGCAATACTAGTTAGTTGGCTCCTCCCAAGGAAAATCCTTTGAGGTTGAAATTGAGTAGATGGGTAAGTATCACAATAATGAATTCAAGAAGGTCAAGATAAGTCTATCTACCTTTAAATTTCCTAAAGTCCCTATAGTTAGGAATTCCTTATTTAGGATGATTAATGGGATTGCTTCTTCCAAATCAACTCAAGAAATACTAGCCAAGTGAGTCTATTTTGAAGAGCCACAACATGAGCCTATAATTTAGGAAATCATAGGAAAGAAAAAGTATATCCCTTCAACTCAGAAAACTAGAAAACAACTCGTTAAATAAGAAAGTCAAGTGCAAGCTAAGGAAAATACCAATGAAAAGGATAAAAATCAAGTAGCCCAGATAGATACACCTATGGTATTATTCTAGGGAAATTTGGAAATGCCTCCCTTCCTTACCAGCATTAGGATATTTGGGAAGAACCTGCATAACTACTTGCTTGACTCAGGAGCATCAGCCAATGTTATGCCCCTCACCATATGAAAAGCATTGGGAATAGTTCCCACCCCTTATCAAAGAAAGGTGACCCAATTGGACAAAATGGAGGTGAATATAGTTAGAGAAATCAACCAAATTCTCATGTAGATTGTTATAGGCCCAAGAGTGTAGCAAGTTATTGATATTCAAGTTGTAGATATACTAGATATATATGCAATAACACTATGATGAGAATTCACTAGGGATTTGAATGGGTACATTCCAACTAAATTTTGTCATGTGTGGCTACCATGGAAGGGGCTACCATGCATGAAATTCATGATCACAGAATATAACAACACCAATGAAGTGTTGTTTGCTAAAACTAAGTTGGGTAATTACTCTCATGTGGAAAATTAGGAAGAATCAGAGCCTCAAGAAGAGGAGATGAATGAAGAATTCATCTTGGTATTATATAGCCTCCCTTCCAATTTAGCATATATGTACCAAAGAAAAGAGATATTGATAGAATCAGATGATGATGAATCCTACAATGATGGAAATTTGGGACTACTAGATGGATTTGAGGATTTCATGGACAAGTGCATACAAGATCAGCTTAGCCTAGGGGAAAGAATCAATTTTCAAGAACTTTTGTTGCCTAGTTGGTGTAGAGCTCACAATGTTTCCCACCTAGAATTCGAGTGTTGCTTGTGTTAGACAACATTAGAACATATCAAAGGACAAGTCATGTCTCAAAAGGAGCTATCAACAAGGAAGGATACCACCAACCATGTTGAGCCAGTGTCCATTCAAAAGTGGTAGATGCAAATGTACAACTAAGGACGAAGGAATGTATGGTTAGCCCCGAAGTCAAGGAACTCTCCATGTTCTAGATGTTGTGCTTTGATGGATCCAAGTCCAATCAAGGAGTGGGATCTAGGTTTGAGCTCATTAGCCCCATGGGTAAGACTTATTTCATTTCTCATAGGCTTTAGTTTTATTGTACCAATAACATAGCAGAGTATAAATCCCTTGTTCATGGTCTCCTAATGGCCCTAAGGAAGAAAGTTAAATTGTTGCAAGTATTTGGTGATTTAGACCTAGTGGTGAAACAAGTTAGGAAAATGTATTCATACCACAATAGAATACTATAAAAATATAGGCATAAGGTTTGGGACCTTTTAGACAACTTAGATTAATTCAATATTTAGTTTATCCCTTGATCCCAAAACCATAATGTTGATTCCTTGGCTCAAGTAGCTAGCACTCTTTAACCATTTTCATTATCTAGCCTCAAAAGGTTCATCATTGAGCTTACCTCTACTCTGTCTATACCATGAAATATTACCCATTTTCATTCCATGATGATAAGAACATCTTGAATTTCAACACTAGTTCCAATGTGTTTGCAACTTAGATAAATGATGAGGCTGATCCCAAAGAGGTTGAATTAGATATAGGAGTCATCAATCTCAAGATGAAAACCATCCCAAGGGGTATGGTCCAACTTGAACAAATATTTGACTTAGATCAGATCCAAGACCATGATCAGTAGGAAAAGAAGGATTCCATTAATAATCAATGTGACACTCACGATCTTAGAACAACTGAGGAGGTTAAAAAATTGTTCATTGGAAAAGTGTACAGTTCAAAAGAGAAGAAAGGAATCATTGATGCTTTGTAGAAATATCATGATGTAGTCACTTGGAGCTATGAGGATTTGAAGACATATGACACCTTAATCATCACACACACTATTACTATTAAGCCTTATGTACGACAACTTAGACAATGACAATGTCCCATCAATGCATTGTTGGAGCCCATCATTTACAAGGAGGTACAAAAGTTGCTTTTAGCAAAAATTATATTTCTAGTTAGGCACTCCACATGGGTGGCCAACTTGGTCCCAGCTATGGAAAAAAATGGAGAAATTAGATTATGTCTGGATTTTTTGTAGCTTGAATAGAGCTTCAAGGAAAGAAAACTACCCAGTTCCCTCATTAGATGAAGGGCTACAGATTGTCAACGGTTCACAGATGATGTCCCTCTTAGATAGGTACTCAGGATATAATCAGGTAATGGTACAACACAAAGATAGGCATAAGATAGTGTTCACCACCAAGTGGGGAACCTTTGCTTCTATGAGGATGTTGTTCAAACTCATTAATGATGGTGCCCCCTTCCATCATGTAATGTACATAGCCTCTAAATATCTGATCAAAAAGTGCATTATCATCTACATGGATGGACATACAATATTTTCAAGGAAGTTAGGTGATCATGTTTTTGATCTATGCAATGTTTTTCAAAAGTGTAGAGAATTTGGGATTTCCCTTAATCTAAAGAAGTATATCTTCAGGGTTGCAGAAGGAAAGCTACTCAGGCATGTTATTTCAAAGAAAGGAATTTCAATAGATCCCAAGTGAATTTAGTCTCTTCTAAAGATTCAACTGCTAGGTAGCAAAAAAGAGTTGAAATCTTTCTTTGGAAAGATAAATTTCATCAATAAATTCATTATAAGCTTTGTTGAGATATTCAAGCCCCTCAACACCATGTTGAAACAAGATGCTTAAGTTGAATGGAATCTAGAGGAAAAGTAGGCCTTCAAGGAAATCAACAAAGTAATTGTTGAAGCACTTGTATTTACAGTCCTAATTATCTAAATCCATTCTACATTTACTCATATAATTGAGACCACTCGTGTGCTAGCATATTGACTCAAAAGAATGATGAAGGGAGTGAGCACCCAATTTCCTTCACGAGTTCCCTCTTACAAGATGTTAAATTAAGATACACAATGTAGAAAAGAAGGAATATGCCTTGGTCAAGAGAGTTAAGAAATTCATACATTACATCTTAAGGAACAAGGTATTTGCCATCGTGTCAGAACCAACAGTAAAGACATTGCTAATACAAAGTGAGTTAGGAGAAAGAAGAGAAAAATGGGTCACCCTGTTGCAAGAATATGACATGGAAATTCAGCCAATGAATCTAGTAAGAGGACAGGCCCTTTCCCAAATGGTAGTTGAAAAGGTGGTTGAAGCAAGACTTGAACTTACAGTTCAACAATATCAACTTGAATATGTCTCTCCCATACAGTGGTATGGCGATATTGTCTACTACCTATTGCATAAGAAGTTCCCACCTCATCTACAGGGAGTCCAAAAACATGCTATGTGACTGAAAATCAGCAGCTACTTGCTACGAGGGTCTATACTTTATAAGAAGAATCATTGGTATGTGCAAGATCATGGTGGGCCAAAAAGTGGCAATATGAAGGGTATGTGGCTGACGACTATATTTTTACCCAAAATTGATGAAATGAAAAGGGTTTTTAAAGGAGATTCTCAGCATTCCACCAATATAAATCATGCTTTACTTTGAATTTAATAAGTAATTATTGTTCATTTTCTATTCAAATTATGACTAAAGTCCCAATTGATAGGCTGATTGAAAAACATTTATATCTTTCAAACGGTATCACATATTTTTAATCCAAAATATGTGTCACATTCTATGCTTTGCATACTATAGGATTAAAAAAAGAAAAAATAAATTTCATGAAGTTTTGACCAAGTTAAGGTGGTTAGACATACGAGTTTTTTATATTTTTAAAAATTTGTAATAAAAAATTCATAATTAATTATTTACTTGGAAAAAAATTACAAAAATATATGCATCACATTGGGGCATGAGTCCTCTACTATATCTAAAATATTATAAAAAAATATTATCATTTTATTGTGGTTAGGGTGGTCAGACATACACCTACTTCTATTTTTCCCTCGAATTTAAGTACCACTACATTGAAATTTCAAATTTTCACCAAATAGATTTTTTTTTTATAGAAAAACCCAATAGTTTAGAAACTACATTCAATTTTCTATAGATTCTATTCTTTCATATTTTTTAAATAATATATATAACTTATTCAAATTTTTACGTCAAGTTACCTAACTCTGATTTTTATGAAATTTTTGCCACTTAAAGGCCTATTTTTTCTATGATGATCCTACACATACCCTTATGAATGGATCTACCTCAAATTCCTTGGAAAGAAAGAAGCAACATGTGTGTTGAAGGAATTTCATGATAATTTTAGCATTGGTCATGGATCTGGCCGTTCCACTACCCATAAAATCCTATGGGTAGGATACTATTTTCCAACCATCTTCAAGGATGCACATAGCCATTTCTGAATGTGCCACATCTTCTAGACTACCACTACCTAAGAAGAAAACACTATTGTACCAGTGCAACTAGTCCTAGAGGTAAGGTTGTTTGCATACTGGGGTCTCAACTCCATCAGTCTAATAAGCCCACCATCTTCTATAGGTCATAAGTATATTCTAACCACCTCTAATTACTGTACTAGATGGAAATAAGAAATTGCATGTAGGAAATGAACCACAAAGGTAGTTACTAATTTTCTCAAAAGTTTAATTTGAATCATTTTGGTTGTCTATATGCCCTTGTATGTGATAATGTCCCTACTTTCTCCTCTCTCAAATTCACTAGTTGGGCCTTTGACTATGGCATCGCCCTTGAATTTTTATCCAATTACTACCCCCAAGGCAATGGCCTAGCTAAGTCTACAAATAAGAACCTAATTTCCATGATCAAGAAGCTACTTGATGGGAATCATAAATACTAGCATACCCAACTTCATTTTCCCCTTTGGGCAGATCATACATTCCATAAGGCTTCCCTAGGTGATTCCCTATTCTACCTTATTTATGATTTAGAGCCTTTGTTTCTTATCCACCTTAAGATCCCTACTCTCCAATTCAACAATGCTTTCTACAATAAGGGGATCGAGGAGAAGCCCAATTAGTTGAATTGCTCCACCTAGAATAGGCACGTGATAGTGATTGAAAATTTTGCCAAACATCAGGGCATAGTCAAAATATGGTTTGATAGACTAGCCAAATTCAAGGCCTTCATAATTGTTGATCTAGTCATATGCTGGGATAAAGCCCATGAAAAGAAAGGGGGACATGAAAAATTCAACAAGCTCTAGCTTGGCCCATTTTAAATTTCTAAAATTTTAGGAGATAACACTTTTTTCCTCTAGACATTAACTAGTGAAGATGTCCCATTACATGTCAATGGGTAGCACCTTAAGCATTATTTCCTTGCTTGAGCTCTTCTGAGCTAATTCTTTGTAAATGTTTGTACATAGGTTAGTTTAGGTTTCCTCTATTTTTGTTGTCTTGTTTTTTTTCTTCATTTTTATTTTTCTTGTCTCTCAGTCGCTTTATTTTGCTGATGGTGTTCCTTTGTTTCTATTACAGTGGCCATGCCCAATTTGATGAATGGTTAACTTTGCTACTTTCTTTTAGTGTTCTTGGATAAATATTCATTCTTGACTACTGGTCTCTAATCACTGCTATGGGATGCCTCCTTATTTTAACTCTAACTTTACCTAGAATCCAACCCTTAGTTGAATTCTCTCACACCTGTCGCATATATTACATAGAACACACACTAATTATTTTCTAGAAGCTATGTAGTAGTCATTATGATGGCCTAGAAAGTGAAAAATATTAAGACTACTCCAGTGACCACTGTGATTCCAAACTCACAATAAGCTTCAATGCTTACATGGTTGAGCAAAAGAAAGAACAATAAATAAATATCAGAAAAGAAAGGAAATAAAAGAAAATGCTAAAATTAAGCAATCATGTGGTTGTGTAGACAACTCTACCAGGGCTATGGATGCCCAAATGGGAGTAGAGTAATGTTCATGGGGTGATAGAAAAAACTCCATCAGGGCTATGGATGCCTAACTAGTACATCACAATCTCCATGTTACTTTTGGAGTTAGATGTTTCATGTAGTTTACTTGGTTTGATTAATGGTTTTTTGTTGCAATCTTTAAGGAAAGGGAATGAATTCACCATGCACACAAACTTCTAAGATGTTTTTTTATTTGATTTAGTTTAGGATCTCATTCTCCTTTGAGTCCCATAGTTCACTTTTGAAAATTAGCCCTTGGTCTATGAATCCAAATATTCTAGGTTCTACATGAGCATTCCTCCTAAGAACACTAAGGAGTGTTCCCTACCACAGTTGCCATTTATTGTACCTATAGTACACATGCCCTGTTGAGAATGGAGACCCTCTCTTCTCAATTTTCTAGGTCACTTTTTCTTTTGCCTTGTTCTGTGTGCTCCATATTTTGAGTCCTAAGTGGTCAGGGAGTCCTAGGGTTACCATCTTGAGTTCACCAAGTTTTTCCACCCTCAAAATTTCCAAGTCTTTAGCATTTGCAGAGTTTCCTTGGTAGTATTCCTTCAAACTTACAAACTATTTTCCTTCATGTCCTATGGGTCCACCCATTTTGTCCACCCTTTGTAGAACTCCATTTTTTCTCATCGTTCCAAATGGACAACTTTGCACATCCACCCACTTTTTGGGATTTGTGACATCTACCACCATTTTCTACACTTACCCACCAAACGAATAACCCCCGACTGTTGTTTTCCCTATGGACCCCACTATTCCCACTACCATCTCTTTTGAAATGTTCACCCACCAACCCCATCCACTACCATACCAACATTTATGGCAAGAATTTAATTCTGAAAGTCTATAAATAGCAGCTTTGATGGATCATTTTCACCGAAAAACTTTCAGAAAACTTGTAGGAGCCTTCAGCTTCTACCACCTTTATGCATGTGTGATCATGTTGTTGTTCATGCTTTGAAAACCTTAGTCCCTTTGTCAATCTTTTGCTAGTCTGCCAAGTAGAAACTCTGCCACCATGAACTGTCATTAGACATTTACTATTCCAAATGGCCAATGTATCTCATCTATACACCTTATGAACCCCATGCTAACCACCTATGTTTGAGGTACTTGCCAAAAATTTGTCACTACTCCTCAACTGCCACTTCAAAATAGTAACTGACCTTCAACCTTCTACTGCAGGACCTGATATATGCTTCATCTTGAATGGTTGTTGAAAATCACTAGGTAAAGAAAATTTCCTATGGGTATTCTAATTCAAGTGACCATCTATGGGCTACCACAACAATCTTGTCATGCTTTCCAAGAGAACCTTGCCACCCACTATGTGGATTCCAACTTCCCTGATGTTGACTAATCAATGTCAAATGAATAGCTTGTCCTAGAGACCTTTACGAACCCGATAGTGCAAACTGCCTCTGGTGGGCCACCATCCCATCTCCACCATCCTAAGAGAAAAAAACCTACCTAATTTCTACATCTCCCTATTGACACCCATTTAAACCATTTGGACTCGAGAGGCAAAATGATGTCATCCTCCTTGAGTGTAAACCCTACAATATGGGGTTCTGCTTTGCTAGCATGGTTTCAATAGTAGGGCCCTTGACAACCTAGATACTACCTTCTCCCACATTCCTTGGGTGCACATGCCTAAATAATCAATTTAACATTTTCAAATTTTCAAAGGTGATTGATCCCATGTGCAAAATGACTCAACATCCTCATGGGCCCCACCTCACAATTGAAATCCTAATGCGGGTGAATTCATCTGGGCTACCATGCCCTATTTGCTATCTATTTATAGCTAGCTTCAAAATTGTTTCTAACATAGGGAAGTTCAAACCCATGGGCCCGCATTGCCATATCCACCTCAAATGCAAGTTAAATTATGATCAAAAAAGGATGTTATGATCTTTAAATGATGTATTACTCAATATAATGTGGATTTTGTAGGATTTTTTTTATGCTCCCCCCCTTGTTTTACACATGAATATGTTTAATTATTCTTTTCTTGTAAGATATATGGAATTATTTGTAGGACCTTTGGGGGGATCCACAAAAAGTAGAAGTGAAATGAAGCTACTAAATCACCAATGGGAAAGGAAGATAAAGACCAAATGAAGTACAAATTCTAGAGGGTGGTGATCAACAACAAGGTGACCACATAATGCGATATAATCTCATATACAAACCTAGGGCACATTGATATTGATGAATTCTAGCAGAGAGTCATCGCCAACCTTACCATAGAGAATGTGAAGAAGATTAGGAAAAGTAGATTAGCTAATGCAACTAGTTTCCCACCTATCTTTATGGTTCCTAAACTGGTAATGGTCTACAGAGAGGTATACCAAGAGAAGACCAAGAGAATTATGGATCAATACGACAAAATATTGGTTGAATTGTCCTCCAAGTCTATAGGGAAAATTTTCCATATCCCCACATTTGATAAAATGGAGGAAACAACAAAAGGATATGTTGATATCACATGGAAATCTTACCCCCTCAAATGCAAGAAACTAATTAATCAATACTGGCTGAAGGAGAAGAGGGGCAATGCAAGCAAAGTACCCTAGGAGCTCTTCATAAGTGATTTCCATGAGATTACCATGATTCCGTAACCTTGTTAAGTTGGATCATGGGCCTCCCCATTGCCACATACTTCTAGGAATGGATGCTCTATTTCATAGAAGAAATCATTAGGGGAAAGACCGAATTCCACTAGGTAGGAATGATAGTAATTTCTTAAATGAACAATTTGTAGCAGTGAAGAAGACTTCACAATTTAACATGACCTCTTACCTGGTCTATTTGTTGGCTAACCATGTTCCATAAAGAGGTCTATTTGTAGCAAAAGTGAAACTCTGAGTATAGAGTTGAACATATATGATAGGTACCCAATACTTCAATACCATTACTTCAAGAAAGATTACCACTGGGTGAATGATGTCTTTATTAGGCACATTATCACACTACTCAAAGATGAATTTGAAAGGAGGGTTACTCATAGTTCCAATGCCTTCATCCACGAATTAAGATTCCTTTTTATCCAATTTCCTAAATTTACCAATATTAGAACAGAGGGTTTCTCTGAGAGGACATATAAGCTACCTTGGTACCCAAATGATAGGTTGGTATTGCTCAAAGTCTCCAAACAACTACAACATGCACATACTCTTTTGAGTGACAAGAACTAGCCTTGCATCCTTTGTCATCTTACCTTTAGCCAAGGAATGTATGCAATCCCTGCATCCCAGTGTGCAAAATATTTTGAGAAATAAATCATTAAGTACAACCTGGAACTCTGTACTGCCTAGCCATGGATGGATCTATATGGCAAGTTGAAGAAGATGGTTGGAAAAGAATGTGCCCATTTTCATAATATTGAATACTTTTGGGAAAAACATAGAGATGATAAAGAAGTGTGCATGAGGCACTATATGCACATGACAACATATTTTTTTTAAATGATTAACTTGTTCCCTATGCTATATCAGGTTATGGAGGAAGAAAAAACCATCATCAATCCAAGATTTGATGTTGTGGTCAACCTACCATTGTCCTTAATTGATTGGGACAGTGAAAAGTTCAATGACCTAGATATTCTGACAAAACCTATAGAGGCTCGAACAAAGTAGTGGATTGATGGGAAAATTGTTTAGCTGAAACTAGAAGGTGCTACTTTGACTTATGAAGAGCTCGAAGATGAGCTTGAGAGTGAGATTGATAGTCGGATTATTGTTGCCTCATCTAGAGAAGCTCCAAATTTTCCTCTTTCCACTAGGTCAATGAAAAGGAAAGAGATGGTGGAATGCCAACCAAAGCATAATGTTGACTCTAGAAAGATGGAGGATGAGGCCTCCATGAAGGTAAAGAGATTGAGTAGATTCACTAGGATGCTCACAATTCAAGAGGACCCACTCCATGAGGGAGAGGAAGAAGAGGCCAAATAATTTAAATATCCATCTATTTCCTCTATCATTCCTACCCCTATGAATTCCACTACCATCAATCCTCTGTCAGCATTCAAAGCATTACTTGCTTCTTCCTCACCCGCAGTGGAGATTTTGGTCCACCTTGCTTGTTGCACCAATCTTGGGGATATATTCTTCCTTTGCCAATACTTCCCCACTCTCTTATTCCTCCATGTCTCCATCAAAAACTATTCCATTTTCCTATACAACAACAATTCCTACCCTCACTCTTCTAAAAGCTTTCTCCAAGCATATGCAAAACATACCAATGGATCTTTCTAGAGTGTTGATGAATCTCGTAGTGCAATTTGTCATAGCTCAAGTCATTGTTGGCCTCCATGTTCCTCCTCCTTAGATTGAACCACCAAAAATGGAGGCAACAATGAATATTTATAAAGAAGTTGAGAAATAAGAGAGGGAGGCTTCTAGAGTGATGGAAGAGGAACCTGATGATTATCATGAGCATCCTGAGCATCGACACCTAGTCATTGATGAGGTGGTGCATGAGGAAGAGGAGACAATCCTATGAAGAATATATTGAGGATCCCAATTCAAGATACATCATGGAAACCTCTATTTGAGAACTTAAGGATGTTGGGGAAGAAGTTGAGAAGCAACCCTCTGAGGAGAAGAAGGATATAGATGAAGAAGTGGAAGTAACCACAAATCCTCCCACTAAAGAATAAGAGAAAATCCCTAATCATGGTGAAGATATGCCTCCGTCATGGGAAGAAGAAGAAAAAGAAGAAGAGAAAGAGGGGGAAAAAGAAGAAAATAAGCCTGAAGAAGAGGCTGAAGCAAGAAAAAGCCCAAAGATAGAGCATCCTGAAGAACATGGGCAAGAAGAAGAAGAAAATATATATAAAGGGGAATATATCCCTAAGGATAACATAGCCACCACTAAATCTCTAGAGGGAAAAGCTATATTCATTCCAGATTCAAATGAAGAAGAAGAGGAAAGGATAGAGCAAGAGGCTCCATGTAACCAAGAAATTGAAATTTAGCATACTTGGGAGGAGGAAGGTGATCATGAATCACCAAAAGAAGGATCTCAAATGCTTGAGTGGCTAGAAAAAAATTACAAAAGAAGGCCCCAATCCTCATGGATCCTAAAAATACAGTAGAAGCCATCTTAGCTCAGGCTCAGATAGGGACGAAGAAAGAGAAGAAACTAAGGGACATATCCCACATAATTATGGATGCATCAAGATCAAGGATAGTTCAAATATCTACTCTAGTGGTGGAAGGAGAGGGGTATGTGCAATATCATCATGGAAAAAAAAGACCCTTAAGTGGAAAAATAATTCAAAAAAATTAGAGTTAGGAAACTTGACATAAAAATTTGAATAAGTTATCTTTATTATTTCAAAAATATGTAAGAATAGAATTTGTAGTAAATTTAATGTAGTTTCTAAACTACAAGGTTTATTTTAGAAAAAAAAAATCTATTTGGTGAAAATTTAAAATTTCAATACAGTAGCACTTAAATTTCAAGGAAAAAATAAATAGGTGTCTATCAAGACTACCCTAACCACAATAAAATGATAGTATTTTTTATAAGATTTTAGATATAAGTAGAGAACCTCATGTCTCAATGTGATGCATATTTTTTGTAATTTTTCCATGTAAATAATTAATTATGATTTTTTTATTGCAAGTTTTGAAAAATATAAAAATTTGTATGTCTGGCCACCTTAACTTGGTCAAAACTTCATGAAATTCATTTTTCTTTTCAATCCTATACTAATCAAAGCATATAATGTGACACATGCTTTGGATTCAAAAAATGTGATACTGTTTGAAAGCTATAGATGTTTTTTAGTCAACATATTAATCAAGAATTTAGTCATAATTCAAATAGAAAATGAATAATAATAATTTATTAAACTCAAAGTAAAGCATAATTTATACTGGTGCAAAGTTGAGAATCTCCTTTAAAAACCCCTTTCATTTCATTAATTATGGGTTAAAAAAATTGCTAGCCACATACCCTACACATATCCATCATATCACCACTTTTTGGCCCATCATGACCCTACACATACCCAGAGGGAGTAAGTTATAATATCTCCACTGTTGATCTAGGGACAACCATGAGGGAGCATAAAATTGATAATCTCCAAGGATTTTTCACCACCATTGTGCATCAGATGAATAGAGATGAATCCACCAAGGAGGAATTAAAAGAATAAGTGGTAGATTTAAGGGGGTACATACAAAAATAGTCTTCGATTGAGGAGTTGTCCTCAACATATTTAGCTACTCCTCTATTGCTTTCAACAAATCATATCAGCAAGTTAGAGAGGAGGAAAATTTGGACTAATGCTACCAAGGATTAATTCCAATGAGTCCTCTACAATGGAAATATGAGCATCAATCACACTGTTAGAACAAAAAATAATTTATGCATAGTTTAGAAGCAACTTGACACACAAGGAAGTTTTATACTGACTTCCCAAAGCTATATAGAATTACATATCCTAAAATTGAGGACATCCTCAAGATGCCCAAAAGAGCATGGGAAAAGGAGTTGGAACTAGTAAAGGATGATCATTAGCTCATGGAAACAAGGAAATTGGGCCTCAATCATAGAAGATAAATATTGGAATTGGTGTTCCATGAAGTTGAGATCAATATTGATTAGGCTAAGGAAATCAAGATGGCTTGCAGAGAATATTTGATAATGATGACATATTATGATATGCCCATTCTCGAACTAGATTGAGAGAAAATAAAGCCATACTTCCATAAGAAGATGGAGAATGGAGCCACAAACACTCTCATGCTAGAATTTATGGATTTTCTTGCTCAAGCCTTCTCTCAATCTAAGCAAGTGATAAAGAATATGCCAAAATGTGATAAGGATTGGGATTTGATTACCAATAGGTCTAGGAAGTTAAAATTATAGGTAATCCAATATGATATAATAGAGTGGATCATGCTTCAAGCATTAATGAGTAGGTTTGTAGAATATGCTACTATGAAGAAGCATGAAGGAAATTTGGTTATGGATGATGAATTCATCAAAAAGTAGCTACATCAAAAGGGAAATCAGCTAAAACACAAAAGAGCTACAGTGCTAGCCACTCGAAGAAAAATTAGGCTAGAAGACAAAGATGAATTTTATATTGTAAAATATTATGGGGTAGGTGAAACCCTAATTTGTAGTGAATCTTGGCTACAAAATGGGATTAAATCTTGGCCATTCATTTTTCTTTTTGGACACTATAAATAGGGGGTCTCCACTTGTTTCCAAGAGAGATTTGAGTTGTTGTCAGGACATGCTATTGAAATTCTAATAGAAATCCATTGCTTTTGGGTGGATTCTTAAGTTTCATCTCATGTTTCATGATTCTTCTCTTCATAGTTAATAGATTTGAGTAGATTTACTTTGTTGTTATATGTATTTAGCATGTTTTAGTACACTATTAGATGTTGATCATTGATATTAAACAACTTTTTTTTGTTGATACCCTTCCTTGTTCATGCTTTTTGTTGTTTATTAATGATAAATAGCAGCGTAAAGCTAGTCTAAACATGAATTGAATGCTACACTTAAATTCTATCTTTTATTCTTGCTTTATGGTGAAAGAATGAATGAAAATATGTTGATCTTAGAATATTGCGCTAGTTTCATGATACTATGATTTGATTTGGAAAAGTGGAACTTAGGTTCAAGAAGGTTGTCCACTGTGGCATCCTCTATTATCACTATTCATTAGTAGTTTCAGGCCTAGGAACTTCCTCCTTTCCCTACCCTTTTGGCTTTTCTTTGAAATAGCAATTTAGACAATTTCAAGCATCATTGCACATTGTAAAGGCATATATGATGAAAGAAATGGAGTTTTAGATTGGTGTCCCAAACTTGCAGCAATAGAACAACATTTCAAAATTTATAAACTCCATTTAAAATAACCAATTCCCTCCCAATTTAACTCACATAAGGTTTCCCTATGATTACCATCAAGATAAAATTAAACTAGTAAGACATTCCAAGTAAGTCATGACCTGACACTCGAGAGACCCTTGGGTAGTTTTTTGCAACTTGTTTGTAGGAGATTTCCTTTCAAGAGAGGTGATGCACTTATGCATTACCTATGCTGATAATTTCTAAAACACCAATCAGTAGGACCCATATTTGTAAAGATGGATGATACTAAGACAAGAAATATTATTATAGGAATCTTGCTGGGATTCTTGATGAGTAATAGGCTCATGAGGAGACTATTCTTGGGGGAAAAAATGTGGAAAACTTTACGGTCATGACTTCTTGTTAGGGATGAAGATCTCTAAAGCTTGTAATTTTAACCTTGGAAGATCTACTTGAAGGAATAGGATGCTTACCTTTCTTGAAGGTTGGAAGACCATAATTTGTAAGGTCCCCCTTCATAGGTTGAATAGGAATGTAAGTGGTTGATTATCCCTTCAACTCCTACACCTGGGAAAGTTGGAGCCTCATCTTATCTTGTTTACCAAACACTCTCTTGCAAGATATTCTTTATATCTCTCCATTTGATAATCCAACTCTTGCTGATGTTGGTATGCCTGTTAAGCCAACTCTTCTTGTTGCAAATCAAACTCTTGTATTTTGATATCATCCAACTGTTTATTGAATTCTATCAATATTATCATGATATCACTAATCCCCATATTGTTAGTATTTTGGGGTTTTCTAGGAAGGTAACAAGGCTAGTTTGGCATACTAGTGACTTTTGAGGCTGGTTAGAAAGTAGCTAAGGAGATTGAGTAGGGGTCCTCGGTTTGAAAGCATGATAAGTATGTTGATGAGCTACCGCTAATGGGCTATTTGGGACAAAACTAGTAGTATGAATTGATTGGTACATGGCCTATTGGAAGGTGTATGAACTACACATTTATGCAATGAAGGATGGTAAGACTTACCTTCATGAAATAAAGACATGATGGAATATTTAAACTATCTTGAAACTCATTAAAAATGTTGTAAAAATAAAAAACATGAGGAATATTTTTTTGTAAAACTTGAAGTACATACGAACACTAGCATTCATGAAACTGGAATATTGAACTCAAAGTTGCCAAGTATGTGAAGAATTCTCCTCCAAAGGTAGATATCATTGATATACACATCAAATATCAGAAATATAAAAATAGGGTTTGATTAGGCATGCCAAAAACTATTGTCACTCAAAAATGCACCCTCAGGAACAAGGAGTTCAACTTCCAATGATATAATGGAAATGACCTTGAATTGTGGGACCATGCAAGTGACGTTAAATCTCTAGAGAAGGTTGGCTTCCTTTCTAAAATAGGTACAAAAGAGGATTGGTCTAACCCAACCTCAATAAACTCTAAACTAATAACTTATAGGGGGAAAGGGAGAAGGATTAATGCGTAAAATTAATGGAAAGGTGATGCACTAAACCTAGATTGTTTCTTCCTACTTGTGATTGCATAGAGAATCAATGAAATCACCATCGAAGCTCACACAAATCTCCATTTTACCAATTCTATGAGGGAACATGGAGGTTAGGGCTTGAAATATCTCAAAAGGGATAAATATTATCTAAAATTGACACCCATAATAGATCAACACAATCATATAACCTATAGAAAATGGTAAAAACTCATTCATACAAAGAGGTATCAAATGTTACAAAGAATGCAAGGATGAAGAAGAGGTGAAGGTAGTAATTCTATTAACATAGAGACATAAGCCCATTTACAGCTATAGGGAATTCTAAAATAGAATAATTCTTCTAGATAAAATCATTGGAAGAACCCTTCAAAATGATATAAGTATTTCCTTTATAGTTTAGGAATAACTCAAAAAATGAATTCAAAAACCCAACCCTGACCTAACTAGGGTTTGTAGGAAAATGAACTCTATTTAAACTTCAAACATCTAAATCGCCCTCAAAAGTGAGCAACTACTAGGCCATAAAGGCTATGAAACCTCAAGAAAAGTCTAGAATGATGACCCTCATGAAAAAAATCATGGATCACCCATGAAATCTACAACAAAATCCAAGAAAACACACCTTGAAGAATTATTTTTCCTCTACAACACACTAGGGAGTAATGGTTCCATCCAACAATGAATACAACATTGGAAAGGTGTGAAAAATTGATCCAGGATGGGTAAGATTTGATCTAGTTGTAGAGGAAGTTGTTGAGCCTTAAAATTTACATACTATTGCTAAATCGAGTAGCTAACTATTGATATTTGAATGTTGGCCATCAGATCAAGCATGGATGACTAAGATACAAGCTTAAAGGAAGCCTTAATATATGACCATTCATCCATATATGAGGTTGTGATCAATGGATATTGTGTTTCCTTTACATATCCTGCATCCCTTCAAACAAATGGGACATATAATCACAATGTGCCAAGCTCATACAATGTAGTAATTGACCAACACTTGTCCTTTGAATATTATTCCATTATTCCATCACAAATCATGGATTGGACACTAGTTTCACAAAATTAAAATGTGATGCAAAGCTTGCATGTGACAACCATTTTATCCTTTTCTTTAAATAAAGATTGTTGAAGGCATCATTGAAAGCTATATGACCATCACATTTTACCTTAGCATAGTGTAACTCACAAGAGTGATGTAAATTACTTGCATGTTGACTATTTGATTTCTCCTTTCAATCTAAGTTATTGAAATACAAACCATAGAAACCTTTGTGCTAAAAACCACCAAGATTCTCATCACCATTTTACACCCCTGCTAGGAAAAACAAAGGTCCCACCGTGATATCGTGAGATTGTGGGTTGTTTCTAGCTAGGCACAAGAATATTCCTTCAACATATGCTTCACTCCCACCTCCAATGTATATCACAAAATTCCCTATATTTGGAGTACTATAACTATGATATGAAGAGACCCTATGATGCGATAAAGCCATAACACATCACAAATGTGACCTGGATGGTGCAAAAATGAATCATGATGTGAAGACCCCTTGTGATTACCATCACATTTCCTTCCCTTCATCACATCTATTTATCTATGTTCATTGCACATCACCCTTATCGATTATTGAGATAATCCTTAAGATGTGATGTGAATGCTTTGCATGATGGCCATTGGATCTCCAAACACTAACATGCATAGTTGACCCTTCTCAAGAATATATCACACATCACTAAAAATCACACCACATGAAGGATTTAAAATGTGATATGAAGAGTGAATGCAATGGAACATGGAGCTATCATGTGGTGCAAGCAAAGTGAGTCCCATAAACTTAAATGAAGGGGTTTTTCACATGCACAATAAGTTGTTCTAGAAATGGGACCCTACTTAGGAATTTGGATAATACAATATTTCACAAAGGAAAGGTATAACATAATGGGAAAAAGAGAAGGTTAGGAAATCTATTTCAGCACCAACAAAGGTTCCGAAATAGGCCAAAATATTGGCAAACCATTGATTCATTTCCTTTCAACTCTTAAGATTAGTGAAATATGAGGTTTTATAACTTTAGTTGAGGTCGATGAAGTTATAGAACTTGTGAAAAGGTCAAAAAAGTTAGCAATATTGACCAAAAGACCAAAAACTCTTTGACTTAGCCAATTTTGAACATACTTATGTTTGGGGACTAAAGTAGTGAAAAGGAAGTGAGGGATTAGTAAACATAAGATGACCTAGAAATAAGGTCATAACTAAAGTGACGAGGAACTAGTTGGAGCAAGTCAACACAATAATAGAAGGAATTACTAAGTTAAAGGGGTGTTAGGGTTTTATTAGGGTTTTAGTCCTATCTTGTAGATTTAGAACCCTAACTTCAATACAATTGAGCAATTTCAAAACCACAAAAACCTTATAATCATTAAAATAAACCATGGATTTGAACAAGATTCACATATAGGAAATCTCTAATCAGATATAAATGATGGGAAACAAGGGTGGCATGGAAATGACAACACTTTGAGCTATAATTTACTTCACATGTTATCTTTAAATAATCATCATTGGAAAAAAGAAAGTTCTTCGAGCTCTTGTGGGTTTCCAAGCTGTAAAACTCACTAGTATCTTTTTTATTACTATTACATTTAATCAAGTTGGAAATTGGTTATAATTTCTCTAAATATTACTTTGAAGTGGGTTACTTATTATAATAGTATTGTTGTAAAAAGAAAATTATTTTTTCTAGAAAAATCTAGAAAAGGATGACTGTAACACCCAATGGATAAATTTAGTGTACATAATCTAGGTTAGATAATAGTTTGCTTAGAGGGTAGTAAGAAGGGAGCCTCTTATTTCCAAGAGGAGAGATTAAAATCTCATCATAGTTGTGGTTGAAATCACCATTTTTTAATTTATCAAGTTATTACAAAATATTCACCCAATAATTTTTTATTGACTCTATTGGGAGATTACAAATATGCAAGAAACCCTCATGCTTTTGGTTAAAGTATACCAATTTATTAATATGTGATTATTTATTTATTTCTAATTTTCACTTCTTATCAAAGGGTGAATTCTAGCAAGACAAAGCTACGCACATGGTCAAAGGGCACAATTTCAAATTAATTCTTCATTTAAATTTTTGAGGAAAAATAACTTTGATATTCTTCCTCCAAGGATGATATCTCCTCTACAACACACAAGGAGTTTCCCTCCTTGAAGTGTAAGATCACCTATTCCAAGTGAAGCTTCAAAAATTCAAATATATTTGTCTATTTCACCTATTCAAAGGTATATTAACCCTCCATTGAATCAAGGTAGAATGACAGCTCAACCACCTCATGGTCCTTGGGGTAACACCTTTGGTCCTTTGATATTAGTGGCACCTTTGCATGAACTTCCTCAGACCTCATGCAAGAACATCCCAAAGTTCTATGGAGATGGAAATCAATGCTTGGATGAGCATATCATTGCATTCTATATTGTATTTAGGGTTATTAGTGTTGAGCATGAGGATGTATCAGTAAGGTTGTTCATTGAAAATCCATGAGTATTAGCTAATTGGTTCTACAATATTGCTGTCGAAACTATCAAAAAATGAACTACACTTCAAAGCAAGTTCAATGAAAGATTCAAGTCCACAAAAGATGCTCACGACTTGTTGGCTCAACTTACAACAATGAGGAAAGAACCAAATGAACCAATGTGTGATTTTATGGAAAAATTCAATAATTTGATGACCAAAATTCTTGTCGTTGCTCACCCAATGCCTCACAATCTGAGGTGCTTCTTCATTAATACACAATTTCTAAAGGTAAGTTTCCTTTTGTGAGGATCTAACCAAGTAATCCTTGATGCCACATAAACATTGGCTACTGTGATTGAAGATGATTTTATTTTTGTTGGAAAGATAAGAAAAGAATCAAATAGGAGTGAAGGACATACATCTTAAGCCTAAACTTCCACAAGAACCACAAATCTTGTGGTGCAAAAGTAGGAAAATGAATTTCTAGCTATTAAGAAGAAAATCTCTCAAGGAACATATAATCCTTCATATAAGGATGTTCCCAAGAGAACTTATCTGAATGGTTTGAATTATACCAACAATGCTTAAAGGAACTAGAATATACTTCCTACATCACAAGGAAGACTTGTGTTTGAATCCCTCCTACAAATGCAGTAGTGGGATACTATGAAGCTGAGAAAGAATACTTTTTGCAGCCAAAATATCACTTAGAAGATAATACCAATCTCTTCCAAGAGGAGGAAGATGATCTAAATGGTAACTCTAATATTGGGTATTTGATCTATGAAGAAGAATTTGAGCAAGAGGAGGAAACCTTTTCTAATTCTTATGCTATTTTCACTCATTCACAAAATTAACTTGATCACAACAACTTGATGTAGCTAAAGCAAAGGACCCATTACTAGTTGTTACAATTTCCAAGAGAGGGACACCGTTTCCAGTCCAACCAATATATACAACAGGAAATAAGCCACTAAGTACCTCTAGTCCTATTGTATCTTCTTCTATGATTAAGACCAGTACCCCAATTCTCAAACTTTGGAATAATAATATTCTATATTCTTTGGAAAATCATTATCAAGAATTTTAAATTATAAACCATGCCAAGAAGGCTAAAGTTCAAATGTTATAAGTTGAGTACCTTTAAGTTAACCCAGATCATTTGATAGGCTTGTTAAGTTAAGGATAAAGGAACTCATCCTAATCAATACTCTTCCAAGAATTCCCCAATTGCTTCAAAATTGTGTCCTTCAAAAAGTAGCTTGGTTTCTATTCCCTCTTCCATCATTGAAAGGTTGATCCTTTTTATATCTCCTTATTGGTTAATGGTTTCAAGTTATGTAATTATGTTACTGATTTGGGTGCCTTTGATAATTTGATGACAACCAAAGTGGCTATTTCTTTGGGTTTGAATTTAACTATTTTTTTTGGCCAATGATTTTCCATGGAAAATAAGCATCTGCATGTTATTGGCCAAATAAAAGATGCACAATTTGCATTTGTTTCAATTCCATATAAGAAAATCAAAATGATTGTCTTTGTAACTGAAATCCTAGCCTCATATGGGATATTTTTGGGACAAAAATTTTGCAAATATTTACAAGGAAAAATCAATATAGACTAGTCTAAGGAAAGAATACCCATCAAGGGTGTTATACAAAAATTGCTTCCAAAAAGAGAAGACAATTTTTTTGTAACAAAGTCTAATGAACCAAGAGCCTAGATCCTCTTTGATTCATTAGGAATGAGAACATATTATTTACAAAATGACAAATTTTATAGTTCTTTAGATAACAATTCAACTAGAGAGCAAGAAACTTATGGTTCATCTTCTTTAGATTATCTTTCTAGAAGTTGAAAAAATAACTTCATAGTCCCCAAGAATGACCTGCAAGGAATCACCTATCACATGCAATAGATATTCAGAACAAAAAGAAGAGATGTTCTATAAACCCTCAGAGCAAGTTTGTGCAAGAAAAAATTAGTATAATTATTATTGAAAGTAATTGTTTTACAAATAATACAAAATCCTTCAAAAAAGGCAATAATGCAAAACCCTAATCTTATCTTGAGAAAAAAGATAGCTAAACAAGATAAGGATAATCAATAACCTAGGAAATAGAATGACTAAGTAAACTTATGCTAAAGTGTAATTAAATAATTACACCAACACCCCCCCCCCATAAGTGAAACTTAGGGAGAAGAAAATTATTATGTAAGAGATGAGTCCTAGAAACAAGGCTTGATCAGGTACTCATTTATAAATGCAATGCAAGCTAAATCAAAAGGGGTAAAGGAGAAAACCACGTGGGAAAAAAAATCCTCCCCAAAATAGAATGAAAACTAAGTGATGAAAGATGGAGGAATCCTTAAGACCCCCCAAGGACACCATCCATCACAAAGATACATGAGAGAACCCCCCCAAAAGAGAGGAAAGAAGATGCCATAGATCCCCTTTAGAATGAAGTAGCTCCAAAAGAACTGAAGAAACTACATCTCCTAAAAGAAGTGAGAGGAAAGAGGCTGAATGAAAGAAATCTTTAATGGTGAAATAGGTGTAGCCCAAGATGTCTGCACAAAAGCAGGTGTAACCTCAACCAATGAAGAAGTCAAAGTAGGTGAAGACCCAATAGAAACCTCCAAATATGGATGATCAATAGGATCCTACTGCACTGAAACAAAAGAAGCCACATCAGTAGCCACAACAATAGCAACAAGAGGGGGAGGAAATGGAATGGACAACTTGAGAATAGGATCTGAAGTGAGAACACCAATATTCAAGAAGCAAAATCTCTCCTCTGAATGATTATGCACACTAGAAGTGTGAGGAACAGCTCTAGGAACATAAGCACCAGTAGTAGAAAAATTGGTGAAGGAATACAACCAAGATGAGTGATCCACTATCCCAGTAGTAATAACTACTCTACTCTCCAAGTCTCTAATGATAACCAAATTAGGTGTGAATTCCACAGATCTCCCAATGCCTCCATGTGTGATCTGATAAATGGAAAGAAGGTTGTTTGTCAAGTGAGGCACACACAAGACATCCTAAAAGGAGTGGTCCCCAAAACTAATAGACCCCTTCCTTATAACACTCATGTAAGTGTTGTTTCCCTTCAAAATGGGAGACATAGTTCAAGGCTCAAAGGAAATAAACATAGTATGTGAAGATAGCATATGATGAGATGCTCCTAAATCTAGAAGCCATTTCCTTGATCCAACACCTAAAGAAGCACAAAGAGCATGTCCCTTCATATCTGATGATGTATGTAAACTAGTTGTGCATGTTTTTTGTTGTTCTGAAGAAGAAGAATGAGGAGAAGAAGATGATGCAAACATCCTAGAAGGAAAATCAATCTGATGTTTTTGAAGAAGATGTTTCAGTTCATCAATTTCCTTGTAACAATTATGTTTTGCATGTCCTTCCCTCTTGCAATTTTCACATGTAGTCTTCTCCTTCCTAGATGATTTCCCCTTAGAAGAGGAGGATGAATCTGAGGACTCCTTTTGCTGCTCATGAGGTTTGGAATACTTTTTTTAATGTTTCTTTCCTTTTCCTATAGAAGCCTTCTGATCTTTGTGCTCCTGTGATGCAATAAGTGGCTGTGATGAGGAAGAAGGTTTCATTGTGCCCATACTAGCTAACTTACCTTGATCTCAAGTGAGATATGAAGAAAATTCATCAAGAGATGGCATAGTGAATCTCATACCAAGTGCATCCATAGTGACATAAAAGGTAGATACAACAACTGAATAATCTAGTCCAAGCTTAGAAAGAATGGACAATATCAATTGAGAGTCTTCTTGCTGAACATCACATTGTGACAATTGCAATCTAAGAGACTATATTTTGGTGAAAAACTCTTGGATGCTATCAAAATCTCTAGGATTTAAGCCAATAACCGCATTCTCTAATTGAAAATCTCTCACAATATCTTGCTTCCTAAATAAAGACTCTAAAGTAGTCCAAATCTCATTGGGTGTAGTGCAAGACTCAATATGGAAAAGAAGATCAGATGAAAGAGACAAACATAATGTACCATAAGCTTCATCATACCTATTAAACCACCTTCTCTTTTTAGTAGCACCTGTAGGTTCAATTTTTGTACCCATGGTTACCCTATACAACCCTTTATGTTTCAAGTGAATCGCCATTTGTTTTTTCCAACCAAAATAGTTGAATGGAGTAAGGGGTGCAATGTTATGTAAATCCATGATAAAAAAACAATATTATATACTCTCAAATAAAAAAATATTCCTCTTTGATCTAAAAAAACTCCTAATTGCATGTTTCCCAAGAAAAGAACCCACAAAAAAGACTTAGTTCTAAAAAAAATTAGATACTTGGAGAAAATTCTAAAAAAATTAGCTCTAAGATCTGAGAAGAGTTTGGAATTAGCTTTCTAACGCCTATTTTTTTTCGAAAAACTGATAAATGAGGCAAAAGATATGCCCTCCGGAGTGAAAACAACAAATTTCAATTTAGAGGCAAGAGAAGGAATCAAAATGAAAATATAAGGAAATCAAACCTCCACCATCAGATCCATCATCGAATCAGCTCTCTGACGACTATTCGTTTTCAAAAAAATACCTTTGTTTGCCTAAGTTATGAAAAAATGAAAAAATGCCTATTTTAGGAACTAGGCAGACTAAATAGGGGCAAAAAAATTGTCCCCTCTGGCTTTGGCCCTCAGTCCTACACATGACCATCCAGCTCTCCTAGAGTTGGAAAGGGCTACAATGAAGCACCTAGTCACCCACGTGACTAGGGCGGGTGCTTAATCGGTCGACAGGGACTAGGGGTAGCTCTTAGTCCCCACACGACCACGAGCAGGTGGAAGAGCCCTTAGGGGCTTGCACTAGCTAGTGGTCCTTGATATGTGCACAAAAGAAGTGGAAAAGCCTGCAGGGGCTTAACCAAATAAACAGAGGGTTGGAGGTTTCCACCAGTGGTTGGTGGTAGATTCGGTGGTTACTGGGTAGTGATCTGATGGAAGGATTGATTTGTATTGGCAGTGCAAGTTTTCTTATTAAAAACATTGATTTATTTTTTTTTTTTGAAAATTTCTACCTTTAATTGTGTACCCTAGGGTCGTACGGCCTTGGGGAAATTTTTTTTTCCTTTTTTTCAGCTTTCTCCTAAATCAATGAAACAAAAGGCATTTCTAGGGTTTTTGGACACTCTAATCATGATGGCGACATCCGTTTGGCCCAAAAATGCATAGAAAAATTGTGTACCCCTAGATCCACAAAAAAAGGCCTGGCTTCAAACCCTTGCATAGAAAAAGATGCTGTGAGAGAATATCTTTAGATCACAAACTAGTAGAAATAGGTCTGGAGCTCTGATACCATGTAGAAGTTGAAAAATGAACTTCACACTCCCCAAGAATCACTTGCAAGCAATCACCTATCACATGCAATAGATATTCAAAATTAAAATAAGAGATGTTCTATAAACTCTCAGAGCAAGTTTTCACAATAAAAAATCAGCATAATGATTATTGAAAGTAATTGTTTTACAAATAATACAAAAGCCTTCAAAAAAGGAAATAATGCAAAACCCTAATCTTATCCTAAGCAAAAATACAACTCAACAAGATAAGGATAATAAATAACATAGGAAATAGAATATGCCTAAGTAAACTTATGCTAAAGTGTAATTAAATAATTAATTACACCAACAATCTTTTTAGTAGAACATCTTCTTCAGTTGGTGAAACCTCTTCACATGAAGAGGCCTTATATTTCGAAACTATGAGTTGAGATGATCGAAATGATGTTTGGACTATGGAATTTGAAGACAGATCTCTTCTATAGGATCTAGAGGGGATAATTTTTGTGTCCCCACAAGGAAAAAACTTCCCTTTCTCTTTCAAACTACAATTTAATAATGCTAACAACACTACAAAATATGAGGTATTGTTGTTAGGGATGGAGTTTGCACATAAGAAGGGAATAAAAAACCTTCATACACAAGGAGATACCAACTTAGTTTTTTTTTAGGTAAGGAACCTATATCAAATGAAAAATTAATGATTAAGGCATTACTGCAATCTTTGTTTTGGATTGTATTGAGGGTTTTGATGAATTTGATATATTTGTAGATGAAGGGAGTATAATAATAAAGTTGATTCTATAGCAATGTCATCTCCTCTTCTAATTATACAAAAATACTTCAAAGGGAATACATATACTATTGAGCTAGTTTTTTGGTGAAGTGTTCTAGATAACTCAGATCATTGGAATATTTTCAATTATGATCATCAGATTGTTGCCTTTCTTGAAAAGGCCAAAAATTTCAATATTTTGAACAAAGTGAATCTATTCCTTGAGATTCAATGTATGAGGTAGATCAAGATACTAGTGAATAAATCTTGCAGCTCAAAGGGAACAAGATTCACAATGTTTTAGTATCCTTGGAAAAAAATTGACAAGAATGATCACTATGTCAAGAAGCAACAACAATCCAATTCAAAATCATCAATTGATGTTGGGAAAGTTAACTTGGGAACTGAGGAAGATCCTAAAATGGTGAACATTGGAAAATTTTGCACACTAGATCAAAAAGATAAGTTTGTAAAGCTATTGTGGTATTACATGGGTGTACTTGATTATTCTTATGAAGATTTAAAATATTTCCATCCAAAAGAGGTACAACATGAAATTCCCCTTAAGGTAGGTACTATTCTTTTTGAGATCTAGAAAATTCTTACTACAAGAATTATATTTTCTATTCACCATTCAATGTGGAGAGAAAATATTGTTCCTATATGGAAAAAGAATATGGAATATGTATTTGTGTGGATTTTAAAAACTTGAATCCATTGTCACTAAAGGACAATTACCCTAGGTTGTCGATAATGGACCAAGTATTGCAAATAGTGATGGGATCCAAATGCTATCTATGTTGGATGGATTTTCAAGATATAATTAAGTGGTGGTAAGTGAGGAAGACCAATATAAAACCTCCTTCACCACTCCTTGGGTTACTTTCTCTTATCATAGAATGACTTTTTGTCTGATTAATGCCAATGCTATATTTCAAAGAGTGATGGGCTTGGATTTTCATGATTTCATGGGTAAGTTCATTATAATTTGGTTGTAAGTGAGGAAGACCAATATAAAATGGCCAATGCCAATGCCAATGATTTCAATGGTCTGATCAATGCCAATGCTATATTTTGGTGGTAAGCGAGGAATACCAATATAAAACCACCTTCACCACTCCTTGGGTTACTTTCTCTTATCATAGAATGACTTTTGGTCTGATCAATGCCAATGCTATATTTCAAAGAGTGATGGACTTGGATTTTCATGATTTCATGGGTAAGTTCATTATGTTCTATCTTGATGAATTTACCATGTTTTGTAAGAGCCATAATGATAATTTTTATCACTTGCAGTAGGTCCTTAAGAGGTATCAACAACACAATATTTCCATGAACCCCAAGAAATCAATCTTTGGGGTTACCAAAGGTAAACTCCTTGGTCACATTGTATCTAAGGAAGGAATTAAAATTGATTGAAAATAGTTCAAGTCAATTCAAGGTATTACTTTACCTTCAAGTAATATGGTTGTCCACTCATTCTTTGGGAAGGTCAACTTCTTGCAAAGGTTTGTTCCAGACTTCATAGAAAAGACATATCATATCATTGATATGATGAAAGTTAAATCTATTTTGCATTGGAGTGTGGAAGGGAAAGATATGTTCAATGATATCAAGGATGCCATTGCACATGCTCTAGTTCTAGTTTTTCCAAACTACATAAAGGATTTTATTATTTATAGTTACACTTCTAAACATACACTATCTATAATATTGGTGCAATAGAACAATAATGGTATTGAATCTCCTATAGCATTCATGATTTTTCCATTGAAGGCTCATGAGTTGAAATACTCACCAAGGGAAAATAATGCTTTTGTTGTGGTTAAATTAATTAAATATTGAACATTAGTTTTACATCCTAAACTCACATGTTGTACTGGTGCTAAATTCCATAGTCAAGTCTAATGGTTATTTTTTCAGAACCAAAATTTATCTCACCATATTCCCATAAATTTTCCACAATCCAATGATGAGAATAGGTAAGGATTAGACAAGAAACAAGTAAGGATTACTAGACCCTTACTTATACTCTTTGGGCTCCATGAAACCCAAGAGGGTGATGCTTATTATTTTCATATAATATTCTTCTTCCCTTTTATCAAGAACATTTGAACAAATAGATATATTTCTATAAGGTGTACATAGATAAAATTCATCAAGGATTTGGCTGACACTTAAGAAAATTACTATCTATAGCAAGGAATAAAATGATATTTCATAATGATATGTTGTAATTGAAGGTGTTTAAATGATTTTTATTCTCATTTTGGCTGTTGGTCAAGCATAGGACTAACTCATTTATATTCAAGATAACCAGATGAATAGGCCAGTGATTTATCTTTGGGTAATAGAGTCATACTTGTAAAAATCTATAGTACATTAGCAATTAAAACTCAACATTTGTGGACTACTGACATATTGCATTACAATATTCAACTCACTATGTCAAAAATAAAAAATTCTTAGCAATCCTATAATCTTTCCTCAGAAACTTGTGATCTTATTTAAGTATTTGATCATTTCATTTATAATTTGGAAGGGAAAATACATAGTAGGGAAATATACTTTTGAACTTTCATTTTCATTCATATGTTGTGACTATTGTAAAAAGAATTAATATTATTACAAATTAGCTTATAAACTAGACTTCTCATCTGTGCATTAATTACAAACTTCTCATACAATGAGCCTAGTTTTATGACCTAGACCACCTAAGACCCAAAATTCAAACCCTTGTAATTGCACCTAAAATACCATTGATAGAAACATGGGATCCAAAAGCATCTGACCAAATTATCATTTCAAATATATTTCATTTTACATTTTATTTCATTTCAATTTCAAAGATTCCCTAAGATGATTACATTTCCTCATTGCAAAGTGGGGATAAAACAAAAGAAAAAACATATCATCCATTGAAGAAGATCAACAAATCCTCCAAAAGGCATCATTCATCATTACATCAACACCAAAATCCCTCGTCCTTGTTGACCAAAAACTATTCTCCACATCAGCCTCAAAAGAAAAATTACGCATTCGTTGAAAAGGATGAGCCCTCCATTGTGGTAATGGTGTCATCAAAAGTAAAAAAAAAAATTTGGGTGCTACTCTAATTCTTCATAATTAGAGTAGGCACACCTACTCTATGTTATTTTTGAAACTAGAGAAGATACTACCCCACCATTATCAAAATTTTCCTGACCTACCAGTGTGACAAGTCAGTGGGAATACTCTAGGTTTGTATCTCCTTCATCACTCAAACGACTAGTTGAATCCTCCATGGAAGAGTTATGCCTACCCATATAAGAATCATAAGCCTTGTGGTACATATTATTTCTCTTCCTACAAGACTTATCCAATTTCCTAGAAGAGTAACCTTGGTTATGATAAATAACCCTACCCATAAAGTTGTAAGTACTCTTGACACCACCCTTCACAGACTTCTCATGAGCTCTGCTCTTCTCCATTGGATTTGTAGGAGCTCCTGGTGTTAGTTGTTCAATTTTAGGTGTCCTCATGAGATTCAACCATACTAATCTTCCTAGACCTCCTGAATGGTTTGACAAAATCACTAGGATTACTCATTCTTTTAGGAAACGTAACAAGAACTAGAAAACCTTCACTTAGAGGAAAAACACACTGGTTTATGTTTGTAAAACAATACTCTAAGACCCACACAATGCTTATCAATCTAAGAAGAAATTGTAGACAGTAAAATCCTCACCATCCCAGTGGTTTAGAGCTCACGAGCTAACTTATACATAATTGAAATAAAGTAGGTATAAACACCTACTTACTTAAGAAAACTTCCACAATATCTCTACAACTTCCTACCAAAAATCTTCACACCACCTTCTCAGAAACAGGATCAATTTCTTGACTTTTGATTATTTTTATTATGAGAAAAGTGGCTACAAAATCTCATTATATCAAAAAATTTAAGTGTGTCAATAATTAATGCTACTAGAAGGCTCATGTGAGCAAGCTAATAGGAAACCACTTGATTTTCAATCTCCACCATTGATCATGTTGCAAGGTTTGACCCTTGGTCTCCTCTTCCTATGGTAGGCGTAGTCCAACACAATGCTTGGGCTTCATGAGATGGTTTAGCTACCTCCTATGGATCTTGATCTTGTATAAATCCAATAGTTGTATTGGGAATTAATAGGTCAATAGTTTAGTGAAATGATAGTCGTATTTGCAATAATTGGTATCAAAGTTGAGGTCATAGATTTGAACCCCATGCTGGCACTGGGAGGGGGACTTGTTGTAACATGTGACCCTTGGTCTCCTCTTCTTGTGGTCGGTGTAGTTCGGTGTGAAGCTTAGGCTTTGTGACATGGTTTAACCACCTCCTATGGATCTTGATCTTGTATAAATCCAATGGCTGTATCCAACATTAACAGGTCAATCTTTTGGTGCAACGACAACTGTCTTTTTAATAGATCACATAGTAAAGTAGATTGACATATAATCAGGATCATAGAAATTAATTTTGAAAAGGTTGACTGCATGCATCCATTGCTTTTGTCCAATCAAAAAACCCATGTGGATAAACATCTACCCTATCAACAAACTCCATCAACTTAGCATTAAAGAGAGTTTGTCATGTCATATTTTCTAGCTTGCCCATGGGAATTAACCTACTTGTAGTTTTTATCAACAGGATGATGGGGAGCGGACATGATTTGATATCAATATTCTAAGTCGTGCTTTCCTTATACAGCAACCTACATGTACAAAACTTTGACAGAATTGACAACTAAGATAAAAATAATTCAGTATATCATAAACATGTACCAAAGAAATCATTTCAATGGTGCACACTTCATTTTGTATACTTTATGGTGAGAAATTTCTTTAATATTTTCCCTTTTGTAATGTTAATTCCTCCCTATAGACCCTTCCATGCAATGTGTACTTTCTTCCCCACTGTGAGATGGGATTCATGTGTGCTTCCCACATGTGATGGCAAGGACTAGTTAGGATTGAACCATGTCCCCTGCTATCACCAATGAAGCCACATCACCAAATGACCACTGTTCATTTCATTAAAACATCGCTCGTCAAAATTTAAAATGCATTGGGCCCACCAATAAAGAGGGCATGTGGTACTCACCCGCCAGCCTACCAAATTTTTTAAATGAAAAATAGAACAGAGTAGGGTCACGAGCAACATCTAGTATCTACCTGTGGTGATCGCATGATCATCAAATCATAAAATCTACACATGTCAAATATGTTAGTTCTTAAAAAGGGGTGGAATTCCTAGGAAGATGATGGATAAGGACATAGGGATTAAGGCTAAAACCTAAGAACCCCAAAAACTATTTGATGTATTGGCACTCACATAAATATAAGGAAATATTTGAAATAATGCAGTGTGCAACAGTAGGACACTAGGACTCAAGGGTCAATTAAAATAATAGACCTAATGGAATAAGATATGTCTTAAGTGATTGGGAAACTACAATAAAAGGTCAATGATGAAAAATAAAAAATTTACAAACATATCAGACTTAAGGTTTTTTGAGAGATGATTTTAGCAACACAAAGCCTAAGGCATGGCAATGAATGAAACGCTAAGCCACAAGGGCATGAGATTAACCAAAATTTTGCAAAATTTAGAGATGGAACAAAGATAAATATTAGGGGTTCCATTAGTGGCTCCTACTGGGGACATCTAGTCTTCTAGCATAGACCAAGATCCAAGAATCTTGGGTTAAGCAAACAAGCACCAGGACACCAAAAACAAGGGACCACCCAAACAAGGAAAGAGAACCAAACCAAAGTAGACTGACATATATACAATATTTATAAGACTATACAAAATGATCTGACTTAAAATTTTCTTGGATGTCCCTTCTAATGCACAGGCTCTCGACCTCCATTCTATAGTTTAATAGGCTTCATTTTCAATTGGTGGCTACAAGACCCAAAAACTTAAAATTATTCTTTTCCTTTATCAAAAACTTTATTCTTTGTTGTCTGCACCATACTGAGGTTGAAACATTGCCATGGATTTCCCAATAGCTAATCCTATTGTGGTCATTGCATTTATCCATAATTTCCATGTTCCTCAACTTGTCACTATCATCATTAACTTTTCCCCACTGAAAACTATAATAATATATCAATTGGAAACCACAATCAATGTAGCACTTTAGCTTGTTCATTTGACAATTATACTTCACCAAATACTCATTCAACTATACTAGAAATTGAAAAAATTTATATTCCAATTAATCATCAACACCATAAGGGTTAGCATCAAATTCAATTTGCACATCATAAACATGTACCCAAGAAATCATTTCAATGGTGCACACTTCATTTCATATACTTTATGGAGAGAAATTTCTTTAATATTTTACTTTTTGTAATTTTCATTCTACCCTTTAGACTACTCCATGTGGCATTGATGTAGAGGGTCAGGGAATTTGAAAGAAACACAAAGTTCTCAAGGTTTGCAAGACACAATCTCAACCACTCTTCCAGGCACTCTAATGGAGACAAACCTCAATAATGCACAAAATGACTTATTTTCCTTCCTTATGGACCCAAACCCTAGGAACAATCTTAAGAGACCCAAAAAAACTTGTTTTGAATGATTTCAAAGCCCAACCCTTTGACTTAGACACAAAACGAAATTTTCACCTTAACTAGGCTACTAGCCCAACTAGGCCTCTAGCGAAGGATTTTTGACTTTGCATTCAAACTTTCCAAAGGAAACTCCAAACTAATGATTGAACCAAATGTGGTTTTTGATGATACATAACATACTAGATTCTTGATGGCACTTGTTTTGGAGCACACCAATCAAAAATCTACTGTTTCCTCCAATTTAGGCCTAATTAGCCCTCTTTTTCAAAGTAACCCCCATTTAAACTCAACCCCTGACCATGAAAATTTCAAAAATCCCTTAAAATGACACAAAACCAAGGATTCCAAGTTTTTAGGCCTCTATGACACATCTAACATGCTCAAACACAAAACCCTTCTTAACTTGCCTAAAAAATTGGGGCTTCTTGAAAACTAACCTTCCAGTCACTTCCAAATCTTTCTCATTGACTCTACATAATTAGTAAAACATATTTAGTCTATCCCAACTCAAAAATATGCCCCTCATTAAGGTAGATCTTCTACTGCTATACCCTAGCCTCCATCTTCAAGCACTTTTCATAGTCAAATCTTGGTGTACACCATAGTATTCATCTCTCTTGCACATTATATTGTTAGCCCAGTATGGTACATGTTAAATATGATCCATTTCATAAGATACAGTCATAAAATCCCATGAAATGGATCATTTATCCATGAAAAACCCTCAAACTAGTGTAAATTTTGTGTTCTTTTTTTGGACAGTCAATATAAAATGCAAAGAAATTAATTATCACTACTTTTAGAGCCTTCAATGGTCTTAAAATATGTAAACACAAACTCCTAAATCATCCTACTATACATAGATTCAATAGAGATCAAGTATTTAATAAAAGAACACCATAAAAGTGCCAAAAACTATGTTTTTCACTATTTCCAGAAAATAGTCTGTACAATGATTGCTCCAAACGTCCAACCTTCGTAAAAATGATTATTTTGTCTTTGTATATCCTTTCCCCAATTGATCCAACCATTTGGGATTGATTAAGTTGCATAAAAGTGATTAAAACACATAAAAGCTAGTTACCTGCCCAAATTGGAATTCAAAAATTTGAATTTCCAATCTTGAAATTTATTAAAATCTACCACCTAAAAACTATTGGATCTTCAATATCCAAATTTATTTGACCTACTTAAAGCATTAGATTACTAATTAAAGCCCTATAATATGATAATCCCAATTACATAGCATTTTGGTCCTAGGGTCCTTATCAAGACCCTTAGGACAGTTGACTCTCTTAACACATTCATCCTTTCCAAATGCCATTATAGGCTTCAAAAGGTCATAGTTGATGTTTTGATATAATGGATAGGTCCTCCCGACCCTTGCAAACTCCTGACCTTTGAATAGCTCCTTGAAGGCCTTGGGTGCTCCTACACCATTCTCCCTAGGAAAGAAATATTTTTTTCCCTAAGAAGTGTCCCATGTGTTGCCACCAAAAGACCCCTTGCTCTCATGTGTTTTCATCTTCCAATGAGAAGGTATGTAGTCTCCCAAAGTTACTGTCTTCCTCTTCTGCCAATCTGCATTCTTGACAGAATTAAAACTTGGCTTAATGTGTTCCCTTTGTTGTTTAAGATCACTCTGTCTTTGGACCCTATTTTTGCCTTCATTCCCCTGTCTCCTTTGTGAAATTACATCACCTCTCTCACCCTCAACTATAGGGCATTCAATATTCCCTACCTTAAGACTGTTCAAGTCCCAGAAATTCTGATTTTTAGGACTGCCTCCTTCACAACCCTATTACAACTTGTCTTTTCTCAATCTACCAATGTCTTCCCCTGTTTCACCTTGCTTTTTCACCTACAAACTCTTCTCAAAACAAATCCTAAAACTTTCATTTGAGTGCTCCAAAGGAAAAGGAACTAATTTGTATCTGACATCTCCTTTATGCACCAAATATTTATTATGGAATCCATCATGCAATGTCCTTCTAGCATACTGCCATGGTCTCGCCAAGATGATATGACCACAAGTCATTGCAATGACATCATAAAGCACCCTATCATGATATGATCCAATTGAGAAATCAACAAAAGCTCTCTTACCAATCTCTACATGTTGTCCTTGAGTTACCCAAGTGGCCTTATAGGGGGTAGGATGATCAAATGTTTCAATCCCCAACTTGGTTATCATATCAAGTGAAACTAAATTGCCATGTGACCTTAAATCTATGAGTAATTTGCAGATCTTACCATGACTGAGACAATTTGTTTTGAACATAGTTACCTTTGGTTCTTGATGAAGTCTTTCTCCTTGCCTGATCATAAGAAACTCACCATCAGTCACATGGTCTGCCATGAATGTTTTTGGTTCCTCCTTCTTGTCTTCTTCTTCTTGTCCCAAGTTAGCTCTCCTTTCTCTACCCCTATCAGCTTGTTCCCATTTAGGACACTTGAAGGAAGCATGCCCTGCTTCATTGCAATTGAAACATCTACCTATGAATGGTCCTCTACCTTGTCCAAATATGCCTCCTCCTCTAGGAGTGTATCCACCTCTTTGATCAGAAAATGCTTCTTTACCTTTGTCATTGCTGCTCTTATCATTATTGCGTTGCCCTTGATCTCTATTACCTCTGCCCCTGTTTGAACTACCTCCTCTTCCACCATTATTTGATCTTTCTTGCTTCCTCTTCAACTTTTCTTCTGCACTAATGGCCAACTAAAAACATTCTCCCAATGTCCTTGGAAATTCAAAACCAATCTCATCTTGTAGATTATACCTGAAGCCATTGATATACCTGGCTATTTTCTCATCCTCTTTTTCATAACCTCCTCTGATACTAAGCTTGTCAAATTGATTAGTAGAGGACATCACATCCATGTCCTTTTGCCTTAAATTCTACCTCATCCTCTTCACATGAATTGTGTAATCAGATGGTAGGAATTTCTCCTTGACCAAACTCTTCATCCTAGCCCATGGAGAAACTTTAGCCAATCCTCTCGCCATCCTCTCATTTTGAAAACTAGTCCACCATGTCAATGTTGTACCTCTCAACTTGGTTTTGGCAAACTTAACCTTCCTCTCTTCATCCATCTCCTCAAACTCAAAATAGTTCTCTAAGGCATCAAGCGATCCTAACATCTCTTCACTATCCATCTTCCCTTGATAGGTAGGAAAATCTATGTGACTCTTTACTCCATGACCTTGTACTGCCTTCAACAATCTCAATAACCTCCTTTCCTCAGGGTCCTCTGTCTCATATAATTGTTGTTTTTGATTTACCCTCACATGCTCTTCATCTTCATCATTGTCTTCTTGGTCTTCTTGCTCTTCTCTCCTCCTACTCCTCTCAAGGTTATTTATCCTTGATTGCATGGTCTCTCTCTCCATTCTCTATTTCCTTTCTTCTCTTCCTCTGGCCTGCTCTCTTGCTAGTTCTTGTTCCCTTCTTTCTCTTCTCTCCCTTTCCAGGATTTCCTTCAACTCTTCCAACTCTCTTTCCAATTGATTTTTACCATTGTTGTTTCTTCAATTGCTAAAGGACCTACCCACTATTCTGATACCACTCTAATGTAGAGGGTCAAGGACTTTGAAAGAAACACAAAGTTCTCAAGGTTTGCAAGACACAATCTCAACCACTCTTCTAGGCACTATGATGGAGACAAACCTCAATAATGCACCAAATGACTTACTTTCCTTCCTTATGGACCCAAACCCTAGGAACAATCTTAAGAGACCCAAAAAAACTTGTTTTGAATGATTTCAAAGCCCAACCCTTTGAATTAGACACAAAATAAATTTTTCACCTTAACTAGGCTACTAGCCCAACTAGGCCTCTAGTGAAGGATTTTTGACTTTGCACTCAAAATTTCCAAAGGAACCTCAAAACTAATGATTGACCTAGATGTGGTTTGTGATGATACATTACATACTAGATTCTTGATGGCACTTGTTTTGGAGAAAACCAATCAAAAATCTGCTATTTCCTTGAATTTAGGCCTAATTAGCCATCTTTTCCAAAGCAACCCCCCTTTAAACTCAACCCCTAACCATGAAACTTTCAAAAATACCTTAAAATGACTCAAAATCAAGGATTCCAAGTTTTTAGGCCTCTATGTCACCTCTAACATGCTCAAACACAAAACCCTCCTTAACTTTCCTCAAAAACTAGGGCTTCTTGAAAACTAACCTTCCAATCACTTCCAAAACATGCTCATTGACTCTACACCATTAGGAGAACATATTTAGTCTATCCCAACTCAAAAACATGCCCCTTATTAAGGCAGTTCTTGTGCTGCTATACCCTAGCCTCCATCTTCAAGCACTTTTCACAGTCAAATCTTGGAGTACACCATAGTATTCATCTCTCCTACACACTATATTATTAGTCCAGTATGGTACATGTTAAATATGATCCATTTCACAAGATACAGTCATCAAATCCCATGAAATGGATCATTCATCCATGAAAAAATCCTCAAACTAGTGTAAATTCCGTGTTCCTTTTTTGGACAGTCAATATAAAATGCAAAGAAATTAATCATCACTACTTTCAGAGCCTTCAATGGTCTTAAAATATGTAAACACAAACTCCTAAAGCATCCTACTAGACATATATTAAATAGAGATCAAGTATTTAACAAAAGAACACCATAAAAGTGCCAAAAACTGTGTTTTTCACTATTTCCATAAAACAGTCTGTACAATGCTTGCTCCAAATGCCCAACCTCCGTAAAATGATTATTTTGGCTTTGTATATCATTTCCCCATCTGATCCAACCATTTGGGATTGATTAAGTTGCATAAAAGTGATTAAAACTCATAAAAGCTAGTTACCTGCCCAAATTGGAATTCAAAAATTTTAATTTCCAATCTTGAAATTTATTAAAATCTACCACATAAAAACTATTGGATCTTCAATATCCAAATTTATTTGACCTACTTAAAGCGTTAGATTACTAATTAAAGCCCTATAACATGATAATCCCAATTACATAGCATTTTGGTCCTAGGGTCCTTATCAGGACCCTTAGGACAGTTGACTCTATTAACACATTCATCCTTTCCAAATGCCATTATAGGCTTCAAAAGATCATAGTTGATGTTCTGATATAATGGATAGGTCCTCCCGACCCTTGCAAACTCCTGACCTTTGAAGAGTTCCTTGAAGGCCTTGGGTGCTCCTACACCATTCTCCCCAAGAAAGAAAGATTTATTTCCCCAAGAAGTGTCCCATGTGTTGCCACCAAAAGACCCCTTGCTCTCATGTGTTTTCATCTTCCAATTAGAAGGTATGTAGTCTCCCAAAGTCACTGTCTTCCTCTTCTGCCAATCTACATTCTTGATAGAATCAAAACTTGGATTATTGTGTTTTCTTTGCTGTTTAAGATCACTCTATCTTTGGACCCTGTTTCTGCCTTCATTCACTTGTCTCCTTTGTGTAATGACATCACCTCTATCACTCTCAACCATAGGGTTTTCGATATTCCCTACCTTAAGACTATTCAAGTCCCACAAATTCTGATGTTTAGGACTGTCTCCTTCACAACCCTGCTGCAACTTGTCTTTTCTCAATCTACCAATGTCTTCCCCTCTTTCACCTTGCTTTTTCACCTGCAAACTCTTCTCAAAATAGATCATAAAACTTTCATTTGACTGCTCCAAAGGAAAAGGCACTAATTTGTATCTAACATCACCTTTATGCACCAAATATGTATTATGGAATCCATCATGCAATGTCCTTCTAGCATACTACCATGGTCTCCCCAAGATGATATGACCACAATTCATTGGAATGACATCACAAAGCACCCTATCATGATATGATCCAATTGAGAAATCAACAAAAGCACTCTTACCAATTTCTACATTCTATCCTTGAGTTACCCAAGTGGCCTTGTAGGGGGTAGGATGATCAAATGTTTCAATCCCCAACTTGATTATCATATCAAGTGAAACTAAATTGCTATGTGACCCTGAATCTATGAGCAATCTGTAGATCTTACCATGACTGAGACAATTTGTTTTGAAAATAGTTACCTTTGGTTCTTGATAAATGTCTTTCTCCTTGCTGGATCATAAGAAACTCACCATCAGTCATAGGGTATGCCATGAATGTTTTTGGTTCCTCCTTGTCTTCTTCTTCTTGTACCAAGTTAGCTCTCCTTTCTCTACCCCTATCAGCTTGTTCCCATTTAGGACACTTGAAGGAAGGATGGAATGGTTCATTGCAATTGAAACATCTACCTGTGAATGGTCCTCTACCTTGTCCAAATTTTCCTCCTCCTCTAGGAGTGTATCCACCTCTTTGATCAAAAAATGCTTCTTTACCTTTGTCATTGCTGCTCTTATCATTGCTGCCTTGCCCTTGTTCTCTATTACCTCTCCCCCTATTTCAACTACCTCCTCTTCCACCATTGTTTGATCTTTCTTGCTTCCTCTTCACCTTTTCTTCTGCTCTAATGGCCAACTGAAAAAATTCTCCCAATGAACTTGGCAATTGCAAAGCAATCTCTTCTTGTAGATTATACCTCAAGCCATTGATATACCTGGCTATTTTCTCATCCTCTTCTTCATAACCTGCTCTGATACTAAGCTTGTGAAATTGCTCAATATAGGACATCACATCCATGTCCTTTTGCCTTAAATTTTGCCTCATCCTCTTCACATGAATTGTGTAATCAGATGGTAGGAATTTCTCCTTGACCAAACTCTTCATCCTAGCCTATGTAGAAACTTTTGCCAATACTCTAGCCATCCTATCATTCTAAAAAACTATTCCACCATGTCAGTTTTGTACCTCTCAACTTGGTTTTGGAAAACTTAACCTTCCTCTCTTCATCCATCTCCTCAAACTCAAAATAGTTCTCTAAGGCATCAAGCCATGCTATCATCTCTTCACTATCCATCTTCCCTTGATAGATAGGCAAATCTATGTGACTCTTTCCTCCATGACCTTGTACTTCCTTTGACAATCTCAGTAACTTCCTTTCCTTAGGGTCCTCTTTCTCATCTACTTGTTGTTCCTGATTTACCCTCACATGCTCTTCATCTTCATCATTGTCTTCTTGGTCTTCTTGGTCTTCTCTCCTCCTACTCCTCTCAAGGTTATTTATCCTTGCTTGCATGGTCTCTCTCTCCCTTCTCCATTTCCTTTCTTCTCTTGCTCTAGCCTGCTCTCTTGCTGCTTCTTGTTCCCTTCTTCCTCTTCTCTCCCTTTCCAAGATTTCCTTCAACTCTTCCAACTCTCTTGCCAATTCATTTTTTGGCGCCATTGTTGTTTCTTCAATCCCTAAAGGACCTACACACTGCTCTAATACCAATCTAATGTAGACAGTAAGGGACTTTGAAAGAAACATAAAGTTCTCAAGGTTTGCAAGACATAATCTCAACCACTCTTCCAAGCAGTCTAATGGAGACAAACATCAATATTGCACCAAATGACTTATTTTCTTTCCTTATGGACCCAAACCCTAGGAAAAATCTTAAGAGACCCAAAAAAACTTGTTTTGAATGATTTCAAAGCCCAACCCTTTGACTTAGACACAAAACCAATTTTTCACCTTAACTAGGCTACTAGCCCAACTAGGCCTCTAGTGAAGGATTTTTGACTTGCACTCAAAATTTCCAAAGGAAACTCCAAAATAATTATTGAACTAGATGTGGTTTGTGATGATACATAACATACTAGATTCTTGATGGCACTTGTTTTGGAGCACACCAATCAAAAATCTGTTGTTTACTCCAATTTAGGCCTAATAAGCCATCTTTTTCAAAGCAACCCCCCTTGAAACTCAATACCTGACCATGAAAATTTCAACAATCCCTTAAAATGACACAAAATTAAGGATTCCAATTTTTTAGGCCTCTATGACACATCTAACATGCTCAAACACAAAACCCTCCTTAACTTGCCTAAAAAACTAGGGCTTCCTGAAAACTAACCTTCCAATCACTTCCAGAACATGCTCAATGACTCTACACCATTGGGACAACATATTAGTCTATCCCAACTCAAAAACATTCCCCTCATTAAGGCAGATCTTCTGCTGCTATACCCTAGCCTCCATCTTCAAGCACTTTTCATAGTCAAATCTTGGTGTACACCATAGTATTCATCTCTCTTGCACATTATATTATTATTCCAGTATGGTACATGTAAAATATGATCTATTTCACAAGATATAGTCATAAAATCCAATGAAATGGATCATTTATCCATGAAAAACCCTCAAACTAGTCTAAATTTTGTGTTCTTTTTTTGGAGAGTCAATATAAAATGCAAAGAGATTAATTATCACTACTTTTAGAGCCTTCAATGGTCTTAAAATATGTAAACACAAACTCCTAAAGCATCCTACTACACATAGATTCAATAGAGATCAAGTATTTAACAAAAGAACACCATAAAAGTGCGAAAAACTGTGTTTTTCACTATTTCCATAAAACAGTCCGTACAATGCTTGCTCCAAACGTCCAACCTCCATAAAAATGATTATTTTGGCTTTTTATATCCTTTCCCCAACTTATCCAACCATTTAGGATTGATTAAGTTGCATAAAAGTTATTAAAACTCATAAAAGCTAGTTAACTGCCCAAATTGGAATTCAAAATTTTGAATTTCCAATCTTGAAATTTATTAAAATCTACCACCTAAAAACTATTGGATCTTCAATATCCAAATTTATTTGACCTACTTAAAGCATTAGATTACTAATTAAAGCCCTATAACATGATAATCCCAATTACATAGCATTTTGGTCCTAGGGTCCTTATTAGGACCCTTAGGACAGTTGACTCTATTAACACATTCATCCTTTCCAAATGGCATTATAGGCTTCAAAAGGTCATAGTTGATGTTTTGATATAATGGATAGGTCCTCCCGACCCTTGCAAACTCCTAACCTTTGAAGAGCTCCTTGAAGGCCTTGGGTGCTCCTGCACCATTCTCCCCAGGAAAGAAAGATTTCTTGCCCCAAGAAGTTTCCCATGTGTCGCCACCAAAAAACCCCTTGCTCTCATGTGTTTTCATCTTCCAATGAGAAGGTATGTAGTCTCCCAAAGTCACTATCTTCCTCTTCTGCCAATCTCCATTCTTGACAGAATCAAATCTTGGATTAATGTGTTCTCTTTGCTGTTTAAGTTCACTCTGTCTTTGGACCCTGTTTCTGCCTTCATTCCCATACCTCCTTTGTTAAATGACATCACCTCTATCACCCTCAACTATAGGGAATTCAATATTCCCCACCTTAAGACAGTTCAAGTCCCACAAATTCTGATTTTTAGGACTATCTCTTTCACAACACTACTGCAAATTGTCCTTTCTCAATCTACCAATGTCTTCCCCCATTTCACCTTGCTTTTTCACCTTCAAACTCTTCTCAAAAAATATCATAAAACATTCATTTGACTGCTGCAAAGGAAAAGGCACTAATTTGTATCTAACATCTCCTTTATGCACCAAATATGTGTTATAGAATGCATCATGCAATGTCCTAGCATACTGCCATGGTCTCCCCAAGATGATATGACCACAAGTCATTGGAATGACATCACAAAGCACCCTATCATGATATGATCCAATTGAGAAATCAACAAAAGCTCTCTTACCAATCTCTACATGTTGTCCTTGAGTTACGCAAGTGGCCTTGTAGGGGGTAGGATGATCAAATGTTTCAATCCCCAACTTGGTTATCATATCAAGTGAAACTAAATTGCTATGTGACCCTGAATCTATGAGAAATATGCAGATCTTACCATGAATGAGACAATTTGTTTTGAAAATAGTTACCTTTGGTTCTTGATGAAGTCTTTCTCCTTGCTTGATAATAAGAAACTCACCATCAGTCACAGGGTCTGCCATTAATGTTTTTGGTTCCTCCTTGTCTTCTTCTTCTTGTACCATGTTAGCTCTCCTTTCTCTACCCCTATCAGCTTGTTCCCATTTAGGACACTTGAAGGAAGGATGCCCTGGTTCATTGCAATTGAAACATCTACCTGTGAATGGTCCTCTACCTTGTCCAAATCTGCCTCCTCGTCTAGGAGTGTATCCATCTCTTTCATCAAAAAATGATTCTTTACCATTGTCATTGTTGCTCTTATCATTGTTGCCTTGCCCTTGATCTCTATTACCTCTGCCCCTGTTTGAACTACCTCCTCTTCCACCATTCTTTGATCTTTCTTGCTTCCTCTTCACCTTTTCTTCTGCTCTAATGGCCAACTAAAAACATTCTCCCAATGTCCTTGGAAATTGAAAACCAATCTCATCTTGTAGATTATACCTCAAGCCATTGATATACCTGGCTATTTTCTCATCCTCTTCTTCATAACCTCCTCTGATAGTAAGCTTGTGAAATTGCTTAGTATAGGACATCACATCCATGTCCTTTTGCCTTAAATTCTGCCTTATCCTCTTCACATGAATTGTGTAATCAGATGGTAGGAATTGCTCCGTGACCAAACTCTTCATCCTAGCCCATGTAGAAACATTTTCCAATCCTCTAGCCATCCTATCATTCTAAAAACTAGTCCACCATGTCAATGTTGTACATTTCAACTTGATTTTGGCAAAATTAACCTTCCTCTCTTCATCCATCTCCTCAAACTCAAAATAGTTCTCTAAGGCATCAAGCCATCCTACCACCTCTTAAGCATCCATCTTCCCTTGATAGATAGGAAAATATATGTGACTCTTTCCTCCATAACCTTGTACTGCCTTCAACAATATCAATAACCTCCTTTCCTCAAGGTCCTCTATCTGATCTGCTTGTTGTTCCTAATTTACCCTCACATGCTCTTCATGTTCATCATTGTCTTCTTGGTCTTCTTGCTCTTGTCTCCTCCTACTCCTCTCAAGGTTATTTATCCTTGCTTGGATGGTCTCTCTCTCCCTTCTCCATTGCCTTTCTTCTCTTGCTCTGGCCTACTCTCTTGTTGCTTCTTGTTCCCTTCTTTCTCTTCTCTCCCTTCCCAAGATTTCCCTCAACTCTTCCAACTCTCTTGCCAATTGATTTTTTGGTGCCATTGTTGTTTCTTCAATACCTAAAGGACCTACCCACTACTCTGATACCACTTTGATTGAGAGGGTTAGGGAATTTGAAACAAACACAAAGTTCTCAAGGTTTGCATGACACAATCTTAACCACTCTTCCAGGCACTCTAATGGAGACAAACCTCAATAATGCACCAAATGACTTATTTGCATTCCTTATGGACCCAAAACCTAGGAACAATCTTAAGAGATCCAAACAAACTTGTTTTGAATGATTTCAAAGCCCAACCCTTTGACTTAGACACAAAACCAAATTTTCACCTTAACTAGGCTACTAGCCCAACTAGGCTTCTAGCGAAGGATTTTTGATTTTGCACTCAAAATTTCCAAAGGAACCTCCAAAATAATGATTGAACTAGATGTGGTTTGTGATGATACATAACATACTATATTCTTGATGGCACTTGTTTTGGAGCACACAAATCAAAAATCTACTGTTTCCTCAAATTTAGGCCTAATTAGCCCTCTTTTTCAAAGCAACCCCCCTTTAAACTCAACCCCTGACCATGATAATTTCAACAGTCCCTTAAAATGACTCAAAACCAGGGATTCCATGTTTTTAGGCCACTATGACACATCTAACATGCTCAAACACATAACCCTCCTTAACTTTCCTTAAAAACTAGGGCTTCTTGAAAACTAACCTTTCATTCACTTCCAAAACTTGCTCATTGACTCTGCACCATTAGGAGAACATATTTAGTCTATCCCATCTCAAAAAAATGCCCCTCATTAAGGCAGATCTTCTACTACTATACCCTAGCCTCCATCTTCAAGCACTTTTCAAGGTCAAATCTTGGTGTACACCATTGTATTCATATCTCTTGCACATTATATTGATAGTCCAGTATGGTACATGTTAAATATGATCCATTTCACAAGATACAGTCATAAAATCCCATGAAATGGATCATTTATCCATGAAAAACCCTCAAACTAGTGTAAATTTTGTGTTCTTTTTTTGGTCAGTCAATATAAAATGCAAAGAAATTAATTACCACTACTTTCATAGCCTTCAATGGTCTTAAAATATGTAAACACAAACTCCTATAGCATCCTACTAGACATAGATTCAATAGAGATCAAATATTTAACAAAAGAACACCATAAAAGTGCCAAAAACTATGTTTTTCACTATTTCCATAAAACAGTGCGTACAATGCTTGCTCCAAACGTCCAACCTCCATAAAAATTATTATTTTGGCTTTTTATATCCTTTCCCCAAATGATCCAACTATTTGGGATTGATTAAGTTGCATAAAAGTGATTAAAACTCATAAAAGCTAGTTACTTGCCCAAATTGGAATTCAAAAATTTGAATTTCCAATCTTGAAATTTATTAAAATCTACCAGCTAAAAACTATTGGATCTTCAATATATAAATTTATTTGACCTACTTAAAGCATTATATTACTAATTGAAGACCTATAACATGATAATACCAATTACATAGCATTTTGGTCCTAGGGTCCTTATCAGGACCCTTAAGAAAGTTGACTCTCTTAACACATTCATCCTTTCCAAATGCCATTATAGGCTTTGAAAGGTCATAGTTTTTGTTTTGATATAATGGATAAGTCCTCCTAACCCTTGCAAACTCCTGACCTTTGAAGAGCTCCTTGAAGGCCTTGGGTGCCCCTGCACCATTCTCCCCAGGAAAGAAAGATTTCTTGCCCCAAGAAGTGTCCCATGTGTTGCCACCAAAATAACCCTTGCTCTCATGTGTTTTCATCTTCCAATGAGAAGGTATGTAGTCTCCCAAAGTCATTGTCTTCCTCTTCTGCCAATTTGCATTCTTGACAGAATGAAAACTTGGATTAATGTGTTCTCTTTGCTATTTAAGATCACTCTGTCTTTGGACCATGTTTCTGCCTTCATTCCCATGTGTCCTTTGTTAAATTGCATCACCTCTATCCCCCTCAACTATAGGGCATTCAATATTCCCTACCTTAAGATTGTTCAATTCACACAAATTATGATTTTTAGGACTGTCTCCTTCACAACCTTGCTGCAAATTGTCTTTTATAAATCTACCAATGTCTTCCTCTATTTCACGTTGCTTTTTCACCTACAAACTCTTCTCAAAACAGATCATAAAAATTTCATTTGACTGCTGCAAAGGAAAAGGCAATAATTTGTGTCTAACATCTCCTTTATGCACCAAATATGTATTATGGAATCCATCATGCAATGTCCTTCTAGCATACTACCATGGTCTCCCCAAGATGATACGACCACAAGTCATTGGAATGACATCACAAAGCAGCCTATCATGATATGATCCAATTGAGAAATCAACAAAATCTCTCTTACCAATCTCTACATGCTGTCCTTGAGTTACCCAAGTGGCCTTCTAGGGGGTAGGATGATCAAATGTTTCAATCCCCAACTCGGTTATCATATCAAGTGAAACTAAATTGCTATGTGACCCCGAATCTATGAGCAATCTGTAGATCTTACCATGACTGAGACAATTTGTTTTGAAAATAGTTACCTTTGGTTCTTGATGAAGTCTTTCTCCTTGCTTGATCATAAGAAACTCACCATCAGTCACAGGGTTTGCCATGAATGTTTTTGGTTCCTCCTTCTTGTCTGTACCAAGTTAGCTCTCCTTTCTCTGCCCCTATCAGCTTTTTCCCATTTAGGACACTTGAAGGAAGGATGCCCTAGTTGATTGCAATTGAAACATCTACCTATGAATGGTCCTCTACCTTGTCCAAATCTACCTCCTCCTCTAGGAGTGTATCCACCTCTTTGATTAGAAAATGCTTCTTTACCTTTGTCATTGCTGCTCTTATCATTGTTGCATTGCCATTTATCTGTATTACCTCGGCTCCTATTTGAACTACCTCCTCTTCCACCATTCTTTGATCTTTCTTGCTTCCTCTTCACCTTTTCTTCTGCTTTAATGGCCAACTGAAAATATTCTCCCAAAGTCCTTGGAAATTGCAAACCAATCTCATCTTATAGATTATACCTCAAGCCATTGATATACCTGTCTATTTTCTCATCCTCTTCTTCATAACCTCCTCTAATACTAAGCTTGTGAAATTATTCAGTATAGGACACCACCTCCATGCCCTTTTGCCTTAAATTTTGCCTCATCATCTTCACATGAATTGTGTAATCAGATGGTAGGAATTGCTCCTTGACCAAACTCTTCATCCTAGCCCATGTAGGAACTTTTGCCAATACTCTAGCCATCCTATCATTCTGAAAACTAGTCCACCATGTCAATGTTGTACCTATCAACTTGGTTTTGGAAAACTTAACCTTCATCTCTTCATCCATCTACTCAAACTCAAAATAGTTCTCTAAGGCATAAAGCCATCCTAACACCTCTTGACTATCTATCTTCCCTTGATAGATATGAAAATCTATGTGACTCTTTCCTCCATGACCTTGTACTACCTTCAACAATCTCAGTAACCTCCTTTCCTCAGGGTCCTCTATCTCATCTGCTTGTTGTTCCTGATTTTCCCTCACATGCTCTTCATCTTCATCATTGTCTTCTTGGTCTTCTTGCTCTTCTCTCTTCCTACTCCTCCTCAAGGTTATTTATCCTTGGTTGCATGGTCTCTCTCTCCCTTCTCCATTGTCTTTCTTCTCTTGCTACTTCTATTTCCCTTCTTTCTCTTCTCTCCCTTTCCAGGATTTCCTTCAACTCTTCCAACTCTCTTGCCAATTTATTTTTTGGTGCCGTTGCTATTTCTTCAATCCCTAAAGGACCTACCCAATGCTTTGATACCACTCTGATGCAGAGGGTCAGGGACTTTGAAAGAAACACAAAGTTCTCAAGGTTTGCAAGACACAATGTCAACCACTCTTCCAGGCACTCTGATGGAGACAAACCTCAATAATGCACCAAATGACTTATTTTCCTTCAATATGGACCCAAACCCTAGGAATAATCTTAAGAGACCCAAAAAAAGTTGTTTTGAATGATTTCAAAGCCCAACCCTTTGACTTAGACACAAAACCAATTTTTCACCTTAACTAGGCAACTAGCCCAACTAGGTCTCTAGCGAAGGATTCTTGACTTTGCACTCAAAATTTGTAAAGGAACCTACAAACTAATGATTGAACCAGATGTGGTTTGTGATTATACATAACATACGAGATTCTTGGTGGCACTTGTTTTAGAGCACACCAATCAAAAAATCTGTTGTTTCCTCCAATTTAGGCCTAATTAGCCCTCTTTTTCGAATCAACCCCCCTTTAAACTCAACCCCTAACAATGAAACTTTCAACAAACCCTTAAAATGACTGAAAACCAAGGATTCCAAGTTTTTAAGCCTCTATGACACCTCTAACATGCTCAAACACAAAACCCTCCTTAACTTGCCTCAAAAACTAGGGCTTCTCTAAAACTAACCTTCCATTCACTTCCAGAACTTTCTCATTGACTCTACACAATTAGGAAAACATATTTAGGCTATCCCAACTTAAAAAACATGCCCCTCATTAAGGCAGATCTTCTGCTGCTATACCCTAGCCTCCATCTTCAAGCACTTTTCACAGTCAAATCTTAGTGTACACCATAGTATTCATCTCTCCTACACATTATATTATTAGGCCAGTATGGTACCTGTTAAATATGATCCATTTCAAAAGATATAGTCATAAGCTCCCATGAAATGGATCATTTATCCATGAAAAACCCTCAAACTAGTGTAAATTTTGTGTTCTTTTTTTGGAGAGTCAATATAAAATGCAAAGAAATTAATTATCACTGCTTTCAAAGCCTTCAATGGTCTTAAAATATGTAAACACAAACTACTAAAGCATCCTACTAGACATAGATTCAATAGAGATCAAGTAGTTAACAAAAGAACACGATAAAAGTGCCAAAAACTTTTTTTTTTCACTATTTCCATAAAACAATCCGTACAATGCTTGCTCCAAACATCCAACCTCCGTAAAAATGATTATTTTGGCTTTGTATATCCTTTCCCCAACTGATCCAACCATTTGGGATTGATTAAGTTGCATAAAAGTGATTAAAACTCATAAAAGCTAGTTACCTGCCCAAATTAGAATTCAAAAATTTGAATTTCCAATCTTGAAATTTATTAAAATCTACCACATAAAAACTATTGGATCTTCAATATCCAAATTTATTTGACCTACTTAAAGAATTTGATTACTAATTAAAGCCCTATAACATGATAATCCCAATTACATAGCATTTTGGTCCTAGGGTCCTTATCAGGACCCTTAGGAAAGTTGACTCTGTTAACACATTCATCCTTTCCAAATGTCATTATAGGCTTCAAAAATTCATAGTTGATGTTTTGATATAATGGATAGGTCCTCCTGACCCTTGCAAACTACCAACCTTTGAAGAGCTCCTTGAAGGCTTTGGGTGCTCCTGCACCATTCTCCCTAGGAAAGAAAGATTTCTTGCCCCAAGAAGTGTCCCATGTGTTGCCACCAAATGACCCCTTGCTCTCATGTGTTTTTATCTTCCAATGAGAAGGTATGTAGTCTCCCAAAGTCATTGTCTTCCTCTTCTTCCAATCTCCATTCTTGACAGAATCAAAAATTGGATTAATGTGTTCTCTTTATTGTTTAAGATCACTCTGTCTTTGGACCCTACTTCTACCTTCATTCCCTTGTCTTCTTTGTGAAATGAAATAACCTCTATCACCCTCAACTATAGGGAATTCAATATTCCCTACCTTAAGACTGTTCAAGTCCCAGAAATTCTTATTTTTAGGATTGTATCCTTCACAACACTACTGCAACATGTCTTTTCATAATCTACCAATGTCTTCCCTTGTTTCACCCTAATTTTTCACTTGCAAACTCTTCTCAAAACAGATCATAAAACTTTCATTTGACTGCTCCAAAGACAAAGAAACTAATTTGTATCTAACATCTCCTTTATGCACCAAATATGTATTATGGAATCCATCATGCAATGTCCTTCTAGCATACTGCCATGGTCTCCCCAAGATGATATGACCACAAGTCATTGGAATGACATCACAAAGCACCCTATCATGATATGATCCAATTGAGAAATCAACAAAAGCTCTCTTACCAATCTCTACATTCTGTCCTTGAGTTACCCAAGTGTCCTTGTAGGGGGTAGGATGATCAAATGTTTCAATCCCCAACTTGGTTATCATATCAAGTGAAACTAAATTTCTATGTGACCCTGAATCTATGAGCAATCTATAGATCTTACAATAAATGAGACAATTTGTTTTGCAAATAGTTACCTTTGGTTCTTGATGAAGTCTTTCTCCTTGCTTGATCATAAGAAACTCACCATCAGTCACAAGGTCTGCCATGAATGTTTTTGGTTCCTCCTTGTCTTCTTCTTCTTGTACCAAGTTAGCTCTCGTTTCTCTGCCCCTATCAGCTTGTTCCCATTTAGGACACTTGAAGGAAGGATTCCCTGGTTCATTGCAATTGAAACATCTACCTGTGAATGGTCCTCTACCTTGTCCAAATTCGCCTCCTCCTCTAAGAGTGTATCCACCTCTTTGATTAGAAAATGCTTCTTTACCTTTGTCATTGCTGCTCTTATCATTATTGCTTTGCCCTTGTTCTCTATTATCTCTGCTCCTGTTTGAACTACCTCCTCTTCCACCATTATTTGATCTTTCTTGCTTTCTCTTCACCTTTTCTTCTGCTGTAATGGCCAACTGAAAACATTCTCCCAATGTCCTTGGCAATTGCGAACCAATCTCATCTTGTAGATTATACCTCAAGCCTTTGATATACCAGGCTATTTTCTCATCCTCTTCTTCATTACCTCCTCTGATACAAGGCTTGTGCAATTTCTTAGTATAGGACATCACATCCATGTCCTTTTGCCTTAAATTCTACCTCATCCTCTTCACATGAATTGTGTAATCAGATGGTAGGAATTTCTCCTTGACCAAACTCTTCATCCTAGCCCATGTAGAAACTTTTTCCAATCCTCTAGCCATCCTATCATTCTGAAAACTAGTCCACCATGTCAATGTTGTACCTCTGAACTTGGTTTTGGAAAACTTAACCTTCCTCTCTTCATCCATCTCCTCAAACTCAAAATAGTTCTCTAAGGCATCGAGCCTTCCTAACACCTCTTCACTATCCATCTTCCCTTGATAGATAGGAAAATCTATGTGACTCTTTCCTCCATGACCTTGTACTACCTTTGACAATCTCAGTAACCTCCTTTTGTTAGTGTCCTCTATCTCATCTACTTGTTGTTCCTGATTTATCCTCACATGCTCTTCATCTTCATCATTGTCTTCTTGGTCTTCTTGGTCTTCTCTCCTCCTACTCCTCTCAAGGTTATTTATCCTTGCTTGGATGGTCTCTCTCTCCCTTCTCCATTTCCTTCTCTTGCTTTGTCCTACTCTCTTGCTGCTTCTTGTTCCCTTCTTTCTCTTCTCTCCCTTTCCAAGATTTCCTTCAACTCTTCCAACTCTCTTGCCAATTCATTTTTTGGTGCCATTGTTGTTTCTTCAATCCCCAAAGGACCTACACACTACTCTGATACCACTCTAATGCAGAGGGTCAGGGACTTTGAAAAAAACAGAAAGCTCTCAAGGTTTGCAAGACACAATCTCAACCACTCTTCCAGGCACTTTGATGGAGACAAACCTCAATAATGCACCAAATGACTTATTTTCCTTCCTTATGGACCCAAACCCTAGGAATGATCTTAAGAGACCCAAAAAAACTTGTTTTGAATGATTTCAAAGCCCAACCCTTTGAGTTAGACACAACCAATTTTTTACCTTAACTAGGCTACTAGCCCAACTAGGCCTCTAGTGAAGGATTTTTAACTTTGCACTCAAACTTTCCAAAGGAACCTCCAAACTAATGATTGAACCAAATGTGGTTTGTGATGATACATAACATACTAGATTCTTGATGGCACTTGTTTTGGAGCACACCAATCAAAAGTTTGTTGTTTCCTTGAATTAAGGCCTAATTGGCCGTCTTTTTCAAAGCAACCCACTTTAACCTCAACCCTTGACCATGAAAGTTTCAACAGTACCTTAAAATGACTGAAAACCAAGGATTCCATGTTTTTAGGCCTCTACGACACCTCTAACATGCTCAAACACAAAACTCTCCTTAACTTGCCTCAAAAACTAGGGCTTCTTGAAAACTAACCTTCCAGTAACTTCCAGAACTTTCTCATTGACTCTAAAGCATTAGGAAAACATATTTAGTCTATCCCAACTCAAAAACATGCCCCTCATTAAGGCAGATCTTCTGCTGCTATACCCTAGCCTCCATCTTCAAGCACTTTTCACAGTCAAATCTTGGTGTACACCATAGTATTCATCTCTCCTGCACATTATAATGTTAGTCCAATATGGTACATGTTAAATATGATCCTTTTCACAAGGTACAGTCATAAACTCCCATGAAATGGATCATTTATCCATGAAAAACCCTTAAACTAGTGTAAATTCTATGTTCTTATTTTGGACTGTCAATATAAAATGCAAAGAAATTAATTATCACTACTTTCAGAGCCTTCAATGGTGTCAAAATATGTAAACAAAAACTCCTAAAGCATCCTAATAGACATAGATTCAATAGAGATCAAGTATTTAACAAAATAACACCATAAAAGTGCCAAAAACTGTGTTTTTCACTATTTCCAGAAAACAGTCCGTACAATGCTTGCTCCAAACATCCAACCTCTATGAAAATGATTATTTTGGCTTTGTATATCCTTTCCCCAACTGATCCAACTATTTTGGATTGATTAAGTTGCATAAAAGTGATTAAAACTCATAAAAGCTTATTACCCGCCCAAATTGGAATTCAAAAATTTGAATTTCCAATCTTGAAATTTATTAAAATCTACCACCTAAAAACTATTGGATCTTCAATATCCAAATTTAGTTGACCTACTTAAAGTATTAGATTACTAATTAAATCCCTATAACATGATAATCCTAATTACATAGCATTTTGGTCCTAGGGTCCTTATCAGGACCCTTAGGACAGTTGACTCTCTTAACACATTCATCCTTTCCGAATGCCATAATAGGCTTCAAAAGGTCATAGTTGATGTTTTGATATAATGGATAGGTCCTCCTAACTCTTGCAAACTCCTGACCTTGGAAGAGATCCTTGAAGGCCTTGGGTGCTCCTGCACCAGGCATGTACTTGCTTTGCCACTATGAAATAGGAGGCATGGGTGGTTCCCACATGAGATGTTGAGGACTGGTTAGGATTGACCCATGTCACCTGCTATCAATAGTGAAAGCACATTACCAAATGACCATTGTTGATTTCATCAAATCATCACCCATTAACATTTCAAAGGCATTGGTCCCACCTATAAAGAGGGCATGTGTTGATTACCCGCCATCCCATCAAATTTTTTAAATGAAAAATAGAATAGAGGAGGGGCTGGAGGAACATCTAGGATCTGCTTATGGTGATTACATGACCATCATAAAATAATTAAATCTACACATGTAAAATATGCTGGTTCTTACAAAGAGGGGGCACTCTTAGGAAGATGATGGATAGGGACATAGGTTTTAAGGCTAAAACCTAAGGATCCCCAAAAAATATTTGATTTGTTGGCACTCGCATAAATATAAGGAAATATTTGAAATAACACAACATGCAACAACAAGACACTAGGATTCAAGGGTCGGTTAAAAGAACAAACGTAATGGCATAAGATATGTCTTAAGTGACTGGGAACATACAATAAAAGGTCAATGATGAAACATAATAGTTTCCAAAGACATCAGACTTAAGTTTTTTTGAGAGAGGATTTTAGTAGCACAAAGCCTAAGGCGTGACAGTGAATGAATTTCACTAAGCCACAGGGGCATGAGATTAACCAAATTTTGTAAAATTTTGAGATGGAACACAAAGAAATTTTAGGGGTTCCATCAGTGGCTCCTATTGGGGGCATCTATTCTTCTAGGATACACCAAGATCCATGAATCTTGTGTTAAGCAGACCAAGCATAAGGACACAAAAAACCAAGGACCCACCCGGACAAGGCAAGATAACCAAACCAAAGATGGCTGACATATATACAATAGTCACATGACTATACAAAATGATCCAACTTTAAATTTTCTTGGAAGTCCCTTCTGATGCACAGGCTCTCAACCTACATTATATAGTAACTTAATAGGCTTCATTTTCAATTGGTGGCCTCAGGGCCCCAAAAAATTAAAATTATTCTTTCCCTTTATCAAAAACTTTATTCTTTGTTGTCTACACTAGACTGAGGTTGAAAACATTGCCATGGATTGACCACCAACTAATCCTATTGTGGTAATTTCAATTATCCATAATTTTCATGTACCTCAACTTGTCACTATCATCATTAACTTTTCCCCACTAAAAACTATAGTAATACATAAATTGGAAACCACAATCAATGTATCACTTTAGATTGCTCAATTGACAATTATACTTCACCAAAGACTCATTCAACTGGGCTGGAAATTGAAAAAATTCATATTCCAACTAATCATTAACACCGTAAGGGTTAGCATCAAATTTAGTTTTCACATCAAACTAAAAACTTTCATAAACACTTCATTCATGGTCTTCACCTAGGAACATATACCCTAATCCCTTGGAGTCACATTGTAAGTCCCCCTCAGATAACCTAGAATTAATAGAAATTTCATATGAAAACCTCAAATCATCCCTTGGTTTTTGTCCCTTACTAGATAAACATTCATTTGGCATAATGAACAAAAAAATTTCATACATAGGAATGTTCTCAAATTGGTGTTCACATTGATTAGAGTAGTGTGAACCAATCAACTACCATATGCTCCACTTCCATGGGAAAGTAATTCATCAAAACCCATGGTACCTTTTATCTTATTCATATCAGGGTTCTTACCACAAACATCATTGTCAATTATATCCCATGCATTGAAGATTACCTCCATTTAAAGCTCAATAACATATTATGATTTACCCTTTGAATCACCATTTAACTCAAAGAAAAATGTTTCAAAAGATGTCTCAAATAACTCAGAGTTAATGGGGTTAGTAGCAAGGAATTCATATGTACCATCAATTAATATGTATGATGACTCAAATTTGAAGAGTTCATTATAATCTGGATGTTTCTCATTAGCAATTGAATAGGCTTCTCCACCCTTTCACTCATCAATACATTCCTTGTCAAAAACAATCATGTCCATTTTTTTGAAAAAACTTGCATATTCCATTTTTGCTTTATATAGACAATCAAGAACAACTAGGACATGATCCTGCTAGTTAGCAACACAATTTTCATCATTTTTAACATGTTAGCATTGAGTTTTGTTGGTTGGAATTATATTTCCATTAATGTCAACTCATGGTATACAATGGTTTGTATGAAACTATAGGAACATGCATAGCTACAAAAACCTCATGGTTTGTAGACATAGTAATGTGCAATTCATGAGTCAGGAAGCTAACTTCATAGCAATTGGAGCCTCATAATGATAGAGACTTAATAGCTTCAAATCAAAGTCAGTAGTGGTCAATATTTTAAATATGCAAAAAGAAAACTTTAGAGAATATTGACATGGAATACAATGGAAAATAGTCTATGGATTAATGACGATTTAGTGATTATGTGGAGATTTGGCCAATCAATTCACTGTTTATCCTACTAGGGTTTGTGGATGTGTAGAGTTTTGTTGTGCGTGGCTACAAAATATTGGATTTACTTCTATCATTACTCAGATATTATGACAACTTTTGGATAACATGGCGTAGGTTTACCCTAAGTCAAAATATTTTGCTTAACATTTTTGTAATACAAGGTATGGCAATTTTTCCCAAAATCGACACATCATGTTTTGTCTTCTCTTCCATTCAGCAAGAAGGTTGTCCATATCATATTTTCTTATATTAAGCATGCAAAACAATCAGATCTCATTCCCTATTTGATGGAAAAGTTTTTTTTTGTAGAATCATGAGATGAAAATCCTTTTCAAATCTTTTTGTTTAAGTTACCTCTTGTAGATTTTGGCAATGCCCTAGATAGAGTTTTCTATTTATTTGGAAACTTGATAATAGATTGTAAGTTACTGATCATCTAGAAAAATCAAGGCAAATGATATCTGATATTTTTGTTGTTTTAAATATAGAAGAGGGATTTTAAATTCATGGTAACCAGTTTAAAAATAAGTTGCATTAAATGATTTCACTATTCAAGAAGACTATTAAATACTTGCAGATGGAATAATAAAAGGAGAATAAGATTGAATTTTTTGAATGTTTTGTAAAAGGTTGCTACAAATATTAGAAATTTGTAGAAGATTGCTATAGAAAAATTAGAAAGTTACTAACAAAATGTTGCAGAAATATTTGAATATTTATTTAGGGCTATAGATTTTTGTGGTTCTACAAAAGGGTATGTGCAGGATAATGATGGGCCAAAAAGTGGTAATATTATGGGTATTTGTAGGGTATGTGGCTGAAAACCTTTTTTTACTCAAAATTGATGAAATGAAAAGGGTTTTTAAAGGATATTTCCAACTTTCCACCAATACAAATTACGCTTTACTTTGAATTTAATAAATAATTATTATTCATTTTCTATTTGAATTACGACTAAAATCCTGATCGATAGGCTGATTGAAAAACATCTATAGCTTTCAAAGGATATCATGTTTTTTTAATCTAAAACATGTGTCACATTCTATGCTTGCATACTATAGGATTAAAATAATAAAAATTGAATTTCATGAATTTTTTACCAAGTTAAGGTTGTTAGACATACGAGTTTTTATATTTTTTAAAAGTTGTAATAAAAAATTCATAATTAATTATTTACTTGGAAAAAAATTATTTAAAAAATATGCATCACATCTGGGAATGAGTCCTCTACTTATATCTAAAATATTATAAAAATATATTATCATTTTATTCGTTAGGGTGGTCATCACGGACACCTACTTCATATTTTTTCCTTGAAATTTAAGTACTCGCATTGAAATTTCAAATTTTCACCAAATAGATTTAAAAAAAAAAAAAAACCTAGTAGTTTAGAATCTACATTGAATTTTCTATAGATTCTATTCTTACATATTTTTGACATAATATAGATAACATTTTCAATTTTTTACATCAAGTTTCCTAACTCTGATTTTTCTAAATTTCTTGCCACTTAAGGGCCTGTTTTTTCCATGATGATCCTGCACATACCCAGAAGTGATTTATAACAAAGGTTGTTATTCATTTTGATGGTTTTCCTATGTTTTTGTGTGTTCAAAATAATGCCACAATCACCTCTAGTGTAGTGAGAGATAAAGGGTATGAGTGTAGAGCAAAAAGGTGTGAAAAGAGATTAGATGACTCTATAAAAATAGACTATGCATATTTCTGAGTGTAGTATGTTTTTATTTGCTATAGAAGTGTGTGAAGTTATATGTTATTTTTGCAGAGACTTGTTGTGCAGATGAAAATTATAGATTTTTTTAGAGTAAGTGCAAGAATACTTGCAAGAGTTGGTTGGCGATAGAAGACTGGAAGTTGTTTGAGGACAACAAGTTAACATAAGTGTACAAATCTATCTAAGTTACAAAATTCATTTGTAACTTTATATTGAATTTGTAATAAAAAATCCCTCATTGTATTATCATTTGAGTGGGTGCTTAGAGTAGGGGTAGAAGCTCCTTTGAGTTGGTGCTCATAAACATGGAATTTGGGTTCCTTTGGGCTAGTTCCCATGCATTGTAACAGAAAACATTTTAATTATGAGGTTGGATTGGAGCAGTAGCCTCTAGTAGTTATTCTCACAGAGGTATTTTCCCAACTTGGGTTTTTCTTTTTATATGTTGTGTTGTGGGATGCTTTTTGTGTGTTTGAATTAGTTTCCTTTCTTATGCTCTTAGTTCATGTTTTTTTTCATTTTCCATCATATTGCATAGGAAGTTAAAATTTGAAGCCCATTGATTCACTGCCCCCTCTCAATGGCCTTTTTTTCACTTAAATTGGTATTAGAGCATTAGGTTCCCTCTTTTAAATATTTCTCTAGCTGGGGTAGATTATGATTTGTGAACACAATGTCTAAGCATGAATCCGCTTTTATGAAATTACCTATGTTTGATGGCAGTAACTATGCCTTTTGGAGTAGAAGAATAGAAACCTACTTGTCCTCCTTATGTTATGATGTATGGTTGATGGTAGAAAATGGTTACAATGTTCTCCAAACTCGTCCAACTAAAATTGATGCTAAAAAGGAATATGAGTTCAATGCCAAGGCCAGGCATGCTATTCTTAGTGGATTGTCTGATATTGAGTTTGTCAAACTTATGAACTTTAAATCTAAGAAAAAAACATGGGATAAGATACAAAATATTTATGAAGGTGATGAGAGTGTGAAGGAAGCTAAATTACAAAATCTCAAAGCTCTTTTCAAAGGTTTGAAGTTGAAAGAAGATGAAAATATTATTGATTACTTACTAAGAGTAGTTGAGATTGTTAATGTTGTAAGAGGACTTGGAGAAGAAATTGAAGATAATGTAATTGTTAAGAAAGTTATAAGGTCATTAACAAAAAAATATGACACTAAATTTTATACCATAGAAGAAGCTAGAGACTTGAATACTTTCTCTATGGATGAATTATTTTGTTCATTATTAGCCTATGAAATGAGGACTATGAGTGTTGAACCTTCTAAAAGTGAAGTTGCCTTCAACTTGGTGAAGGAAAAGAAGCAGCTACAAATGTTGATAAAAAAGATCCTAACAATGTTGAAGCAAATTTTGTCAAGAAACTAGGAGAGGATCAGGAAAGTGCAAGGAAAATCTACCCTTTAAGTTTTTTAATTGTGGAAAGATTGGAAATTTTGTTGCTAAGTGTCCTTATGAGAAGAAGGAAGAAAAAACTTAAGAAACTAATAAGTTCATACCTAAGAAGTTCTACAAATCCAAGAAGAAAAACTATCAGAGGATGAGAAGTCTTCTCACTATTGAAAGTGAAATATCAAAGGGTGAAAGTGATTCAATTGAAGACTCTAGCAAAGATGAGAAAGAGGTTAATCTCTTCATGGATCAAGAAGTTCTAAATGACAAGAAAACTTCAAAGATTGAAAACAATATTCAATCTAAAAAAATAAAAAATAATTGATAGTGATGAGGAAGATGAAGATGATGTTAAGGTTGATCTTGAAGGAGGGATGATTTGTGCTCTTGATGAATTAGACAAGTTGAAGAAAGAGTATACCAAATTAAAGAATAATTCCTTAAAAGAACAAGACCAATTAGAAAAGAGTATTGTCACTCTAAAGAAATAGTTGGAAGAAGTGAAAAGAATAAGTGAATTTTTGAAGTCAAAAGATGAGGAAAAGAAAAAAGAACGTCATGTGTTGGAACAAGAGGTACTGACTCTGAGGAAAGAGTTAGAAGCTTGTCAAGATGATCTAAAGTTGAGAATGAAAAATGAGAGTAGTACTAATGCTTTAAATGATATATTTGGTAAGTAGAAAAAGAACAAAGATTATAGTGGTGTTGGCTATGAACATGGTGAGAGCTCTAGTATGGGTGAAAAACCCAAGAAGAAGATTGTTTTCACTGTTGTCACTAGTGAAAACATTGCTGCCCCAAGAGATAGTATTGATGCTGCCCAAAGAGAAAATATTGTTGTTCCAAGAGATAGTATTGCTGCCCCAAAGGATAACTCTATTGTCATACATTTTAATACTGCTTCCCCAAGAATGAGAAGGTCTACTACTACTATGGAAACAACTAGAAACATTTCTTGATATAATAATTGGTATGCCTTTAAATTTTATGGTTATTGCTTTAGATGTAATGCATTTGGTCATAAGTTCATACATTGCAAAATGTTGAAAAGAGTAGCTCCAAATTTCATGAGCAAAAATTATTTTGCACCATTGAGAGATTTGGATATAATGTGTTACGAGTGAAATAATATGGGACATAGAAGTGCAAATTATAAAAGTTTAAGTTAGACTGCTAAAATCTTCAACTTTCCTGAGTCTAATAAGAAGATTGAATGTTATTATTGTCATGACTATGGACACATAGAAAAGTTCTATAGAACAAGATCTACTAAACTTGAAAAGAATGTTATTGCTTCCCCCAAGAATAAAATGGAACAAAAAGTAGCAGCAAAGAAGAATGAATTCAAACAAGAATTGAAAGAGGTGAGTAAAGATAAAGTTGAATAAAAAATGTTAGCACAAAAAACATTACACACAGAAAAGAAAAATCTATGGGTGATAGATAGTGGTTGCTCCAACCACATCACTAGCAATAGGAACAAGTTCAAGTAGTTAGAAGATTGGAATGGTGGTTCAATTAAGCTTGGTAATAACTCCTCAATCAAGATATAAGGTAAAGGAACCTTAAGCATTGATGGGAAACTACTCACAAAGGATGTCTACTATGTTGAAGGGATGAAACATAAATTACTCAATGTAAGTCAAATGTGTGATAGTGGTTATAAATTTTCATTTGATTTCAAAGGATGTGAAAGAAAGAGAAAAATGGAAGATTAGTTGTTGAAGGTAAAATAATAGATGGAAATGTTTGCAACTTGAAATAATTTCATGGGGGCATGTGTCAGATCATCATGGAAAAAAAAAGCCCTTAAGTGGCAAAAAATTTAGAAAAATCAGAGTTAGGAAAATTCACGTAAAAAATTGAATAAGTTATCTACATTATTTCAAAAATATGTAAGAATAGGATCTATAGAAAATTGAATGTAGTTTTTAAACCACTAGGTCTATATATATATATATATTTGGTGAAGATTTCAAATTTCAATGTAGTAGTACTTAAATTTTAGGGAAAAAATAAGAAGTGTCTTTCTTACCACCCTAACCACAATAAAATGATAATATTTTTTTTTATAAGTTTTTAGATATAAGTAGAGGACTCATGGATAGATGTGATGCATATTTTTTTAAAATTTTTTCTAGGTAAATAATTAGTTATGAATTTTTTATTACAACTTTTAGAAAATATAAAAACTCATATGTCTGACCACCTTAACTTGTTCAAAACCTCATTAAATTTAATTTTTATTATTTTAATCCTATAGTATGTGAAGCATAAAATGTGATACATGTTTCAGATTCAAAAAATATGATACCGTTTGAAAGCTATAGATATTTTTCAATCAGCTTATCAATCAGGACTTTATTCATAATTCAAATAGAAAATGAATAATAATTATTATTAAATCAAAAGTAAAGAAAAATTTATATTGGTGGAAAGTTGAGAATCTCCTTTAAAAACCTTTTTTATTTCATCAATTTTGGGTAAAAAAAAAGTCACTAGCCACATACCCTACACATACCCATCATATTGCCACTTTTGGGCCCATCATGATCCTTCACGTACCCATGAAGCTCAATGTATGATTGGACAAGTGGAAAAGAGCTGATTACTACATAGGAGGTTAGGTCACATAAATTTTAACAACCTTGTCAAGGTAAGCTCAAAAGGTTATGTGAGACACATGCCAAAGATAACTAAACCAACAAATACTATTTGTGATGTATGTCAAAAAGGGAAGCAAACAAAAGTGAGTTTCAAGACTAAAGAGTATTCAACCACAAGACCAAAGCAAACAAAAGTGAGTTTCAAGAATAAAGAGTACTCAACCACAAGACCACTTGAGTTAGTACATAAAAAATTATTTGGTCTTAAAAGGATGACATTTTAGTACATACAAATTTATGTGGTCTTACAAGGATTAGATCTTTAAATGGTGACAAATAGTTTATGTTGTTGATAGATGACTACTTAAGGATGACTTGGGTAACCTTCCTACAAGATAAGTCACAAGAATTTGAAAGGTTCAAGGTATTTAGAAAAATGGTTGAGAAAAAAAGTTGTTTCAAGTTGAAATGTTTAAGATCATATCATGGAGGAGAATTTACATCAAATCAATTTGAAGACTATTATGAATAGCATGGGATTAGAAGACAATATTCTACTACTCGAACACCTCAACAAAATGGAGTTGTTGAGAGGAATAATACGAGTGTGAAAGAAATGGAAAGAACTATGCTTAACGAGTTAAATATGTTAGATGTTTATTGGAAAGATGTAATTCATACAATAGTATACACACTAAGCAAAGACCAGCTAAGAGTGCATAGTAAAAGGACACCATATGAGCTATGTTTTGATAAGAAAACTTGTGTCAAATACTTAAAAGTTTGTGGTAGTAAGTGTTTCATTAAGAAAGATGATGATGGGCTTGGTAGTTTTGATTCAAGATGTGATGATGGAATATTCCTAGGATACTCAACACACAGTAAGGCATATAAGTGTTTCAACAAATGCCTCAAGAGAATAGTTGAGTGTGTACATGTGAGAATAGATGAAGATTTGAAACAATCAAGGAAAAAATTAGAAAATAAGATTGAAGAAAATCATAATGAAGGTGAAGAGAAATCATAAAATGTATTTGAAAATCCTCTAAACAAATCCCATAGCAAGTATGTTCAAAAGTACCACCTTGAAGATTAGATTATAGGATACAAAGATAGTGGTGTACAAACAAGAAGAAGACATGTTGGAAATGATGATCAAGTCAACTTGTTTCTTCTAAATGAAATAGAACCAAAGAGCTACAATGATGCTAGAAAGAGTGAAGATTGGATAAAGGCTATGAAAGAAGAGCTACAATAGATTGAAAGAAACAAAACATGGGATTTAGTTCCAAGGCTAGCTAGTAAGAACATTACTGGAAAAAAAATGGGTCTATAGAAATAAAGTAAATGTAGAAGGTAAAGTGATTAGAAACAAAGATAGACTAGTATGTAAGGGATATTCTCAAGTTGAGGGCATAGATTTTGAGGAAACATTTTTCCTAGTTGTAAGACTAGAGGCTATTAGAATGTTCTTAGCATTCTCAACATATAAGAACAACAAAGTTTATAAAATGGATGTTAGATCTTCATTCTTCAATGGTAACCTTGAGGAGGAAGTCTAAATGGAACAACCTAAAGGGTTTGAGTAACCTGAAAAAGGAGATTATGTGCGCAGATTGAGAAAAGCACTATATGGGTTAAAACAAGCACCTAGAGCATGGTACTCTAGATTGGACATCTATTTACATCAACAATGCTTTAAAAGAGGATGTGTTGATAGCAATATCTAAATCAAAGTATAAGGTAATAATATGATTATCATTGTTGTTTATGTAGATGATATCATCTTTGTTGGAAGGCATGATGATTTGTGCAAGAAATTTGCTGATCAAATACAAAAGGAATTTGAAATGTCAATGATAGGTGAGCTGTCCTACTTTCCTGGTTTGTAAATTTCATAATTAGAAAAAGGAATATTTAGTTCAAAAATCAAGTATGCTAGAAACATGTTGAAAAGGTTTCAAATGGATGATTGTAATCCTGTTAGTACACCTATGGTGAGTGGGTGCAAGCTATCCAAGAATGATGATTCACTTGATGTTGATCAAACCATGTTTAGATCCATGATTGGTAGTCTATTGTACCTTACTACCTATAGAATAAATATTGAACAAGAAATTTTTACTATAGCTAGATTTCAAGCTTCTCCAAAATAATCTCATTTGAATGTTGTAAGAAGAATTTTCAGATATTTTCAAGGTAGTTTGACCTATGGTTTATGGTATGCTAGACATGATGTCTCCACTTTCCAAGATTATACAAATGCAGATTTGACTATGTGCATAGATGACATGAAGAGAATGAGTGGAGGTGATTTATTCCTTGGTGGTAGATTGGTCTCTTGGAATAGTAAAAAGAAAGAATATATTTCATTTTCTATAGTTGAAGTAGAATACATAGTTGCCCCATGTTGCTCTCAAGTTATCTAGATGAAACAAACTCTAAAAGATATTGAGGTAGAATATTCAAAACCTATTTCCATTATGTGTGATAGTTCTTGTACCATCAATATCTCTAAGAATCTAGTCATGCACTTAAGAACTAAGCACATAGATATTAAGTACCATTTCTTGAGAGAAAAAGTGAGTGAAAAAGAAGTTCAACTTGAATATGTGAATATTGGTGAGCAAATAGATAATATTCTTACCAAACCATTGCCCAAAGAGACATTTGAGTACTTGAGAAAGAGATTGGGAGTTGTATCTCCCTCTTCTAACAATTAGTTGGATAAAGAAGTTTATGATTTAGGGGGGGCTTATTTTATTTCATCTTACATCCCTAAATTTGTTCTAATCTAAGGGAGTAGAAGTGTTAATTTTGAAGGCCAAGAAGAGATGGTTCTTCAATGAGATGTGGTTGCTACTCATGTCATAAATTTATACTCTTGTTATTTCTAACTATAGTTTTTTCTTGTTCATGATTATTACTACTCCTTGCATGTTTCTTCATGGAGAAGATTATGGGTGAGTGCAGATTTGAATCTTGTTTTGTTCTTGACAAGGGACATAAACTGAAAGTAGTAATGTTTCATCATCTGTTCAATTTTTATGTTGCTACAGGTGCATAGTTATGATAATATGGTGGTATTCAATCTGAAAATTGTCTTTATGACACCCTTTTCCATTTTTGTAAAAGGGGGAGAGATTATCAAGAGATAATCTATTGAGGGGGAACAACTCATTTGGTTGAAATCAATGCCAAAGGGGGAGATTGTTGGAATTGATTTATGTTGCTTAGCACTAGATTTCCATTGATATCAACTCATGGTATAAATTTTTTTGTATGCAGCTATAAGAACATGCATATCTATAAAAACCTCATAGTTTTTAGCCATAGTAGTGTGTAGTTCATGTGCCAAGAAGCTGAATCCATAGCAATAGGAGCTTCATAATGATAGAGACTTAACAACTTCAAATCAAAGTAATGGTCAATATTTTAAATATGCAAGAAGAAAGATTCTAAGAATATTAACATGGTGTACATGTGGAAAATATTTTATGGATTGATGATGACCTAGTGATTATGTGGAGATTTGGCTAATCAATTCATTTTTTATTCTACTAGGGTTTGTGGATGAGTAGATTTTTTTGGTACCTGGCTACAAAAGATTGGATTTACTTTTGTCATTACTCAGATATTATGATAGCTTCTGGATAATGTGGTGTAGGTTTACCCTAAGTCAAAATATTTTGTTTTTCATTTTCTACAATACAAGATATGGTGGTTTTTCCCAAAATAGAACATCATGTTTTGTCTTCTCTTCCATTCAACAAGGCAGTTGCCCATATCATATTTTGTTCTATTAAGCATGACAAATAATCATATTTTTTTCCCTGCTTGAACACAAAGTTTCTTTTTGTAGTAGCATGAGATGAAAAGCCTTTTCAAATAATTTTTTTTAAGTAACCTATTTTAGATTTAAGTGATGACATAGATAGAGTTTTCTATTTATTTTCAGATTCGATATTAGATTGTAAGTTGTTGATCATCTAGATAAATCAAGGAAAAAGAGATTTGATCTTTACTTTTTTCAAATACAGAAGAGGCATTTTAAATTCATAGCAGGAAGTCTGAAAAGAAGAAGCTGCATCAAATCATTTAGCTATTCAAGAAGAGCATTAAATACTTGTAGATGGAATAATAGAAGGAGAATAAGATTTAGGTTTTTTAATGTTCTACAAAAAGTTGATACAAATATCATAAATATGTAGAAGATTGCTACAAAAATATTAGAAAGTTACTGAAAAAATGTTGCAAAAATATTTAAATATTTGTTTAGGGCTCTATAATTTTTTGGTTATATAGAAGTGATTTATAACAAAGGTTGTTATTCATATTGATGGTCTACCTGTGTGTGTGTGTTGAACATAATGTTGTAATCACCTCCAGTGTAGTGAGAGAGAGGGTACAAGTGGAGAGTAGAAAGGTGTGAAAAGAGACTAGACGACTATAAAAATAGAGTATGCATATTTTTTACTGTAGTATGTTTTTATTTGTTGTAAAAGTGTGTGAAGGTATATATTATTTTTTCTTAGATTTGATGTGTGGATGAAGATTATGGAGTCTTGTATAGTAAGTGCAAGAATACTTGCAAGAGTTGGTTGGTGATAGAAGGCTGGAAGTTATTTGAGGAAATAAATTTAACATAAGTGCATAAATCTATTTGAGGTACAAAACTTCATTTGTAGCATAATACTGAATTTGTAATAAAAAATATCTCATTCTATAATCATCTGAGTGGGTGCTTAGATTAGAGGTAGAAGATCCTTTGAGTTGGTGCTCATAAACTTGGAATTGGTGTTCCTTTGGGTTGGTACCCATACATTGTAATAGAAAAAAATTTAATTATGAGGCTAGATTGGAGTGGTATCCCCTAGTAGCTATTATCCGTAAGGTTTTCTCCCATATTGGGTTTTTCATCGTATATCTTGTGTTGTGGGATTCTTTTGTGTGATTGAATTAATTTCCTTTCTTATGATCTTAGTTCATGCCTTTTGCGGTTGTTGTCATATTGCATAGGAAGTTAAAAGTTGAATTCCACTGATTCACCCCCCTATAAGTGGCCTTTATGTTCCTTCATAACACTATGCTTAGGCTCAATATACTAAACACATACATTCTTGTCTTCAAATTCATCATCATTCACAAAACTAGCATGCTCTAGTTTTTACATGATTAGATTGCATTCCAAGTACCCCTCACACAAAGAAAATACTTCCAAATCATCCTCATAAAAAAGAACCATAATCCTTAGAAAAATAATTAGAGAACCCATTTTCACTATGATCATTATTACAAGGAAATTTATTACAACATACACTAAGCTGAGAATGTTTAAAATGAAAGCCCAACTTCTCATTCTGATTACCTTGATCATTTATTTGTGATGAAGCATCAAGAATACTTATAAATGCATCTTATTCCTCATCACCAATGTACTGATTTGCACATAAGCTACTTGTGAATTGGTTATAATCATTTTCCTCACTCATACCACAAGATAGATGCCTACTCTCTAATATACCCTTTTCACTTACTTTCATTGCCTCATGATTCTCTTCAAGAGGAAAACCATCACTAAAATTTTGGGACTTCATACTTTGTGCATAATCCCATCTAGCTTCCTTAGTAATCCTAATCCAATCAATTATCTGATCAAAACCTTGAGGCTTCAATTATTTTGGCAAGGTACTCAACCCTGGCTCAAAAATTTAACAAAATAGGTCAATACACGCTGAATCCTTCGGTTTGAGATTTTTATAAATTTCTAACAAGGCATTCAAATACCTTGTAAATAGGTCATATGGAGATTCTCCCTGACATCATTGCATACTATATAGTCTTTGAACAAAATAAATTTGATCAACATTGCTTAAGCTTTGTTGATGTTCAATTTGGAATTCACCATTAATTGTACTAGGTAGTGATGGAAAAATAAGAAGAGTAGAAGCATCATAATCATCACACTCACTTCTATTGTTTGATCCACTTGTATGAGGTGTACTAAATAACCTACACTCACAACCATATAACCCTTCATTATTGAATATCTCAAGTTGTTTTCAATGTCCATGGAAATTTGATAATGCATGACACAATGTTGCAAGTTCCTTATCTCTCAAAAAATAACTTGTTTCTTCATCGAATGAACTCAAATACACAACCAAACACTCTACATCACTTGGTCTCATGTTTTCTAAAATATCTCTTACTTCCCTTGAAAATCTAAGGTTAAAAATTGGGACTAGCTCTTCTTCATTCTTTTCAATTTCCATAAGCTTTTTCCTCAGTTAACTTTGGTTAATTATTTCTCCAAATTTGTCTATGAATGCTACCATAAACTCATTCCATGAAGGAATAGAGCACACTAGCAAATATGAAAACCAATCTCTAACATCCTCTAAATTTTGAACAAAAATCTTCATGACAATTTCGTCACTACTAATCTCATATTCTCCCATCAAATCCATAAATGTATACAAATATCTATAAGATAACTTTGAAATTTTCCCTATATATTTTTGAAAACACCCCCAAACATCATTAGGAAAAATATTTGGGAAACCCTTAATACCGTTAAAATTCAATGGTCTATATCTCCCAATAGACAAATTTCTCTGAGAGCATGACATAGGTTGTAGGTTCTTCATGTTCTCACTTTTCAATCCATAGGAACAAATAGGGGAATGATACATGTTCTGCAGCCCTTGAAAAACCTCAAACATCAACTCTATTGTTGATCATTTACTTCCCTATTTCTTGATTTAATTATGACTTTGAAATGCATAATTTACATACATCCATACTTCTAATGGGAAGATTTAAAAATAAGCATACTTCTTCAACGTAATACAAATATTTCAAATTATTTCCTAGAAGTATGTCAAAATAATAACTACCATTCCCTTTATTAGTTCTCAACTCACTTAATAGGGAAACAAAATTTCTCCAAATCATTTAACATGGTTTTCACAAAAAATTATGCTTCTTGAAAGCCAAAATAGGGGAAATATCTAGATATGTTGCAGCTACTGTAAGCTATGCTTTTGACTAGAAAAATTTGTAGATCTGATTCTATCATCACAAATTCATCAAACTCCTTGCATAGAGTCACCACCTCCTTTTATAGAGGAATGAACTTCAAGAATATGAAGTTTCTTTCAAAGGTCAATTTCAATATATGGGCTTTCTAATAGCATAATCACATAAATACTTTTTGTATTCATTTCAAAAAAACCCCTTTCCAAGTTTGAAACACTCAATATATGAACTAAATGTTCATATTTAGTAAATCCTCTGACTCTCTCAAGATGGTACTAGAATATTTTTTGTTTTCCTTCTAGCTTCTTGTTAGGTGCTCCATTATGTGAGCTCAGGTCCACCTCTTCTTTTCTCAACAAATTCTTCATTATAAATTTCCTAGATTTTCTTGATTTCTTCAAATAATGCACAGTAGTGAAAAGAGTTCAGAGTTACCACTCATGTCTAATGAGAAAATATGAAAATATTCATGAAATTATGGTAGATCTTTGATGAAATTTGAAAGTTCAAAGAGAACACAAAAACCTTAAGAAAAATTTCTAAGAATTGACCCACTGATGACCAAACTAAACTAAAAATGGACTTGTATTGGCAAAGTATTGGACTCTATCACTTTTGAGCTAATCATACTCTAGGATAATTCAATTTTTGACCAAACACTTCTTAAGTATTTTCCTGAGTAGATTCACCAATCTCTTTGATATTATTTTAGAACTAAACACTATCTTGCCATATGGCTATGAATTTGGCACAATTTAATGATGAGCATAGGTAAATATTGGCCAAAAAATAAGTAAGGATTACTAGGGCCTTACTTCTAGTCTTTGGGCTCTATGAAACCTAGGAGGGTAATCGTTATTATGTTCATATGATACTCTTCTGCCATTTTATCAAGAAAATTTGAATAGATAGATGATATGTTGTAATTGAAGGTATTTAAATGATTTTCATTCTCATTATATGCTCTTGTTCAAGCATAGGACTAACTCATTTATATTCAAGATAACCAAATGAATAGACTAGTGCTTTATCTTTAAGTAATGGAGTCATACTTGTAACAATATATAGTACATTAGCAATTTAGACTCAACATTTCTGGACTATTGACATATTTCATTACAATATTCAACTCACTATGTCGAAAATAAATTTTTTTTAGCAATCCTCTAGGGTATGTGCAGGATCATCATGGAAAAAACAGGCCCTTAAGTGGCAAAAAAAATAGAAAAATCAGAGTTAGGAAACGTGACATAAAAGTTTGAATAAGTTACCTATATTATTTCAATAGTATGTAAAATAGAATTTTTAGCAAATTGAATTTAGTTTCTAAAATACTAGGTTTATTTGAAAATAAATAAAAATCTATTTGGTGAAAATTTGAAATTTCAATGCAGTAATACTTAAATTTTAGGGAAAAAATAAGAAGTAGGTGTCTGATTGACCACCCTAACCACAATAAAATCATAATATTTTTTATAATATTTTAGATATAAGTAGAGGACTCATGTCCTAATGTGATTCATACTTTTTTGTAATTTTTTTCCAAGTAAATAATTAATTATGATTTTTTTATTACAACTTTTAAAAAATATAAAAACTGATATGTCTAACCACCTTAACTTGGTCAAAACTTCATAAATTCATTTTTTTTTTAATCCTATAGTATGTGAAGCATAGAATGTGATGCATTTTTTGGATTCAAAAAATGTAATACCATTTGAAAGCTATAGATTTTTTTCAATCAGGCTATCAATCAAGAATTTAGTTGTAATTAAAATAAAAAATCAATAATAATTATTTATTAAATTCAAAGTAAAGCATACTTTATATTGGTATAATTTTGAGAATATCCTCTAAAAACCCTTTTCATTTCATCAATTTTGGGTAAAAATAAAAGTTGTCAGCCACATACCCTACACATACCCATCATATTGCCACCTTTTGGCTCATCATGATCGTGCACATACCCTATAATCTTTCCTCACAAACTTGTGATCTTATTTAGGAATTTAATTAGTTCATTAAACCAAAGTAGAAATCAAATCAATCATTAAACCAAAATGATTGAAGATAGACAAAGGGATCCTTAATCATTTCATTTATAATTTGGAAGGGAAAATACATATGAGAGAAATATGCTTCTAAACTTGCATTTTCATTCATATGCTACTATTATTGTAAAACTAATTAAGCTTATTTAAAATTAGCTTATATCCTAGAATTCATACCATTTCATTCATCTATGCATTAATTACAAACTTTTGATATAGTAAGCCTATTTTTATGACCTAGAACACTTGAGACCCAAAATTTGAACCCCTGTAACTAGCCCTAAAATCCATTTATAGAAACATGGGAGTGACAAGCATCAGGCCAAATTACCATTTTAGTTATATTTCATTTGAAACTTGATTTCATTTCAATTTTGGAGATTCCCCTAGATAGTTACATTTTCTCATTGCAATGTGGGGGGGAAACAAAAGACAAAACTCCATATCATACATTGATGAAGATCAACCAACCCTCCAAAAGGAATTGTTTGTAATTGTAGTAACAAAAAAATACATTGTCCACATTTACCAAAGAAGATTCTCCATGTAAGCATCAAAAACAAACTTACACATTCACTGAAAAGCATGAGCCCTTTGTTGTGATAGTGGTTTCATAAAAAAAAAACTAGGGTGTTACTCTAATTCTTCATCATCAAAGTAGGCATGCCTACTCCACATTATTTTTGAAACTAGAGAAGATACTACCCCACCATCATTAGAATTCTACTGGCCTGCCAACTAAAACTAGAGAAGCTACTACCCCACCATCATCAGAATTCTACTGATCTACCAGTGTGACAAGTTACTTGGCATACTCAAGGTTAGTATTTCCTTCATCGCTTAAAAGACTATATGAATCCTTCATGGCAGAGTTATGCCTACCCATATAAGAATCATAAGCCTTGTGGTACATATTCATCCTCTTCCTACAAGACTTATCAAATTTCCCACTAGAATCACCTTGGTTATGATCAACAACCCTATCCATAAGGTTGTAAGTAAGCCTAACACCACCCTTACAAGCTTCTAATGAGCTCTCCTCTTCTCCTCTAGCTCTGCAAGAGCTCCTAGTGTTTCTTGTTCAATTTCAGGTGTGTCTTCCTAAGATTCAAGCATACTAACTTTCCTAGGCCTCCTAAATGGTTTGGCAGACTCACTAGGCTTACTCATATGTTTAGGAAACATAATAACAACTAGAGAACCTTCACTTGCTAGAAAAACTCATTGGTTTATGTTTGCAAAAAAACACTCCTAGACCCATGCAATGCATACCAATCTAAGAAGAAATTAAAGACAATAAAATACTCACCAATCCAAGGATCTAGAGCTCACAAGCTAACTTACGCATAATTGAAACAAAGAAAGTATGAACACCTACTTACCTAGGAAAGTACCTCAATATCTCTATAGCTTCCTACCAAAACTCTTCATGCCACCTTCTCAAATACAAGATCAATTTTTCAACTTTTGATGATTGTAATTATGAGAAAAATGGATATCAAATCTCATTATATCAAACAATTTGAACAATCAACCAAGCTTTGAAAACCAAACACCAACTCAAAATCAAATAACTAGCACAACTTCCATAGGGTCAGCTCTATGGCTTTCCAATTCACAACTGAGCAACTGAAAGACCAATTCCTCAAAGAAAACTATAAGAACACCCACTAATAATCCATATAGCATCCATATTCCATCAAAAAGACATTTACAAGCTTACAAGTAAGATTCATTTGTCAAAACATAGAAAAACATTAAGTCACCATGTCCAAGGGCTAGTAGAATTAGCTCACATTTACAAACAAAGTATCTTTGAAACTTCCTTTCACCTTACCAACTCTTGGAAATTCACAAATTGTGGTACAAAACAAAGGAATCATTGATCAAAACCTCCATACTACCCTTCTATACTATTGCTCCAACAAACCTTCCTTTTCCTTCCTAAAAACTACGGCTTATTGTAAATCCTATACCTAGATCACTTGCAGACCTAAAACTACTTGAATCCTTCATATTTCAACCTGCACATGCTCAACACATCTTAATATTTGACTACCCTCACGTTTTGCACATACTTCCTTTGTAAACCACCTAATTTTCCACTCTTTTCACCCCTTTTTCCATAGGGTTTCTAGCTTCCTCACACAACGAGTCACTTACAGCCACTCAAAACTTCTAGATAAAACCAAATACACCTACCAAGGCTATCTTCTAGGGTTTCTACCCAAATTACATTCCCTATAGACCTTTTCACTTACTCTAGCCTTGACTCCAAGGCCCAAAACTCAGTTTTGCAACAGGGCAGAGTTGTTAATCTACCTTCAATTCTCTTCCACCACAAGGAGGCTCATACCTATACTTACCCTACTTTACTTAGGCCCATTCCTCTGACTTACAGCCTGCACAAAAGGAGGAATGGCCCTTCAACACACATTGAACTTCAAAACCCTACTACCCCTATTTCAGACCAGTCTTCAAATTTCAGTCTCTAAGTTTCTTGAAATATAAGTTTATCCCTCAAGAACTAATTCAAAACATAGGAAAAACAATCCTATATCAGAATCCAATCATTTATGACCAGTTCCTGTTGTACGGACCCGTACATAGGCTATAAATGAAGGAAAAAGCTAGAAAATAACTACAAAAATAGAGATTTTATTAATTTTTGTTCTTCAAAATGCTTCAACCAACCCCTCTAGAGCCTTCAAGAGGCCATTTAAACATTTTACAAACCAAACTACCCATGAGACACCTATAACTGACCACAAAACTACCTTAACCCTTACATTGCTTAATTTTGCATTGTTTGACAATTTCTTAACAACAAACACAAAATTATGCAACCTTTTGCACTTTTGAAACAACTAACCTTAAAAACCCCCAATTACATGAATAATAGTCTCAAAGAATTTATTTAACATTAATTTACTCAAATACCCCTAAATTCCTAATGCCTTCCTTCAAAGGATGAATTGTTGAATCTATGTGTACTAGGTGCTCCTGCACCATGAAGCCCTAGTTGTGGGTTGGAGTTCTTAAAGTTCATTTCTTTTGAAGCTCATTTTTGTTGAGAATAGATATTTTGAGTCTATTTTTTTGGTGATTTCAAGTATGTTTTGAGGAACCTACAAGTAGTTGTATGCCTTACTCTTAGATTGGTAGTGTGGAATCAAGTAAGTTTTGTGAAATGAATGTTGAGTTTGATTGTGAATCCTTTTAGATCTGCATCAGTTTGGTATTAGAGCCTGAAGATTCTCTGGGAAAGTTTTTTTTGGTTTGTGTGTGTGGTTTTTACAAGTTGATGCAGTGAGAAATTCCAAGAGACTAGGTGATTGTAAAGACCTAGGTGAGGCAGAGTGTTAAGATAGATTTGCTAGGAATGTTTTTGCAAATAGAGGGTTCACTGAAAGAGAAAAAGAAAAAAGAGGAAAAGAAAAAGAAGGATCAAGAGATGAAAGAATTTAGGTAAGACATAGAGGAAATTAGTATGAGGCTAGAAAGGCTTGAGGTTAAATGGAAGCAGTTACAATCTAGTTGGCACTTATCAATTCAAAGGCAAGTTGTTTGGCCTATCAAGAGGCTAATAATGAAGAGAAAACAAGATAATAAGATGAATACTATGTAAAAGGGAGAAGAAATCAAACAAGTTGAAGGATTGCTAATAGTGAAGAGTTCAAGAAGTAGAGAATGAAGACCTTGAAGACAAGAAGATAACAAATGAATGAGATTCAATGGAAAAGGAAGAATATAATGAAGAGTTGGTTCCCAAACTTGATAAAGAAGAGGAACTCATCAAGGTAGAGGAGGAAAAGGACATTGAGGTTGCAAGTGAATTGATTTCAGAGGGAAATTATTAGTTAGTCATGGATGAAGAAGTTGATGATAAACGCCAAGAGTTACCAAGAAGACTTGAGAAGAAGAACACAAATTTTATGCCTAATTTTGATACTAATCAATTTGATTTTGTCAATGAATTTTTCATCATGTTTATTTCAATGTAGGAATCAAGAAGAATAGGTTGGAAAGGGAATTTTTTTTTTAAACAAGTTCATATGTCCAAGCAAGAGAATGGGAAGACCTAAGGTAAAAATGAAGCCTTGTGGTGGTGCAAGTTCAAAACAGGATGCATGTTTCTAGTACCTGACTGAATGGAATGGACAACCAGGTGAAGAAGCATTTGAAGATGTAAGAGTTGAAGGAAGATCATTTGCAACTCCATTTCCAAGGGACTTGGAATTCTTTTTAGGGGGGTTGTATAGTGCAGGGGAACCTAGCATGTCATTACTAGCCAAATTTTAAGTTATGTTTTCTTTCATGTTAAATAAGGTCTTAATTACCATTTTGGATGGGTTTGTAGTCATTCTATACATTTGAGAGTCATTTGGATTCCATAATGCAAAGCTGCATAAAAAGAATTGCTATGTTATCATACAAGTTACAATGTTGTCATAGGATAGAAAAAAATGTAAATGTTCCCTCCATGGCATATTTTGATGTATTAAGGCTTATTTGTCCTTAGTTAGGCATGTGTAGGTGATTACAATTCATTTAGGACGCTTTTTTAAAGTTTGGAGTCATCAAGGAAAATTTGTCAAAGTTGTCATAATGCACAATGCAAAAAAAGTAATCACATTCTCCCAATGGTCAAATTAGCTCAAAAGGTAGTTATGGTTGGTTCGAAGGGGTTAAATACCCATGTGTAAGTCATTTTTGATGAAAAAATAGTATATGGATGGAAGAATGTATGGAGGTTGGAAGGAAATTAATTAAAAAAAATAGTTTTATCTTTGGTTTCTTCATGTTTCTGTGACAAATCTATGGTTTGTACGATCAAATGGTGTGCCATTTTGATCAATAACTGATGGGTGATGCTGGAAAAGGTTGTAAGATTCCATTTAAACTAGTTCTCAATGAATTTAATGTTATATTTTGAAAGATATGACGTTTTCTTTACAAATAGCCTGGAACCCTACCAAGGGTTACTCGTTTTGGTAAAACCCTCATAACTTTTGTTTTAACCATTGGAACATGCTAAAAATTGGAGAAAATTTTTATAACTAGGTAATCTACAAATGGACTAGATATATTGTCTTTTATGATTATTCTTGTTAAATTTATTAATGACAATTTGGTGCACTTTATAGTGAAGATTAGACTATGTATTCCTAGGACAGTAGGGACAATCAATTTTTGGAACTGATGTTTGTTGTGAGTGGAACATGTTTTCCTTGGTGTGTGCAAGTGCATTGGAACATTCTATAAGCATTAGGAAGGAGATTGAGGGATTGGTTGCATACTTTCAATAAAACCCTTGTGAATGGTTGGCTAAATTCTAAGATTTGGAACCTTGTTCTTAAAATGGTTAGCATTATTGCGATGATTTGTTGAATTTTGGTTTATTATCACTAGTTGAATGTGATTGGATGAAGTTGGGGGTTTGTATGTAAGGTATCTTGAATATTGGTGATTGGTATGGCCTAATTTAGACCTAGTCCTTGTAGGACAATCCAATCTGAATGTACACAAATTTGGAATGTTTGAGTTGGTGAATGATCAAGTTAAGTTTGATAAAGGTTGTTAATCTTGTTAGATGCCTCTGAAAGTTCATTTGAAGGATGGAAGCCCTAGTTGTGGGTTGGAGTTATTAAAGTTCATTTCTTTTGAATTTCATTTGTGTTTAGAATAGAGTTTGAGTCTATTGTTTCAGTGATGCCAAGTGTGTTTTGAGGAACCTACAAGTAGTTGTATTCCTTAGTCTCATATTGGTAGTGTGGAATCAAGTGATGTTTGTGAAATAAATGTTGAGTTGAATTGTGAATCCTTATAGCTCTACATCAAATTAGAAAAAACCATATGGATAAACATCCACCTTTTCGACACACTCCATCCACTTAGCATTAAAGAGAGCCTATCATGTCACATTTTCTTGCTAGCCTATGGGAATTAACCCACTAGCAACTTTTGTCAACAAGATGAAAGGGACTGGACATGATTTGATCTCAATTCACTGACTTGTGTTTTCCTTAACTCAACATACCAACCCACATATATAAACCTCTAACAGAACTAATGGTTGATATCAAAATTATTTCATTATATTGTAAACATGTACCAAAAAAATCATTTCAATGGTGCACACTTCATCTCATATACATCATGACAAGAAATTTATTTAATATTTTCCATTTTGTAATGTTAATTCTACCCTTTAGGCTACTCCACATGGTGTGTTCCTATTTCCATACTGTGAGATGGGAGGAATAGGTGGTTCCTATACAAGATGGTGAGGAGTGGTAAGGATTGACCCACGTCAACCACTATCAACCATTGATTGCTTTTTGATAAAGTGATCAATGCATCTAAAGCCATGTGGGTCCCTCCAAAAAGGAGAGAAATTTCAACAACCTACTAGCCTATGAAATTATTTTAAAGAAAAAATAAAAATGGATGGGGTGGTAGTGAGTAGCCCAAATGAATCCACATCACCAAATGACCACCATTGATTTCATTGAAACAACACCCACTGACCTTTCAAAGGCATTGGGCCCACCAATAAAGAGGACATTTGTCACTCACCCACTAGCCCATTTTATTTTTTAAATGAAAAATGGAATGGAGCGAGGGTATAGGGAATAGTTAGGATCTTCATACGGTGATCACATGATCATCATAAAATCATAAAATTTGCACATGTCAAATATGTTAGTTCTTAAAAAAGTGGGGAACTTAAAGAAAGATGATGGATAGGGACATAGGGATTATGGAAAAAACTTAAGAACCTCAAAAAATATTTGATGGATTGGCACTAACATAAATATAAGGCAATATTTAAAATAATGCAATGGGCAACAATAGGACACTAAGACTTAAGGGCCTGTTAAAAGAATGGACCTGATAGCATAAGATATGTCTTAAATGATTGGGAACCTATGATAAAAGGTCAATGATTGAACATAATGATTGCCAAAGGTATTAGACTTAAGAGCTTTTGAGTGAGGGTTTTAGCAATACAAACCCTAAGGCATTATAGTCTGAAACACTAAGCCATAGGGGCTGAGATTAACCAAATTTTGCAAAATCTTGAGATGGAACACAAAGAAATTTTAGGGATTCCATTAAATTCCATATTGACTCAATAGGAGTTTGGAACTTAAAGCTTGACAATTGGATTTCCAACATTCAAGAATACTACATGGAGATCAATCCCACTAAGTTGGTACATGGGAAAGGTTTGTGTCAGCTTAACGTTGATAATAAACAAAAATAACTATTAAATGATGATGAATTAAATGTCAAGGATGTTTTCACATTTTTTTTAACATGAATGATGAATGGTATACAAGTATTGCACACTTTCTCACATATAGAGAATTATAGAGCACCTAAAGTTCAAGGAAAAGAGGACAATCAAAATAAAGGATGTGAACTTTTCCCTTTGGGACAATGATTTGTATAAGAGAAGTCTTTATGGTACCTTTCTATGTTGCATAGGTAAAGCACAAAAAGGAAAGTTGTTGGATTCATTTCATAAGTTAGTGTGCAAAGGAAATTTCTCAATACCATTCATAGGTCACAAGATCTTTCAAGAAAAATACTACTAGCCAACACTTTTCCAATATGCGTACAATTGGGTAAATAAGTGTGAGTTATGGTAGCAATTTGTGAGTAAACTAAATTATCAACATTTCCCCTCAAGTTGGTGATCATTGAAGAACCCTTCCAAGAATGAGGTATTTATTTCATTGGTGCCATTAATCCACCATCTAGTGTATGGCATATCTATGTTCTCATGACATCTAACTATTTCACCAAGTGGTTCAAACCCATTTCGGTTAAGCATGCTAATTTAGAAGTGGTATGCAATTTTGTTAAAAAAAATATCATTTCAAGGTTTGGTGTTCCAAATAATATTGTAGTAGATAATATTTATTCCTTCTCATTTGGTGAGATAATAGAATTTTTCTTTGAATATGGCATCACACTTTCTCATTCTTCAGACTACTGTCCTCAAAGGAATGGTTAAGAAAAATTGAGTAACAAAATTTTGGTTACCATTATAATGAAGCTCGTGGATGAGAATCAAAGATATTGGAACAAGGCTTTGTATGATGCATTATGGGAAGATCATATTACCCCCAAAGGGCTGATTGGTATGTCATCGATTCAAATATTGTATGGGTTGAATGTAGAAACTCCTATCACTTTGAAATTACCCACTTTGAAATTGGCCAAGGCCATTGAAGATAAAACTTTTGACAACTCTATGGACAAGTGTATCATTTTCCTTGTTGAATTGGAGGAGAAACACATTTAGGTGGTGGACCAAATTGCAAAACACCAAAGCCAAGTCAATAGGATTTTTGATAGAAAGGAAAGGTCTCATGACTTTTAAGTTGGAGATAAAGTCCTATTATAGGAAAAAAGAAGAGAACCTGAGAGTATGCACATAAATTTTGATTCCTTGTGGAGAGGACCATTCAAATTTTTTCCAAATTTGTGGTGAAAACAATTTTCTTCTAACATACTAGGATGGGACACCATTTTTTATACCTCATAGTGGAAAAAATCTAAAGCTCTTCACTCAGTGAGGCATTAGATATGTTTGTAAATATTTGTACAATTTTTGTGTCTTTTATTTTTGTATTTTTGTGTCTTTTTTTGTCACTTGAATCTATAGTCTAATGGATGGATGAAGGAACTTATATTATAGGATTATTATCCCTTTGATCATTTCAAAGGATGATCAAAGGAAGCTCCCCAATTAGAGCTAGTTGTTATCCTCCAATTTAGTTGCACTGAATTCAAGGGATAACCCCTACAAAACTTGTTCATTTCATAGCCTACATTCTTTAAGAATGAAAAACAAGGAAAATATCACTTTCCCTCATGCATGGTCTGAATCCTTGAAAATTCATTTTTATTGTTTAGTCTCTTCACCTTTCAAAAATTTGTAAAAGGTTCTAAATTGCAAAATTCAATTTTTAAGAGTTAGTAATTTTTTCTACACATGTAGGAGCACTAAAATTTACTACCCTTGCATATGAACATGCAGTAGTGCTAAAATTTAGCATACCTACCTAAATTTTGTAAGACTACGTTAAAATGTGTTATAGAACTAAAATTATCCTCCATTACATCTCAATCAGCACACAAGTTATATTAATGACTATTTTAAAAGTGGGTTTATATTGGGTTTAAATCAATTAAAACCAATTTTAGTTTTATATTAGTCATTTCTTTTGCTTGCTTGAGTTGTCTTTGTGCTTGTTTCTTTTGGTGAATTTCTCCTTGGATTCTTCATGGATTCTAAGTAGATTCAACTATATTTTTTTCTTAGACTTCTTCATTTTAACATTTGCAGGTATTCATAATTTTTCATCACATTTTTCCATTTTTATATTATTGCTTTGTATGTCTAATCTTGTTTAGCGTTTTAATAATCACCGCCATTTTTAGTTTTTTTTTTGTTCACTTGCATTCACTTTAAAACTATTAGAAGTCATTTCCATTTTGCAATTTGGTATATTTTGGTGTGTTAGCTTTTAAAGTGTATACACTTGGGTTTTACAGATAGATCCTCAATTTGATTACAAGATGCTTATACATTACTATCAAACTTATCACTTTTAAATTCCCATTTCCATGTACAAATGGATTTTAGTTTTCAAACCTATTTCATTCATTGTTTAAAACATGTAATAGAATATCCATGAAAGGTTGGTCAAGGTTTGAACCTCAAACTACACCATAGTCTCTATCATTTTCATGTGTGATGTGGGGATTATTTACCATGATACACAAATAGAAATGAAACAAATGTATCATGAGATTCTTCAACATAATACATCCAAACCATCAATTGTAAGTTATATTTAAAGTTAGTCTTTTTTCCTAACAATTAATGTAGGATCTTGACCATTCAAGCTTGCATGCAATGAAAAGGAAAATTTCTACCATTTTAAGTGTTAACACTACCCATATGTAGGTTGGGAAAAAACCTTGACTGACATGAACAATGCACTTCCACATGTAACAAGGGTAAATTTCACCACTTGAACATCAATTAGGTCTTACCCCATGTTGAGCTGGGAAATTTTCTCACCCTTGCATTAATATTCTTTACTACAAATGTATGGGTGGTGAATTTTCTTGCCCCTAAATCATTTTTGTTTTATCTATTTGTAGTTACATATAAATTTAGTGTTATTGTACTTAGAACACAAAAAAAAGATGTAGGAGCAAGGGAATTTTTTTTTCTCCTACAAACAAAATCAAAACAAGCACATGCAAGAGTGCAATTTTTTAGATCGTCTTCACTCAAAGGAAAAAATCCATGCAATTCCTCAAAAAAATTTACATAAAACATGCAGTGTCTTAGAATTTTTGTGCCATTGCATAAAAAATGAAAATCCCATGTAAATGATTAGTTTTTCTCTACCTTTGCATCCAAATTACCACTCCACATGCAAATCCTTAGTTTTCCAACACCATTACATCTAAATCCCCAAGAACATGCAAAAGCTCAATTTCTTCCCACCAATGCATATAACAAAAATTTTTCTAACACTAGTAAATCCAAAATTTTTGTTGCAATTTCCCTTGTATATTGTATCAATCTTTTGCAATTGAGTTCTTGAAACGGTGCAAAGATTTTACTCTCCCTACCACCCCTTCATAGAGGTCAAAGCTATCTCCAAGTATAAAATCCATGAAGTATAAGTATCGAGGGGTTTTCCCAAAAACACAGTTTCTTCAAAGATTTATCAAATAAAATATACAAAGATAGGACATGTTGAGATGTGTGAGTTTATTGAGAGAACTAAGAAGTATCCATTAGATAAGGGGATGAGATACATTGTAGAAAGCAACATTCAACTAGTGGCTTCTTTTCTAGTAGTCGCACACAACCTAACTTTGTTCTTACATTGGCATCACATTTCAACAACGATGATAGGCATTGGCCTCCTATAATGATATAACAACTAGGATTTTATAGTTGTGACTCAGAGATTGAACATCTAATCTGAATAGCTATTTCAATCATCATGAAGGTGAATTTAACTTGCAACATAGGGACATGAACTTGAAATGGGTCAGCATAGTATGTGTACTAAGGGTCCAAAGTACCCATATTCATTCTGCAACTAAGAAAAACATAACGCTGAAGGTAATTTCTTGGAAAGAAATCACAAAAGTATTGGGCATCAACCAACAACTATACTAAGCTAAAATGCATGATAGAAATGAAATTTTGAATGAATAAATAGGGAACTACTCTATCTACTTTGGTTGTAGGAACAGTCACAACATGGAATTCTAGTGGTTCTAGGAACAATTAATGCCACATTTTTAACTAACTACTAAATAGAAAGTACCAACTAAGCTAAAGGATGGAATGCTCACCAAGTGGGACCCCTTGGATGAGTATCCCTTAAGAAAAATATAAACTCAGGTGCAAAAACTTATAATCTCATTTTATTCATTGGAAAACACAAGTACAATAGAGCATCATGACTATATTCTAAAAAAATAAGAATATGAGTACATCATTAGATTAAGCAACCTCTTTTGAAGGAGAATTTGGGTCTTATTTATAGGGAGAAAATATACTAACTAATCACCTAGCAAGGCAATCAACTTCAACAGATTAGGAGAAAGCCACTTTAGGGAAAGCATAAAAAGTGGAGAGGTGGTTATGAATGTGTGGAATTTGGTTAGACATTCTCACCTCAATGTAGATTTAACACAATAGTAGCACATATATTCACTCAACAGACAGTTAAGACCATTTACAAGGTAGTTACAACTTTGATTTGAATAAGGAATCCCCCACCGTCAATAGTCTTCCCTTTGTTGACCTTTGAATGACCACCTTGTTGAACATTATGGGGAATGACCAGCTAGAAAAATATTCTTTGATTTTATAGGTAGCTAATTATATCTACAACACAATATTAGTATGCACAAAAATTGTGTATCTATAGCCATCTTAATGTAGTATTCATTAATCCACATGTAAAATCAACAAAGATAGTTCATATAGCATGCCAATGTCATTAAAGATTGTAAAAATAGGCTTATGTCTAATGTCTATGGTTTTGAGGAAATATCAGAGAAAGATCAACATCCAATCATCAAAGCCTATGAAAACTACAACAAATAGATAATAAACTGAACTATCAAAATTGAGTCATAAACTGGACTCATCACTCCCCCCAACCTAAGACTTTGCTGCTCCTCCAACAAAAGGAGGGTTCCTTTACTTTGTTAATGCCCTAAAGTTTACAACTACCAACTATCCTACATTAGTTTATGTAGTTTCTGAATTATGGTCCCAATAGAACACTTTTTGTTTGTCCAATTTACTCCATCTTTATCTCTCTACAACTATATCATACTAGTAAACCCTAAAATTTGGCACAGGCCACAATAGGGTAGGTGGCTAAAAAGTTAGTGGGAGCCAAAATTATTTTTTTTCCTCTCCAATGTTTATATATCTATCAAATCTCTTAAGTGTTGCAACATAGTTCAACATAGAGTGGGGCTCAACTTGTTTTAACTCATCAGTTAGGCTATGCAACCTTTATGACAAGTATGCCATCACATATTCTCGTTTGGATTTTTCTACCTCCTCATATTCTTTATAAACTTCCTCTCTCATATAGGATCCTATCGCCATAGCTTGGTCTATAAAGAATTCTATGCCAATCCATGAAAATGATCGCTGGATTTCTAGATTCAGCCGTGCTGGACAGTGGAGTGTTGGATTTAACTTGCTTATAAGTCTTGAATTATTTTCCCCAACTAATCTCATTTTGCATCCAAGACATGAATGCCATTAATTGGATATCCCTGACATATAATAGTGTATTCCAATCATGGTCTTGGGTCATAGCATAATTATGCAAGTAAAATTCACATAGTAAATTATTCATCTTAGGAGGAACAATCCTATAAGCATTGAAAATTCAAGAGGAGTCTCAATAGAAGGATTCAAACCTAAAGCAATTCTTTCTAGTTTAAAAGATAGATACTTCTGCTTTAGATACAAGGCATAAACCCTTGGAGGATTCCTACATTCTACTATCTGAGGTACCAAGGCTATCATATTACATCCTCCTTCTTTAAAGTAGCAAGTTTTGCATCTTTGTCTTCAATCTCCTCATCTCTCTTTTGAATTTCTTTCTTCAGCCCATGTTTCCCCTCTTTCCACTATTTTTCCCTTGTTTGCATCTCTTTCCATAAACTCTTAGCTGCCATGTGCATCAAAAAATCAGAGGGTCTATTTTTCCTAGCATAAATGCTTACTCTTCCTATAGCACTAGTTGCAAGAATTATGAATGTTTAGCCAATTCTGGTTGCAGGGGTGCTGACTATTCTCCTAGTTCTAGCTATAGGGTCTCTTGTTCTTGCTCTTTCTCCTATTGTAGGAACTCTTTCTTCTACTCTTGATGTAGGGGCTCCTAATTTTCCTCAAACTCTTGACTTTCAACTTTTTTAGCAATCGTAGCAAGGTCTACCAACATTACATTTGATGCTTCCTCAAATATATCCTTTTCCTTGAAATTTACCTACCCAATTGGGGCATTTTGTGTCCTCTTGTGGTTATTCTCTATTCCTAGGGCTTTCCTATGGAGTCAGACTAAAGGTTGGCCTAGCTGGTCTTGATTTTCTAGGAGGGCTCTTATGTTCTTCTTTGGCTATAGGAAGAACAGTATCAACCTTTCATTTATTTGGAACCTTCTTTCCTATAGTTTTATTTTTATCTTTTCCTTTCTTTATTGAAGCCTCTCTCTTTTTTTCCCTAGTTCTCATTAAAATTCAAAGAGGGACATCATCATTAGAATCTAAAGAGGAACTTTCTTTGCATAAATGCTCTACTTCAGAAGAGCTAATCTCTATGGTTTATTCAACTATAAGAGGGTTTTCACTAGGTCCTATGCTAGAAATTTAGGCACCAGGGATGGCTTCAGTCATGCTCAATCTTCTTCTATCCCTACGAGGTTGAGACAAAACCCTAGGTCACAAATGCTCTAGTCCAATTTGATCAATATTGAATAATTCTTCCCAAGTCATGTCATATACATCATGTAAAGACTTTTCAACTAATAATGTGATCAAACAATGGTGGGAAACAAAGTTATCCCTACCTTTTTGGGTCTCAACCACCATGATTGAAAGAAGGTGGCATAGCACATTTGGAACATTCATTCTTCTCCCATGCCTCATATGATTTAGAAGTTTGAAATGTACAGAGTGTAGATTCAACTAGCGACCTTCACAGGTAATGTACTTCACAACATGAACATATACTTGCTTCCACAACTTGGGGAGAGGTTCTTTTTACACCTTATTTGTCCATACTTAATGGAGGATCACTAGGTTCTATAAATTCATCCCTAGATGACCTGGCATCTTTAGAAGTAGGGTAATTTTCACCGTCGATAGGAAACCCTATAACTTCTACAATTATTTCTTTAGTAGCCAATAATCCTAGCCCTTTTACCATGTCCTTTCCTTTAGACAATGTCTAGGTGAATTTCAATGCAAACTCTTCATCACAACTATTAAGCTTCAAGAAATAATCTAACCAACCATAATTTCTGAATCTAGCTTGTGAAGGTGCATCATGTAGTAATCCATCATGAACCGTGGGTTCATTCTTGATTAACCCACCTCCCATGTTTAGTTGTTTGCAATCAAACAATCTCTTTGCAAATTTTTCCTTCCTAAAATCTTCATTTTAAAATTAAACTTCTCCTTCCTGCAATGCTACTAAATTTCAAACATCAGTGTTGTCTAAATTTTACCTTTTTTGGCTAAAAAAAATCTCTTTGCAAATTTTTCCTTCCTAAAATCTTCATTTTAAAATTAAACTTCTCCTTCCTGCAATGCTACTAAATTTCAAACATCAGTGTTGTCTAAATTTTACCTTTTTTGGCTAAAGATTATGATAGGAGTAATGAAGGAAATAAAGGATTAATCAATGATGGCTTATGATAAAGATAAATGGTAGTATTTGATATCACCTCACACATACGAGTCGTCATCTCAATCAGAATTTGAATCAAATCAATTTAAACTTGTTAATATGAGCCAACATGGACAGATGCATGGGTGTAGCATTCACACTTTCCCCCAACCTAAATTTGAGCATGTGTACTCACATGTGTGAGATTTATGAAAATTTGGTAGGGAAAGGAATAATGGCATGCTATGGAGAACATCTATATTAATTTAAAACAATTAAATGAATGTACTAAAAGACAATTAAGAGTTAACAACTTGATGTGCACATACCTAGATTCTTGGAAATCTACTACAAAGATTATGGGGAAAGTATTTGTCACCTTTTAAGAGGTTAGTTGAGAAATTAATGAAGTGGAATGGAATGAAGTGGAATGAAGTAAACTGATGGAGGTATGATGGAATATAGAGAAAGACATATATAGATGGGTGGATGGGTGAAGAAGTGAACCCCCATAGAAGTGGAAGTCTTTATTATGACAACTTATGTACCTTAATTAGCTAGAAGGAGGGGCACTAGGTATTCTTCCTTTAGCTATAGGAAGTTTAGGTGTTGCATATTGAGTGAATTTCTACATGAATTCATCCTTGGAAGTTGGCTTATGATACAATCTGAGGCAATGAGCATTGACACACAACTTACATCTGACTAGGTCAATAGTAGTGAGATGAACAACACCATTGGGGAATACTTCAGCAACCTCATATGGTCCTAGCCACCTTGTTTTCAATTTTTCCTACATTATCCTAATACCTTGAGTCATGTAGAGAAAGTCCCAATCTCTTGGTTAGAATTTCTTGTTCCTAATGATTTTTTCATGCCACATGATTCTCTAATTCTGCACTACCTCTATATGATGCAAGGTTTCCTTCCTCATTTCATCCAATGCATTCAGCTACATGATTTTGTCTCTTTGTACTTTAGAGATTTCCATCCCTAAGTCCATTATAGACCTAAGAGTTTTATGCTTAAATTCATTTGGCATCATAGTTGTCTTTCCATACAACAACTCAAATAGTGTGAAGCCTATAGTTGTTTATCAAGTTTTCCTATATGCCTAGACAACTTCTAGCAGCCTGTTTGCTAAATCCTTCTAATGAACAACCACTATTTTTGTCATAATTGCTTCAATTTCCCTATTAGTCACCTCAACTTGGCCATTGGCCTGAGGGTGATAAGGAGTGGATTTCCTATGCCTTATGTTGTACTCATTGACCAGTGTTGCAACAAGGGTTGATGTGAATTGATCCCCTTGATCAGTCACTATCTCTCTTCAAACCCCATATTGTGTAAAAATATCCTCATAAAGAAATTCAACAACCTTATTATCTCTTTCATGCTTCATGTCCTTAACTTCTACCCACTTAGTTACATAATCAATGCATACTAAGATATAGGACTTACCATTTGATAGAGGATCAATGGGTCGTACAAAGTATAATCCCCACTTTTCAAATGGAGTGATTAATACCTTAGGGTAAAGGGGTATCTCATGAGATTTGGTTGGACTATCCATCCTTTGGAATCTATCACACTTTCTTGTATATCTCCCTACATCATTGTGGAGTGCTAGCCAATAATATCTTGTATTCAGAATCTTCATTGCTGTCCACTTGGATACAAAATTTTCTCCACATGGTTCATTGTGGCATGCATGCAAAATATCATATGTCTCATATTCTCTCACACATCTCCTCATGACATGGTCTAGTCTAGTATAAAACAAGCATCCTACAATCCTTGAAAAAGGAAATGATTTTTCAATGAGCACTCTTCTCTCTTTTGGAGAGAAGTGAGGAGGAACTCTCCCTATGACCAGATAGTTAGCCATGTCAGCATACCAAGGTGTTTTCACACTAATGGAAAGTAAGTGCTCATCAGGGAAAGAGTCATCTATGACTTGATTATCCTCTAATATAGTTAATCATGAAAGAAATTTTGCAACATTGGCCTTTCCTAGTTTATCCACAATGGTTATATCAAACTCTTGCATCAACAACAACCATCTTGGAAACCTAGTTGAGATCAAAGGTTTATTCATGAGATACCTAATAGCTTCATGATCTGTGTGCACAAAGATTTGATAGCTTGTTATGTAGTGCTTGAATTTTTTGAGGGCATACATTACTACCAACATTGCTTTTTCTATCACTGTATAATTGAATTAAGCTCCTTGCAAGTATTTGCTGACAAAATAAATAACATTTTCAAGAGCTCCTTATTTTTGTCCTAAGACTACTTCTATTGCATAGTCTAATGCATCTATATGGATTTGGAAAGGAAGCTCCCAATTAGGACCTTTAAGTACAAGAGCATGAGTTGAAGTTGCCTACAAATCAGAAAATGCCTTCTCACAATCTTAAATCCACTGAAACTCCATCTTTAGTGAGAAGAATATACAATGGTACTGCTATATTGTTGAAATCCTTGATGAAATTCCTATAGTAGCGTGCATGGCCAAAGAAACTCCTAACATCTTTTTTTTTGTAGGTGTAGGAAAATTTTTGATCACCTCAATCTTTAAAGGATCTACTTGAATTCCTTTGTGAGAGATGTAGTGGCCAAGGACTACAACTTCTTGCATCATCATGAAGTGCTTCTCATTTTTTAGAGATAGATTGTGCTCTTCACATATTTGTAGGACTCTCCTGATATTTTTCAATGCTTCATTGAAATCAACACCATAGGTGGTGAAATCATCCATATAAATTTACATGCAATCATGGAAAGGATCTAAGAATATGTTATGACTACCCTTTGAAACATTGTAAGTGCATTACACAAGCCAAATGGAAGTACTGAGTAGGCATAGGTTCCCCAGGGATAGGTAAAAGTAGTCTTCTCTTGGTCCTTTGGTGCAATTTGGATCTATTTCTAGCCACTGAATCCATCTAGAAAGGAAAAGTACTACTTTCCTGCAAGTGAATCTAGAACTTGATCTATGAAAGGTAAGCAAAAATGGTCTTTTTGGTGGCAACATTGAGTTCCTTATAATCAACAACATACTCACCACTTCTATTCTTTTTTTGGCACAATCACCAATGGAGACACCCACTGGCTATCTGAGATGGGGTAGATAAATCCTACATCTAGCAATTTCTATAGTTCTCCTTTTACAATTTCTCTTATTGTAGGGTTAATTCTTCTTTGTGGCTATCTCACTACAGTGCAATCATTTATAATGTAAATCTTATGAGTGTAAAGCTTAGGGTCCAAGCCCTTCATAACATGATTTTCCCAGGAAAATGCATGCTAGTGGGTCCTTAGTAATGTTTTTAATGATAATTGCTGTTCTTCACTCAATTTACTATTGATGTGTAGGTATTTTCCTTCTGTCTCTTGCACTTGTGTAGTTATCTCTACCATAGTTGTTTCACTAATGCTTGGTACCTTAAGTTGATGTGGCAACAATGTATGAGACATACCTATTCTTGGAGGAATTTTTGTTGTAGGAAGAGTGGCTACATGAAGAGAAGGTAGAAGTGTTTTGACTAGAGCAACAAAATGAGAGGATGATGCTTCCTCCACTTCACAATGATTTTGAATTATGTTAGATAATAATTATTCTTCATCTTGAAGTTGCATGAAAGAGATTCTAACTAACATCATAAGTTGTGCCACAAAATTAACTTCCTCGGCCTCTTCACAAACATGTGGCCATATAGAATTATCCAAATCATGGTATGGTTGAGTAGGAGGGTAGAGAAAAATATTTTTGGTGCTCTTTCCATCATAAATGATTGTCTTGTGTCTTTCATCCAATATATGCATCTATTGTTTCTAACCATAGTCTTCCAAGAATAATAGTGTACCCACCGACTGTGGCTTTAGGAGAAAGAATCATGAAATATGTTGAGTATTCCCATGATTCTAGAGTTACCACACGGTACTCTATTGTACCATCAGGTTTAATAGCTAAACTATCAGCAAGCTATAGGACAATAGGAGTAGGTCTCATGCTTACAACATTTAGTTGTTGTAGGATATCCTTTGTCATTACATTTATTGCTTCTTCCAAATCAATTAGATAATTTTTTATTTTGATCCCATTTATGACAAATCCTACCACAAGACTCCCTAGGTCATTTTATTTGGGAATAGTCACTCTCCCAAGCATGATGTCAGCTAGCTATCCCACCACATGAACCATAATGGGGTCTTTCTTCTTCATGCCTAGCTTCTTAAGGCATGATTCCATAGTTTTCTTGCAATAGATTGGAACATATTTTATGGATTGAAATAGATGTATCTAGAAACATATATGTTTCAACTAATATAAAATTTAAAAATTTGTGTGCTCCTTTTCTTCCTTTTCTTGCACAGTTTCCAACATTTGAGGAAATGGGGTTGTTTGTGCAGTCTACTTGACTGGGACTGGTTTAGCATTCTTAGGTGCACTAGGATAAATGGGGGTATTCATAGGCTCCTCTTCTTCCATAGGAAGCTTAGTAATAATGGGTGTGGAAGGAGCTAGAAAATTAGTTCTTGAATGTAAGTGGATGCACTCAGTTGTACTCAGAACATATGCAGGGAATTGATTTGGATCAATAGACTATATTGTCTCTTGTTGTGGTCTATTATTTGGATTGGGTGTGGGTTGAGTTGGTAGCTGAGTAGGTTTGGGTGTGTTTGAACTTGAACTAGTAGGAGGAGGAAATATAGTAGGTTTTTGGGGCTGAGAAGGTAGTTGCATGTAGCTATTTTTCTAGTTTTTCCATTGTTGTCCTCCCCTCCATTGATTTGTTTGTTACCAGTTTCCTAGAGATGGCTACCAATTTCCATGAAACTATTGCCAATTCACCTAAGGTTGTTGTGACTAGGGTGGAGAATTATGGTGATTACACTAAACATTTGAAGGGTTACTCCAAGGTTGTGGTGGATATCCTCCATAGTTGGATGGATATAAGGGCTTCCATGGGTTACCAGATGAATAGGAATTGAAATATGGCCCAACAAAAGAGAGTGGATCTGGTGGCATACCTTTTCTTGGATCCCATGGCCTCCTCTTTGAAATGTAGTAGACTTGGTCATCTTCATCCTAGTTGGCTTCAACTCAGGTGGAATATGCTTGCTTTTGATATTAGCTATCATCCTACATCTGTAGTCCTTCTTTTATCTACAATGGGGAAAATACTCTGCCAATGTTTCCTTTTCCTCCTGTTGTTTCTTTTTGGCTTGAAGTGTATCCAACTGAGTAGTTATATTGTTTATAACATCTTGTTTGAAGTTTTCTAGCAAGTGACTAATCTCCATTCTTAAAACTCAATTAGTAGATGACTTACCTATAGAGGATCGGTAAGCTATCCCTTTTTTTGAAGCTTCCCTAGAGTAATTCTAGCATATCTTCTTGATATCCTCCCAAGGAACTTGGGTGATATGTCCTCCTCCCAATAGGTCTAAGGAATCAATGCAACTATAATTGATTCCTCTTACAAAAAGAACCTTTTGTAATTCTTCATTAAGTGTATGGTGTCGATATTTCTACAAACAAAACAAAAACCTTGCAATGTAATCCTCCAAGTTCTCATCTTCCTTTGTTGCATCCTGAAAATGCCATCTCTCATGTCACTACCCCTACAATATTCCTTGTATTTGTCAAGGAGCTTTGTCTTCATGTCCTCCCATGTCTTCATAGTATTTCTTCCTAGGCTCATGAACCATCTTAATGTAGGCTCTTTCAAGGTGGTAGTAATAGCTTAATCCTATGGGCATTGGTGGTATAGTCATAACTCCTATAGAGTATGTCAAATGCTAACAAGAAAGGATCAAGATCTTCCATGAAAAGTCCATAAAACTTAGCAAGGACTGAAGCAAGGATATTTTTGAGGTTATCAACTTAATTTTTATGGGCAAGGGGGGAAGGAAAAGCTAGTTGGTTAGGTTTATTTCTATTTTCATCACCCATGCTTGCTTGATGTAGTTCCAAAGAAAAAGGGTTTTCAAGCCGATTTTGGTCTTTAGAGGAAATCTCAGAACTAGTCAAATCAGGGAATGCATCAACAAAGGGGTTTGGCTCTTCTTCTTCTTCCTCTCTTGGAAAATTAAAATTCTCATCTATCTAGAATGGATTAGAGTTATTAGGATGGAATCTCCCATGAGCATATCTCCTCCTTCCTCTATGCATACAGTATCAACTCACTATTAGCCAACTCACACAAAGAATTTAAAAAATAATGGTGGTTTATTGCTTTCCTAAATGAGGAGTATACCAGGAATAAACTTTCAAAAATACTACAACAAGAAAAATATCAATGACTCCAAATAATTCCCTAGTTTGACACCATTCCTAACAACGATGCCAAAATTGTTGGCCTCCTACAATGATCGAATAACTAGGCTTTTACAACTATGATTTAGAGCTTGTACATCTAATCTAAATAGTTATTTTAATAATCATGAAGGTGCATTTAACTTGTCAACCTAGGGATGTGAACTTGAAATGGGTCAACAAAGTATGTACACTAAGGGTCCAAAGTAGTCATATTCATTATGTAATTAAAAAACATAACGTTGAAGGTAAATTTCTTGGAAAGAAATAACAAAAGTATTGGGAATCAAATAACAACTATACTAAGTTGAAATGCATGATATAAATGATAATCTAAGTGAACAAATAGGAAACTACTTTGTCTACTTTGGCTATAGGAATAGTCATAGAATGAAATTCTAGTGGCTAGAGGAACAACTAGTGCCATATTTTTAACTAACTACTGAATAGAAAGTAACAATTAAGCTAAAGGATGGAATGCTCACAAAGTGGGACCCCTTGGATTAGTATTCCTTAAGAAAAATTTAAACTCAAATGCACAAAATTATAAAATCATTTTATTCATTGGAAAACACAAGTACAATAGAGCATCATGATTATATTGCTAAAAAAACTAAGAATGTGATTACATCATTAGATTAAGCAACCTCTTTTGAAGGATCATCTAAATATTATTTATAGGGATTAAAGCTACTAACTAATAACACAACAAGTTGGTCAACTCCAATAGATTAGGAGGATACCACTTTAGGGAAATCATGAAAAGTGGAGAGGCAGTTATGCATGCACAAAATCTAGTCAGACATGCTTTCCTCAATGAATATTTAGAATAACAATAATGCCTATATTCACTGAATAGAAAATTAAGACCATTTACTAGGTGGTTACAACTTCTATTTGAATAAGGAATCTCTTGTTGTTGATAGTCTTCTCTTTGTTGACCTTTGCATGACCACATTGTTGACTGTTATGGTGAATGACCACCTAGCAGAGTCTTCTTTGATTTTGTAGGTAGCTAATTATATCTAAAAAACAATATTAGTATTTACAAAAAATGCATATCTATAATTATCTTAAAGTAGCATTCATTAATCCACATGTAAAATCAACACAGATAGTTCATATAGCATGTCGATGTCATTAAAGATTGTAAAAATAAGCTTATGCCAAATGTCTATGGTTTTGAGGAAATATCATAAAAAGATCAACATCCAAGCATCAAAGTCTATGAAAACAATGGAAAATAGACAATAAAATTCTATCAAAATTGAGTTATAAATTGGACTCATCAATAGGAGTGTGAGATATCCTAATGTGAATATAATCATTTGACTTGATACAAAATTCTTTATCAATATTCTTTTGATTTGGTAGATATCCTAGATGACATGGATGATGATGAAGATATCTTTGATCCTACATAAGAGAGAAACAATTTTGTAGGGACTATTATCCCTCCAATCTAGTGGTCTTGAAAAAAAGTTATCTCAATCAGGGAGAGATTCCAACCCATTCTTGATAATACTAATTTCTAGTTATAGGATACGAGTATAAGGTTGAAACACTTAAACACATGATCCAAAGAGGAAGACCCTGAAGGATGTGTAGGTAAGAAGGAATAACTAAGAAAAAAAAAGGGAGATGTTATTGGTACAAGAACAACCCCAAACAAATTAAAAATCAAACTCATAGTGAAAGGGGTAAAAGTCAGCCTATAGAAAGGCCATCCATTGTCACTAAGGAAGTATTAGTTCAAGATGAAGAATATGAATAAGTTGGTCAAGATGAAGAAATACTATAATCTCCACATGAGAATGCTCCAAAAGATGTCCTTGTCACTTTTCCCCCTATTATTATTGTTTTCCCTATCACTCCTCCAACTTTTTCTATTGAACAACCTTTTCCATCAACCACTATTATTTTTGCTACCACTTTTTCTATTACACCTTCTATTTCTATTCATTCAATTCATTCACCACTAACTTGAGTATCTATTTTTGATAGTCCTAGAAATGATTTTGATAATATGTTTGATTCTCCTTCTAGTTTTCCAATTTTATCTTCTCCTTCTTTTTATGTGACTTCACACTTTGAGTTGGATACATTTATAATTAAGAATATACAAAATGTGACAAGTGTAGAAACTCCTACAAAATTTTTGACTAACATTTCACAACTTGTGAAAACCATATTTGTGAGTGTAGCTACAAGTTCTCAAACCATGACTATGGGTTTAGAGGGAAGTTCTCCACCTCTTACCCATTGGGTATCATCTCAATCACCCAAAATAAATAAGCAAACCTTCTCTCCAGATGACTTTGATTTTGGGAAATTGGTGTTAATGAAGAAAAAATATATGAGGAAACAAAAGACTCTTTCATGTGTGTTAGTAGAAAATGTTAGATGCAAATATGTAGAGGTTGCACAAACTCATCCTACAAAAGATATCAAAGATATTGATATGTCTAAAGAATCAATTACAAGAATTGATCTTCGCAAGAGAACTCATGAATCTGCTAAGGAAGAGGCACTATAAGAATTGGCTTCTCTTATTGAGAAGTATGATTAGGAAAGGAATACTAAAGATCAATAGAAAGCTAGAGTTGAACAATTTACTTTCATAATTCAAAAGATTACCCAATCTTCTAAATCTATTGAACCTATGTTTAGTAATGGAAAAAGTAAGCCTCTTCCCTTCCTTTGCTTGATAATTTCCATTAAATTTGAACTAATTTTGTCTTGGAGTGGTGTTGTAATGTGTTGTAAAAATTCACACTATTCTAGGACCTTTATATGACTAAAACATGCCTTAACTAATCCTTTGCAAAGGTGTTGTAAATTGTTGTAACACACTTTCATGCTTTTCTAGGACTTATTTTCTTAACTAAGCCTTACGAGCCCCTTTCAATAAAAATGCACATAATGTGTACCTTGTTTAAGCATTGTAAAGTGTTTTAAAGCACTTTCACACTTATCTAGGTGGTCTTAAATTTTTTTGGTTAATTGGAGTTATTAACACCTTTTTATTCAAATTTAGGCCTTAATAGTTGTGGTTTGAACATGGTAGAAGCATTACACTTTCTATTGGACTTGATTTGCAACATCTCTCTTCAGCCAACTAACCCAAAAAAATAGCTTCTTCCCGCTTCTCCTTCAAATTCCTCCATTCTTCATTTAACTCATCTCTTTTTGGAGATATCTAAGCATCCTCTCCATTCTCAAAGACTTCTAGCATTCTTAAACACTCCATTGCAGCAACAACACTCCATCAAATCCATAAAGCAAGTGTGAAGCAACCATTATAACATGGGTTTGAGGTTTTGCAATACCTTCCTTTATTGTAGTTGGGGTTGTGGTGATTGTTGAAGCCTTCTTTCTCCTCCATTGGCTAGTGAGATCTTGGTGGAGGTGGTAATGTTTCAATCCTCTCCTTTGTGATTTGGTTGAGTAACTCTTTATTGTTTTGTAGTGTTATTTTCATTCCTTCCTTCTTTACTTCTTTATTATATATTTTTGTCTCATTGATATTTGGTTTTCCATGGAAGTGGAAACACCAAAATAGGGGTCTAACTAAGGCATACCCCTATATAGCCCCAAATATTTTCCCCTCTTTCTTGTGTACAAGTGAAAGAGCATGTAGAGCTAGCTAGTGAACATGCATTTCAGTGAGATTATCTTTATTACTTTATCTTTTATCTACCTGACTTATCATCTTTGTTTATATCTCTCCTACTGTATTATTCTATTTTTTCCATTGAAACTAACCAGCTTGGATGATTAGTGAGTGTTTGAGTATTTTGTACTGTGATTCACTATTTTTTGACCGTATAGACGCTACCACACCTAAGAGACACCAGGGCACTGCACTAACATCCTAGAACTATGCTACCATCCTCAGATAGATAGTTGTCTAAGGAACAATACTGACTCTAAAAACTAGCTCACCTATCCCAAACTAGAGTTTAGGTTTGAAGGGTGATTGAAGTACTTTATAGTACTCATCATTCATCCCTTATTTTGAAAAAATCCCTTTAGACTAAGGTAATTTAGGGAATCCCCTTACTCTCGACTCTCTATAACCTAGGGCCTTGACGTGGTTGGTCCCCCTCTCTTACATTTTTGGTGAACCCAATGTGAACCATTTTGGTTCCATTTTGCAATACTTAAATTCCCTTTCCTCATAGTTTAGGAGTTTTCTAGGTGTGATTATTGTGAGGCCTTCTCCTTACAACCCAACTTGTGACCCCTAGTAGGCATTATTGGAAAGTTCTGAAAGTGTTGCACAATGAAACCTTAATTGGGTCACTATCCTATCTTGCAAAATTTGGGGGGATTTGTGAGAGTGTTGTTTAGTGCATGTGATGGCCTCTTTCTTGCATCAACCTATCCCCTTTTCATAGCTTGTGAGTTGTGGTACTAGTATAACCTTCACCTCACAAGATATGCCGATGGTATTTAATAGAGAAGGATCTCCTCTTTACATCCCTACATGAATCAACAAAAATATTATAGCAAGTGTTCTCATTGATTTGACATCTCATTTAAATATCATAACTAAGGATATCATGCTAATTATATTTTTGCATAAAAATCAGTACAATACACCTATGAGCACCATCTGCATGCACTAGGGACTTTCTATACCTCCTCTGGGTAGTATTGTCTTATTGGTTTTGGTTGGAGCTAAATTCGTGAATCTTTTCTTTGACATAATCCTAGGGTTTAAACTCTTCAAAGTAAATCTAGGTATCCCCTAGTTAGTAGCTATGATGTAGTACCCTCAGTTGTGCACAAATGTTTAAAATTTATCCATGAGCATTCAATGCATGTAATTCATGACATGGGTTATAAACCATTAGTTGTCCATGTTAGTTACTCCTTGGATTACTCTTGGCCTATGTGCATTGGCCCTCTTCCACCTAGGAAAGACCCCTTGAACATAAATTTTCAAAATTACAAGAGAGGGAACTTAATGCTGAGAGTGAGATACCCTCCATCACCTTATGCTATTTCACATAGGGATTTCTTAAAAGCTTACAATGATGCTACCAAGGCACGTAGAAGGGAAGAAGAGAAGCAATCCCAATATCCTCCTTCCTCTTCTATTGTTTAATCTGACACTCCTTGTCTTGTTTTGACACCATCAAATTGTGTTCCATGTCTATAAGAGAATCTTATGGTGCCTTCTTGGCAAAAGCCCAAGTGTCCCACAATTGAGCTTCATGTTCTGCTCATAGATCCTAGGCTCATTTAGTATAGTAGAAAGATAAGTTTCCATGGGGAATCTTCTATGTCTTGGCCTTTGTAACCTCATACCACTTCTATTATAAAGGTAGTAAATGGAAAGAGGCACATTTTTGAGACATTAGAATTGACTCCCCCCTCTATTTCTCAACTTGTTCTTTCTGCTCTCCTTCAAGAGCCTATCCCTCATTTGGAAACAAATATAGTGGAAACTTCCATGGTTGAGTAGGAGCCTTCCATCACTTTTTAGTCTCTAGCCTCTGGCTCAATGAGTTGAAGAAACTTCCTTGCACATGAGCACAAGTGCTAGTGAAAGGCTCTCATGATTGAGTAGGCCACCTTGTAGAGGAAGGAAGAGGAGACAACTTCCCCTACTTTGGGGCTTCCTAATATGTACTCCTCTCTCCTCCCCTTTGCCTCCATTCAACCTAGTTAAGTTTAACTTCTTGCTCCCATTGTGAATGCTCTTGACCCAAAAAAGGTGCAAGTGTTCATTGCTCCTTCGATGAATCTACCCTTATTAATGTCCCTTCTAGATGTGCCTCCTTTCCCAAGGCCCATGGATATGTTGAACACTTTGGTATTATCTATGAGATTTTTCTTGTCCTCCTCTTCCTTTGCACCTTTGGCCTTATCTATGGGGATTTCACATCCCCTAATGGAGAAAAAGGTGGAGAGTAGTCCTTCCAGCAATGAAGGATGTAAGAGGAGCCAACCTTCTTTGAAAGTTGGTCCCACATTGGATTGTTATGTCCTAGTGATGAAACTAGCACTTGCTTCCCCTGAATTTTTCACTACTCTCAAGTTGCTTTGTAATCCTAGTGGTGAATCTTAGGCACAACCTTCTCCGTTCATAGAGGTACACCATGGAACTATATTGAAGTGCATGTTTAACTCTCTAGATGAATTTATGGCCTTGTCAACGATCTTCATGATATCAACAACCATAGCTCCACATGATCCTAGTGAAGAAGACCTTATGGTGCCTTCTTCCTTAGCCCTTATTATGGGAGGGTTAGAAGCTCCTCCTATTAATATCCCACCACTATAGGCTTATCATCCTTCCTCTATGATACTCTAGATTGGGAAGTAGATGACCTATTAGTTGATCAGTGTTAGTGGGAGGCCTCTTCTTTATCTTTAGATTATATGTGTGTGTTTGTGTTTTGATGTGTTCCCCTATGCTTGTGCTATGTGCTATTGGATGACCCTTGTCACCCCTATTGGAGCTTGGATATAGGCATGGTTTTTCTATCGTAAACCTTCTTCTATTTGTATCATCATTCTTCCATGTTTTTTATTGATTTTTAGTAAATTGGGAATGATGCAAAGCATTGGGGGAATATAGGCTTCCCTTCCATGTTCACCCAATTTTTTATTTTTACTTTGTTTTCTCATGCATTCTTCACATGGTTTGATATAGTAAGGGGTAGATGATAGTTTATTTTATATACTATTATTATAATAATATATATGTCTATGAGCAATTCTAACCCCAAAATATCAAATCACCCCTATTTCTTCTATTTGTGATTATTTCCTTTTTTCTTCCCTTTTATATTTCTCTCTTCTTTGCTTGAGTTGTCCCTTTTGTGTGTGACAATGTCACTATTTTGATTTTTAGAAATTGTATTCATTTCCTGATCCGTATAGCGGAAGGGATCTATGACAATTGTTGCGAATGATTACGAACAAAGGTGTAAAGACATCAAAAGTGAAGTAACAGGAACATTAATCAGAGAAGATTCAAAAACATAGAATCAAGAGAGAGATAAGAAAACACCAATTTGATTACGGAGTTCGTCCAAGCGGACTACGTCTCCGGGTCGAGCTCAAACGAGTGACCACTCTATTGATAATTTCTGGAATGTAGTACAATCTCTACGAGCCTCTTGTAACACTGCGTACAATATCTTGAAGTCTTTCACAAAGTTATCCAAAAATTCTCTCACTCACACCCCTTTGGAAGATGACAAAGAGTAAGGAAAATAACTTTGACTAATACAAGACTATTGCAACACTCAGAACTTCAATTCATCCTAAAACATTCTCCTAATTCCCTCTAAGAATTTCTCTCACAAAAAGCCTCACAAAGACTAAGAGAAAGGGAAAACTAGAGAAGGATGATCAACTAATGAGTGATTAACTCCTGAGTGATGAAAAATGCTCCAAGCCTTCCTCCTTTTATACTTGGAGTTTTCCCGATATGGTAGAAACCATAAAATCTTCAAAATCTCCAAAAATCTTCCCCATTTACATATAAATCAAAATAAGCAACCCCTTAATCTTTCAAATTAATTTGGAGCCCTTCCCTTAAGTTATTTTCGGGCTTAGGTTGTTCATAAGTTTTGATTTTATTCGGGTTTGATTTTATGTTTGTTTGAAAATAACCTTTAATAGGTTATTTGTTTAGGATTCGGGCTTTACAACCGGCTATATAAAACCCGTGCAACATATGTTTCATCCGAGTTTGGTGGCTTAGCGGTGGCTAAACTTTTTGCCAGCCGCTCGGCGTGGGTTCAAATCCCACCGGTGTCTATTTTTAAAAAACAGTCAAAACCCGAAATCTTATCAAAAATAACTGGTATCCTTACTTAGTTAAGCGCGTTTTTTTTGGCGCAACGGCCAGCGGATTTCACGGAGGCACGACGTCGGTGGTTCGAATCTCTTTTAAACAAACAAACTGCTTGTTCAACCACCCAGGCCAAACGAGGGGACGAGAGGCCACGTGGCGCATCCGGTAGTACCACGTGGCAGGATTTCATTTGACACCACCTTCCACGAAGTTGCCGAGTCACCATGCAGCTTGCCACGTGTCAAGAGATAATTCGTCAAAGACTCCACGTTGTCCGTGCCACATGTCAGAAAGCCATTCGCTGAAGAACCAACGTCTGCACACGTGTCTGCCATGTCACCAGATGACTAAGCTGCCACCGAATGCCACGTGTCATCTTATGATTCACCGGAAGAACAAAGTCAGCGTCCATGTCAACTGCCACGTCGTCCGAAGGACACGTGTCATCATCTGAATGGTCCACGTCATCTGTCGCACCTATGTGGAAATGATGACGTCATCATAGTACGGAATGACACGTGTCAAGACGCTATTGGTCCACGTCATTATCCGTACGATGACCTGTGCGCCAAGTACCTCATGGTACCTGGGTCAACTGCAACTTTGACTGGCTATAATTCTCGCATACGTGCTCCGTTTTCGATGAAACGAACGCCGTTGGAATCATGACGATGAGACCTTCACGATGATGCCAACTTTGACCAATTTGGAGACAATTAAGTTTTCCACCTTTTTCTCGTCCCTGAATGCAGAGTTGACCGACCTTTGACCAAACTTTGACCGGCAATATCTCGGACATACGGACTCAAAATTTGATGAAACGAACTTTGTTGTGATCGTGTTGATGAGCCCTCCGAACTGACACTACTTCCGGCCAATTCTGATTCCATCAACTTTTCGTCTCCTGACGGCCTCTTGGTCAAAGGGTTGACCCAACTTTGACTGCGCGTAACTTTAGCAAACGGACTCCTTTTTTACCCGTTCAAGTTGCGCCGGATTCAGAATTCAGTGCTCTACGCGATGGCATTGCTTCCAAGAGAAATTGGAACACTTAAATTTCAAGTCCTGAAGATCCACCTGGATCATTTCCAATGACTATTTTCTCAAGAATCTTTGCAAACATTTTCAAATAATCACATTCTCAACTTGGACCCCTAACAGGACATGCTTCCTACATCATGGGTTTTCAAAGAAAGAAACTGAGAATTTCCCTTTAAGGAAGAAGAAACTTTGACTTTCTCCTCACAAGGGGGCATATTTTTCCTTTCAAATTCCTTAATCAAGTGAACATCTTTCAAAAGGATTCCTTGATGATGAATTGATTTGAGAGAGAAACATCTCTTTTGTACTCTTAAATAACTAATCCATTGAGTGCACCCCTTTCTTCACATTGGGTTCTCAAGGGACCCCTTTGAAATTTTTCCAACTTGTTGATAGTTTCTGTGACTATCTTCTCACTTTCCTATGTGGTTGCTTTTGGACATTTTATATCTATGGGTAAACATGTCACTTTGTAAATCCACTTTCTGACTCTATGGAGTCCCCTTTCTGGGGGTTTCCTCCATGTGAGATATCTTGGGGGACACCTTCCTTGCAAGTTTGTGGGTATATAAGGAACTTTCTCTAGGTTTCCTTCATGTGAGGTATCTTGGGGGACACCTTCCTTGTAGGTCTGGGGGTCTATAATGCTCTTTCTTTGGGTTTTCTTAATGTGAGAAATCTTGGGGGACAACTTCCTTGTAGGTCTATGGGTCTATAGGGAACTTTTATGGGTTTCCTTCATGTGAGAGATCTTAGAGGAAACCTTCCTTGAAATTTTGGGTGTCTATAAGGAAATTTTATATGTTTCCTTCATGTGAGATATCTTGGAGGACACATTCCTTGCAAGTGTATGGGTCTGTAAGGAAATTTTTTGGGATTCCTTCATGTGAGAGGTCTAGGAGGACACCTTCCTTGTAGGTTCATGGTCTTGTGAGGCACTTAATTTTTAGGACTTCTTCCATGTGAGAGATCTTGGGGGTTGCCTTATTGTAGGTTTGCAAACCTGTAAGATGCTTTCATTATATAGCTTCATAGTTCTACGAGGCTATGGAGTCCTTTGCTTGCACTACACCTTCGAGCTCACCAAATTGCAGTTTCCTTCCTTAATGGGTTGGGTATACATTTCTAACCCTACTAACTCTTCAATCTACTTTACTGAAGTACTCATTAGTATTCATGCTCAATAAAGTGGGGGAAAAATGTATAGGAGTGAATTTTCACCCCTTATAAAAATTCCCCTTTTATACATCGACATATTAGAAAACTAAATCCATATACAAAATTCCACATTAGCTGGATAAATTCCTTCCAATCGACATCTATCCTTTGTGTTGGTTTAAGAATATTTGTCGAAGATGCGCAAGGGACACACAAACATCCATGTGACACAATTACATCCCTGACGAATTCCTATGTCTAAAGTTGGCAAAGGCATTAAACTTTCAATTGGAGCCAATTTGTAACATCCCTCTTTGACCAACCAACACCAAAAATGGTAGATTCTTCCCTTTTCTCCTTCCAATTCCTCCATTCTTTATTGAACTCATCTCATTTTTGCAATATCTAAGCATTCTCTCCATTCTCAAGCTCTTCCAACATTCTTCAACACTCTATTGTTTCAACAACACTGCGACAACTCTGCAAAGAAAGTGTGAAGCAATCCATTGCAGCATGGGCTTGAGGTTTTGCAAGACCTCCCTTCATTGTAGTTCAGGTTGTGGTGATTGTTCAAGCCTTCTTTCTCCTCCATTTGCTAGTGAGCCCTTGGTGGAGGTGGTAACATTTCACTCTTCTATTTTGTGATTTGGTTTAGTATCTCTTTATAGTTTTGTTATTTACATTCCTTATTTACTTCTTTATCATATATTTTAGTCTCATTGTTATCTAGGGTATGTGTAGGATCATCATGGAAAAAATAGGCCCTTAAGTGGCAAAAAATTAAGAGAAATTAGAGTTAGGCAACTTGATGTAAAATTTTGAATAATTTATCTATATTATTTCAAAAATATGTAAGAATAAAATATGTCGCAAATTGAATGTATTTTCTAAACTACTAGGTTTGCTTAAAAAAAAAATCTATTTGGTGAAAATTGAAAATTTCAATGCAGTAGTACTTAAATTTAAGGGAAAAAATAAGAAGCACGTGTCTGTCTGACCACCCTAACAACAATAAAATGATAATATGTTTTTATAAGATTTTAGATATAAGTAGAGGACTCATGTCCCGATGTGATGCATATTTTTGAAAGTAAATAATTAATTATGATTTTTTATTACAAGTTTTAAAAAATATAGAAACACATATGTCTAACCACCTTAATGTGGTCAAAAATTTATGAAATTCAATTTTAATTTTTTTAATCCTATAGTATGCGAAGCATGGAATGTGATGCATGTTTTAGATTCAAAAAATTGGATACCTTTTGAAAGCTATAGCCTATCAATTAGGACTTTAGTCATAATTTGAATAGAAAATGACTAATAATTACTTATTAAATTAAAATTAAGGAATAATTTATATTGGTGGAAAGTTGAGAATCTCTTTTAAAAACCCTTTTTGTTTCATCAATTTTGGGTAAAAAAAAATTATTAGCCACATACCCATCATATTGTCACTTTTTGGCCCATCATGATCTTGCACATACCCTCTTACTCTCCATGGAGGTGGAAACAAAAAAACAATGGTATGACTGAGGTAGACCCCTAAATAGCTCCAACAATTTTCCCCTCTTTCTTGTGTACAAATGAAAGAGTGTGTGGAGCTAGCTGGCGAACATGAATTTCGGTCAGATTATCTTTATTACTTTAGCTTTTATCTACCTACTTTATCATCTTCATTTATATCTTTCCTACTTTATTATTCTATTTTTTTCATCAAAACCAATTAGCTAGGCTAATTATTTAGTTTTTGAGTATTTTGTACTATGATTTGTTATTTTTTGACTATATAGATGCCAAAACACTATGATAATGTTCCAAAACTGAGTTTCATCTTCTGATAGAGAGTTGTTTGATGAATTGTACCAACTTCAAAAACTAGCTTGCATAGCACAAACTAGAGTTTAGGTTTGAAGGACCATGATTGAAGTACTTTATATTCATCACCATTCTCATCCCTTATTTTGAAAAAATTCCTTTAGAGTGAGGTAAGTTAGGGAAACCTTCTACTCTCAGCTCTCCGTGACCTAGGGCCTTGATGTGGTTGGTCCCCCTCTCTTATAGATGCATGCATTCATGTTGTTGAGCTAAGAAGTGGATTTAGCATTGAAGATATATTTGAAACTATTGTTCACATCATATTCAAGGATCCTAGATCTACATTCTTCATGGCCACTACATGTTAGTATGCAATTTTTTTTCACAAGACAACATCCAAGGTGACATCAATTGTATTATTTCATGTTTCATGCTTCAATTCATTCATTTAGTCATTTGTTTTAATTACCTACAAGGGGTTTTAACCCCCCATTCAGTAATAAATCAAAAAGGATTTTTCCATTGAGTGCATGATTATAGATTTACAGGTTGAGGATCAAGTTGAGCAAGATTTGGAGCAAAAATGTCAAAGTTGCAAAGTTACAAAAGTTGTCATTCAAGGTACAAGATCAAAAAAAGATCTCTATATAATTGAATATATACTTTAATAAGTTGAAAAAAAGGAATTTGAGAGTATAGACAGCAAGGAACAAGATTTTGAAATTAGTTTTCTTAAACCCTAAAAGGACCCATTTGCAACTAAAGGAAAACAAGGCCCCCATAGCTCAAAAACAACAACTTTCTAGCTAGGTACATAGTTTTTTATTCTCTAAAAATATCCCCCATGGTTTGTATAATAGTTAGGTAGCATTTATGATTGTTATTTACATCTTTCTTTGCATAATTTTATAGTGTAGGGTCTTAGAAAAATCAGTGGTAGATCCTCTTGTTCATGCTTTTGGTTCTACCCTATTTGTCACCTACACATTTATTGTTGAACTCAACGTGTTAAACATTGTAATTTATTGATTTTTGGAGTCTCTTATTGCATCTTAAGTTATATCTTGCATTGAATTAAGATCTCATTTAGGGTTTCTTATTTTGGATTGAAATCTTTCATATCATATAGGGTTTAGATTTGCATTGTTTTGCATATTTTTAAATCTGAAAATTACAAAAGAAAATTAGTCATTTTGCATCTCATTTAGATCTCATTCAATTGAATTTGAAACTAAAAGAAAATTACATCTCAAATTTGGTTTTGCATTTCATATTTTCATTTCCTTTTTACATGGAATTTCTAGAAAATATGAAGCTAAAGCTTACTATTTCAAACCTTGAATTGAAAGACATAAATAAGAGCTTACAAATCATTAAAAAATAGTTTGAAAATATCTAACCAAGACCAATTCACCTTTATTGGTGAATAAGTCCCTGATCAAGTCTGATATGAACCTACTAGAAAATGAAAAAGCATCAAAATTCACTCTAAAATCTACAAAAAAATCCTAGAAATACCTAAGTCACATTCACCCATACTAAAGAATGAGTCCCTATTGGCTACTGATTTGCATTTTTTAGGACATTAAAATCTCAATTTCTAGCTTATATTTGGTGTTGTTATCTTTCTATTTCAGTTTATTGATTTTTTGTTCCATTAATTTCATTGCATTTAGCTTAAATTGCTTCAATTTAATGCATTGTTAAAAGTTCAAAATTGCATCAAAGCATTTCATTTTTTGCTTATTGCATTGTGTGACCAGTAAATTATCATGTTTAGGTCTGAAATTATGAAAATGGAGAACTATTTAGGCAATGTGTCAAAGTCCTTGTTCTCTTTGGTTGAAGTTTCAAATTGTGTTTTTGGCAGTGAACCTAATGAAATTGAACTTACTCATGCTCACATGAATCTTAATGCATGTCCTCCTCATGATGTTGACTTCATTGGAGAAGATGATGCTATCATGAATGAATTCATAAATGATTTCCTTAATAATCTTGAGTCCAATGCATCCTTTTATCCTTCAATGAAACAACCAACACAACTTGAAATGTTAGGTCTTTTACACCTTGAAACTAAAAAACAAGTTGAACCTAATTTCCCTAACATAGGTGAACCTAGCACCTCAAAACAAGAAAACATTAAACCATCCTATGTAAAAAAAGTGACCAACACATCAATCAACCTTAAAGATACATATGGAAAAGGATCCATGATCTTATGCAAATGAGGATGTGATAAAATAGGTGAACATAAATGTCATCAACTCCTAAAGAAAATACCAACTAAAGAAACCAAATGGATAGGATATCATGATCCTCCTCTCAACATTAGTGCTCCTAAGGAATACCTAAGGCTTTAGAAAGATTGTACAATTGTCTTAGATCCTCCTCTTGATATGAATTTCCTTCTTAAAGAGCTACCCATACCTCCTAAGGATAAGGATAACAAAGAAAAGATCATCTTAGGACCTCCTACCCTAATCCTATCTATAGAAGTTGGTGAATCTAGAAAGCATAATAGACCCTACAATCCAAAGAAACAAAAGTTCCCTTGTCCACCACTTGAAATTGAAAGAAAACTAAAACTTCTTCTAATCAAAGAATATATAGCATTTCCACCAATGAAAGACAAGATAATACTATACCCTAAAGATGAAAATGTTCCAAATAGTCAATACCATAAAACTCATTGATATAGTGCTAATGAGTGTCATAAATTCAAATTCATATTGAGTAAATATCACTTTGATATGCGATAATTGTTATCCAGTGATTGAATAACATACCCTCCTACTCCTTGCCATATAATAGTTGTACAATACTAAAACATTCTCACTATTACATGTTTTTACACCTATTAAAAATCATTTTCTTTAATGCAAGGAGCTCATTGTCACCACCTATCTTAGCTCATTCTTCTCTCGAACAAAGTGGAGGAAAGAATTTGATAGCCTTTTCCCAGTAATGCATTTGTCATTATCCCTTTGGCTAGTTTCCCATCTTCCATTTATACCTCCTAAGATTGGGAGGAAGATTACTTGCTTTAGGTTGACTCACCTACACCTTACTAGTCCTTTTCTTTTTCATTTTTCTTTTTGATTACATGTGTGTAATGTGATCCCCCGTGACATTTTGTTTGATGTTCCTCTATATTTTATGCATTCTTCTATGCGTACATACATTATTTTCTATGTCATAATCATTTTTCATTTGTCTTGTGTTTTCCTTTTGGGGATGATGCAAGGCATCAAGACATTCATGTCTCTTCCATGTGTTGACCCGAAATATTTTCCTTTATCTTTTTCATTTCTCATGTGCTTTTCCTTTTGGTGATGACACAAGGTGTCAAGACATTTATATCTCTTCCATGTTGACTCAAAAGCTTTGTCTTTATCTTTTTCACTTTTCTTGTGCTTTCCTTTTTGGGATGACACAAGGAATCAAGACATTTATGTCTCTTCCATGTTGACCTAAAAGGATTTTTCTATATTTTTTCTAGAATCTTTGTTTTGATTCTTCTAGTTCTATAAGTATTTGGATAATGATGATAGTTCCATGCTCTATGAAAAAAATGTAGCATAGACATACTTACCCCAAATCCATAGATCCCTTATGTATTTGTGGGGGAAACCCTTCCATCCTATTTCATGATGTTGCTTGCTTCAGAAACATATGACTTGGTATAGGGGTTTTTGAGGAAATCTATCATGTCTTAGGATAAAAAAAAATTAGATACTTTAGAGAAATTTCTCATAGTGATGGTGTAGCAACCACTTTAAAGTGGGGGCATGCATCATTGACATATTTTGGAAAAAATCAATAGTGTGATTTTCCTTTTATCTTGTGATATGTCCTCTTCTTGGTGGTTTCATTAGGTTTAATGCTATCCAAGAGTGTATGGTCTATTGTCATGGCATGATGTGAATGAGGCATCCCATGGGAGTTGATCTAACACTTTTGACTTGTCCTCTCTTGGAGACATTAGGCACAATGTTCCCTAAGAGGAATATTGTTACATGAAAAAGGAGAAATCCCCTGGGTATGTGTAGGATCATTATGGAAAAAACGAGCCCTGAAGTGGCAAAAAATTTGGAAAAATCAGAGTTAGGAAACTTGATGTAAAAATTTGGATAAGTTATCTATATTATTTCAAAAATATGTAAGAATAGAATCTGTAGAAAATTGAATGTAGTTTCTAAACTACTAGGTTTGTTTAAAAATAAAATCTTTAGTGAAAATTTGAAATTTCAATGCAGTGGTACTTAAATTTCATGGAAAAATAAGAAGTAGGTGGCTGTCCAACCACCCTAACCACAATAAAATGATAATATTTTTTTATAAGATTTTAGATATAAGTAGAGGACTCATGCCTCAATGTAATACATATTTTTTTTATAATTATTTTCCAAGTAAATAGTTAATTATGAATTTTTTATTACATTTTTTTTTAAAATATAAAAACTCGCATGTCTAACAACCTTAACTTGGTCAAAACTTCATGAAATTCAATTTTTATTTTTTTAATCCTATAGTATGCGAATCATAGAATGTGATGCATGTTTTGGATTCAAAATGTGATACTTGAAATCTATAGATGTTTTTCAATCAGCCTATCAATCAAAACTTTAGTCATAATTTGAATAGAAAATGAATAATAATTACTTATTAAATTCAAAGTAAAGCATAATTTATATTGCTGAAAAGTTGAGAATATCCTTTAAAAACCCTTTTTGTTTCATAAATTTTGCATAAAAACAAAGTCATCAGCCACATACCCATCATATTTCCACTTTTAGGCCCATCATGATCTTGCACATACCCCCCTTTGATAATTTTTTAACATGACATTCAAAAGAATTCATAAAACACATTGACATTGTGGTGCCTTATTGAATTTGTCAGAAGGATAACTTTGGTATGGTATGAGAGGCTAATATGATTCTCTAATATATCACCTCATTGGGATAACTCACCTAGTGGAAAAACTATGGTTCCACTACCCCAGAGTGTGTATATACATATTTTGGGAAAGCTCACCTAGTGGAAAGATGGGTTCCAATACCCCATAGTGAGTGGCATATGTTATGGAAAAACAACCAACATCTCATATCATGTTGAAACAGTTGTGCTTCATCCTTTATTTTTCTTGTCCTTTAATAGGGTATGATCATGTATCTTTGTTATTTCAGTATACTTAAGTGTCTTGGATGTTTACTATAGTGTGAGTTTTACATGGGGTCATCCTCTCACTAAATTGAGGGTAAAATTTAGTAATGGAAAAAATAATCCTTTTCCCTTCCTTGGCTTGATAATTGACATTAAAGTTTAACTAATGTTATCTTGGAGTGGTGTTGTAATGTGTTGTACACATTCACACTATTCTAGGACCTTTATGTGACTAAAAAATGACTTAGCCAATCATTTACAAAGGTGTTGTAAAGTGTTGTAACATACTTTCATGCTTTTATAGGACCTATTTTCTTAACTAAGCCTTATGGGCCTATTTTCAATAAAAATTTACATAATGTGTACCTTGTTTAAGCATTGTAAAGTGTTTTAAGGAACTTTCACACTTATCTAGGTGGTCTTAAATAATTGTAGTTAATTGTAGTTATTAACCCCATTTTGATTCAAATTTAGGCCTTAATTTTGACACCTATAGAAGATCTATCCCAACAATCATAATTTAATTAAAAAATTATTTCATTGGGAAAATTTTGGTCTTGGTAAGCTGAGCTAGGACCCATTCATCCTTAATGGCAAATGGGTCCTCCTTTAATAGGACCCTCCTTTCTAAGTTGTTCTAGAATGGGATTTTAACCCTCTTTCAATACCTCGGGGTTAGGTCCTACTAAATTGAGCTAGGACCCATTCAACCAAGGTGGTTAATGAGTCCTACCTTAATGAGATACCCCTTTTTTAATTTCATTCTAGTAGGAATTTAATTTTTTCTTTCCAAATCTGGTGTTGGTCTTAATTCTTTGAATTTCAAGGTTAATCTCCTAATTTAGTATAAATAAGGGGTTAATTCATATTGTGTCTCGTAAGAAATATTAACACAAGCTAGGAAGTTTATGAAGAATTCAAGCATCCAAGTGATGAATAATTAGAGAATTTCAAGATAATTCATACAAAATTTCAAGGATATTTCAAGTGTTTATTGCAACAATTCAAGATCATATCATCATTTCAAGGGTTTGATGCATGCATTCATGTTGTTCAACTAAGAGTTGGATGTAGCATTGAAGATCTATGTGCAACTATTGTTCACATCATATTCAAGGATCCTAGATCTACATTCTTCATGGCCACTACATGTTAGTATGCGTATTTTTTTCACAAGACAACATCTAAGGTGACATCAATTGCATTATTTCATGTTTCATGCTTTAGTTCCTTCATTTCATCATTTGGTTTAATTACCTACAAGGGGTTTGACTAAGGAAAACCCTAATTCACTAACAAATCAACAAATTTTTCTACCCTTGACTATGTGATTGCATATTTACAGGTTGAGGATCAAGTTGAACAAGATTTGGAGCAAAATTGTAAAAGTTACATAGTTGTAAAAGATATCATTCAAGGTAAAAGATCACAAAAAAAGCTCTACATAATTGAACATAGAATTTCAAAAGTGTACAACAAGGAATTTAAGAGTGAAAACATCAAGGAACAAGATCCTATAGGGTATTACAGGATCATGATGGGCCAAAAAGTGGTGATATGATGGGTATGTGTAAGATATGTGGCTGATGAGTTTATTTTTTAACCAAAATTGATGAAATGAAAAAGTTTTTTAAAGGAGATTCTCATCTTCCATCAATATAAATTATTCTTTACTTTGAATTTAATAAATAATTACTATTCATTTTCCATTTGGATTATGACTAAATTCTTGATTGATGGGCTGATTGAAAAACATCTATAGCTTTCAAATTGTATCATATTTTTTTAATCCAAAACATGCATCACATTCTATGCTTTTCATACTATAGGATTAAAAAAATTGAATTTCATGAAGTTTTGACCAAGTTAAGGTGGTCAAACATATGATTTTTTATATTTTTAAAAGTTGTAATAAAAAATTCATAATTAATTATTTACTTGGAAAAAAATTACAAAAGGATATGCATCACACTGGGACATGAGTCTTCTATTTATATCTAAAATCTTATAAAAAAATATTATCATTTTATTGTCATTAGAGTGGTCAGACAAACACCTACTTATTTTTTCCCTAAAATTTGCGTGCTACTCCATTGAAGTTTCAAATTTTCACCAAATAGATTTAAAAAAAAAAAAAACTAGTAGTTTAGAAACTACATTCAATTTTCTACAGATTCAATCCTTACATATTTTTGAAATAATATAGATAACTTATTCAAATTTTTAGATCAGGTTCCTTAACTCTAATATTTCTAATTTTTTTGTAACTTAAGGGCCTTTTTTTTCCATGATGATCCTACACATACCCTATAATTAGTTTTTTGAAACACTAAAAGGACCCATTTGCCACTGTAGGCGAATGAGCCCTCCAAAGCTCAAAAAAAACAAATTTTTGGCCAAGTACACAACATTTTATGCTTTAACAATATCCCCCATAGTTGCTATAATAGTTTGATAGCATTTCTAAATGTTATTTGCATCTTACTTTGCATAATTTCAAAGTGTAGGGTCTTAGAAAAATTAGTTGTAGATCATCTTGTTCATGCATTTGGGTCTACCCTATTTTTCACCTACACACTATGGCTATAAGCATTCAATATTCTATGATTTAGAAGGTTGAATAAACTCATTAATATTAGAGAGGAGTTGGTGAATTTCTTGAAAAAATGTTGGAACATGGAACATAGATCTTTAGGTTAGTTCTGGAAATAATTGGTGATATGGAAAGTATGAAGTTAGAATTGGATAAAAGCATTGACATATTTTCTCAAGATTTACAAGATATTGAAATAGTCTAGAGGCTTGGAAGAAATTTAAAGAACTCAAGCTCAACATGCTAGTGGATATTGGGATAATTCCCAATAAAGAAATGTTCATTGAGGTTAATTCAAAAATGAATCATAAGTTGAATGCCATCAAGGATGTAATAAGAGATTTGAAGGAAGCTCAAGAAATTGGTGGAGATAATGGTCACACCTTGTCACTAGAATCAAGGAGCTACTACACAAATTGTTTGATGATAATTAGATGAAAATTCTCTCTAAGTCAATTATCCAAGAGTATATATAAATAATGCAAGGGGAATTTTAAGATGAAGTTTTCTCAGTAGCTTCAATTTATATTTATCTCACCTTGGAGAATCTAAAAGTTGTTCTAAAAAGGCATTAGAAAGCTTGTAACACCATTAAGGACTTAGTCACATGAGTTATTGTCATCTCCAAGCATACCTCAATCCCTAAGGATTAAGAATTCCAAGCGTCCATGAATAAATATGAGTACTTATTAGAGAAGGATGTTGAAGAATGATGGGTGTTCCTTTGCGACACTTAGTTTAATTTTTAGTAATTTTTCTTCATATAATTAGCTGATGATGTATTACATGTCTTTGACATATGCAATTAAATGTAAAAATAGCACAAGTCCTAAATCAAATCAGAATATGATGTTGAATAAGTCAAAATTATTTTATCTTTTCCAATATTATCTCTCAACTCTCCTCTATATATATGATGGAGTTTCTTTATATTATAAAATTTTATCATTTGAAGCGAAGCACTGCCCATTTGAGAAAAATATTGAGACTTTATTTAATGCAGATATAAAAAATAAATCAATAAAAGAGGAAAATTTTTCCTCCAAATTTATTTTGTATCTTATTGGTTATGTGTACAATTTTACTTACTCAACCATTGATTTTTGGGATTCCTATAGACTTCTCTAGCTTTTCTAGGGTTTTTCACCTAAAAGGAGAGAGATAGGGCCCAAAAATGATAAGGGTTCATTCAAATTATGTTATGTATGATGTTTTATAAGCTAAATGAAGCTAACTAAATGCATGGGAATGATTTAAATTAATTTTTATGAATGAAAAACCTAAGAAATATGTAATGTTTGAAAACACACTGTGATGTGCACACAATGAACTAAATGATGAAATAATGTAGAACAAAAAGAAATAGGATAACATAGAGTGCACCTGAGTAAGACTTGATGATTCTATAATGTCGTGAATGTTGTCTGGAATCACTAAAATTTCATAGTGGGACTCATTCACCCAAGGTGGTGAATTAGTCTTGCTTTGGTGAAAAAGTGTTAGAAATAGGTTTTTGACTATCGGGATCAAAAATATGACAAAAATCAGATTTTCAATCTTAAGATGGGGCTCATTCACCACTAGTGGTGAATAATTTCTCTCCAAAAATTTTGAGAAATTAGGAGACAACATTGCAACACCAGATTTGGAAATATCTGCTTATCAGGTTGTCGAAGTCAATTCTATAGGAAACAGATAGAAAACCTTCTCAAAAATTGAAATAGAGTTCATTTAACTTGAAGCACCTAGTTGACTTGTTAACCAATCTTGAACACCAAAAATATTTTTAAATATGCTCACAAAAGGTTTGCAAACACACATGCAAAGGGGAAAAATGGTTGAGGGTTAGGAAATAGGGGTTTCCCTTGGTCAAACCCCACTTTTTCTAATCAAACAATGAAATAATTAAATAAAAGAGAATGATAAACTAAAAAAATGAAAATTCTATCAACTTACCAAAACCTTGGTGATGCAAATCTAAAATAATTTCAATGGATGGGTATGTGCAAGATCATCATAGGAAAAACAGGCCCTTAAGTGGCAAAAAATTCAGAAAAATCAGTGTTAGGAAACTTGACATAAAAATTTGAATAAGTTATCTATATTATTTCAAAAATATGTAAGAATAGAATCTGTAGAAAATTGAATTTAGTTTTTAAACTACTAGGTTTATTTAAAAATAAATAAAATCTATTTGGTGAGAATTTAAAATTTCAATGCAATAGTACTTAAATTTTAGGGAAAAAATAAGAAGTAGGTGCCTGTCTGACCACCCTAACCATACTAAAATGATAATATTTTTTTATAAGATTTTATATATAAGTAAAGAACTCATGTCCGAATGTGATGCATTTTTTTTTGTAATTTTTTTCCAAGTAAATAATTAATTGTGATTTTTTTATTACAAGTTTTAAAAAATATAAAAACTCATATGTCTGACCACCTTAACTTGGTCAAAACTTCATGAAATTTAATTTTTCTTTTTTTAATCCTATATTATGTGAAGCATAGAATGTGACGCATGTTTTGGATTCAAAAAATGTGATATCATTTGAAAGTTATAGATGTTTTTCAATCAACCTATCGATTAGGACTTTAGTCATAGTTTTAATAGAAAATGAACAATAATTATTTATTAAATTCAAATTTAAGCATAATTTATATTGATGGAAAGATGATAATCTCCTCTAAAAACCCTTTTTCATTTCATCAATTTTGGGAAAAAAAAGTCATCAGTGACATACCCTACAAATACCCATAATATTGCCACTTTTTTTCCCATTATGATCCTGCACATACCCGAATGCTTCAAATCTCTTGAATATTGCTTCATAAGATGCTTGAATTCTTGAGAGTGATGTTAGATTCAATGCTTGAATGAATTGATGTTGATTGGGGATTAGAATGGTATGGAAATCACTTATTTTATAATCTTGTGCCTTAGTTATCTATCCATACATCATCACAGGTTGACATCAATTGTTTTTGAATTTAAACCTAAAAGGAAATTTAAAAAAAAAAGAATTTGGAGCCAAGGGGGACTCATTCACCACCTAGGGCAAATGGGTCCCACCTAGGACCTGAAAATGGGTGTCGGGAATTATTTTCTATTTAATGTTGTTTATTAGGATATCATTCAAAAATACACTTAATTAAAGCATATGAGGGTATATAAGGGACCAAATAAAGCATAAGAAATGGATAAATAGTGAAGTTGTGCCTAGAAAAGAGTGAAATATTGTTAGAAGACTTTACAACACTTCAAAATCGGACGTGTTTAGTGATGACAAGATGATTTTTAGGTAAATTGTAATGAATGGAGTCTAGGATAATGTAGAAATTTCTTACAACACTTCACAAAACGTCATTATTTGAATATTAGTACCTAAATATGCATGTTCAAGCCATGAAATTAGAGAAAAATAGACAAACACCATGAAAAAACACCTAGAAAGCCATGAAAATGATAAGGGTCATTTTTCTATGGCACATTTAGCCCCCACTTTAGTGAGAGGATGAACTTTCTTCAAACTCACACTAAAGTGGCCATTAACAATGATAGTAGGGTTCACATGCACTTATGTTAGCAAGATGGAATGACAACGATCAAGATGGATGATCAAGTCCCAAGGATGAAGATCCCATGACAAACAAAACATAAGGAGAAATGGACACACAAGTGAAAGGGAGAATTAGATGAAGCTTCAATCATCTATCCAACTAGTTGTGGATTAGATCTTGGATGAAAGAGAATGTATACTCAATCTAGGGTGACAAAACACATGATAGTTCATGAGGTGAGAAGCCCCAAATATACTCACTCTAGGGCCATGAAACTTCTAGCTATCTGCGAGGTGAGAAAGTCCAAAAAGGTGAGATACATATGCTAGTTGGTATGCACTCACAAACACAAAGGTGGCTATGGGGAAATGTCTTTCCGCTAGGTGGGCTTCCCACTCAACCATATCAAATTATAAATCTTGATAACTTTAACAAGGTACCACTAGGAAAAAGAAAAGTGTCAGTTCATGATTTGTGAGATAAGTAAAGCTTTGTATGCTTGGAATCATGAACAAACAAGATGGTACCACAAGAATTCAGGTTGTGTTATGCAAGGTGGCCATACAAAATGAAAAAATGTAAAAAAATGTAAAATGTAAAAATGAAAAAATGTAAAATGTAAAGGATGTTCAAAGGAGTCTTGTTAAGTTCATGCAAGGTCAATCACTTAGGGAACATTGTGTCTAATGTCTCCAAGATAGTACCAATCAAAGAATAGTATATTCACAACTTAGGGGATGTGGTGCATCACATCAGGCCACTAAGAGGAATGTAATATGCTAAGGTACATTGCACTTATGAAGGACATCACACCTAATGTCACCCACAAAGTAACAACGCATCATATAAATGACAAGGCTGCACTAGGAACCAAGAATGAAAATGAATTATGGTAATGTATGGCCCCAACTTTAAAGGAATTGCTACACATCATTCTATGAGAAATTAGTTTAAAGTAGCAAAGGAAAAAAAATGCAAAAAGGAAAACAAGACATGATAGCCAACTTGGAAAGCCCTATGCCAAGTCATATGTTTCAAAGTTAGGCTATGTCATGTTAATGAAAATGAAACTAAAATGAAGGGAGTTGACCCCCAAAAAAGAAAACACACCAAAAACATAACAAATTTGTGGATTTGGATTCAATATGTTCATTGTTGTAATGTTTTTTATGAAATAGCTCAGAACTGTCATCATCCCCCAAAGCACATAGAATTAGAAGAATGACACAATGAGAGCAAAAGAAAAAGAAAAATAAATTCCATTTGGGTCAACATGAAAGAGACATTGTGGTCTCAATGCTTTACATCATCCCCAAAAGGAAAACACAAGTGAAAAGAAAAAAAGGAAAAAGGACCTTTTGGGTCAACATGGAAGAGACATAGGGTGTATCTATGCTATGCATAGAACACAAAACAAAAGTGAAAAAGGAAAAAGGACATTTTAGGTCAACATGGAAAAAACATAGGGCATCTCTACACTATGCATCATCCCCAAAAGGAGAACACAAAACAAAAGTGAAAAAGTCAATGCATGAAAAATAGAAGAAGAGAGGTACAAATAGAAGAAGTGTACAAAGAGAGAAAAATAAACACACAATATGGAGGAACACGATAGAGAAATGAAAGAAAAATGAAAAGAAAATAAAAGAAATATGAAAAAGGCTAGCAAGGAGAGTGCAAGTCAACCATCTAACAAGTCATCTGCCTCCCAATCATGTTCAGTGTAATGCAAGAGTAGTTGGCTATCCAAAGGGAGAATTGTAAGTTCCGAAATAGGAGTCATACCGGGTTCTTCACTTGGTGGCAAGGATTTATCTTTTAAGCTCATTATAGATGAAAATAAATAGTTTAGGTCATTGTGCACTTCTACATCTATTTTTTCAATCTCCACATCATCATCATCATCAAGATTAATGATGACAAGAGGACGAAGGGTAATTTCTAAGGACAGATAGCGAAAAGGTTGTGGTTGTTGTATTTTTTTGTTTTGTTGTGAAAACTACACTAGACTATCTTGTGGCAGGTCAAGAGAAGGAGGGTGGTCATATATTACTTTTTTCAAATGTGGAGGTTGATTTTCTTTATTTTATTCTAAGATTGATGAGCAAGGAGACAACAATCATGCCTACATTACTTAGCACTACAATTTCATTTAATTCTATTTTGGAGTTTTTGAGGTGTAAGAGAAAAATTGAATCATCATAGGTTCATCTACTTTCGAAGAGGGAAGAATAGGAGAGACCAAAGAAGATAGGTCAACCACTTTCTCTTTTTATTTATACACTTGTTTAATGTGAGGAGGCTAGACAAGATTGGTTTCATTTTCCCTTGGTTGTTTAAATGATGGCGGGGAAGTGTGTGAGGGTGGTTTTTCATGAGGTTGTATGGTTTATTTGATGTTGGACATAGGATGAAGCATGGTTTCATCTATGATAGGAGGTGCAGAAGTTAATGAGGACATGTTATGAAGTGACAATTTGGCTATCTTTTTAGCTTTAAATTTTTCATAGGCTATAAAAAGAAGTCATTTCAAGGTGTAATGGGTTCCATAGGTTTGGTACAAAAGGATTCTAATGAAAAATTACCTTTAGAGGATAAGGGATGAATGCCACTATGGTGTATGGTAAATATTTCATTGCCATATGGAAAATTCAAAAACTTGTGAACAATAGACGAGACTGCTTTCGTAGAGTAGAGCCAAGGATGACCTAGCTGCAAACAAAATTGATTTGATTGTGGTATATTTGAAAATGTTACATCCAAAGTTTTAGGTCCTATTTGTAAAGGGAGTACAATTGATCTGATCATAGGGCATGCAAAACCAGTATATGTCTTAATCCATGCAGTTGATTTATTATAATTATCTTGATATAATTCATGTAATACTAGAAATTCCTCTGTGATCACATTCTCACCACAAATAGGATCTATTAATATCCCATTAGTGGCCTTATCATAGATTCTTCTAGCTATGTAGAGAGGGCCATCAAGAAGCTTGTGTAGTATGTCTTTAGTGTAAAAATTGATATAAAGAGATTTAGTGGTTTGGCCCTTATGAGGGATAACATCTACTGCACCTACAATTTTATCCATATGACTATCTTGGGTAACAATTGGAGTTGTATCGAGTTGTTCACTATTTGTACCAACATTCATTACATCAGTGTTTGAAGGTTTTCTAGCCTTGACAAACAAAGTGGAATGTTTAGGCATGGGATTGGTGAAAATTTGTAAATTCTAGTTAGGGGGTGCAATGGACTTATTGCATTGATCATTAACACCCACAATGAACAAATGGCCTGAATCAATGAGGTCTTGAACTAAATGGTTTATATGCTTGCAGTGTTCCGTGTCATGTCCATTTTGGCAATGAAAATGAGAATAAGTGTTAGGCTTGAAGGGGGCTGGTAATGGCTAGTTTGGATCAAGTGGTCTAATGAGTGGAAAAGTGAGCATGTGTTGTTGAAGTAATTGGTTCATTGCGTTATGGAGGGTATCGAGTAAGGGAGTAAATTTTCTCTTTAGGTTCCAATAGGTATAAGGCACCATTGCTTTAACAACTACCACTTGATTTAGAACTGGTCGAGTTGGTTGTAGTTGTGAAGGCAGATTGAAGTGTAAAAATCCTCTATTTGGTTTGCGAAATTTTTTATTGTTATTGTGGTTTTGATTGTTGTTTTCAAAATTTTTAGCTCAATTTGAAGTGGATTTTGAATCACAACTAGAAACTAAATTATGGTACTCACACAAGTTGTACATAAATGCATGAATGAAGGGAATTTCATCATACTTAATTTATCCTAAAGGTTTGTGTGCAATTTTTCAATAAACATCTTTTGCAAATGTGCATCAAGAATCTTAACATCAATTTGAGCACACAAAGATTTGTATCATGAGACAAAATCAGTTACTTTTTCATTTGCATTTTGTCTACATCTCATAAGGTCAACCATTTTCTTTTTAGGTGTCATGTGAACTTGAAAGTGACTTATGAAAGCATCCACCAATTCATTGAATGAATGGATGGAATGATTGGGAAAGTTGGAAAACTACTCTAATGTAGTATCTTTCAAAGTTCTTGGAAAAATTTTAGCTAAAAGTTTATCATCAAGGATAAAATGACTACATAAAGTAGTAGAAACATTAAATGGTTAATAGGGTCTCCTTTACCTCTTTATTTCTCAAACAGAGGCATTTGTATCCCTTGTAGCATTGGAGTGTGTAAGATTTCTAAGGATAACAAGCTGCTATGGACATGATATGTGGGTGGAGCGGTTTGACCTTGGCTAATGGTGGAAAGGTGGTCTTGCATGGATGAAACAGTGTTAAAGAGTTGTCTAATAATGGGATCAATGTAAGTGGTATGCGGTGGAAGAGAAACTGGTGATGGGGTGCAAGTGATGTTAAGGGAAGTGAAAGGAATATTGCGGGAGTTAAAAGTGGTGGAAGGGACTTGTGATGCCACAAGAGAATGAGGAATTCTTGGTGGAAACGAGAAAGAAATAGCGACATAATTAACCTGATGCATAGTTTTTTTGGACTTGTAGATTGGTATAAGTTGGTATAAATGTTATGGTTGAAGGGAGAGGAACTTGAGGTCCTCCTTGCCTTATAGGAATGTTTGTGGATTGGGTATTAGAAGAAGCATGTTTATTGTAAATTTGAACAATTCTCTTTATCACTTGTAAGCCATCATCACTTTCAATCAAATGATTAAGGTTTTCAATGGTAGGTATAGTCGTGGTGGAAATGTGTTCAAGTGACAAGTCTTGTTGTAAATGTATAAAATCCTCATGAATATTAATGAGCTCTTCTTGTGGAAGGGAATTTTTTTGGTTGTCAACATTTATTGGATGGAAAGGTGAAGGCATAAAAGTGGTATTGTTGATGCCTAATGCACCAGTGTCCATACTAGGAGTAGGAGCTCTTGAGATCCCAAGGTCCACAATGAAAGTGCTATCGCGGGAAGCCATGAGTCTAAAACTTAGTCTCACTAGAGTATTATCAACAGGGCACCAAACACTCATACAAGTACCACAAAGGATGGGGTGAGTGCAAATGCAAGGTAATCTAGGAATTCTAAATGAAAATACCATAAATTCTGGTAACTGTAATAGAAAACTAACTATAGAAAACAAAAATGCAGACAAATGCCAAAAAAATGCTAGAAATATTATTTAAAAATTGTAGAGGGACTTATTCGCCCACAGTGGTGAATGAGTCCCAGTATGATATTTTTTTATGTTTTCCAAAAAAATTAAAGTGATTTTAATGCTCTATAGAATGGAATTAATGATGCATAATGCATACTTTTAGTTTTTTCAATAAGATGCAATGCAAAAATGAGGTCTAAATGAAATTTTGACTAATGCAATATAAGAAGTCCTAGAAAGCGAAAACAAAACAATATGCTAATTGAATGCAAATGAAAATGTAATATAGGATAGAATATGCAATTTATTTTAGAAATGAGAAGTGCCCAAAATTTAGGTTCACCAAAATGAACCATTGATTTTTGGGTTTCTTATAGATTTCTCTAGCTCTTCTATAGTTTTTCACCTAAAAGGAAAGAGATAGAGCCTAAAAATGCTAAGGGTTCATTCAAATTATGTAATGGATGATGTTGTCTAAGCTAAATGAAGTTAAATAAATGCAAGTGAGTGATTTAAATGAATGTTTATTAATACAAAACCTAAGAAATATGCAATGTTTGAAAACACACTGTGATATGAAAACTATGAACTAAATGATGAAATAATGTAGAATGGAAAGAAATAGGATAAAACAGAGTGCACTTGGATAAGACTTGATGATTCTGCAATGTTGTGAATGTTGTCTGGAATTAATGAAATTTTATAGTGGGAATCATTTTCCCAAGGTGGCGAATTATTCCTACTACTGGTGAAAAAGTGTCAAAAACAAGTTTCCAATTGTTGGGATCCGAAATCTAACAAAATTCTTTTTTTTTTTTCAATCTTAAGGTGGGACTCATTTTCCACAGGTGGAAAATCAGTCCTCTCCAAAAATTTTGAGAATCGGGAGACAACTTTACAACACCAGATATGGAAATATCTACTTTTCAGGTTGTCGAAGTCAATTCTATGGGAAACAGAAAAAATTCCTTCTCTAAGCTTGAAATAGAGTTGATTTCACTTGAAGCACCTAGTGGACTTGATAACCAATCTTCAACACCAAAAATCTTGTTAAATCTAGACACAAATGGTCTGCAAACACACGTGCAAAGGGAAAAAAATGGTTGGCGGTTAGCAAATAGAGGTTTGCCTTGGTCAAACCCCACTTCTGGTAATCAAACCCTTACTGAAATAATGAAATAAAAAAAAATGATAAACTAACAACATGCAAATTCTATCAACTTACCAAACCGTTGATGATGCAAATCTAAAATAATGTTAATGGATGCTTCAAAGTGTTTGAATATTGTTTGATAAGATGTTTGAATGCTTGAATGAATTGATCTTGATTGGGGATTAGAATGGAATGAAATCACTTATTTATACAATCGTGTGCTTTAGTTATCTATTCATACCTCATCACAGCTCGACATCAAACATTTTTGAATAAAAAATTGAGAGGAAATTTTAAAGAATTTGAATTTTGAGCCAAGGGGGACTCATTTGCTACCCATTGCGAATGGGTCCCACCTAGGACTTGAAAATGGGTGTCAAGAATTATCTTGTATTTAATGTTGTTTGTCAGGCTATCATTCAAAAATACACTTAATTAAAGCATATGAGGGTATAAAGGGACCAAATAAAGCGTAAGAAAGGGATAAATGGTGAAGTTGTGCCTAGAAAAGTGTAAAATCTTGTTACAAGGCTTTACAACACTTCAAAATAGGACTTGTTTAGTGATGAAAAAGTGATTTTAAGTAAATTGTAATGAATAGAGTCTAGAAGGATGTAGAAATTTCTTACAACACTTCACAACACCTTCACAAGACACCATTATTTGAATATTAGTACCTTAATATGCATGTTCAAGCCATGAAATCAGAGCAAAATAGACAAACACCATGAAAATGACAAGGGGCAATTTTTCTATGGCACATTTCGCCCCCACTTTAGTGAGAGGATGAACTTGCTTCAAACTCACATTAAAGTGGCTATTAACAATGATAGGAGGGTTCACATGCACTTACGCTAGCAAGATGGAATGACAACGATCAAGAGGGATGATCAAGTCCCAAGGATGAAGATCCCATGACAAATTAAACATAAGGGCAAAGGAACACACAAGTGAAAGAGAGAATCAGATGAAGCTACAATCGTCTATCCAACTAGTTATGGATTAAATCTAGGATGAAAGAGAATGTATACTCACTTTAGGGCGACAAAACACATGACATTCTTTTGATTATTGAATAATTAATTAACCTGCAGATTTGTGTATATTATTTCCTTCAATATAAATATAATCTGCTAAAAGTGCTATTCCCCAACCTTCTAATAATTTTGATAAAAAAAATTATGCATCCGATCTATGATATTTAATGGGCGTAGTTTATTGTGACAATTAAACTTAGCTGTTCTAACATCTTTAGGCGTAGTTCTGAGAGGAATTTGTAAACATTCAAAAACTGGGAGCAATTTGTAAGCGCTCAACAAAGCTTATGCATTCTTCTCTTTATATTTTATATTTTTTTTCTTTTGTGTAATATTTGTGCAAATCATATTATATGCATAAAGCATTATATTTACTAATTTGCAATGAATAATTCTCCACGAAAAGTTGTCCATGTTTAAAATGACGGAAATGGTGTTCATCTCTCAATCAATTCCTCTTGCAATAATCTTCGAGATGAATTGGGTGCGGTACAGAAAACTTGATAGTTTGTGTGGCTTTTTGATTACCAACGTCCCTATTACTGAGTGTTTTGTGTTTTCCCTCGTGGTGTTTGAATGGCTAAGGGATAGGTGTCTTATTTAGTTTGACATACCTATATTCATAGATTTTGCGTTGTAATTTATCGGGCTTGGGGTGCTTGCATTTTTGTCTGGACCGGCCTTATTTGGTGTTAAGATTTACACCTTTTCTTGTTTTTGCTATTACCCTTTTGGGCCGCAGCTGTGTCTTAGTCATTGATTATTGCATGTTGTCCCTGTACCGTTTCCTTGTATTGTTGACGTCACCCCAAAATGCGGTTGTTGTCACTTGAAATCATGCTGTGTGATTCTATTTGTAACTGTCTTGTTTCCTTAGACATATCTGGCAAATTTTTGTCTGGTTGATTTCCTATTTTGCAAATTCTGATTCGTTTCAGCGTTCTTTGATTGTTTAGAGAATCGATCATTATGTTGTACAATCATAATTCAAGTCCATTTGTTTTCAAGTCATAGTAGGCGTTTCTTTGGTTGCAATCTACTATGCATATAAACCCTACCATAAGTGCGGTGGCCTGTTTTGGTGCTTGTCAAAATGAATATATTTAAATTTCAACCTCTGTTCCTATTCAAATAGTTGCTCAATTTTAAATAGCTTCAAAAAAATTGCATAAACCTTCCCTGGAAACCTTGTTTTTTGGAACGTATCTGCATGTCTGATCTTGAAACCATAAATACATAAGTAAATACACATTTATAAACGTATAAAAATCTGTATAATCAATCTTTTAGTCTACCTATTAATCGTAAATAACGGTTGCAATCCTTCAATCTGTATTAAAAAGAGAGAGACCTCTATTCAATATCTTCTTCCAATTCCTGCAACAATAATCTCCATCTGAAATCTGAATGTATCAGCAAGACAATGCATTCAGCCTGCAAGCCATAAAAATCTAAGAAGGAATTATAATTACATTTCTTCTCATTCAACCGGAATGAATATAAAAAAGGATGATAAAATAAACTAACAAGTAATTAAAGGAAAATGGAAAGATTCAGAGTTGATTTCTTTTTTGACTTTTTTGTTTAATCTACAAACAAAGCATTGCTTTGTGTACTTTTTCAACTCTTTCTTCCACTTGCATAATTAGAAAATATTTAAATTGAATCTTGATTTAGAAATTGTGGATTTATATCTTTGATTATATTGAGTAAATTTGAGATGCTTTAGATTAAGAGTCATAGTTAAGTTGTGATATAAAAAAATTAAATCAATTTAGCAATTTAAGATTAATCCAATTTTCACCTATAAAGATTTATGGTTTTAATAACTCTAGCGTTAGCTTATTGATTGATAAATGATTCTAACTTGTTTTTTTCTTTTATTTATTTAACCTAGAGCCAAAGTCTAACGATCATACAAATCAACTAAAATTTTGAGAAATTTCTAAGTGACATTGAAATCCTATTACTTAAAAATAAATTAAATAATATTATATTTTATGATATTTGTAGAGAAAGTTAGAACTTAGAACAATTCATTTTATAGAATTTGGTTTTCTTGTTCAAGTTAATGACTTCATGTTTTGTAAGTCTTTAGATCAACAATTTTAAATCTTTTGTACATGTGAGTATAACTTTGTCATTATTGTCTTATCATTGATCAAGATTCTCAAATAAACTTAAAAGGTTTTCAAAGGGTTCCTTGTTTTATTGATCATTAATTTTGGTTAAAATTAAGTAGTTGTTACCAAAAGTTTGAGAACAATAATATTATAGATTCTTAATTTCTTATCATAATTTACTTGCTGAATTGTGTTGATGAACTTGTGATTTAATTATTGTTCCATTGTTATTATGCATCAAAATTTATTCCAATTTAAATTAAATATAAGTTGTATATCTTTTATGATGTTATTGTAATATTAATTCTATTGATCTTGGCTGATAGTGGCAAGTTAATTAGTTTTGAAAGAGTAGGGAATTACACTTCACAACACCTTCACAAGACGCCATTATTTGAATTTTAGTATCTAAATATGCATGTTCAAGCAATGAAATCAAAGCAAAATAGACAAACACCATGAAACAAGACCTAAAAGGCCATGAAAATGACAAGGGGCCATTTTTCTACGACACACTTACATCCTTCTTACTACATTTTCTTGCAATTGGTTTATAAAATGACGTTATATTTCATATCTAAAAGGTAATTCAAATATGATCTTAATAGTCTTTGTGCATAATATTGTATTTGGAGTTTATGTTTAAGTGTGTGAATTTGCTAATAATTCAAAGACTTTGGGTTGTAGGCTATTTGGAAAATTTTGTGGATATATTAGTGATTTATGTTGAAGTCTTTGAGCTACAACATACTTCACATTTTATTTGTAAAGAACCATCATTGGAAACAACAAAGTTCTTTGAGCTTTTGTGGGTTTTCAAGCTATGGAACTCACTAGTATCTTTTTCATTACTCTTACATTTAATCATGTTGGATATTGGATATTACTACTCTAAATAATATTTTGAAATGGATTACTTATCATAATAGTATTGTTGTAAAAGGAAAAACAACTTTTCTAAAAAAGAGAAAACGATGACTATAACACCCAATGGATAAATTTAGTGTACATAATCTGGGTTAGTTACTAGTTGGTTTAGAGATTAGTAAGAAGGGAGCCTCCCATTTCTTAGAGGAGAGATTAAAATCTTATCATACTTGTGGTTGAAATCACCATTTTGTAATTAATCAAGTGATTACAAAATATTCACCCAACATAGTGGAAAAATGAATTTTGATTTGAGCTTGTGACAAAGCAATGAGATTGGTTTGACTATAGAAAGGATGAAAAATAAGTCCTACAACACTAATTAAGTGACCATGGCTAGATAGGAATGAAAAAATTGAGTTATAGGGATAAAACCCTAGGTCTAGTAATGCATATATATGTGATCTTGTGTGAATTTCAGGCTCATTTTTAACCTTTGATTTAAAGAGATCATAGAGCTTAAACAGAGATTGCTTGGATTCCCTACACATCACTTGAAACTATGGCACAAAAAACACTTCCCATACATTGTATAGATTGATTTTGTGAGTTCCAGTGGCTACCAGATGTAGGACCACCTGTATGTACCCCAAGAAACTTGCTTTACACACATTTTTAGATAGTGAAATGTAGGTTAGAAGTAGGATAAAAAATGTGTCAAAGATTTTTTTAAGGCTTCTAAAATTTGCTTCAATGCTTTTATTCAATAGATCAATTCTTTTGATAAAAGTATCAAGGGTCGATAATAGCATTGATTCTTAAAAAATATTGTGACACTTTTGTTATAAAGAAACATTTTTGTCTAGTTCAGCTCACTACACTAAATTTTTTTTGACTCTCTTTTCTTTTTATACTAGCATGATGATTTTGTAATAAAGTGATGCATCTGCAAAATTTCAATGCTTTTGTTAGAATGATAGTGTAATGCCTTTAAAAAGGATCACCTTTTTCTTTAGGATTTTACGATTAATTTTTTTGCAAAATTTCTAGAACATTAACATTGTGGGCTTCATGCTTGTAGGCTATCTTTATTACAATCCTTTCTAGAGAGAATCAGCCACATGTCATGGAGAGGATAGATAACTTTCACTATGAGGATATTTAGTTCTTACATGTGGCTGGATTATTCTATATTACGTACATATTAGACATGTGAGTTCACTCTACCATTATTATTGTGTTGAGTGAGTGATGGAATTTAGATACATCTAGCTCCCACCTTCCTACTAGCAAGGCTACACTTACCTTCGAGGATGTGTGTTGCATCTTGTGAGTGTTGATTCATAGCAAGCAGATGCTATACAATCCTACCCTATCTCATGAGGCTTTGGAGAGGTTTCTCGATGATGATCAACTTCACTTGGAGGATGGATAGGTAGACTTGTAACCCTATGTTGACAAGGTTCCTGATGTGATTCTTTTTGTTGTAGGTGGCATCATTTGATGAATCATTCTAAATAGGGGGTCTAGATTGTTTAACACAAGTTGGAGTGGTGTATTGGAGAGGATGATTATTACAATGGTACTTTTTCTTGGGGTCCATGCATCTTGGTTAATTTATACCATGATATGCACTAGGTGGTGTATATGGATCCCACTAGCATTTCAATAGGTTGTACTTTACTCCACATTTGTGCATGCGAGCACATTACCATTCTCAAGCCTATTGGAGATATTCACCATGATCGATTAGTAGGAGATCAATTCTCATTTTCTTACAATTTCATGCTCAAAAATCATCTTATAGGGAATGCTCATGTATCTCATTAGAGGTCAGTCATTAATGAGATGACATATTTAAGATGAAGGCCATGGTTAGGTGTAGAGGCCTAGGATGATTATTAGGAGTAGCTATCATACACATGATAGAACTGATGGCTATTAGGCCAAGTTATATACATGATAGAGAGGCACCTTCCATAGAGGATATTATTACATTTCAAGGAGCAACAAGATGTCCCTACTAATGATTATGTTTCCCACATTGCATGTACCCATCTAGAGATTAGAGAGGGGTTAGATAATGACACCACAGATAGTCACTATATATTTTGATAGCTTTGTTCTAATGTCATGGGTTTATGTCAAAGGTCCAGATTATTCAAGGACAACACTAGTGTATGATATATGGTTCATGAGTCATAAATGCATTAGATTAACTAATCTGGAAAGCAATAGTGTAGATTACCAAAGGTACAAAGGTTGAGGTGGCTGAGGATTAGGTCAAGTTCTAGGATAGGTTCTAGGACAAGTTCCACCATAGGTACAACCACATGTTCCACCATAGGTTTAGCATCAATAGTAGTAGGTGGAAATGGTACTAGGGTAAGATGATCAAAGGATATAGGTCCTCACCCAAGAGAGGGATCAAGATCAACATGAGTGTAGTTAGAGGATGGTAGAGTAGGAATAGTCTTTCCAAGAGCGAGATCAACTCCAAGCATAGTAGAAACTGAGACTACCCATAGGTAGTAGCTAGAGGTGTAGCTAGGATAGGAGATAGCATAGAGATAGAAATTGGAGGTTGTTTCTCAAGCCCAGGGGAGACAATACCATTGTAAAGGTATGCTTAAGACCTTCTAGAGTAGTTCAAGATGAGATCTCCTACTACAAGACTATATATCATACGTAGTTCTAACACATAGGAGGTACATGACATACTCACACAAGAGAACCTTTGGACTATGTAGATCAATGGAATGTTTTGTTGGTTAGTCAGGAGGACATGGCCCCTCAGGTGGACATCAGCTACCACTGAGAGGATTACCATCATGCCATCCCCTTGTTGATAGAGAGGACTAGGGGAGAATCAAGTAGATTACATAGCTATATTTGTGTTGTGATATAGATAGACTTTATTTTTATCTATTCATCAACTTTTGAAAACCTCATATATATTTTTTATGTATATCACAAACTTTGATATGCATCATGACATTCATTTTATAGAGAGATATATATGAGATGATTAATGATGTGGCATTAATATTATGATGTTTTCTTATTTCATGCTTATGATCTATGTGATGGATCTCTTAGCATAGACATAAGTAGAGTAATGATATGGATAGATTATCATTTATTATTGAGATTGATTTAGATATTCCAACCTCTGATTACTGAAGATTTTATTAGATATTGATGAGATAAGATAGATGATATTTCTTTTGATCATTGGATAAGGTTTAATTTTATCATAGAAATCCTTATTTTATGTAGCAAGTATACAAAATGCACCAAGGTATGAAGAACTAGGGTGATGTTGTATCTAATGCATGGTTTTTAACTCTACAAAAAGATCATAGTGTCCTCATTCATACCTAACATAAACAAATATTATTTTATAGTGTGAAAGAATGAATCCATAAAAGTAAGGAGACTAATACACAAAAGGTATGAATAACCTAATATGTCCTATCCATTGTTTTACTTTAGACTTCCTTCACAATTGCAAGGAAAGTATTCACTAAGGTCATACTATAAGAATATCCAAGAAGTACAAAAAAGAAAAGAAATGATCAATTCTCCATTCCTTTCACTCTAAATAATTTTTTTGACATCATCAAGAGATCATTTGAATGGACCAATAAGACATTTAGTGATAGAAAAACTAGCCCCTTTTCCTCACTAAATTTGGAAATAATTGACATTGAATTAACCTAATTGTGCCTTGGTTTAAGGTTGTAATATTTTGTACACATTCACATTAATCTAGGGTCCCTTTTTAATAATATGTACTTAATTATACCTTATTTAAGGTGTTGTAAGGTGTTGTATTACACTTTCATACTTATCTAGGGTTTCATTAATTAATGGTGATTAATTGAGCTTAATTAGCCCATTTAATTCAAATTCAATCCATCTTTTCAAGGATCTATCCTAACAACCAATAATGATATTGTATGACACTTAATTTGGAAAATTTAATGTCCTAAAAAATGCTACTAGGGCCCATTCAAATTTACTAGAAAATGAGTCCTCTTGTAACGCCCCATCATGCGAACCCCAAAGGACAAATAAACAATAATCACTACACAATTTTTTTTTTTTAAAGATAACATAACGTACATGTAATACATATTAAGTCGTGACATAAATTTCATTTAAGTAAATTCACTAACACATACATCCCTTGGGGTACACAAGGAGTCATTACGCGACTTAGATCCCCGCAATGACAATGAAGAGTAAAAGCCAAAGATATAATCTATAACAAAGTAAATATTAACAAATGTAACACATACGTGAAAATTCATTGATAAGAAACCATCTGTGTACATAAATACAACATATGCATGATTAACTTAACACATTGATTAACAACTACCATGGACAAATTCCACACAAGGTTTAACGATACATTACAATACAATGTTCTAGAGGTACAATGATACAAAAGTGTTTCCAAACATAAATGGAAACCATACACAAGATAACATGATACAAATAAACAGATGAATACAAAGTATCATAACTGGCTCCAAGACAAATACAACTCTGGAGTCGCTGCAACAGCACCAAACCGTACCTCTCAATCCTCGACTGGGGACCCAATGGGGTGCTTAGCACGTTCCACCCAACCACGTGAATCCGAAGACCCACCCCCCATGCTAAGGAGTTGACAATAAGAGACCTCAACCAAGAACATCCAAACAGGGAACCACAAGACTCAACATCATACAAAAGTATCATAAAACTCAAGGATTACAATGACATAATCAACAACACCCAAGAGTCAACATAATAACTTACAGTCATAAATCTCATCACATTAAACAAAACGATAACCAACAAACAAGTAACCAAAGGAAGATCATGAAACACTTTTAAAAAAAACTGAATTAATAAACATAATACAATTCCAAATTGCGATTAAACAATACAATAACATCATAACACAGTACCATAAGAGTACAAGGTCATAATTCAAATATCAATGAGATCATACAAGACCACAAAGTACACCAAAGATATATTAAGGCAATAATCACAAATCAATATAAATCCATATATCAACAATCTAAACCAACTCCCACAACCTACTTCTAGAGGAACACAATAAAGTAAAACACATGGGCAACTAGGGGAGAGTGTCATCGCATAGTCCTACATGGGTTGTCCTGTGCTCTTCCTCCCAACTGGAGGCGCCGGTCCCATCTATGGCTATCCTGTGCCCTTCCTTGCAACTGGAGGCACCGGTCCATAGGGTGACTCATGTAGAGCCGTAGACCTCTCGTGAAGATGAGGTCACGACCTTGCTGACCATGGCCTTCTCAGCCTTCCATTAGTCTGCGGAAGCACTAATGAAGACAAGGCATCCATTTTTAAATCTTATAATGATATTACTACCCAACCCTCCTAAGTTAATTATTAGGTTTTCACTTGTTTACTAACTCACTCGTGGGTTATCCTGTGCCCTTCCCCTTAAACAGGGTGTCGGCCCCCACGAGGAGCCACTCTCCCTAGAGACCCAACAATATCAAACCAAAAACCAAGGGTTGTACAACATAACAAGAACATCAGATCACAATAGAAAAGCATGCGAGGCATTTCCCATCTCGCTATAAACACATAATCAAGTCTCAACAATTCTCGTACAACCCTTTTCAAAATCCTGATACCAAAGCACTTGCCACTTCAAGGGCACTTAAAAGGAGATACATTGACCGACAATAAAAAACAAGCCTCTGGAAGACTCTCAAAAAACTTACACTAGGGTTTCCCCATCAAAGAACTGACAACAATAATTGCAAGGCCACAAGAACTATTTTCAATTCAAATATAATGAGGGAATACATCAAAATAAGATCAACAACTCCATCCAGACTACATAATCAACTTCAATACAAAATAAATCAAAAATTCAAGAAGATCAACTATCCACAACTCATAAACAAAATACGAGTTCCCAATTACATTGCAACACAAATTAAATGACAATGTACTCCTTGAATCAAACTTAGTCTCCAAAGGCATTCACATCAACACGGTACCAACCAGAAACAACAAAGGTAAAAAGGACATCCAACCGGGCTTCCAAGGGAGACCTCAATTTCCTCCCCACAAGATACCCATATAATTGGTAAACAATGACCCATGACAACATCAACAAACATGACAACAATAGAATTTAATGTTTCACCAATATAATAAATGTGAGGAGACTGCATTCAATAAAGGAGCATAAACATATCACCCCCAAACATCGCATAAGTATCCAATAAATTCCACCACAAAATCAATTAATAAGACCCCCACAACTCCAAACAAACCAAGAATTCATCATGCAGGGTTTAACGAATAGCAACACAATTTAAATTAAAGAGAATTCCCAACTCATGCAAACTCGAGAGAAGTCACAATGAAAGGTTATGTCAAATCACTCATAAAAAGGACACGAACCCAATGGAATGAAATCACTTCCAAAGCCAAGAAATTCCAAAGAGGGCACCACAAATAGGATACACCAAATTTCCCTTAAATGAACAATGACCATTCAAAAACAATTTATCCAAACAATGCACCATACTAAGGAAAACCTTCAAAACTCATGAATTGATACGAATAAATTTAACAATTGAAGACACTCGAATATCCCAACATGAAAAAAAGTCGAACCACTTAAATATAGGAACCTTAAAATTTTAAGTCAAAAGTTGCTCATCCTGACACATATCTTCTATATACAATTCTCTATTAAAACATTCTATCTTTCTTCTTAACAAAAATTCCTTCACCATCCTAAAACCAATTCACGTACTATTCACCTTAAATCAATAAATCAAGTAACCTATTTTAACAATACATTATTTACTATATCAATAATTAATCTAAATTTTAAAAGAACTTGTAATTAAATCTAATTTTAAGAGCACTTGTCCAACATTCACAACACTTATTTACACCTCACCATTTTGTTATTATTAACATTAGGATTTAATCGTTACATATCTTAATTGGCATTGATACTATTATAGATGTGGAATACATTATTATGCAATCTTGTTTGATTATTATTAATGTTTAGATATTGCTATATGTAACAAAAATACCTCCTACTTATCTATTATTAATGTTTCCTAGAGGTATTACATTAATATTCATACAAGATTAAAAACAATATATCAATATTATTATTAATTTTAAGATTGATCTACAAGAATTAAATTTAGACATTCATGATTAAATCTAACCACAATGATACTAACATTGATTTATACAAATAGTTATTGATGCTATTATTATTATTTTTATTTATTTATTTCCCCTTATTTTGATATACTTAAAAAGAAACTATTTTATTCACTTTATTCTTATATAAATATGTTTATATAATTTAAAAGAATTAAAATTAACTCAAACTAGCTACATGGAAATCATAAATCAATTTATTATATCATACCAAAATTGTTCTTTAAAACCTTGAGGAATCTTTTATCTTTTAATATATATTCTTATTTTAAAGTAATGTGATCTTCTCTCTCGTGAGAAGCTTCTACTTTATTCCTTATCCACCATTTGTGTTTATTTTAACTTTCCATGTTTTCTGTTTTATATTGTTATGACTATTGAAAGTTTTCTAATGTTATGAATACCATGTCAACCATTTTAATATTATCACTAAGCCCTTTCAGATAGAACAATCAAATACATGCCATAATTAATGGTTGAAGAAATTTTTACAGCTACTGTAGTTGCAATTACGTTGGTAGGTATGCATACAAAATATAGAATACACTATGCATGCAAACTGCTTGACAAATTTTCTCAAATAAATGTTGTCTTGTGCACTAAAATTATTACAGATTGCACAATTTGGGTTGTTCAGAAGGCTTTAGCACCACTGAAGGAAATGAAATTGGCAGGCATAAAGCCAGATTCCACAAACGTTATCCAGCACCCCCTCTACTGCGTGAAATAATATGAGAGCCTTGGAGCAGGGTAAGTACATCCATTGAAGGTAACAGAAGATGGATTTCTGTCAAATGTTACATTTGGAATAGCTCTGGAAGAAATGTATGCAAAAACTGTGGAGGCACAGCAAGGCACGTGAACTTTTTTGACAGAGTGCCTCAAGGAAATGTAAGCTCATGGGAATGCGAGGATTGCAGGATATGAGCAGAGAATTAGGGGTGCTATTTAAACTTTTACACCCTTCTATGCTTGAGTGTTGCATCTATGATAGATTGTCAACAGAATCAAGGAGGCCATTTAAACTTTTAAACTTCCTATTTTGTTCAAGCGTTGCGGTTGAGACAGGTAGTGAAAGGAATCAAGAAGGTTATTTAAACCTTTCAAATTTTCTATTATGCTCAAACATCACAACTGGGACAGGTGGACAATGTATTCAAACAGATTATTTATACTTTCAGAGAGCTTATCAAACAGATTGATATAGACTATTATAGTTCATTAAATGTAGAAAACATAAAGAATACTTGCTTTACATGCCTATCAGAAGTCTGAAGCCTAATGAATTTACCTTGTGATCTGTCACCACAGATGGCTAACTGTTGACGGCTAACAGCTCCGATGAAGTAGATAACTGGGCGTCACCACTCTGAAGGATTGAAATTTCAGTGGTATTCCATGGTTCAGTCCTTTAATGAAGAACCCACACTTAGACAAGTGTTTTCCAGTCGATTCCCACCACTGCGAGGATGAAGACTTGTGGTCAGGCACTCATAGAAAAATGCTAGAAAAATGTGTATGCCCCCAACGATATTCTTCCCAAATCTCTCTTTTCTCCGTACTGAATGTTCAGTGTTCCTACCCCCTTCTCTCAGTATCTATATTATTTCTTATGCTTTCTTCCCTCATCTTTTCCCAAAAACTGTCTGTCTCCCTTTCAGATGGAATCCATTTGGCTTTCCTCCCTCTTGGCTGAAGGAAGAACAATTTTAGTACATGCAAATTAATTCCTTTTTATTATTTTCTTTCTAGCCTTTCTTGCTTTAAAACACTTCAGCTTCCTATCTCCTTATCTAATTAAATTTCTTATTATAATAATTATCTTTTCAAGATTATTTTGTTCATAATTATTATTAACTTCAATTTAACACAACAATTTAAATCAATTTATCTAATAATATCACTTTTACTTTTAACGAATTAGTTTAATTTGATCATTTGTTCTAAATCATTTGATTTAATTTAATTGATTATTATTTTAATTTCTAATTATATTTTAAATAACCTTGCAAATCTCTTATGATTTAATTAATTATTTAAACATGACTACTAACATTTGATATTTTTCACACAATCAAATAACACAGTAATTAATGAAGCACACACAAATACTCACACAAAAGTCCAAAACAACCGACACGGAGGGGCACTACATCCTCCCCCCCTTAGGCATCGACTTACTCCTAGAAGTCGAGCTCAAGCATAAACATGGTAACACAACAATATCAATGATCATAAGCACATCAACACCATAAATTAAAACATCAATTAAACGTCATCAAGTAAGCATCAAAAATTAAACAAACCAAAAATAAGGAAATGATACCAAAACAAAAGTGGTGATGGGGTTGTAACCAGACCAATTTGTCAAACACTAGGACAGATGACGAACTAGGTTGGGGAAACTTTCTTGTTAGCTCCTATGTTCAACATCAAACCCATTGGGTGTATATAATGCTCGCCCTGTCTTGACAATGCAGGTGGAATCGAGACTTAGTTCCTGCAATTCCTGCATGCAAACAAACATTGTGCACAATACATATATATTACAAATACATCGTGAGAGGAACTCCCAGCATAGTAGGGCACTCGCGAGCGAGTGATACCACACTATCCCTCCCACCAAACCACACATATTATTCAAAACAATTCTAGTAACTCGTAAACAATTTTCTTGTAATTAGTTAGGAAATATTCATATAAGGATAATAACCATAAATCTAATTCCTATACTGTATCAAAATTAATTATTACTTGACATTATAAGTATCTATACCTGCATATTACAATTACATTACCTTCATCACTATGCATTCTAAAGCCAACTTCCTGTAAATCAAAAGCTACAATAGAACATCACACATTAGTACCAATAATTCAAGTTGCATCTTAACCTCAAGTTACTATATTATGCTAAAATCATAGAATAATTATCCACAAAACCTCACATCTTCGTTAAAACTCATAATTTTCACACAAAGAACTCCACTTTAGCCATTATTCAACACCAAATATCACATCAATTTCAATAGAAAGGGTAAAATTTTACACCTTCATAGATTCAAGAAAACATAATTCATCACTCAAGGACAACAAAATCGCAGATTCCACGCACACTTGACATATTCACACACATAAAACACATCACCAAGAAACACATCACACTAAAACTCAGGGGTCCATAGAGCATCCCCGACAGGAAGGATATCGGTGCATTGCGCACTACACCGAGGGTCCTATCCTTTCCCATTAGTTTCCTGCACCATCGACCTGACACCATCTAACGGAAGAAATTCAAGTTCACAACAATGACAGCAGAAAAGTGAAACTCAAGACTCATGGGTCTAAGTGCAAGGTTACATAGTGAGCACACATAGTGCCTAGTTTATGAACCTATGCTCTGATACCATGTTGTAACGCCCCATCATACGAACCCCAAAGGACAAATAAACAATAATCACTGCACAATTTTTTTTTTTTTTTAAAGATAACATAACATACATGTAATGCATATTAAGTCATGACATAAATTTCATTTAAGTAAATTCACTAACACATACATCCCTTGGGGTACACAAGGAGTCATTACGCGACTTAGATAGTGTTTGCATATTGGGGTACACATTCACTAATTGCATTTCTTTTGTATAGTGTTTGCATATTAGTGTACTTTTCATCATTCATACTCAAAAATTGAGTCAAAATTACATTTGAAAGGGTGTCATTTAGATCATCATTTACCCTCCATTTCACTTGCACTAGGTCATCAAATTTTGGAAATTTCTATCACGAGAGTTACAGTTTGAAATTAGGCACAAAAAGCATATAACACAACTTAAAAATTGTAGTTTTCACCATTTTAAAATCTTGATCTAGGACGCATTCACCCCTACTAGAAAATGAGTCCTTGATTAGCCTGGACCTAAACTTTCTAGCATCTGAAGCTCACTAAAAGTCACTTGGAAATCAATAAAAGTATTGAAACAATTCCCATCTAGCATCCATTTGCCCTTACTGGTGAATGAGTCCCTGATCAAACCTAAAACTACAATTTCTAGGATTTGAAATCTCTGTTGTGTGCTTTTGTTTGGTATTGTTACATTTTTTTTTAGTTTTCTGATTTTCTCTATAATCAAATTCATTGAGCCTAGCTTGATTTTCTTCATTTAATGCATTTCTCAAATTCAAATTTGCATTTACAACATTTCATTTTCAATTTGGAGCATAGTGTAATCAGTAAATTGCCTTGTATAGAATATGAAAATTACATAGTTTAATTTTTCATGTTATCATGTTTCCTTTTAAGAGATGTGGTTTTGATATGGTTAAGAATGGATTGCATAAGTACAACATCCCCTCTTATGAATTCAATTTTGAGTACAACAATGAGGTCATTAAGAAACATGTTAGCCATCCTATTTATGAGAAGATCTTAGAGCAAGTGGATCAAACCATTACCACAATCCTTAATATTGAATCGCCTATCTCAAACCCTATTATCTCTCCCATTGGTGAGGATGATATGATACAAGAAGATGCAAGCATAGACAATCATGAAAACCATAATTCTTGTTCACTTGATACCTCTCCCACTAGTGATGAAGGTATCTTGGTGAAAGAGGATACAATCAATGAGAATCATGAATGTATTGATTGTCTCTCTCCTCATACCTTTTGGAAAGATATTATGGTCACAAGAATATGATATTGTAGACACATTTCTAAACATCACTTTACCTAGTCTGCATTCATCCCTTGCTTGTGAGAATGTTTTAGAGAAAGAGAATGAAATTATATATAACCATGAAAATCAAAATTTTCCTCGTAATATCCCTCCTTGATGTGAAGAAGATATTTTGTGTTAGAAGATACAGTTATTGAGAGTCATGAGAATCTTGTTCCTCCCTTCCCTAATGGTCCTATCATTTGGAGAGATCTATTAAGTAGGCATGAAAAATATAGATGTCGTTCTCTTGATTCCTCCCTTGTTTGTGATGAATTTACTTTACAAAGTCTAAAAATGAACATTGATGAACCTCATGTTTCTCACTTTCCTAAAATCTCTCCAACTAGGGTAGATATTATAGCACAAGAGAATGAGACCATAGAGAAAATATATGAAATCATGGACAATCATAACATTCAAATTTGACTTCTCCTAATATCTCTCCAATTTATGATGAAGATACTTTTGTGTTAGAAGATAAAATTGATGAGAGTTGTGAGAGTCCCATTTGTCCCTCTTCTCCTAGAGAAAATATTATCAAACAAGAGAATGCCATCATTAATAAACAAGATGATCCAACCATAGACGACTCCATTACTTATGATAAAGTCATTTAAGAAGAACCAACTTTTGAAAGTCGTGAACATCTAGTTTGTAGTTCTCCTAAAAACTCTCCTACTAGGGATGATATCATGGTGGAATAAAATGAGAACATTGACAATATTAATTCCTTAGGAGAAGATGAATAAGTGACATTAGACTCCCCTTCATTATAAAGAAATCAAAACAAAAGCATTGATAAAATGAATGCACAAGTGTGTGATAGACCCCCCTTGATTATTGAACCTCTTAAATACCTTGCAAAACATCCTAAGAATCCTCTAAGTATTTAACCACCCTCACAATGACCACAAACTAAAAATAAACCTATCCTCATCCTTGAACCACCTAATAATAATTTTTTGAAGCAATGGAATTATAACAGTCTTGCTCATACGGGTATGTGCAGGATCATCATGGAAAAAATAGGCCCTTAAGTGGCAAAAAATTCAAAAAAATCAGAGTTAGGTAACTTGACATAAAAATTTGAATAATTTATCTATATTATTTCAAAAATATGTAATAATAGAATCTATAGAAAATTGAATGTAGTTTCTAAACTATTAGGTTTATAAAAAAATAAAAAATAAATCTATTTGGTAAAAATTTGAAATTTCAATGTGCAAATAGTACTTAAATTTTAGGGAAAAAATAAGTAGGTGTTTGTTTGACCACCCTAACCAAAATAAAATGATAATATTTTTTTATAATATTTTAGAAATAAGTAGAAGACTCATGTCCAGATGTGATGCATATTTTTTTGTAATTTTTTTCCAAGTAAATAATTAATTATTAATTTTTTAATACATTTCTTTTAAATTAAAAAATTGTATTTCTAACCACCTTAACTTGGTCAAAACTTCATGAAATTCAATTTTTCTTTTTTTAATCCTATAGTATGTGAAGCATAGAATGTGATGCATGTTTTGGATTCAAAAAATGTGATATCGTTTGAAAGTTATAGATGTTTTTCAATCAACCTATCAATCAACACTTTAGTCATAATTTAAATAGAAAATAAATAATAATTATTTATTAAATTGAAAGTAAAGCATAATTTATATTGGTGGAAAGTTGAGAATTTACTTTTAAAACCCTTTTCATTTCATCAATTTTGGGTTAAAAAAAAAGTCTTCAGCCACATGCCCTATAAATACCCATCATATTGCCACTTTTTTGCCCATCATGATCCTCCACATACCCATACATATAACACGAGTAACAATCCACAACCAAGAAAAAAAACACCAACATCCCTCCCATTGCCTAATCCTATTTTTCTTGGTCTCTCTCATTTTCCTTTACAAAGTGGAAAGTGGTATGATCTTGTTGAACAAATAAAAATACCCTTGCTAAGATATCCCTATGGGACCTTTTTCAAGCCTCACCTATTCACCATAACATTCTTTAAAGTGCTTTACAACAAGTCCCTGCCATTCCTAATGTGCAATCAAATGATGGGGAAACCCATATTCAAGATATAATTCTAGCCAACTTGGACATTACTTTCCATCAAGATGAGTTACCTTTGTTAGAAGAGTGAAAGCAAAATGAAGCTCTCATTATTTCAGAAACATATGACTTGGCATAGGGTTTTTCAAGGAAAGCTTTCATGTCTTAGGCTAAAATTGGCTACTTTAAAGTAATTGCTCACAGTGATGGTGTAACAACCACTTTAAAGTGGGGGCATACATCAATGACATCTTTCAACATATTTGATGGTATTATTTTATTTTTTCTTGCGATGTGTCATTTTCTTGGTGGTGTCATTGGGTTTGATGTCCTCTAAGAATGTATGATCTCCCTTCATGGCATGATGCAAATGAGTCATCCCATAAGTGGTGATTTGATATCCTTGACTCATCCTCTCTTGGAGAAATTATGCACAATGTTCCCTAAGAAGAAGACCTTACATAAACAAATCAAAATCCCCTCTAACAAAATTTTACATATATTCAAAAGCATACAAAATCATTACATTGTGGTGTCTTATTGAAGTAATTAGGAAGATAGCTTTGGTATGGTTTGTATAATGAGAAGTCAACACATTGGCATGACTTTCTCATTGGAGGGTGAGAAGTTGACACACTATCATGCCTTTCTCACTAAACCCAATATTTTGAAACAACTCACCTAGTGGATGGACTGAGGTTTCACTACCCTAATTGAGCATACACATATTTTGGACAACTCACCTAGTGAACAGACAAAGGTTCCACTACCCCAGAGTGAGTAGTGCATGTTATAGAGAAACAACAATGTTCCACATCATGTTGGAGTGGTTGTGCTTGATTCTTTGTTTTTCTTTATTTTTCTTGGCCTTTGATAGGCTATCATTATGTATCTTTTTTATTGTTCCATACTTAAGTGTCTTGAATTTCTACTTTAGTGTGAGTTTTACATGGGGTCATCCTCCCACTAAAGTGGGGGAAAAATCTAGTGATAGGAAAAGTAGACCTTTTTCCTCAGTAAATGTGGAAATAATTGGCATTGAATTAACCTAAGGGTGTCTTCGTTTAATTTTGTAATGTGTTGTAAACATTCACATTAATCCCCTTTTCAATAAAATTTATTTAATTTTACCTTATTTAAGGTGTTGGTGTATGTGTAGGATCATCATGGGAAAAATAGGCCCTTAAGTGGCAAAAAATTCAGAAAAATCAGAGTTAGAAAACTTGACATAAAAAATTTGAATAAGTTATCCATACTATTTCAAAAATATGTAAGAATAGAATCTATAGCAAATTGAATGTAGTTTCTAAACTACTAGGTTTATTTAAAAATATAAAATCTATTTGGTGAAAATTTGAAGTTCCAATGTAGCAATACTTAAATTTCAGAGATAAAATAAGAAGTAGGTGTTTGTCTGACCACCCTAACCATAATAAAATGATAATATTTTTTCATAATATTTTATATATAAGTATAGGACTCATGTCTGGATGTGATCATATTTTTTTGTAATTTTTTTCCATGTAAATAATTAATTATGAATCTTTTATTACAACTTTAAAAAAATATAAAATTTTGTTTGTCTAACCACCTTAACTTCGTCAAAACTTCATGAAATTCAACTCTTTTTTTAAATCCTATAGTATACAAAGTATAGAATGTGGCGCATGTTTTGGATTCAAAAAATGTGATATCGTTTGAAAGCTATAGATGTTTTTCAATCACCCTATCAATCAAGACTTTAGTTATAATTCAAATAGAAAATGAATAATAATTATTTATTAAATTCATAGTAAAGCATAATTTATATTGGTGGAAGGTTGAGAATCTTATTTGAAAATCCTTTTTATTTCATCAATTTTGGGTTTAAAAAAAACTGTCACCCATATACCCTACACATACCAATTATATCACCACATTTTTGTCCATCATGATCCTACATATACCTATTGTAAACTTTTGTATTACAATTTCACACTTATTTAGGGTTTCATTAATTAATGGTCATTAATTGATCTTAATTGGCCCCTTTAATTCAAATTCAATCCCTCTTTTGAAGGATCTATCTCAACACCCAATAATGATATTGTGTGACATTTAATTTGGTGAATTTGGTGTCCTAAAAAATCCTACTTGGACCCATTTTCCTTTATTGGAAAATGAGTCCTCTCCAAATAAGACACCCCTTTCTATGCATTTTTTAGGTGCTTTTTGATCTCATTTCATGTCCTGAAAGTTTGGTACTAGAAATTGTGCTAGGACCCATTTTCCTATAGTGGAAAATGAGTCCTTCAAACCTAGGAAACCCATTTTTTAGCATATTTGATGCGGGTTTTTGATGTTATTGCATCCCCCGAAGGCATGGTCCTAGAAATTTGTGCAAGGACCTATTCACCTTTAGTGGTGAATTCATCCTCCCCTAATAGAACCCCTCTTTTTGAATTTAATTGTGGCGAGATATTTATGATTTTAATACCCATATCTAGGGTCACCTTGAATTATTTGAATTTCGGGGATAATCTCTAGATTTATTATAAATAATGGGTTAATTCACATTGTTTCACCTAGCAAATTTGAGAGAGAATCCTTATAGAAATTTTGAGTTTACAAGAGAATTTCAAAGGAATTTCAAGGAAAATTCATGGAGTCTTATTTCAAAAATTCAAGATCATTTCATCATGTCAAAGGCTTAGTGCATTCATACATGTTGTTAAGCTAAGATCATCAATGTAGAATTGAGGATCTACTTGCAAGCATTATTTCACATCCTATTTGAGATCAAGATCTACATTCTTCATGGCCACTTCATGTTAGAGTGCATATTTATACTCCAAGACAACATCCAAGGTATCATCATTTCATATTTCATGTTTCATGCTTCCATTTTATTATTTAGTCAATTGGTTTAATTACCTAAAATGGGTTTGACTGAGGAAAACCCCTATCCAATAACAATCAACAAGTTTTTCTTCCCTTGAATTTGTGATTGCAGGTTTTAGGTTGAAGCGAAAGATCTAGAGAAAAATTGTTATAGTTGAAGAGTTGTAAAGTTGTCATCCATAGTGCAAGAACAAAAAAAGGCTACAAAATTTATTCTATACTTTTGAGAGCTGAAAACTTAGAAACTAAGAGTGAATATATTGAAGTGAAAAAACTAGAAGTCATTTTTTTGAAACCCTAAAAGGACCCATTCTCCACTAAATGTGAATGGGTCCTTAGTAGGGATTGAAGTAGTGAAAACCTAGAATCTAAGAATGCAAACTAAGAGGAATGAAACCTAGAAGTTAGTTTCTAGAGCCATAATAGGGATCCATTCACCACTAAAGGAGAATGAGTCCTCTTTGGCTTAAAAGAAAGCTTTCAACAAGGTACAAATCATTTTGAGTTCTCAAAACTTCCCTTTTCATTGCTATAATAGTTAGAATTAGTTTCTGATTGTTATTTTGGCATTTTGGCCCTCATAATTGAATGAAACACAAACCTAATGAAATAAAGGTTCATCACTGATACCCAATTAATGGTGAACCTATTTTCTATGGTTCAATATGATAATGTCCATTGTAGGAAATATATATCTATAAGACATGCTATTGGATGTCGATTGGTTGATTAATTCTAACTATTTGATAGGCTATTGATATGAATGTTAACCAACATGCCTAACCATAATCAAGACTAGAGATCATTCATTTAAAGTTTTTTTTTCTTTTTTTTTAATTTTTGTTTCCATTTGTGTTACCAAAGGTTGAAGATGATGCTCATTTTATTATGGGCATGTGCAGGATCATCTTGGAAAAAACAAACCCTTAAGTGGCAAAAAATTCAGAAAAAATAGTGTTAGGCAAATTCACGTAAAAAATTGAATAAGTTATCTATATTACTTAAAAAATATGTAAGAATAAAATATATAGAAAACTGAATGTAGTTTCTAAACTACTAGGTTTATTTAAAAATAAATAAAAAGTAGTACTTAAATTTTAGGGAAAAAATAAGATGTAGGTGTCTCTTTGACCACCCTAACCATAATAAAATGATAATATTTTTTAATAAGATTTTCTATAAAAGTAGAGAACTGATGTCCAGATGTGATGCATATTTTTCTATAATTTTTTTCCAACTAAATAATTAATTATGAATTTTTTATTACCACTTTTAAAAAATATAAAAACTCGTATGTCTGACCACCTTAACTTGGTCAAAACTTCATGAAATTTATTTTTTCTTTTTTGAATCCTATACTATGAGAAACATAGAATGTGATGGATGTTTCGGATTCAAAAAATGTGATACCATTTGAATGTTATAATTTTTTTTCAAACAACCTATCGATCATGACTTTAGTCGTAATTCTAATAGAAAATGAATAATACTTATTTATTAAATTCAAATTAAAGCATAATTTATAGTGGTGGAAAGCTGAGAATCTCATCTAAAAACCCTTTTCATTTGATCAATTTTGGGTAAAAAAAAATTCATCAGCCACATATGCTACAAATACCCATAATATTGCCACTTTTTGGCCCATCATGATCCTATACATACCCTTATATGTTTGAAAGTTTATTGTGGGTTAAAATGAAATGAGACAGGTGAGTATTTTTTTCAATTTTTCTCAATTTTTTTGATATTTTATAAATGTTATGAGGTTGTTTTGGTATTTTAAGGTTTTATGAATGTTTTGAATTTTCCAATGTTATGAGGTTGTTTTGGGTTTTATGGAGATATTTGAGTCTATTTTGAGGTTTTTGCATGAAACTTTCCAATTTTTTTTGTTTTCCAAGGGTAGACCAAGAGAATAGAACCTAAGGGGGGAAAAACCTATGCCTCAAGGGCTCATCAAAGATGTCCTTTCATGTATAACTACATACTGGCCTCATAGTTAAATTAGTGGATTGGGATACTAATGCACGATAGCTAATTATTTTTTTTATTTTGATGCTTTTGACTTTTCTATGGAGATTTGACCACATTTGGATGTGTATTGGTTTTTCAAATAATTTGGATGTTTATAATTTTTTTGAGATGTTTCAAAATTTTTGGATGTTTTTTTATTTTGACCTATTTTTGATGTTTTTGGATTTATTAAATGATACCTAGATCATGATGTTGATATAATGTTGTGATATATTTGGACATGGATCAATACTTTTACAAAAACAAGATGAAAGTTGTAATGTCCCAGACATATAATTTAACACATAATGCTTATTTGTATATTGGAATTCAATGAACAACAATGTACGAAACATAATCACTTTAAATTATAGATCAATAAGCTAATTATATCGACCAGCTAATGCAAATATATTCAAATTAGGAAACAACTTCTTATAGAAATTATTTGGAGAAAAATACAATCTCTAAAGTTAGAAATATCTTAAGAACCAAAGTTGTTCCATCCTTTGGTCTAGGTAATTATTGAGGTTTCATCCAATGACTAGAATCTCCTATGGGTTCTCATCCACAAAAGGGTTTAGAACAAATGTTCAAATTTTATAAAAAGAGGGAACATAATAATCAAATAAATAGAATAGAATTTAGCTACCTATACATATATGCTACTACATCCCTCAAGGAATAGTGTGGCTTGAGCCAAAGTGACACCAAATAATAGAATTCAAATATCTACATGCTATAATTAGGACAACCTTAAAAATCAAAGGTAATTCCCACTTAGGACTAGCATATCCTACTATAGACCTATCCATGTGCTCCCTAGATTTCCTCCCTTATTTTCCTACTCTACAATTATCTTTGTATTCTTTGAAGAACATTCATCCCATTTAACTATGAAGGTAACTATTGGGAATTGAATGTAGGCATATTTTGACAATGATTTCTCATATGTAGGGAATTGCTTTATCCTTCTAGCTATTTGAATATATGGCTATCTAGATTGCTTTTTATGAATTTCATCTTGAAATATCCTCTTCTAGTAAGATGCAATATGGTCTCTCAATTAGGCACTAAGATGAGGTCAAGCTAGACAATGAAACAAAGTGATCTTCTGAAAATGATAACTCTCTAGATATGGACCCCATTTGCTTGAGTTTTGGATATGATGTGCACTAGACACTGGAGATATTATTTTCCAAACTAAAAGTGCCTAAATTATTTTATTGTGAAATTTGGTAGTATGGTCACATCCCACTTTGTAACTTCCTATCTAGAAAATGGGACATGATAAGTCCTCCCCTCTCAAAATTACTTCTCCTAAAGAAATTCATATTTGATGCTCGAGAATTGAAGGAGCTTCCCATGTGGCATCTACAATTAGAAAATTACTCCACTAGACAAGATATTTAATGATGCTCCTATTCCTAAGTAGCTTCTAGATCCAAGCATCAATCACTACTTTGAGGATAAGAGTGAGATTTCCCTCATCATCAAGTGGTGGTAACTTAGTTTGAGAACTATGTGCTCTCCCACAACCCTTTTTATATGAGAAACATGTAAAACATTGTGGATTTTGGTGCCCTTTGGAAGCTCAACCTCATAAGAGACATCTCCAACCCTCTAGATCAACCTATATGGCTAATAAACCCTTGGTTTGAGTTTCTTTTCTCCAATTTTTTTGAGGGAATATTGTCTATAAGGTTGTAGTTTGATGAAGACCATATCTCTTACTTTAAATGATCTTTTATTCCACCTCTTGTATTCATATATATTTTTTTTGTTCTAAGCTTTTTGTAGATATTCTTTGATTGTCCTCAATACCTCTTAGCTCTAATTGGTTAGGTTGTTGGTTTTCTAAACTATACAATTAGTAAGAACCAATTTTTTGAATGATATTTCTTCATACCCATAAAGTTCCTTGAAAGTAGACATGCCAATTGACATGTGGTGTATGGTATTGTAGTAGTACTCTCCCAAATGAATACACTTGATCTATGTTGACTACTAACCTGAGACATAGTTTCCCAGGTAACCCTCTACCCATTTATTGACAAATTTAGTTTATACATTAGTTTACAGATGATAGCTAGTGCTAGGAGTGATCTTAGTACCATTTAATTAAAATAAATCTTTCTAGAAAGAACTGAGAAAGCAACTATCTCTATCACATATAATTTTTTTCAGTAGGTCATGCAACCTTAAAACCTCTTTCAAGAATAGTATTGCAACTTCTATAGATTTCAAGTCACTGGGGATTGTAAAGAAATGATCATACTTAGTCATGATTCCAAGTACAACATAGATACAATCCTTTCCTCACACCCTAGGAAATATGGTAATGAAGTCCATGGGTATACTCTCCCACTTGTACTTGGGAATGGGAATAGGATACAACAATCTGATATAGAATTCCTATCCCCCTTTTTCTACTAGTAAGTGAGGCATTCCCTAATGTGTGAGAGAAAATCATCTTTGAGGTCCTTCCAAATAAACCTCTCTCTAATCTACTGGTAGGTTTTATAGTATCTAATATGCCTTGTTGTTGATGCATTATGGTAAGCCTCCAAAACATTTGCCTTTGGCTTGGATACTAAGATTTAGAACACCTTTTTTGAAGATAATCAAACCTTCCACCACCACATAGCTTTCTTCCTTCTCTACACCTTCTAGGATTCTAGTAGCAAAGTATTTTTCAACATACTTAGGATTCATGATGGAGTCCTTCCAATTAGCCAATATAGTGGTCATAGGACATAGTATGGGTCTCCTTGAGAGTGCATCTACCACTCCATTATTCTTTGGCTTGACATATTTGGTGTAAAAATCATATGGATGAAGTTTTATCACCCACTTTTGTTGTCTATCATTTAGGTTCTACTGACTCCAAAAGAACTTGAAACTATTTGATCTAACTTTACCACAAATCTTCCACATATTAGGTATTGCTAAAAAATATACAAGGAATTCATTATTGACAACATATCTTTATCATATATGGAATAACACCTTTCAATTTCTCTCAACTTCCTACACTCAAAAGTTATAGGATGTCCATTGTGAGCGAGGACAACTCCTATGCCTTCACCAGATGCATCACATCATCCACAAAAGGTAGTGAGAAATTATGAATTATAAGTACTAAACAATAACACATTACCTCCTTCATATTTTCAAATTCTTATTCTCCTCCTTATGTCCATTGAATGGTCCGTTATATTGGTGAGAGGTATTGTTTGAGAAAAATATATGACAAACATCCAAAAGTAACTACAAAGTCCAACAAAACCTCTCAACTGTGATAGATTTATAGGAGGTAGCCAATCCATGATGTCTTGGATCTTTTGTTGGTCAAGTTGAACTCCCTTAATGCTAATGACATGACCCATATACAATATCTTCTTCAATCAAAATTTATAGTTGGAATTTTTTTCAAAAATATGATGCTACTCTAGGATTCCTAAAACTGTGTCTAGGTGTTGCAAGTGCTCCTCTCATTCTCTACTATAGATCAAAATGTTATGAAAGGAAACCAAGAAAAAATTTCTCAATTTCATATAAAATACATGGTTCATCCATGATTGGAAGACATCTCAAGCATTATTCGAACCAAAAGGAATAACCAAGAAGTTAAAATTCCCATAATGATACTAAAAATTATTCTTTTTGTATATCTTCTTCTCTTTTTCAAATATGATGGTATCCATATCTCAAATCAATCTTTTAAAAATACACTGCTCCATGAAGTTCATCAATCAACTCATCTATCTGGGTTATGGGGTACTAACTTTCTTTATGGTCTTCTTGTTTAATTCCATGCAGTCTATACACATTCTCAAATTTCCATCCTTCTTCTTCACCAATACTACATAAGATGCAAATGGTTGGAGCTCAATCTGATCTACCCTTTAGCCCAAAGTTCCTTGATTTTCTCTTTCTCCTTGTTTTACATCTAGGGATGCCAATAAGGAGTGGTCATGAATGGTTTAGATCCAAGTTCAAGATCTATGATGTGTTGGAATACTCTATCCAATGGAAATCTAGGAGGCATATCATTGAAAACCAAAATATGATTATCCAAGATTTTTTTTATATCAACATGAAATTTCTCATTCTTATGAGTGGTAGATTCTTTTGAGATCACTAAACAACTAGCAACCCAAGCAACTTAGCTTCTTCAAAATAGTCTCTCCATTCTCCTAGAAAAGATTACTTGTATACCTCCATTTTCCATTCCTTTTAGGATTGCATCCTTCCCATTGGCTTTAATCTTGAGTTCCATTGTCTGATAGTCTGTAATGTACTCTCCCAAGGGATGTAACCAATATAGTTCAAATATTACATAAATATCACCTAACTACCTTATGATGTCCAAAATTTATTTCCAACTATTGGATCTTGTTCTTGTAGGGTAGATTATAGCCATCAACCATAGTGATAGTGAAGCCTTCAAAGTCCTCTACATCCAATATCCCCCTCACTAGCCCTTTTTCAATGAAGTTGTGAGTAGATCTACCATCAATCAAAACAAAAACTCTCTTTCTAGTAAGAAGCCCCCAAAATTTGAGAGATTGATATCTATGTGCACTAGAAAACACCTCCATCTTCTCTCTCCTTATCTTCTTCCCCTGAAGAAAAGTCTTCCAGGTCATGAAATTCATCAAATTATTTTGACTCAGAGTCTTTTTCAGAGGTGACTTCTATGTAGTGAACTTTTCCCTTTTCAAGTTGTGTATCTCCTAGGACCCATGGTTCTCTAAAAAAGAAGCAAATATTCTTCCTTTACATCTCATTCCTCGTCTCATCATCTACTTTATTTTCCATATCAGTAGTTTTATTCATGGGTATAAGGTGTGATCTTTTCTAAAATCCCTTCTGATGCCATGCTTTGGTTTTTCTTTTGATGAAATAAATTCTTAGAAATTTATGTGTCAAGGGTTAAATCACTTTTCATAACCTCCTAAAGAGAGGCATGTACAAAAAATTTCACAAAATCCTTGAGAGATTCATTGAGTCTTGAGATGAAAAGATGTATTATCCTCTTCTCTGATAGTTTTAGAACCATCACCACCACCTTTTGGAATTCTATAATATAATCATCAACTAAATTTTTATGTTTGATCATGGCCAACTTGCTGAAATACTCTTCTTCACCCTTTTGTTCAAATCTATCAATAATCCTCTTCTTGAGTTCATTGAATCTTTGTATCTAATCTTGGCCTAGAGTAGTGTAACCATGAAACTAGCATTCATATGCTTCTCCTTCTAGATATAGGGAACAAAATTGAACTGCATCTTTCTCAGTCATAGGGTTGAGCATGAAATAGGTTTCCATATTTTGTAATCAAGCTCTTGTTGAGATCTTATTGCTCCCATGAAAACAAGCCCCTAGAAACATCCCCAACTTGTGCTTCAGGTCCTTTCTCTTGTATAGTCCTTTATTCTATGGTTCACACTTCCTTGCATCTTCCATGTATTCCACCCAAGAAAAATCTAATTTAATTTCATATGGTAGCAATTTATATTCTCCATACCACTTATGATCTTTTTGGATTGAAAGAACTAGTGTCTAATTTTTCACTCCTATCTTGTTCAATTTCTCAAAGGAATAGATTGTTTGAGGGCCCTTCTAGAGCACTATTATTTCTACCATCTCCTTCACCTTTGTTGGAGGATGGTTCACTTATGGGACCATTTTCATTCACATTTCCCCTAGATATTTTTTTTGCGAAGACCTTTGAAACATCCTTTCTTCTTAGTAGGGTTGTGAGGGTATCCATTAATCCTCTTGTGATCTCAATAATTTTAGTGATTGTGGCTTTTATTACTTCTTCCTCCACCATCTCTCCACCCTTAGAATCTAGATGTTGATCTTAATTTAAATTCTACAATCTCCTTAGGTGTCTAGTTTCCCCATCACTCAACATCCAAACATTACTAAAACCCTAAACCCTACAAGTTGGAAGCATCATGCTTTGATAGCATAGTAATGTCTTAGAAATATACTTTAAGGGTATGTGCAGGATCATCATAGAGAAAATAGGCCCTTAAGTGGAAAAAAATTCAAAAATATCAGTGTTAGGAAGCTTGACTAAAAAATTTGAATAAGTTATGGGTACGTGCAGGATCATCATCAAAAAAATAGGCCCTTAAGTGGCAAAAAATTTAGAAAATTCAGTGTTAGGCACCTTGACGTAAAAATTTGAATAAGTTATCTATATTATTTCAAAAATATGTAACAATAGAATCTGTAGAAAATTGAGTGTAGTTTCTACACTACTAGGTTTATTTAAAAATAAATAAAATCTATTTGGTGAAAATTTGAAATTTCAATGCAGTAGTACTTAAATTTTAGGGAAAAAATAAGAAGTAGGTGTTTGTCTGACCACCCTAACCATAATAAAATGAGAATATTTTTTTATAAGATTTTATAGATAAGTAGAGGACTCATGTCCAGATGTGATGCATATTTTTTTGTAATTTTTTTCCAAGTAAATAATTAATTATGAATTTTTTACTACAACTTTTAAAAAATATAAAAACTTGTATGTCTAACCACCTTAACTTGGTCAAAACTTCATGAAATTTATTTTTTCTTTTTTTAATCCTATAGCATGTGAAGCATAGAATGTGACACATGTTTTAGATTCAAAAAATGTGATATTGTTTGAAAGTTATAGATGTTTTTCAATCAACCTATCGTTCAGGACTTTAGTCGTAATTCTAATAGAAAATCAATAATAATTATTTATTAAATTCAAATTAAAGTATAATTTATATAGGTGGAAATCTAATAATCTCCTCAAAAAACCCTTTTCATTTCATCAATTTTGGATAAAAAATAGTCATCAGCCACATACCCTACAAATACCCATAATATTGCCACTTTTTGGCCCATCATGATCCTGCGCATACCCTTATCTATATTATTTCAAAAATATGTAAGAATAGAATGTGTATACAATTTAATTTAGTTTCTAAACTACTAGGTTTATTTAAAAATAAATAAAATCTATTTGGTGAAAATTTGAAATTTAAATGTAGTAGTACTTAAATTTTAGGGAAAAAATAAGTAGGTGTCTGTCTGACCAGCCTAACAATAATAAAATGATAATATTTTTTTATAATATTTTATATATAATTAGAGGACTCATGTCCCAATGTGATGCATATTTTTTTGTAATTTTTTTCCAAGTAAATAGTTAATTATGATTTTTTTATTGCAACTTTTAAAAAATATAAAAACTTGTATGTCTAACCACCTTAACTTGGTCAAAACTTCATGAAATTTAATTTTTCTTTTTTTAATCCTATATTATGTGAAGCATAGAATGTGACACATGTTTTGGATTCAAAAATTGTGATACCGTTTGAAATTTATAGATGTTTTTCAATCAACCTATCAATCAAGACTTTAGTTGTAATTCTAATAGAAAATAAATAATAATTATTTATTAAATTCAACGTAAAGCATAATTTATGTTGGTGGAAATCTGAAAATCTCCTCTAAAAACCCTTTTCATTTCATCAATTTTGGGTAAAAAAAAGTCATCAGCCACATACCCTTCAAATACCCATAATATTGCCACTTTTTGGCCCATCATGATCCAACACATACCCCTAATGCAAAATACTTATTTATAGATTGGAATTCAATGAAAAAAAATGCATGAAACTTAAACACTGAAAACAACAAATTGATAAGCCAATTATATCAACTAGATAATGCAAAGATATATTCATATCAAATAATAACTTCTTAAAAACTTCTTTGGAGAACTATAAAATATTTGAGCTAAGAAAGCTCTCAACAACCAAAGGGATTTCATCCTCTAATCTAGGTAATCATTGGGGTTTCATCCAATGACTACAATGTCTTATAGGTTTTTTTCTACATAATGGTTTAAAACGTAATGTTCAAATTGTATAAAAAGAGGGAACATAATAATTAGATACCTAGAATAGAATTCATTTACCTATACATATATTCTACTAAATCCCTCAAGGAATATGTAGGATTTATCCAATGGGGAGCCAAACCCTAGAATTCAAATATATACACGCTACACTTAGGATGGCCTTAAGACTTGAAGGAAATTCCCACTTAGGACTGACATAACCTATTGCAGACCTATCTAGTGCTCCCTAGATATCCTCCCTTATCCGAATCCAACTCTATAATTATATTTGTACCTTTGGAGAACATTCATCCCATTTCCTATGGAGTTTACTATTGGAAATCCAATGCATACATATTTTTACAATGAGTTTTCACTAGGAATTGATTTATCCTCTGGCTCTTTGAATATATGGTAGATATGACTCTATAGATTGTGTTTTCTTAACTAAAACCTAAAATGCCCTCTTGCAGTAAGATGTGGATGTTGGAAAAATAAGGATAGAAAACTGAGAGGGGGGTGAATTAGTTATCATAGAATATTAAACTTTTCAATCTTTATTTAGCTTAACCTTAGATCTAATGAAAGAATAATAAGTCATAAACACTTAACACATCAACAACACAAAGAACAACAAGATTTTCTTACACGAAAACTAGGATATTAAGCAAAAAACCATGGTGGATGTTAGTCCACAATATTATACCATGTTAAAAGTATAATGAAGATAATAAGGGGGTTCAAGTGAATTAATAGGTTCAAACAAACCAAAATAGGGTTCGCTAGAACTTGGGTTCGAACGAACCCATTCAATGCAAGTTCCCACCATCCTACTAAAAAAACACAATGAAAACCCTTTTTTGAAAGGGGGTTTGAATGAACCCTAGTTTGCTTGAACCCATAGGGGTTTGCTCAAACCCCCCTAGTTCAAGTGAGCCTACCTTTTCCCACATTTCTACTCTCTGGCACGAAAAAAATTAGAATTTTTTCCCTTCAAATCTCGGGTTGAGAATGAAAATAGAGGATACTTCACAAACCCAACTAGAATTAGGCAGTCCTTAGAACGAGATATCAAATGACTATAATTTTGATATGTTTTGTTTTGTATTTTTTTTTTAGTATTATTAAATATAGGTTCTTCATTGAAAATCAAGCTCCTTGTTCTACACATGTGGAAAAATAGCAGATTATAAAAAAAAAATTGAAAAATATGAGTGCACCAGATATTGAAGTCCTTGATCCAATAAAATAATAATAATTTCAATATATAAAAAAAGGTTATGCATTATACGGTTGGCCTATGTCTGAAATGTAATTCGTTTGACTTCAAAACTTGATTAAGAAAAAAATATTTAATAAAATACTTTCTAACCAAGTGGAAACACTATATATCAGAGTTACAAATCTAAATTAGAAAGAATTAGAATTTTATCCTTCATGGAAAAAAAGTCATGTGTTATACAGTGAGTGTCACTCCTTAAAAATGTTGTTTTCTAAAAAAAACTAGTTTTCAAAGGAGATGGAAAAAGAAGTGCAATCTAATTCAAAAAAATTGAAAAAAATATATTTAGAATCTATAGACAAAATTTCATAAAAATCTAGTTTGCATCATCTTCAAATTCCTTGCGATTTAGCTACTATAGGTGCTCGAAAGTGAAGGTTTAGTTAGAAAAAAATATTTCAATGTCTAGTTTAGCCAAAAATTGTAAACTAGTATTGTGGGATCACCTAAGGGGAATGCACATGCATTCAGGAACATTTCCTAGAGCTCATTGCTCAAATACAAAAGGAGCTCATTTCCCAACAATACAGAATATAATTAAATCCAAAGGGTATGAACTAAGAAAATAGCTTCTACACAAGCCTACTTATAGTTCTAGTTAAGCACAAAAAAACTCCTTCACTCTTCACTCTCACTCTACTCAACAATCAAATGAAAAGATAAGTGTTTGCACACTTGCACAATTTATGGATTTTCTCACTTCACACACACACACTAATTTTCTCAACCAATCACTCATATATATTTGTATCATGGAATTACATCAACCTCTTAGTCAACCAAAAAAATAAAATACAATTACAATGTTGGCCCAATTTAACAATTAAACTTTCAATGCAAATTAAACACCATTGACCAATACAATGATGCGACCCAAAAAAATAATCATGAGTGTTCAAAACATTCAAATTTTAATCTCCAAGGATCCACAACACATTACCACTTTCATGTCAATCAAGAACATGAAAACTCAAACATACACAAGAAAAATATTTTACCATGAGCACACAAATCAACACAGATGTACAAGAATGATGGATAATGCTCTACAAACATCCACAAACACCAGGAACTAATAAAGAGGCATCCAAAACAATTGAGATTACCATAATTACACAAACTTCAATTAGGAACACTGATAGAGACCACAAAAATACTGTTATCTAGAACACAACACAACCAATTCTTCATGTGGACCTCTGAAACTTTTGGTAGATGAACTAGATACTTTCAACAATAAACCCTTTAGTCTAGAACATCTGATCTACAATTTTTAGAACAAAACACCTTCATGACCTTTTTGTTCCATTAGAAACTTGCAACTCTTTCTTTCACAATATTCTCAATATCCTTGACATATACAACCTTCAGTACAATAATGCTAATAGTGTTGACATCAATGAAAACCACATATCAACAACATAGCTACAACATCCAACAATCTCCCCCTTTGGAATTGATGGCAACACATGATGTGAAAAAAACCATCAATGTAACTCTCAAACAAAACTTACTCCCCCTTAGAGTCTGACTCTTCTTCCTCAACTTCTTCTACATGTTCTTCTTCCCACAAGACTCTTCACCCCAAATAATTCTTAGTTTTTCACAAGAATATTCTCCCCCTTTTACATCATTGTTAAAGGTAAGAATTACCTTTCCACATACAAGCTCTAAACTACATATCTGCACATTTGACTACTCCTCATGAGTAGCAGCCACAAAAACATCAATCTAGATCAAGGAATATCTATGAGGCACACACATTATTGTAATTAAATGCATCTCTTTGCTTTTATTACGAGGGGTAATCACCCCTAGCATCCCTATGAGATAGTAAAAAGTATCCTTTGACAATGGCTTAGTGAAAATGTCTACTACCTATTCTTTGGTAGGCACATATTCTAGTTTGGCTTCTTTCTCATTCACTTTCTCCCTTAAAAAGTGAAACTTGATTGATATATGCTTATTTTTAGAGTGTAGCACTAGACTCTTTGAAATGTTTATTGCACTTGATTTTCCATAGTATATAGCAATAGGCTTTTCATATATCACCTTGATATCATTCAGCATCTATTTCATCCATATCACCCGAGTATAGTTGTTTGTAGTAGTAATATACTCTGCTTCATCAGTAGATAGAGAAATGAAATGAAATGTTTTACTCAACCAAGACACTAGCTTCTTCCCTATGAAGAAGGAACCACCACTAGTACTCTTCCTATCTTCTACATCTCCTTTCCAATCAACATCAGTATATGCACTCAAAGTGAGATCATCATCCTTTGGATACCAAAGTCCAAAATCAATAGTTCATTTCAAATATCTAAAGATTCTCTTAACAATAGTCACATGTGATTCTTTTGGATCAACCTAAAATATAGAAACCATACACACAACATTCATTATGTCTAGTTTGGTTTGAGTTAAATAGAGTAATCCACCAATCATTGTCCTAAATTTTGTTTAATTTTCCTTAGGAGAGTCATCATTTTATGTTAACTTGCATCCGGTTACCATGGGAGTACCAATTGGCTTTGAGTCTTCCATGCCAAAAATTTTTAGTAGCTCTCTCACATATTTAGAAAGAACTTCATTTCTCTAATTATACTCATCTCAAATTCACTCTTCATTTTATCAAAAAATGTCATACACAGATTATGATCTCCAAAAATAATGTCATCAACAAAGATCTCAATAATGAACTCTTTTTCATGATCCAACTTGAAATACAGGTTGCTATTAGTAGTACCTTTATTGAATCCAAGCTTCAGTAAGTATTTGTCTAATCTAGCATACCAGGCTTTGGGGGCTTCCTTAAGTCTATATAGAGCTTTCTTCAATTGAAAAACCATGTCTTGTTATTTAATTGAAATCAATCTAGCTATTCAATATAAACTTCTTCTTCTAGTTCTCCTTTTAGAAAGGCTCACTTCACATCCATTTGATAGATTTTATAGTTCTTATATGTAGCATAAGCAATAAATAATCTAATAGCTTCAATTTTGGCTACAGGGGAAAAGGTTTCCTCAAAATCAATACCTTCCATTTGTGAATACCCTTTATATACTAGTCTTGCTTTATTCTAGACCACTTCACCTTGTTCATTCAGATTATTCCAAAAAACCCACTTAGTACAAATCACATTTTTTTCTTTAGGTTTGGGAACAAACCCCCATGTATCATTCTTTTCAATATACATTAGTTCTTTCTTCATATATTCCATCCAGTGTTCATCATTGCAAGCTTTATTGACATCTTTAGGTTCAATCTTCAAAATCAAGCAATACTCTTCTACAATCCTTCTTCTAGTCTACACTCCTTTATTCTTGTCACCTAAAATTTTATTTTTTGAATGATTTATCTTTACATATCTTGGAACTTTAGGACTTTCTCAGGATTTTGGTTCTTTTGTTCTTTCTTCTACACTTGCACTTGTTTCTACTTCCTGACTTACTTGATTTACCATAACAAATTGAGGTTGTTTCACTGAACATATGGCACAATTTGAAACTTATTCTATCTCTAAGAATTCTTCCCTTGGTTTTTATTGTCTTCATCTAAATCATATCCACAATATCTAGATGATCTAGTTGAGTCCTCATCAACTCTAACATTTACAATCTCAACCATCTTTCTCAACCTTCTGTTGTAGCACCGGTAGACCTTTCCTTTGGTAGAGTAGCCTAAAAATATTCCTTCATCACTTCTTGCATCAAACTTTACTATATCCTCATCTTTCTTGATGTAGCATTTACTTCCAAAGATCTTGAAATACTTAATAGTAGGCCCATAACCAAACCATTGCTCAAAGGGAGTCTTACCAAAATTACCATTGGCATTTATCCAGTTCAAAGTATACACAACAGTACTTAGAGCTTCACTCAAGTAGATGTGAGGCACATTTTCTTCTATCATCATTGTTCTAGTAGCATCCAAAACTATTATATTTGTTCTCTCTGCAACTCCATTCTATTGAGTGGTTTGGGTGGAAGTTAACTATCTTCTAATTCCATGCTCTTCACAAAAGGAATTGAACTCCCTAGAGGTAAACTCACCACCTCTGCCTAACCTTAAGCATTTAATTTTTAGACCTTTGTCATTGTCTACCATAGCTTTGAAACTTTTGAACTTTTCTAATGCTTCACATTTTTCTCTTAAAAGGGCTACCTATATCATCCTAGAATAATCATCAATAAGCAACATAAAGTACCTTTCACCATGAAGACTTCTAACTCTGGAAGGACCATAGAGATCAGTATGCACTAGCTCCAACAAACCATTTGTATGATGTTATTTTCTCTGGAAGGAGACTCTACTCTAGTTTCCCATCTTGCATTCCTTGCAAATTGTGTTAGCAGGCTTCACTAGCTTAGGTAAATCTCTTATAGCTTGAGTGGAACTTACTTTGAAAATGTTATCAAAATTCACATGACATAGTCTCCTATTCCATAGCCATCTTTCATCTACTTGAGAAATTAAATAGCTTTCACTAGTATTATTCAAGTGAAAACTATTACCTTCTATATTTTTACGTGAAGGAATTACTTTTCCTGAAATTCCAAATATTCTACATCTTCCATGTTTGAACTAAAGATCATAACCATTTTCCATCATATTTCCAACACTCAATAGGTTGTGCTTCAATCCTTCAACATAAAGGACATCATCAATGTTGTGCTTACCACCAAGAAAAATAGACCCTCTGCCACAAATCACACCAACAGTGTTATCTCCAAATCTTACAACACCACCATCATACTTTTCTAGACTTACAAATTTTCTTTTGCCACTAGTCATATGATGTGAGCATCCACTATCAATAACCCACACATCCTTATCTTCAATTCGGGGGTTGCAAGAGCTTTCTCAACTTTAGCAGATTGAGTAGCCATAAGACTATTTTCAATGGTAGCAATGAGAACCCATTCATATTTATTTTCATTATCTTTATTAGACTCATCATTAGTCACTCCTTTAGCATAGTAACATTTCTTTTGGAATCTAGAATTTATATGCTTAGACCTAGGCACTCTTTTAGGAGACCTTGATGAAAAATGACCTATTTTACTACAAGAAAAATATCTAATAGAAAACACTCCTTGATACTTACCTTTTCCTCAACCTTCTTTCTTTATAGTTAGTGCTTCAAATTCTTCAACTTCTCTTTCATCATCTTCAACCTATCTTAGTTCTTCATCATATTTGGATGACTTTCCAAAACACTTTTCCATATCATATCTTTGCTTGTTTTTTCTGGATACAGTAGCCTTAAATGTAGATTTAGTCTTCAAAATAGATTCAAAAAATTCAATTAACTCAAAGGAGCACATTTACCAATCAATGTATCTCTTGTCATATTCGTCAATGATTTGGTCTCTTCAATTAGATGATACTTCACTTTGTAGCAGGGAGGCAATGATCTAAGTATATTAGCTATAATTTCTTCCTCTTCAACGGTACCACCAACACATCTAATACCATAACTAGTTCATTTACTCTTTGCATAAAAGAGGAAATATTTTCATCTTCACCCATCTTCAAGTTTTCATATTTTCCTTCTAAGCTCTCTAGCTTAGCCATCTTCACATGTGTATCTCCTTCATACAAAGTTTCCAACTTCAACCAAATCTGATGAGATGTCTTAAAACCTAACACATTTTCCATTTCTAAATCTGTTAGAGCACTCAACAAAGCTTCCATGGCCTTGATGTTATTCTTAACCTCTTTAAACTCATTAGTAGTGGAAGGGAAATTTTGATGAATAACATATGTATTCTTAGTAATCTTCCAAAAGGGTTCACCAATACACCTAAAATGACACTCCATCCTAGCTTTCCATAGTGATTATTTTGTTACATTGAATCTATGACTATCCTTTTTGTATGATGTCATCTCAAATCACCTCAATCTTTTAAACTTCTTCAGAGGAACCTGCTCTGATACCAATTGTTGGAAAAACAAGGACAAACAAATAAGAGGGGGGGTGAATCAGTTGTCATAGAATATTAAACTTTTCAATCTATTTTTAGCTTAAACTTAGATCTAATGAAAGAATAATAATTCATAAACACTCAACACATTAGAAACATAGAGAACACCAATATTTTTTTATGTGGAAACCCTATTAGGGAAAAAACCACAGTGGATGTTAGTCCATAATATTATACCTTGTTAAAAGTATAATGAACATGATAAGGGGAATTCACATGCATTTAGGCACACTTCATAGAGCTCACTGTTCAAATACAAAAGGGGCTCACTTCCCAACAATATAGAATAGGATTAAATCCAGAGGGTATGAATTGAGAAAATAGCTTCTACACAAGCCTAATTATAGTTCTAGTTAAGCATAGAAAAGCTCCTCCACTCTTTACTCTCACTTTTCTTAGAAATCGAATGAATAGATCAATTTTCGCACACTTGCACAATTTTTGGATTTTCTCATTTCACACACACACACTACTTCACTCAACCAATCACTCTTATATATTTGTATCATGGAATTACATCAACCTCTTAGTTGAGCAGAAAAATAAAATGCAATTACAATGTCAACCCAATCTAACAATTAAATTTTCAATGCAAATTAAACACATTGTCCAATACAATGATAGGACCCAAAACAATATTCATGAGTGCACCAAACATTCAAATTTTAATCTCCAAGGATCTGCAACACATTACCACCATCATGTCAACTAGGAACATGAAAACTCAAACATGCACAAGAAAAATATTTGACAACGAACACACTAATCAATGTGGATGTACAATAATGATTTAGAATGATCTAGAAAAATCTACAAACACTAGGAACTAACAAAAAGGAATAAAAAAAACTAAGATTACTAGAATTACACAAACATCAATGAGAAACACTGACAAAGACCACAAAAACATTGTCAGAACACAACACAATCAATTGTTCATGCAAACCTTTGAAACTTTTGGTAGTTGAAATAGATACTCTCAATAATAAACCCTTTAGTCCACAACATCTGATCTAAAATGTTTAGAACAAAACACCATCATGATCTTTACTATTCCACTAGCAACCTACTACTCTTTCTTTCACAATTTTCTCAATATCCTTGACATATACAACCTTTAGTACAACAAGGCTAATAGTTTTGACATCAATGGCAACCATATATCAGCAACATAGCCACAACATCTAATAGTGGAATGGTCTCCCGAATAGGCTAGGTGAGTTGAAGTTAGAATGTGGAACAAAGTGACCTTTGGACAAGGATAACTCTTCGAGTATGGATCCTCTTTGCTTGAGTTTTGGATATGAGGTGCATTGGATACTAAAGAGACTATGTTCTGAATGACACATTCTTGAATCCTTCTAATATGAAATATGACAAGATGACTAGGTCTCACTTTATAAATTCCTATCCGGGAAAGGTGAAAAGTACAATTATCTACCCCCATTGTCTAGAAACGTTTGATATTTTCATGAAATGATGTACAAATCAAGATAATGAATTTATAAGAAAGTGAACAATATAAAGGTTTTTTCCATTGTAATAGGATTTGCATGGTATTTATTGCATATAGGCTATGTAAATTCATGGGATAGAATGGTATAAGTGGAAAATACCATTTCATGATTGTTCCATAAGAATGGTTAAAGTGTGCATCAAACCTTTGCGAAGATTAAGATAATTTTGTACGTTGAGATGAAGATAGATTGGATGGATGGTAGATTTGATTGATGGAGGGAATGCTAGATTTATTATGAATAGGATGAGATTATTTCACCTAAAATGGCTAATGTAGATGCTCAATTCTACTCATGACACATATTTTCCATTTTTTCATCATGGTACCTACCCAAAGTGCCACCAAAGTTGTTTTCACAAGAGGACAATTTTTCTCTTTATTATTTTCCTGATTTTTTTTCTTTTGATTTTTGAAGGTTTATGTTGGACAAGTTGGTGGTGTTTATGTAGATGTTGCTACAATCAAGATGTTATAATGGTATCTTGCTTAGAGAAGATTCTTTTCCAGGATGTTGGTTCTTGAATGTAACCCCTAAATGATCTTGTCTTCTTTGTTGATACTAGAGTTAACCTTACCTAGATGCACACATCACAATAGAGTTCCCTTAGAGTCATCATGATGAAGTGTTGTTTCAAAGGTAGTTAATATGAGATTTAGCTATTGGGTATCTGTAGGATCATGATGGGCCAAAAAGTGGCAATATGATGGGTATGTGGCTAATGAATATTTTTTTACCCAAAATTGATGAAACAAAAAGGTTTTTTAAAGGAGATTCTCAACTTTCCATCAATATAAATTATGCTTTACTTTCAATTTAATAAGTCATTATTATTCATTTTCTATTCAAATTATGACTAAAGTCCTGATTGATAGGTTGATTGAAAAAAATCTATAGCTTTTAAATGGTATCAAATTTTTTGAATCCAAAACATGCATCACATTCTATGCTTCACACACTATAGGATTAAAAAAAATAAAAATTGAATTTCAGGAAGTTTTGACAAAGTTAAGGTGGTCAGGCATATGAATTTTTATATTTTTTAAAAATTTGTAATAAAAAATTCATAATTAACTATTTACTTGGAAAAAATTATAAAAAGATATACATCACATCAATGCATGAGTCCTCTAATTATATCTAAAATCTTATAAAAAAATATTATAATTTTATTGTGGTTAGGGTGGTCAAACAAACACCTACTTATTTTTCCCTTGAAATTTAAGTACCACTTCATTGAAATGTTAAATTTTCACCAAATAGATTTTATTTTTTTAGAAACACCTAGTAGTTTAGAAACTATATTCAATTTACTACTAATTCTGCTCTTACATATTTTTTAAATAATATAGATAACTTATTCAATTTTTTACGTCAAGTTGCCTAACTTTGATTTTTTTGAATTTTTTACCACTTAAGGGCCTATTTTTTCCATGATGATCCTGCACATACCCTATTATGGTTTCAAAATAAATGATGGAATTTGATGTAGATGGATTGTTCAAAAATTTGGAATCTTTGACTCTCTAAACATGGGAAGATGATAAATAAAATGTGGATATGGAGTTCAAAGGAAATTAGAACCAACTTCTTGATATACTTTGTAATTCATACTGGAAGCTTTCTTTTACATTAGTAGACATATTTGATGGATGAAATTCTCTTCTTTTTTTTCCCCATATATTTTTTTTACTAATGGAGTTTGATAGGGATTATTTTTTCATTTTGTTTTGGAACCCATTTAATTTTATTTTTTTCCATTTGTATTTGTTGATTCTTCTACTTCAATGACTTTTCCTTTTCTTTGATATAACCTTTTCCTTTGTGGTTGTCCCAATTAGTGAGTTGAAATGTGTGAGAATGATGACTTATGACATAGCTAGGTCTAGTGTTGGTAGTGGTTTTATCATATGGAATCTTCATTCTCCCCATGTTGATTTTTGAATTATGTAGAGTTTCTTGTAGTATTATGGGGGTATGGCTAACATGACTAGATTCCTCAAATGCAATATTATCAATACATTGTTTCTGATGGTTGCTGACTATCGACACTAATGCCAAGACACCATGTTTATGTAGGCCTAATCCCTTTCCTTGATACTACATCCACTAATAAATTTCTAATAAATATGATTTTTCTTGTAACCATGATGATACTTACTCCATGCTATACTAGGAATCCTCAAAAATAGTTGTAGATATGGACTCTAATTGTTCTTCAACATATGCTTGTGATTCATAGTAAATGTAGGAGTATTCTTCATAATATATATCTGCACAACCACTCTAAAATTTTATCATTTATTGAACTTTTGTAAAGATTTCAAGAGTAGGAGGATCTTATTTTGAATGAAGATCACCTACATGTCCATCAAAAGGAAGAATTTCATGGGTATATGTCAAGATGTTTAGTGTAGGAACAAGATCATAATTTTTGAAACATTTGATGGATTAGAATATTCATTAAGTCATGATAGTATTTCAAGGAAGTGAGCTCTTCATCCTAGCTTATGTAAGTGAAGATGTGACTTATGGATTAAAAAATAATATTTAAATAATGGTAATGCTTTGAGGATATGATATCTTGATCTTGACTTGATTCAGGGAAACTTTCGGTATACTTAGGATTGTCTTCTTGACCTGACCCTTGGACCATGGATGGTGTAATATGAATTAAAGAATCTTCTCTAGTCATGATAGGCTTGGATGAGGTGATGGGAGCCTCCTTTTTTGTTGGAACCTCTTGAAGGTGTGTAATAATGAAGTAATATGAGGGAGTTATGTTCCAATATGAAACCTATTTAATGTCATTATAATAAGAAGCATAGCTATAAATTGATGATTGATCTTGATTATGCACTGTGAAAGTGTCTTGATACATGTCCAATTCCTCATCTTATGATGAATGACTAGTACAAATATGTCCTAATACATTATCATAGGTATGGTTCACTTTGGTAGAGTTTGATGTCTCTCTAGAATCTTTTTCCTTCCCATGATCAGGAATTGGATTTGTATAGATTGCTAAATCTTCATTCTTTAATTTTTTATCGACATTAACTTCTCTTTAATGAATAAGGTCCTAGATGAGATGTTTCAGTTTAATAAAAAAAATTGTTTTATGACCTTTTATGTGATGGTATTGGGAAAAATCCTTTCATTATACCATGATTGGTTTTTTCAGGTTCAAGATAATTATGATAATTGGGAACTTCAATGTTTTTTGATTGGATTAATTTCTTTAGCACTATTTTGATAGGTTCCTCTAAGACAGTGAATTGTTGTTGAGGAGATTTTTTTTTTCTTTGTGGTGGTCCTCACTAAAGATTAGAAATTTGGACATTTCATTTTGTGTTTTTCTATGTATGAGGGTTTGATGGTACCTTGATAACAACCTTTGCATCCACCACATTGTCATTACTAACATTCTTATTTTTGGCCCAAAATCATGGTTTGTCACTAGAACTAGACATTTGGTTATTATTTTGGTAAATCTACACTACTCCCTTGACAATGAGGGCCCTCTTAATCTTAAGCCCTTTGGATATGAGTTCTTCAAACATTGATACACATTGCATTCTTAGTTGAAAGGGTAAATCTTTATCTAACTTTGTCTCCATCTTTGTAAGAAGGATGGAAAGGATGAAAAGGATTCTCCCTTGTTCTATTTAAGGGTATATAATTCTTACAAGGTTACATCTGTGTTAATTTTGTAGGAAAAGTGTGCTACAAATTGATTTATTATCTCTTGAAACATTTTGATTCCTAGCGGTAAATGTGAAAACCATGTTGGAACACAACAATCTATTGAGAGGGGCGGTGAATCAGCAGATCTTAAGACTCATCCCTTCAAAACTTTTATGTAGACTAAATTCTTAAGCCCTTAATCAATACCAGAAATTAAATCCTTTTAGCACTTTATATAGATTTACTAAAATAGTAGAAAGATAAACATGCAAACACACAAATTCCCATAACACGTGATGTACAAGGAAAACCCAATATGGGAATAATGATGGTTACAATATTTAGTAGAACTAACTCCAAGGAGATACCAATACCCTACTCTAAGCACCAACTCAATTACTTGATAGCACCAACCAATCAGATTTACAAAGAAAGTATTACAAATGGTTCATATGAATCCATTTCTCTATTACAAATTTCATCTGTAAATTCTCATACCTTGTTTGGCAACCTTGCAAGCATCCTCTCTTCTACTATTGTGAAAATCTCAACAAATCATCCTCTCTTCTCTACACTCTCCTATTTATTCACTCTCTTCTTTCTCTCCTTTGAACTTAGAACATTAACCCAGATAAGATATTTTTGTTTGGGTTCTACATGTAAAAAATTAATGCATTCACTATCTACTGTACTACTCACACTTCTCTCTCTCTCTCTTCTTGCAAGATATACACAGTTGACAATACCTGATTGTCTTCCTCTTTCCCTGACTCCACCAATCTAAAAATCTCTACCCTCTGATTCTCACACCTAATCAAATCATTTAGAACCCTTTTTTTAGGGTTTACCACACTTGCTATCTATTGGCCTATGGATTGGGGAGGATTTTTATGGCTTCTAGTGTTGTCACTATCTTGGTCCGTAGATCAAGATCTATTTATATCAATAGGAAATGTAGAAGACAATGTGTTACCAACATAAAGCATTAAGAATAGGGTATTGGGTTAGTTAGTTGATTTGTACGCTTCATTGGATCATCATTTTGTGTTGTGGATCCTCAAGAAAGTTTGTTAAGCTTTGATGTTACCTCATTGGTAAGTTTTGTGGGGTTGCAACAATTGGTGTACGAGTTAGGAGATTTGGTTGAATGATTTTCTGTTTATTTTCTCATTGTGGCCGACTCAATGAATGTAGCATGTTGTGGATGTATAAGGAGTAGTTTTTTAATTTTTTATAATTTTGAGAATATTATATTTGGTCCCATCTATATCTTAGCCAACTTGTGTGGGTGAAAATTAAATATTTCTCATAATTTGAACCGACTGTTGGAGAATATTTCATGTTTTGTTGAAGCTGACTTAAGTGATTAAAATATTTGCTAGGAGATATGTATATATATATGAGATTGATAATTCATTTTTGTAGAGAGGATGAAGTGATGACAAGGTGTGAATGTGTGAAAAGAGAAGAACACATGTATGAGTGAACATAAGAAGATTAGTTGAGTAAATTTTGTTTGAGCGAAAGAAGATTATTGTGAATTAAGGTAGAGCAGAGCAGAGCAAGTTGGAGGAATAGACAGAAGGTTCAGAATCTATTTTATGTGCTTCACAAAAATTGAATCTAGATATTTGTAGATACTATCGTCTTAGTTCATTTTTTTTTTAATCACTAAAATTTTGATTAGTGAGCTCTAGGCAGTGTGCTTGAATGCAAGTGTATGCCCTTTTATTCATACTTTTAATAGAGTATAAATTTTCAATTAATATCCACCGTGGTTTTTCCCCTAACATGGTTTCCATGTAAAAATATTGGTGCTATGGTGTTTTGATCATCTTGTTCATGTTCTTTCATTGTTATTTCTATTTTGTGCTGAAAATGGTTTAAGATATGAACTAAAAGTCTAATTTGCCGAAAAATAATTCACCCCCCCTCTCAGTGTTCCTTGAGTCTAAAAATTGGTATTAGAGCACTATTCCTCTATAGAATTTTAATAGCTTGAGGTGGATCTTGGAATACAATGGACTCTAGTGGTATTCAACAACAACTTATGGTGGCACGTGACAATCTTGATCAATCTAAAGCATAACTAATGGAATTAAGAGAAAATATTGTTGAGATGCTAAGAAATTCATTCAAGCTTTGAAGGATTAAATCAATGAGTCAAGAGAAAAGAGGAAGGAACTTTGTGATCAGTTGAAGTAGAAAGAAAATAAAAACTTGGAATATGTTCACCTAAATTAGACCCTAAAAGAGATAACTAAAGAATGTGAAAATCTTTCTAGAAATAATGCTAGTTTGAAGCTTGAGATGAAATCTATGTCAATAAAGCTAACTAAGGAGATTGAAGAAAGTAAGAAAAATGAGGAGAATTTGGCCCAATCCTTAAAATAAAAATATGAAGAATGTAGTAGAGTAAATAATTGATTCATTTAGTTGGATATTGAATTCCAACAATCTAGAAACAATGAACAAGAACTTGAAAGATAGTTGTTCTCAGAGATGAAATCACTATTGCAAATGAGTATAAGGAGAAGTTTAGGATTAGTTTTTCTAAGCTTGATGAGCTAAATAAAGGAAAAAAGGATGCAAATGATGAATGAGGTCTTGGATATGAGAAGGAAGAAAGCTCTGAATCTAAACATAAGGATTCTATACAAAGAAATCAAATGAACAAAGGTAGAAGGTATTCGGTAAGACAACCCAATGCTAAGAATTTTAATGGTTACTACTTTTCTTGTAATAAATTTGTTTATATGGCTTCTTAGTGTAGAAGAAAAGTAAATTCAAGTAGTCCATCATTTCCTAGTCAGTGTTTTAGTTGTAATAAGTTTGGTCACAAGTCTATTGAATGCGGAAGTATGTTTGTTACTTTAAGAAATTTTTAATGCTATACTTGTGGAAGATTTGGGCATGTTGCTAATGAATGTAGACCGGGAGAAAATTGGTGGAATGAGTGTTCTAGATAGATAAATTTGGTGTGTTATAGTTGCAAAAGATTTGGTCACATTGTAAGATTCTATAGGAATATAAATATGGACAAAAGAGGTATGTATACAAAGGAAGGTTTTCATAAAAATATGACCAAGGAAAAGGAAAAGTGACTATGGAAGAAATAAGAGATAAGATGAAGAAAACATGGATAAAGGAGAATGAATCTGATAAACCCATACTAGAAGTTTCCTCCAGCAATCCCTCCAATAATTTCTCTAGAAGTTGATCTCAAGCCATTGGCCTAGGGGAATTTTTCCAAGGAAGATCCTTTGGCCCTTTAAAGATAGTTGGCACTGAAATGTAGAAAATTGTCAGTAGCTATGATAAAAGTTTGAAAATGCATCAGTGATCATTTATGTAGGAACATGAGAAGCAGAAGGTCTACAAACAAAATTTTCTTTTGTTGTATAAGAAAATAGAGTTACCAAAACTCCTAGGGAAAAGTATTTAATGTAGGTAAAAAGGTTAGGTGCGCGAAGTCATAAAAGGGTATTTGGAACCCTCATTTGTCACTCTTCATTGAAGGAGAATAGAAGGAGAGCCTCTACAACAAAATCTCAAAGGAGTAAAGTAAATTTGGTGGAAAATTCTTTAGGTATTTCATTTTCTTGTAGAATCTCAAAATTTTGTGCTCCATAGAAAACCTTGTTTGGTACATAAAGTAAAATGGAACTAATAAAAGGAATAGTGAATTTGGATGAATATAGTAGTAGGAAGATTAAGGATATAAGAAATTTGTTACCAGCTAGTGAATTGAAGTGGATTGAAGGTACAAAACATAAGAATTTGGACATCTAGAATGAGTTTCCTTATTTCATTAATTATGTGAAAGTGGTCAGGTTTATCTTGAATAGATTGGATGATGATACCCTTACTTTGGATAAACCCTATAGAATTTAAAAAGAGGTGATTAGAAATTTAACAAGATTATGCAATATTGGAGATGTTCTAAAAAAGAAGTTGATTCAGAATCAAGTGGTAGAAACCCTAACCATAGTAAAAGGAGATCAAGGAGCTCTATTAATTTCAACAATCAATGCTCCAATAATGAGGTACATTGCACATGTAATTTCATATAAAAATTTCTTTAGAAATAGGGAAGGATCAACCTCAGTAGTCATAGTTTACATTTCACACAAAATGATAATCAAAGATGAAGACTTTGCTCTATGTGGAGTGATGAAGGATCAATTGATGGAAAATGTGCAATTGACAAAGGATGCATATTACCCCCTTTAGGTTTTGTACCCTAGTTATATGAATTATGATGTATTTTCTAAATTTCTTGCCTAAAAAAGATAATATGGTATAGAAGGAAAATGAACCTATTTGTAAGAAAATTGTTAAACATTTGAATACTTTGGAAAATTGTGAGCAAGTTCATGAAAAAATCTTTAGAGAGTTGTTGGGAAAGTTTGGAATAGTTGGAATCTCTCTTCTAGTAAGAGCAGTTGAAGTTGGGTCCTCTTCTAGTAAGGTGGAGAAGAAGTAGAAAAGGTCTCTAGAGTTTGCAGATGACACTCCTCCAACACAAAAATCTCCAAGAACTAAAGAAAAAGGAAAAGAGAAAGTAATTGTGGATATACCAGATGAAGATTCTGGTGATTACACTCCAAGAGATGAACCAAAATCAAATGAACCAGATGTGATGAAATTAGAAGAAATATATGAAGAAGGTGCTCTATTCAAAACAAAGATACTACAAATTGTTCATGAGGAAAATGAAATGCAAAAGATTGTTGACATATGGTTAAATGAACCATCATATGAACATTACTTCATAAAGGACACTCTAGGTAGATACTTTGTGCTCAACAACATTGAAGTGAAAATTTTATAGAATGTACTTTCAAAATAATTGATTGAATGTATCATAGAGGCTATGCCCTCTATACCTCAGGACGAGAAAGAGGAAGAAGTAATTCTACATCTAATGGAGCAATTTAGCTTGTCTCTTGCCAAATTGATAAAAGAAAATAAATGTGTTAGGGAAATAAATTGAATCAGAAAATAAGGTCTATAATTATTGTCTTTGGTGGTCTCATGTGGCTGGTAAATACAAGGACAAGCTAGAGAAAATTGAGAGTGAGTTGATCAAAGTTGGTTAGGATTACAATATGTTTTAGGACCAGGATGGAGCAATCAAGAAAAAGATTAATAAGTTGCAGCCTAAGCATGCAGATGTTCACTTCTCCAAAAAAACTCTTGTGGAAAATTTTTGGAAAGTGAACAATCTAACTGAATGCAAAATGGATCAACAAATTCAGATTCTGAAGAAAGGGGAGAAGTTAGAAGAAGTAATTACAATTCCAAAATCCCTCATTCATATGATAAACCAAACATTAGAAAAAAATAGTTTGATAATAATTATTTGGATTGTAGTAGATTCTTAGAAGAAATATCATTTAGAGATAAAGGATAAGTATAAAATAATTTTCTGATTTGTGCAACAATTATAATTTCTCAAATTTTGATCAATTTTTGCATCAATAAAGGTTGAGAGAGTGTAGTGTAAATTTTAGGAAAAGGAGAGTAAGTAGTAAAGTTTTTTCATTGATGTCAAAAAGGGAGGATAACAATGGAAAATGCATTGACATTCTAAGGGGGGTAGTGTTTTGTTGTGTTTTAAAATTTTGAGTTTTGGTTTCGACACTTAGTTGATTTTCACTAAGTGTTGCCATCAATGCCAAAGGGGGAGATTGTTGGAATATGGATTGGGGAGATTACTTATGGCTTCTAGCATTGTCATTGATGGCAACTGAATTCATTATCTTAGTTTGCAGATTAGGATCTACTTATACTGGCAGGAAATGTAGAAGATAGTGTGTTACCAACAAAAGGCATTAAAAACAAGGTATCCATTTAGTTAGTCAATCTATATGCTTCACCAAATCATAATTTTGTGTTTTGGATCCCTAGGAAAAAATTTTAAGCATGTATGTTACCTTATTGGTAAGTTTTGTCATGTTGCAGCAATCGGTGTATGAGTTAGGAGATTCAGTAGAATAATTTTTTGTTTATTTTCTCATTGTGGCCTACTCAATGAATGTAGCATGTCACAAATATATAAGGATTTTCTGTTTAATTATTTCTAAGTTTGAGAATATTTTTTTGGGTCCCAACTATGGCTTAGCCAACTTGTGTGGGTGTGCATTAAAGATTGCTCATAATTTGAGCCGACTGTTGGATAATATTTCATGTTTTATTGAAGTCGACTTAAGTGATTAAAATATTTGCTAGTGGATATATATATGAGATTGGTAATTCATTTTTGTAGAGAGGATGAAGTGGTGAGAAGGTGTGAATGTGTGAAGAGAGTATAATATATGTATGTGTGAACATGAAAAGATCAATTGAGTAAATTTTGCTTGAATAAAAGAAGATTATTGTGAATTAAAGTGGAGTAGAGTAGAGAGAGTTTCAGGATAAATAGAAGGTTCAGAATATATTTTATGTGCTTCAGCGGAACTGAATCTAGGAATTTGTAGATGTTATCTTCTCAGTTCATTTTTTTTTGTAACCACAAACATTTTGTAAAGTAGTGAGCCTTATTTTGAGTAGTGATCTCTAGGTAGTGTGCTTGAATGCAAGTGCATTCCCTTTTATTCATACTTTTCACAGAGTATAAATTGTGGATTAATCTCGACTATGGTTTTTCCCCTAATAGGGTTTCCATGTAAAAATATTGTTGTTAAGGTGTTTTGATCATTTTGTTCATGTTCTTGCATCTTTATTTTTGTTTGTGTGCTAAAAATGGTTTAAGACCTAAACTAAAATTCTAATTTGTTGGACATTGATTCAGCCCCCCTCTCAATGTTCCCTGAGTCTAATACTATCTTCATTAGAAAGATTCTTGTTCATCTTGAGCCTTGCTCACTTTGTACAGATTCATTGAATCTATTTAACTAGACAACTTGTCAAAAAATCTAGAATCAGATATGTATTAAATGCATTTTTCTATCCATTCCTTTTTATTCTAATCTTTATCTCCTTTGAAAACTAATTCACTGTATTTCTGATCAAATATTCACTAGCATTGCTTACCTATGTAGCTAACGACATACAACCTCCAATTGCCACCTATCCTAGCTAAAAAAATACTCCACTAAATTTCTATGTAATGTCAACTATTGGATGTATTTCATTTAATCTTATTCATCCATCGCACATTGCTCAAATCATTACTCCTTATCATTTCACAATAGTGATGTGAAGCATTGAAGTGATGCAATGATTTTTTGGAAAATTACAATATGACATCATCTTGCACTAACTCTTGATGCTCATCTCTCATCATAGAATCACTAGCCAAAATAAAATGCAAATCATAATGTATAGAAAACATGCAATTCAATCATATCTTGACACCTGGCTTTGTTGAATTTACCTTCCATTATCTCCAATCCATCGCTCATCACTGAAGCATCTTAACACTTCACTTCACAAAAATGATGTGAAGTGACTACATGATATCCATCAGATCCTTCATGCATTTATTTCCACCATTCATTGATCATCATGAGAATCATCCTATTTCTTTTCTTCACAACAATGATGTGAATGAAGAAGCGATATACTACAATGTGTCTACTAAACCCACTCCCAAATTCATGCATTATTTGATAAAAAAAACTATTCAATCTCCACCATTCCCCACTCCCCCACTAGGTATAGATAGGGTCCCACCACAAGTGCCATAGGATAGTGGGCACTATCATATCTTCTTGATTGTAGCCATTAATTAAACTCCATCACACATCACTAAAATATAAGCTATCTTCAAAGAACCTTCCATGATGCATTGGACCTTTGCAATAGCCATTGGATGTGAAAAAATTTAGCACACACTACCGAATATCCAAGGCTTGATCCTCATTGTTGATCAAGTTGTCATTTCCATTTCAAAGAGACTTAACATACTATCTCTTTGACAACCCATTGTCACTTCTATGTATCATTGTATCTCTTTCTTTATCACTTCATCACTTCATCAAAGGGACTCTAAAGTGTATCCTCTCGACATGTTGACATCTCTTTAATATGAACACATAGAAATATTTCATTTGTCACTTTGGAAATATCATAGTAGCTATATATTTGTCAGGCCAGTAATAGCTAGGTCAAGGGGCCAATTCCCCACATGATATAATTGGCTTAATTTATGACTTAAGAGACATATAACCTCCAACTACTTGTCAACATCAAAATAGAAATTTTTTTAAGGTGCTATGACTGCAACAACCTTAGGGTTTATTTGAAAACCCTAGTTTTGATTGGGAGTAGAAATAAATCCATTTTGAGCATCCAACACATCATCTAGATCTACAAATTATATACCCAAAATGCACTCAAAAATCCCACATCAAATATATTTCTTGTTTTCACCTCTATCTTCTAGAAGAACCCTCTACAACAATATGTCAACATTTCATGAATTGTTGTAATATTTAGTAACTTTGTAACATTTGCAAATACATGTTCATCTCTTCATCATCTTGCACCAACTCTTCCAAAAATTTATCCTCTAGTCTTCATGACATCAAAGAATACCACATAATTTCATTTTTACATCATTGAAACCCTTTGTCATTAGCAAAAAATCTTCTATTTAGGATAAATTATATCTCATTTATGATCTCTTCTTTGACATCAATGACACTCATGCATTAATTCCAAAATCCACCTTTATATGATCAACTACCTCTAATCCCTCTTTTGACATCAATGACAACAATATGCCAACAATATCTCCCTTTCTCATTAATGGAAAAACTAAATGCTCAAACTACCAATGGTCTAATACCAATTGTGGATAACATCTGAGCTCTAACATCAATAGCAAAGAGTCACACTCATGAACATCTTGTCTTAGGTCACCATGCTAATGTAGCTCTCACCTCTCCTTAGCAATGGAAAGAGGGACATTTATCACCCTTTGATTGATACCAACTTATATTGAATTTATGCTCTCATACCAACTATTGCTCTCATCCTTTGACCACAATGGAAAAACCATACGCTTCAACCACTCTATACCAATTAACACTATCTAATGTTAGTTGAAATTTCATTACATGCTATGAAACAATCAAACATAATACCAATTGTAGATCTTTTCACTTTATGCTTTGTACCAGTTAATATTCTAGACTACACTCTATCAAGTATAACATTGATTTGATACCAATAGCAGCTCCCCCTTAGACCTTGCTTCATATTACTTCCTACATACTTAAGAATTTGCTTCACTTTAGGCTCTATATCAACTAAATTACTATGTACAAGTTCACAATGGACTAACACCAATTGCAACCACTCTATACCAATTGTGACAAAAGAAATTTGAGTATATAGACAAAATAAATCCCCCAAGACATATCTCTTCTTCTTGTAGACAAGCAGAATCTCTCTTAACAAAGCACCTACACAACTACATTCTCCTTCAACGATAGATATTCTTCTTTGACAAGAATTTCAAAGAGAAATAAATGTAACTATTATTTTGCAACCATCGAATAATAAGAAATTTGCAAAACCATTGTTACTTGACTTAATCTATCCTTTCATTTCTAGGGACTAATAGATACCAATTTAGCTCCCCCTAGACTCATTCCCTACCCATAAGATTTAGTGATGTAAGGAAGGAGCAACTACATTCAGTGTTTCCTGATGACCTTTCACTCTCCACACCTTCTTGGGATTCATCTCTATCTTATCAGCATTCTTCTCAAGAATATGTGAACCATTGTTCACTTTGGGGGATATATTCCTTTTCATAATTTATGATTTTGGTCTTACATGACTTTTTCTATAATATTGAGCTATGTGACCATAATTATTGTAGTTAAAGCCCATTACATTCATACTCATTATAGGAGCAAATTAATTCTTATTCACAAATTTTGTACTCCTTCTAGGTGCAGATCTACATTCACAAGCCCTATGACCAAACTAATTACATCAATAACAGTAACCATAGAAAATAAAGAAATACTTCATCATATTTTTTCTTTGTGCAGGATGAGGTGGTCTTCTTTACTTTAACATCTTCATGTATCTCATCCTTGAGAATATTTCTTCTTCAGCTCCCTTCATATGCTACTTCTTCAAAATTTCAGGGATTAAATTCTCCACCTTCTTATCTGTTGTTTGCTTCTTCTTCTGATAATAAAAATCTAAAAGATTATTCTTCATCTTGTCTACAGTATGTCTCTTTTCTTTTTTAGCTCTCTTCTTATTAATAGTAGGCTTCTTTTCCTATTTTACTATCTTCACCTAAGCTATGCGTTCTTCAAATCTTCCATTTTCAAAGGAATTTTCTTTAGAACACCTTGTGTAAGCTTTCTCCTCCTTGGTGCAACATCTTTCTTCTACTTTGAATCTATCATATAATTTTGCAGAAGTATTGGTAGAATGACTATTTTCTTCCTCAAAACCAAGGCCTAACTTTTCTCTAGATTTTGATGTATTTTTGTGAACTAACCAGCTCATCAAGTATTTTTGATCCACCTTTCAAATTCAAACCTTTATCAATATTCTCTTTAGCCTTTTCCAAATCTTTTCTCAGAGTAACTATTTCTTCTTATAGCTTCATATACTCTTCTAGTTTAGACTGTAGATCAAACTTAACTACATCTTCCACTCTATTTGCTTCTTCTACTTATGTCTTCAATTTGATCACCATTTGATTAGATTCTTCAAGACTCAAGTATTCAGCTTATCAGTCTCCTCTTGTGCATGCATTGTATATTCTTCATTTTCTTTCTTCAAACCTTTGATCTCATCTAGAGCATAGATGAGTTTACCTTCTAGGTCCATTTCTTCCTCTTCAATAGAATTTTTAATTTCTTCATTATATGTTGTACCAAAATCCATGGACAAGGATTATTCCCCTCAATATCATAGGTACTTTCATGTTCATCACCCAAGCTACCAAAAAAAATATGATAACCTATTGTCACCTTTTATATCTAGATCCTTCTTATTTTTCCCTTTACTATCCTCTTCTTTCTTAGAGTTATCCTTTTCAATAGGATAACATTTAGTAGCAAGAATACTTATTCTACTAGAGTTAAAAAATTTGGGAGTAGCTTACCTCTATGCTTTTTGGAGCCTTTCCTTAGTCTTATGATGAAATCAACTTCATATTTTTAGCCTTCTTATATCTAAATGTATATATACTTCTACCTTCTCCCTTCTAGCTCCAATATCTCCTATATATGTATCTACAATCTTCTCATCTTCACTACTCTTAAGAATACCAGACTCGCCTCCATACAACTGCACCTTGTTTTCATCACCTTGATACATCCTCCTTAACTTGTTTCATTCTTCATGTGTAGTTTCATAATTCATGAATTCATTAATCATATATCTAGACAACCTAATCATAATTACAAACCTTGCTTTAGCATCATCTTGAAACACCTTTCTAGCCTCAGTAGTTGGAGGTGTAGTAGGAACCTTGTATCCCTTCTCAATTGACATTCACACATTAGACCATAATGATTTCAGATATGCTTTCATTTTACTACTCCAAAAATTATATGTTGATCCATCAAAGAGTTATAATTCTTCTATAGATGAGCCTTCTTGATTAGCCATTTTTTTGTTCACTTAATGAAGATCTGCCCAAGCTAATTAAGCTTCTCCTAGGGAACCTAGGGCTTTGATACCAATTTTTGAGATACAACAATCTATAGAGAGGGGGGGTGAATCATTAGATCTTAAAATGTATCCCTTAAAACCTTTTGTGTAGACTAACTTCTTAAGCCCTTAATCAATAATGCAGATTAATTCCTTTCAACACTTTATGCATATTTACTAAACTAGTAAAAAGATAAACATGCACACACACAAATTTCCATAACACATGATGTACATAGAAAATAAAATATTTGAAAAACCATGGTGACAAAGGTTGATTGAATCTACTACTCAAATCCAACATCGTAAATAAAACTTTTGTTACAATATTTTAGGGCACCAATTCCTTGATTAAGGATCACCAACTCCAAGGAGACACCAATCCCCTACTCTAAGAACCAACTTAGTTATTTGATGGAACCAACCAATCATATTTACAATGATAGTATTACAAATGATTCGTGTGAATCTAGTTATCTGTTACAAGTTTGATCCATAATTGCTCATACCTTTCTTGGAAACCTTGCAAGTATCCTCTCTACTATTGTTTCTACAATAGTAGCAACTCATTCTCTCTTCTTTGTACTCTCTTCTTTCTCTCCTTTGAACTTAGAATAATAACCCATATAAGATCTTTTTCTTGGGGTTCTACTCATATATAATTAGTGTATTCTTTATCTGTTGCACTAATCACACTTCTCTCTCTCTTATTGCGAGCTCTACACACTTGAAAATACTTGATTAGTTCCCTTTTTTCTTGACTCCACTAATCTATAAATCCTTTCCTTAATATTCTCATGCCCAATAAAATCATCTAGAACCCTTTGTTAGCATTTACCACACTTGGTATCTTCATCAACAAGCTTCCTATTCATCTTGAGCCTTGTACACTCTATACAGATTCACTAAATCTACTTAAATAGACAACCTTTCAAAAACCATAGAATTAGATATGTATTAATCATGTTCTTCTGTCCATTCGATCTTATTTTAATCTTCATCTCCTTTGCAAATAGTGCCACCACATTACCTATCAAATATTCACTGACATTGTTCATAAGTGTAGCTGGACAAATTAATTCTTTCCTTGGTGTTGGTTACTAGTTGAAACCCTATTTACATGGACTTAGCCATTGTGTATCTTCACCTTTGAACCTAGTTTTCCAATTGTTTTCTTTGTAGAACAATCCTTTGGCTCTACATTAATCTTAGAAACTTTAAAACACCTCTATTAGATTATTTTTCTTTAAACGAACATCGTTGATCTAGGTTCCTTTGTATACATACCCATCACATGTCGAAGATTTGCTTCAGGAATCATCATCCATTTTTGTGATGTGAAGCACCATTGTGATCACTGTTAGATCTTAGCCTTATGATATTTTCCATTCTCCTTATCTCATTGTGTATCACTACTTTACATTTGGCATCAACATCCATTTCCACAATGTGAACCAATATAACAATCACCATTCAATCACCTTAATTGAATCTTTTTCCTCTATCTAATCTATCATATGTCATTGAACTATAATTGTGACCCACCATTTTCTTTGCGATACAATCTCCAATCACCACTTGTCCTAGTTGACGACATACTCCACTAACTCTTGTCATTCATTGCTCATCATGTGAAGCTTGACTTCCTTTGAATTCATCACCATGATGAACTAAAATATTGTGATGTAATGTCAACTATTTGATGTCCTTCATTTAATCTTAGCCATCCATTGCATATTTCTCAAATCATTCCTACTTATAAATTCACAATAGTGATGTGAAGCACTGAAGCAATGTAATTATTTGCTGCCACTTGTCAACTTGACATCACCTTCCACTAATGCTTGACACTTATCACTCATCATAGAAGCACTTGATGAAAGAAAATGAAAATCATGATGTAAAGAACACATGTGATGCAATCATATCCTAACACCTGGCTATGTTGACTTCACCTTCCACTATCTCCATTCATCCTTGAAGCATCTTAAGACTTCACTTCACAAAAATGATGTGAAGCAACTATGTGATATCTATCAAATCCTCCATGTATTGATCTCCACCATTCGTCGCTCATCACAAGAACCATCCTATCACTTTGCTTCACAAGAATGATATGAAGAAACCAACTGATATGTTGCCACGTGTCTATTGGACCCACTCCTAATTTTATGAATAATTCAATAAAAACACTATTTTACCTCCACTATTCCTCACTCCCCCATGAGGTATAGACAGGGTACCACCATAGGTGTTGTAAGATCCACCATTCATGTATCTCCATTGTTCATCACTCATCGTAAGAATCATCTTGTCACTTTACTTCACAACAATGTGAATTGACCAAGAAATATGTTAAAATGTGTCTATTGAACCCACTCCACACTTTGTGCATCATCTTCAAAACACTATTTGACCTCCACCATTCCTCATTCCCTTGTGAGATATTGAAAGGGTCCCACTACAAGTGCCTTGGCCTAGTAGGCAACGTCATATCTTCTAGATCATAATCGTTGATTAAACTCCATCACACATTTTTGAACTATTAGCTATCTTCAAAGAACTTTCCATGATGCATGGGACCTTAGCGATAGTCATCAGATATGAAACAAATGAGTGTACACTATCTAATCTCCAAGCCTTGATCTTCACCATTGATCAAGCATCATCGCCATGTTGAAGGGACTTAACACACTCTCTCTTTGATAACACATTTTAATTTTGGTGTATCATTGTCTCTCTCTTTATCACTTAATTGAAGGGATTCTAAAGCGACTCCTCTCGATTTGGTGACATCTCTTTGATGTGAACACATGGAAAAATGTTTCATTTTCCACTTATGAAATATTATAGTAGATAAATATTTATTGGGCTGGTAATAGCTAGGTCAAGGGGCCATTTCCCCA